>CM038681.1:279961104-281161104 GCA_021605205.1 Aegilops longissima
GACAGGCTGTTTATTCATTTATCATATATATGCCCTTTAAGGGAGCCGTTTCTTGAACAGGAGTGGATTGCCAAGGCAAAGTTGATAAGGTGTCCGGCTCCTCCCGAGACCACGCGGATCCCATGCTGACCAAGATGTTGAAGGCGCGCCTTTAAAGAAGGCGAAGGGGGAGCAGGGAAGCAAGCGCCTCCTTGAAGGAGGTTTTCAAGGAAGAGGGGATCAGAGATCCAAGGGGAGAAGAGGACTGCTTCCCAAGACCCGGAAGCCAAGGCCTCAAAACGGGGAAAGAAGTCTTCGTCGAGAAAAGTCTGGCGCGGAAGTACCCCAGCCAAGCACTATTTCCCCAAGGGATCAGCCCTCAATGAGCCGTAAGTAAAAAGAAGGGGTCCCGTGAATAAAGAATATCCCTGTATTTATTTCTGAAGATAACCGAAATTGTACCTTGTAGTTCGGATCTCAGACCTTCTCAGCAGAGCTCGTCTTCGGGGGATCTTCGTCCGGAGATGATAGAGAGCGAAATGCCTCCTCCTATCGCGCCTTCGTGCGAGGCGAGCGACCCTGAAGTGTCGTCACGGAGAGTTTCCCCGAGTCCGGCGGGGCCAGACGGTCCGCGCCAATCTGGCGTCTTGTTGGAGGAGCTGAAGGACCTTTCAGGCGGCGTATATCTCAGAAGATCACCGTGCGCTAATGGCTACGGTAATTGAAAGAATTGCATCCGCCGAGAGCGGATTGCATGAAGCAGCCAAGTTTCTTGACGGGTTGAGGTACAAAAAATGATGTACCTTCGACAGTTATGCATATAGAATCGCCTGTATAGATAGCAGCCCACGAGACTCGGTATGCTGTCTGGCCCGACAGCGTGCCGAGGATCATAATCTCAGTACTAATCATGTCGCCGTTCCTATGTAGGTGGCAGGGCGTCCGGTGGCTAGCCGGACTGATGGATTTGCCGAACTAAAGCGGCAACTTGACGAGGCGGATGCGGACATCACGCTGGTCAATAAACGGTTTGACGAGTCACAAGGTCTGCGACTTCTCCCCGGACACCTGGTAAGGGAGCTTGACGCCCATGCCTTACTACTTGTATGCTTTGATGCAGACGGTGCCGCTGCTATGGAGAGGCTGCGGGCGGAACTTGCCCGAGCTAAAGAGCAAGCCCGAAAGAGTAATGCGGCCGCTTTAAAGGCGGCCGAAGAACTGAAAGGCGAACGGGCTGCTCACTGCCGAAGCAAAAGAGGAAATGGCTGATTTGGCCCTGAAACTGAAGAATACTACCGACCGCTGCGAGGTTCTTGAAAAAGAACGTCAAGCGGAACAAGAGGACCTGAAAAAGGCCACCGCCGAATCCAAGGATGCCCGCTCCGCTATGAGAGCTGCCAAAGAGGAGCTGAGTCGGCCGGGATATTGCGGCCGGAAACCGCTTCGATGCGGAGGAAATATCTGGATCGAAGTATGCTCGCTGGACAAGCTGTGGAGTTCGAAGGATGCTTATCTGGACTTAGAGGCGAGCGATGCGACGCGATTGAGCGCTTCCGAGGCCGAAGGGTACGTGAAGGAAGAGCTATTTTGGTCGCAATTCCATAGTCCGGAGCGTCCTCTTCCGTTGACCGATCGGTTGGCGAATGGGCCGAGCTGAATCGATTATCCGGACTTGCCATGAAGCATGGCATGACTCATTTGTGGCCAAAGCGGACCCTCACCAAGAGTTATTTTGGCTTAGTGCAGTAGTTCCTTGGTGTGGTATCGCCAGACGACGCAATGAAGCGGTCGGCGCGTATTGAGGGGCGCGGATGGCTCTTGCCCGTGTCAAGGCATACCGGGCTGAGATGAAGGCCACCGATATTATGCCCCCTGCACTTCGGACGGCAATGAGTACCGGTCGAAGCGCTATTTTGAGGAAGTTCTTCCGGCGCTCGCTTAATAGAGACGCAGTTTCGAAAGATGTTATGTTTGAATACATGTTTAATTTTATGAAACAACGTTTCAATTTAATGTAAGAGCTTTTATACTTGTGCCTTCAAGTAGCAAACTACCTCTGGCGGCCGCTGACGTATATATGTATATAACCCGAAAGATGGCAGTCTTGACTTCAGCCCCACGCACATAGTGCGGGGTGTTTGCAAAGAAATCGCGCTTTCACACTTAATCCAACGCCTTGGTCCTATAAAGGAGGTGGTGGCGTAGCAAACTAGGCAACCGGACTATAATGCTTTATCACTTTCACTTAGCCATAGGAGTTCGATGGTGGGGCTACTATATAGCCCTCGGGGCACCGCACTCTCCCAATTCAGGGTGCGATGTGCTCGACCGAAAAACGGTCCTTCGTTAATGCGGAGGAATTCTAAACATTCTGGTGAGTCATCGAGTGGTTGACCAGCTCTCGCTATATCATGACAGTTTTTGGCTTTTTCATCGAGGTGCTCGCTCGGCCGAACCAGGGCACAATCGCAGAGATCTCCTGTGCCGTTAGCCGATAGAACGGAACGTAAGGCAGCAAAACACAGGAGCCGGGTAAACCCAACATTTGACCAAAGACATGATTCGAAGCTGATGCATATAAGGCCTAACTCGAGACGCCGAACACTCCCGAAGGTATTCGTTCTTTTATAAAGCGGGCCGAACAATGCCCTTGGTAACAAGCCCCTGATGTCCAGGTACGTGCAAACTTCTGACGCGGCCGATGCCAAAACGCTAGCCTCCTCCTCGGTTATAATAAGAGACCGAGGGATGAGTAACAACAAGAGACAGTGAAAAATGGTTTACGCAGGGTCTTAATCTGAAAAGAATCCTTGCAACGGGTCCCTGCTGCATGTCTGTGCCTGTGTCTCCGTTGTGCCGTATCCTGGACGGGTATAGCACGATGTTCATCTGTAAAAGAGAGGAACTTAGTTTGAAAAAGATTGCGCTAAAATGTAATTGGAAATAAAATAGAGTAAAGAGGGTGAATGAATGATGAGATGTGGAGTCCCACCTCTCCTCCCACCGGCGCCCTAGGCTCTCCGGCGATCTTTCTCCTCAGCCAGTAAATCTGGTCCTCTCTCCATCCATCGTCTTCGGCGTCCTCTGATCTACCACCCTATACCCATCTCACATGGGTCCTCATGGTGGATCAACTTTGGATCTGGATTTCTCCAAAGGTGTGGCTTTTGCGGAGGAGGTTTCAGATCTTGTGGGAAAACCATTCATCCTCGGATGACACGAGCCATTTTATTATGGTTAGAGTCCTTCGCAGCATACGATTCCGCCTTGATGAGGATTCAGTGGCTGCGGCTTTGGAATGTGCACTGGAGGATCTGCAATTGATCTATCTGCAACTCATTGCGGACAAGGTATTCTCATTTATGGTATCATGCAAACATGTTGGCATTTTTATTCTTCATTTGCGATCTTTCGCGGTCCGCAATTCAAATGCTACTTTCATCTGTGGGGTAATGGCGGCCCTAATTGGAAACGTGAGTTTGTTATTTGGAAGAAAGAGTGTGATGCTGAATGGATTATCATTAGCCCTTCTAAAAAGCGTGCTGCTATGGGTTTACTAGCTATGCATAAGCCTCCTTCCAAATCTGCCTTACGTACGAGCTCTAGGCCACCGAAGAAGATTTCATTTGCCACTTTCCAACAAGATGATGTTTGCAAGGATACTCTTTTCCTGCTTCGCCAGGTCTTGTAGAGGCGGTTTCAGATGCTGGGTACACGGTGCTGCCTCGCGAAAGAGACATCGTTCCTCCGTCGCCGGCGACTGAACTCCGATGGACGGTGGCAGAACCACCCATTATTTTCGGAACAGTCAACGTCCACGCTACTTCCTTGGCCGGCATTTCTGGGATTAATCCATCTACTTCGGACGTGAATCTGCATGTGCATGGAATGGAACGGGCCAGTCCGGCGGCGGCCCAGGAGACTTCTTCAGCCTAGTTTAATTCCCAGCCCTAGGATGTTTCTCCGGTCCGGTCTGTTTCGGCCCAAGCTGCTTCCGAATCTCAATCTGCAACTCCACCTGTTATTGGAAATGAGGAGTTTATTAGTCCTGGGACATCGGAATCACCTGTTGATTATGATGGATTTAATGATCTAGTGGATGACATGGTTTTCAAAGTTTGGAAATGTCAAAATTGTTTGTCAATGAAGCATTTATCCAGCGCGTGCACCAGCAGGGTTAGGTGCCGAGATGCTTTCGGTTGGGGCACAGGCAAAGGGCTGCTCCGATTCTAGCCTATCTCCTCTTACAGGTAGGTCCCATGTCCAAATCCTCAGATCTAACCGCCAGCGGGTTTTTTGGAGCAGGACTCCTCGTTTTCTCCCATAGCTAGCCCCGGGGGGGGGGGGTCTATGCCCAGTCCTATCAAGCCTGCCGCCCCGTCCATCCCACCATTGCCAGTTGAGCCACCGCCCACAACGCCTCTGCCGCCCTCCTCACCATCACCCTCAATCACCTCGCCTCCGGATTTGGATCACCCCTCCCCAGCTCCGGCAATGGCCAACTTTCCGCTGGACCCGATGGATTTTCTCCCGCATGGATTCGACATCATTGTTGGAGGGGAGCTACGCTTGCCTCGCACTTTCTTTGCGCCGGCGGTGGCTCCGGATCGACAGCATGAGGATGTCGTCGCCATTGTTGAGTCGGCTCCTCTACCTGAAGAAGTCGCCATCTACAGGAATCAGGTCAGTGATTTTGTCGTTAATACTCTGCAGAGAGCTGTGTTGGATGCCCAGCCGTGGATCCAAGGAGTTGGTTTGTTTCGACTACGCAGTGCTCTGGCCCGCCAAGCATTAGTTGATCATCCTCCTTTCAATTTGGGCAACGATAGATTTGTCAGGTTTATTCCGCATGACGAGGGTATTAATTACAGAGCTGCTCAAGGTTTTCGAAGGGGATGGGTAATGTTGCTAGGAGTTCCTTTGGATTATAGGCGCTCTCAATATCTTGCAGATGTTATCAGTACGTTTGGCCGCTTCCACCATTGGCATCAGGATGATCCAATGATGGTCCGATCTCTGGTCTATGTGTCTTTTCCTGCACCATCTATGGTCCCTAGATCAGTGACATACAGAGAATTTGCTGACTTTGGGGGGGTTCGGATTTCTTGGACTGCTCCAGTTTATATTCTATCTGTAGATTTTGCTGATATCCTACCTGCTGATGAGGATCCAATGCCCTTCAATGGCAATCCCCACCCTCTCCCTGGCAACATGCAGTTCAACAATCATAATTGGGTTTTACCTGAGTTCCCGGAACTGGGTTGGAACGATGTGCCTGCACCCAATGAACATCCACAGAATGACCCTCCACAAGTTCAGGAAGTGGGGCAGCAGGATAATGTTGAGGAAGTTCAGTCTCAAGAATCAATTGTGCTTCAGTTGTCCGAGGATTCAGTTAACAACGGCATCGGTGCTGCTGAAGTTGCGGTTCTCCAGCACCCAATGGGACCGCAACAGCCTCCTTTAATGATCGGACAAGTGCTAACTGTTTTGGGCCTGTCCACCCTCGTAATGCAATGGAAGCTTCGCTTGAGAAGGTATTGCCGCTTATTGGGATCTCGATATCCCAAAGGTTGTCTTCGTCTCATCTCGGTGCCCTTTTGAACAATCACCCTGGTCGACTCTTTTTACCACTCCAGCTCTGAAATTGCAGCTTCGCCGCACCTGTTTCGTGACTCAGTTTAAGGAAATGACACCTGTTAAAAGGCCTATAGCTCGAGCTCTTTGTTTTGACGATATTGATGAGCCTGTTGTTGAAACATTTGAGTTTACGGCTGTTCCTAAAGTTACTCTGAAGCGTGGAAGAAAGCCCAAGGCCTCTAAAGTCATTGTGTAATCTGAGGTCAGGCGCAGTGCTCGCCTCAGTGCGATGCGTGATGGCTACCGTCAGGTAGTTATTGGGACACCTCCTAGGAAGCCATACACGGGGAAGAAGCGCAAAACTGCACCTTCCAAGCCTAACGATGATTCTGCAGTGCCTCCTCTGACGACCATAGTTGATCTTCAGCGAATTGGTGCTCGTCTTTGCATTGCACCAGAGAAAATCACGACGGATAAGCTTGCAGCTGATCCTTCCCGCTCCAACAACAGTGCAAGTTCCGATGATTAGTTTAATCATCCAGGGTTTAGGTCCATGGCGTACCATAATCGCCATTTTTCTGTTCTTATCTATTTGGAACATTGCAGTTTACATCTGTCTAGTGGGTTGTAGGCCATTGTGTGGCTTACTTTTACTATGTCCTCTTTTGGTATGTAATGAATCAAACCTCGTTTAGAGATTGGAAAGTACTCTGGAATGTTAGGGTCTGAATTCAAGCGGCCACCACTGCGGTTAGGCAAAAGATCAATGAAAGTGGATGCTCTGTTGTTTGCTTCCAAGAAACCAAATGCATGCATATTGATCATCGCTTCATTAGAAAATTCTGTCCACGGCGTTTTGATAACTTTGTTTATGTACCATCGGTTGGTGCATCCGCTGGTATGGTAGTCATATGGAATTCATCTCTCTTCATAGGCAGCTTAATTGAGGCTAAACCATATGGCATTATTTTGAAGTTTCAATCTAAACATACATCTGAGTCTTGGTTTCTTGTCTCAATTTATGGTCCGTATCGAGGACCGGCGCGTGATGATTTTGTGCAGTGGTTATATAATCTGGATATTCAGCTCAAGGACAATTGGCTGCTTTTAGGTGACTTCAACTTTATGCGTTCGATTGAGAATCGAAATCAGCCAGGTGGTGATGTGAATGATATCTTTTTGTTTAATGAAATAATTGGTCATTTGGGTCTTGTTGAACTGCCAATCAAGGGTCGCCAGTACACATGGTCTAATATGAAAACCACACCCCTGCTCAAACAAATTGATTGGTTTTTTACATATGTGGCTTGGACACATGATCACCCCAACACAATGGTTATTCCGCTTGCACGCACTGCCTCTGATCACGTCCCGTGTGTGGTTTCAATTGCCACTTGTATCCCCAAGGCAAAGGTTTTTCGCTTTGAAAACTATTCGGCTGATTTGCCTGGCTTTATGGATTGTGTATCTGAGGTTTGGAATAGCCCTGTGGATAAATCTTCAACTGCCTTAATCATTTTTGCTAAATTCAAATCTCTTCGTTATGCTCTTAAGAAATGGCATCTTAACCTATCCACAGTCAAGGCGCTCATTGCTGATTGCAACAAAGTAATTGTTTTTTTGGATAATATTGAGTAATTTAGGCCCTTGAGTTGGCCGGAGTTCAACTTTCGGAAGATAGTCAAATTACATCTCGAAGATATCCTGCACTGGCAGTTCATTTATTGGAAGCAACGTTGCACGATCAGAAATATCAAAGTTGGTGAGGAGAATTCAAAATTCTTCCACGCAATGGCAACTGAAAGATATAGGATAAACACTATTTCTTCGATCAAATCTGTGGATGGGGACGTGGTTCTTGATCATCAACAGTTAGCTGGGATGTTTTGGTCTGATTTCAATCGAGAATGGGCCAAGCAAAAGGTATACAAATGGGTTTTGACCTTGACACATTAATTGCTCGTATTGATGGGCTGGAGAACTTATCCTTGCCTTTCACGGATTCCGAGGTGGATACGGTGATTAAGAACATGCCTTCGATCGGGCTCCGGCCCCGATGGGTTTCTGGGTCTCTTCCTCAAGAAATGTTGGAATATTTTGAAGCCAGATTTTATGAAGCTGGTCAGGAGTTTTATGAGGAAAGTGCAACCTGGAGTGTCTGAATACATCTCTCATCACACTCATTCCAAAAAGTTGAGCCCGAATATATTGGTGATTTTAGACCCATATCGCTGACAAACACTTGTCTCAAGTTTTTAACTAAACTTTTGGCAAATCGCTTGCAGTGTGATTCTAAAATGTATTCATCGTAATCAATATGGGTTTCTTCGATGTAGATCCATTCAAGATTGCCTTGCATGGTGTTTTGAATATATACATCGTGTAAGGCATCCAAAAGACCTATAATCCTTCTCAAATTGGATTTCACGAAGGCGTTTGATACCATCGAGCATGATCTGATACTCAGGATTCTGAAATGCAAGGGTTTTGATGATCATTCGACAGGTTGGATCGATAGCATCTTGTCCTCTGGTTCCTCTTGGTCCTCTTAAATGGTGTGCCCGGTAATCACTTTGTTCGCCGCTCGGGTGTGCGATAAGGAGATCCATTATCCCTTTGTTATTTGTGATTGCGGTGGATTTATTGCAGTCCGGGTTAATGAGATGTGTGCAAGGAACATTCTCACACTGCCCATACCAACCTCTTCACGGGATTATCCGATTGTTCAATACGCTGATGACACATTAATTGTCCTTCCTGCGGTGGACGACCAGCTCATCGCTTTCAAGGAGATGCTTGAGACCTTTGCTAAGTCAACAGGTTTGCGGGTTAATTTTAGTAAATCATCATTGATTCCAATGAATATGTCTGATGAGGAGGGTCAACGTGTGGTGGATTTGCTTGGATGTGATGTTGGCTCCATGCCATTTACTTACCTGGGATTGCCAATGGGTACTACTCGGCCCACAATCTCTGACTTGCTCCCCTTAGTGGACCGCATAGAGAGAAGATTGTCTGCCTCATCCTGTCTGTTGAATCAGGGTAGCCGGCTGTAGCTCTTGAAATCGGTTTTATGTTCCATGCCAATATACTTCTTGTGCACCCTTTCATTACCTCAAGGAATTTTGAAGCAGATAGAACGTATCATGTGGCAACGTTTGTGGCGAGGCAACTCTGACACACCAAGACAATCATTGGCAGCTTGGGAGTTAGTATGTCGGCCCAAGAACCAGGGAGGACTTGGGGTTCTAGACCTTGGCAAACAAAATGATGCCTTGTTGATCAAGCATCTCTTTAAATTTTATAACAAGTTGGATGTGCCCTGGGTTTCACTTATCTGGGACACATATTATGCTGCTGCTCCGCCCCAAGTAACGCAAAGTTGTGGTTCTTTTTGGTGGCGTGATGTGATGAAGCTCTATGACAAATTTTGTAAGTTGGCCGTCCCGCATGTGCGCTCAGGGGACTCGGTGGTTTTCGGCTGGATCGGTGGCAACTTAATAACGAGGTGGTTATCATGCAACAACGCTTCCGAGGCTTCATTCTTTTGTCATTGATGACATGCTTACCATTAAGAATGTGATGGAGCTGCCTGTCCCGACCGACAATTTTCACCTGCCTTTATCAATTGAAGCTTTTGAGGAATTCAATCAACTTCAGGCTATAATGCCTCGATAAACTTGCATGAGGGAGTTAGTGATGTCGGAAATGGCCTTCAAAACTGGGGATTATCAATCCGGGATCTACTATTTGTCTTGTTTTTACAAGTCGTGGCTGACCCTCTTTTTCGGTGGATCTCGAAATGTTCTTGCACTCTCAAGCTCAAGGTGTTTGGCTGGCTTCTTTTGATGGACCGTCGAACACTAGGGAAATGATGTAGAGACGACATTGGATTATCCAGATGATACTTGTGCCATTTGCTTCTCAGGTTTGCATGAAGATAGAGCTCATCTCTTTTTGCTTGCAACTTTAGCCAACGATGTTCGGAAATATTTGGGTATTTCATGGAATGTTCAACCTAACGGACTACTTTTGAAATGGCTTGTGCGGCCAGGAGGAATTTGGTCAACTGTTTTTCACCGAGGTAGTCTTTACGGCTACCGGAATATTTGGACCCAAAGGAATGGAAGGATCTTCGTAAATGAGTTGCCCACTTTCGTGAGCTTGGAGGAGGAATTTTATTCATGATATTTCTCTTAGCTCATAGAATCAAGTGTAAATATAGAGATAGACTAACTGATTGGATAGCTTCTTTACATTAATCACTCCCTGTAAGTAGTCTTTCTTCCTTTTGTTTCCCTTTGTAATTTTGTAATAAACCCATATTATTTTAATAAAGGACTGTGAGGCTGTTGCCTTGCAGTACATAGTCAAAAAAAATAGAGTATGATTCAAAAATGAGTAAAATTGATCTTTATTTTCTCTTGTTGTACATGCGTGGAGCCCCTTATAAGGGAGGTACGCGGCTAGTAAGCATCATGTTTATTTATGCCAGACTCGCCTAACCGTGTCCGGGGTCTGAAAGACCTGCTTTAGACGCTTTTGGCCAGCAAGGTTGTATTAGTGTGAGGCTGTTAAGGCAGTCTCACATTCTTTCCTTGAGGGACACGCGCAACTTCCCTTTAATGAAATGATGCCTCGTGGACTGGGCATTTTAAGTTTAAGAGATGCATAATGCGGTATTGCGTTAAAGCGGGCGAAAGCTTCGCGTCCCAGTAGTGCTTGATGGCTACTTCTAAATGGGGCGATGTGGAAAACAACTTTTCCCGACGGAAGTTGTTGGGTGAGCCGAACATAACTTCCAATAGTAGGGAGCCCGTACAATGGGCATATGTGCCTAGCATTATTCCTTGGAAGGAAGTGTTGCTATGGCTAATCCTGTTTGGGTTTATGCCCATGTTGCGGATTGTGTCCTGATATAGTAGGTTTAAATCACTGCCGCTGTCCATTAGGACTTGCGTAAATTGAAGACCGTCGATTATAGGTTCTAGTATCAAGGCAGTCCATCCTACGTTTCGGATACTTTGAGTAGTCCCTGATGGTGAAGGTAATTGGTTTTGACAACCAGTGTTGGGACTCACTGGGTAGATTGTGCGCGCGTAATTCAATGGGTGCCGCCTGTTTTCCCTTTGTTACTTGAAGTAAGTTTACTATTTTGACCTCTTGTGGGAAATTCTTTTGTTTTCGGGGCTCGCTTGTGGTGCTCGCCATCATCCTCACTTGGTGTGTCGAGCCCCTTGTGTTCGGGCGTTGAGTCTGCCGGACTGCTTGAAGACCCAACAATCTCTGTGGGTATGGTTTGCAGGCTTCCCGGGAGTACTGTGGATTTGGCATATCTTGTCCAAGATTTTGTTTAAGTTGGATAGCTCATAGCTATTGTCCTTAAGGGGCAGTTTTTTATTGTTCTGACGTGAGCTTTTGAATCCGGTGTTGACTGCCGCGCTCTTTGGACCGTTCCCCTTAATCAGGCGCTGGTCCTTGCTGCGTCGTGGTTTCCCATTTCCATACCTGACTTCGGATGTACTTGGGTCGCTGGTACTACATCTTGCTAGCCAGCTATCCTCTCTCGCGCAAAAGCGGGTCATGAGGCTTGTTAGTGCGGCCATTGTTCTTGGCTTTTCCTGGCCAAGGTGTCTGGCGAGCCATTCGTCTCGGACGTTGTGTTTAAAAGCTGCTATGGCTTCGGCGTCCGGACAGTCGACTATTTGGTTCTTTTTGGTGAGGAACCTGTTCCAGAATTTTCGAGCTGACTCTCCGGGCTGTTGGGTTATGTGACTTAGATCGTCTGCGTCCGGAGGTCGGACATAGGTTCCCCGAAATTGGCGAAAAGCATCCTCAAGCTCTTCCCAACTACCAACGGTGTTTTCGGGAGGCTTTTAAGCCAATGCCGGGCTGGCCCTTTGAGCTTGAGGGTAGGTATTTTATGGCGTGGAGATCATCTCCTCCGCCATGTGTATGTGGAGGATATAATCCTCAATCCAGACTCAGTCTGTCGTTCCGTCAGATGCCTCTATGTTTACGGGCTTGAATCCGCTGGAAATTATGATCCAGCACCTCATCGGTGAAACATAGAGGTCTTGCGCGCCCTATATTTGGGTGTGCCGTGATGTTCGGATATTTGACGTGTTGTATTGCTCGCTAGAACTTGTTTCCTTGGCCTGTAGATAGATCTAACTGGGCCATCCTTTTGGTGCGAATCCTTATGCGGATCGCGTGCCGGCTTGTGTGCGGCGCCGCTTGCCGCTCTACGTTTGCCATGTGGTCGTCTATCCGACTTGGCGGCCTCTTTGTTTTTTTGATCGTGGGGCTCACGGCCTCCTCATCAAATTCGGGCGTAGTTTGCGCTTTGGGTAGTCTTTGCTTGGCGGCTGTCGCCACATTTGTCTCGCAGTGTTGATAATTTACTCCATCTTATTCGGTCGTCTTCCGCTGTTCTGAGCCTCTGTTTCTGCTTTTTCAAGCTACGCGTAGTAGCGAGGAGCTCTTTGTGGAGGTTCTTCTGATTCAATGACGTGTCCGGCGTGAGATCGTCCAGACTGTTGTCCTTGCCGGGGATGGGTTGTTTGTCCAAGTTGGCCTGTTCGGATGGTTGCTCAATGGCATGTTCTTCGTCGGTCGGCTCACCCTTCTCTATGGCTGGGTCTATGTGGGCGCTATCTTTGTCGAGGTGGAGTTTTGAGCGGCACTTACGCCGCCGCTTTGACTGCTTCCCGAGGGAATTTTCTTTCGTATCGTCTCCTCGTTCCTCATTATCGCTTCCCTTAGGTGTGTCCACCATATATATATCGTAAGTTGAGGTGGCCATCCAGTGCCCTGTGGGCGCTGGTTCTTGGTCGTCTCCAGCGTCGTCGTCCATATCGTTGATGTCCTCGGAGTCGAAGTCGAGCATGTCTGTTAAGTCATCGACAATGGCTACAAAGTGGGTGGTGGGTGGGAGTTGAATTTCTTCGTCGTCCGAATCCCAACCTTCCTGACCGTAGTTCGGCCAGGGCTCCCCTGACAAAGAGAGAGACTTTAATGAGTTCAGGATATCGCCAAAGGGAGAGTGCTGAAAGATGTCCGCGGCAGTGAACTCCATGATCAGCGCCCAATCGGATTCGATTGGCAGGGGCGCGGAGGGTCCGGAGTCCGGAGAGGAGTCCGGCACCTTGGAGTCACGGTCTTCGCAAAGGACAGGGATGGAGTTCGGCTCAATCGTCGTTGAGATCATAGCCCCCGAGGCGATGTCCAACCACTCGTCCTCGATCAGGGGAGTCGGCTCCGAGCTAAGGGTCGTAGCGGACGCCGGTGCAGCCTCCAGGGTACTGTTCGGCGCCAGAGCTAGATCGTGCCCATCGAGACAGTGCGGCGCGCTTGGTTGTGGCTCGAATCCGTCGAAGATCAAGTCTCCGCGGATGCCGGCCGTGTAGTTCAAACTCCCAAATCTGACCTGATGGCCAGGGACGTAGCTTTCGATCTGCTCCAGATGGCCAAGTGAATTGGCCCGCAGTGCAAAGCCGCCGAATATGAAGATCTGTCCGGGGAGAAAAGTCTCACCTTGGACCGCGTCGTTGCTGATGATTGAAGGGCCATCGAGCCTAAAGATGACGACACAGAGGAACTCTCAATGAAAGCACCAATATCGGTGTCAAAACCGGCGGATCTCGGGTAGGGGGTCCCGAACTGTGCGTCTAGGCAGATGGTAACAGGAGACAAGGGACACGATGTTTTTACCCAGGTTCGGGCCCTCTCGATGGAGGTAATACCCTACTCCTGCTTGATTAATATTGATGATACGGGTAGTACAAGAGTAGATCTACCACGAGATCAGAGAGGCTAAACCCTAGAAGCTATCCTATGGTATGATTGTCGCTCGTCCTACGGACTAAAACCCTTCGGTTTATATAGACACCGAATAGGGTTAGGGTTATACGAAGTCGGTTACAATGGTAGGAACTCTACATATCCGTATCGCCAAGCTTGCCTTCCACGCCAAGGAAAGTCCTATCCGGACACGGGACAAAATCTTCAATCTTGTATCTTCATAGTCCAGGAGTCCTGGCCAAAGATGATAGTTCGGCTATCCGGACACCCCCTAGTCCAGGACTCCCTCACCAAGCTTGAGGCAACAGGTCCGCTCAGGTGGTCCAAGTACACCATCACCTTCAACTCTTCCGACCAGCTCAAGTGTGCGGCAACTGCCGGTGCCCTCCCAATGCTCTGCTCGCCTACCATCAGCAACGTCCTCCTCATCAAGACACTCATCGATGGCGGTGCGGGGCTCAATGTTCTCTTTGTCGACACGTTCGACCGACTCTAGGTGCCCTATGACCAGCTGCAGCCTACCAAGCCCTTCTCAGGAGTGACTGACGGCTCCAGCACCCCGATAGGGCAGATCCGCCTCCCTGTCAGCTTCGGCAAGCGCGACAACTACCGCACTGAGCTTATTGAATTCGATGTCGCCCACATTCGCCTCCCGTAAAATGCCATTCTTCGGTACCCAGCCCTGGCCAAGTTCATGGCAGTGACCCACCATGGCTACAATGTCCTCAAGATGCCAAGGAGCTACGGCATCATCACGGTCACCTGCGAGGAAAAGGACGCAGTGTGCTCTCTCGAGCGCGCCTACCAGGCTGCAGCGGTCGAGGACCCAGATGATGAGGGCACTGTCTACCCTCCTGAGGCTGTTCCCAAGAAGAAACCAACTGCTCAGCCAAGGACCTCAGGAGGGTGGGGTGTCCGGTGGTGCTGCCTCGAGCCCTGCGCCCACTAACGGGGCGCCTCCCTCTCTTGCATAGGAAGGCGCGCCTGGCGCCCCCCTCAGGATGGGCTTGGGGGCTCCCCTCTGGAGGGCCTCTGACCTGGCCAGTGTCACGAGGGAGGTGCTCGGGCACCATGTGGAGGCGTGCTTCAATGCGTGCTTCCATGAGGAAAGCGCAGGGCGCGAGGCGCTAGGTGCTCAGGAGTTCATCACCAAGGCAATCGAGGAGCTTCAGGAGGCAAGAGCTATGCGAGGCGACCGTCGCCCGCCACTCTGCGCGGCTCCCTGTCCCGGCAAGGACAGTGAGCTATGCGCCTGTGTCATCATCCCAGGGCTCAACAGGGACGCATCTCAGGAGCTCTTCTGGCCGTCCCACATTGGCCGATGCGAGGGCCCCCTCACAACTATGTTCGCATGCCTTTTGGCCTGCCGAACGCGGCTGCTACGTTCCAGTGCCACATGCGGGGCATCCCGGCGGCTCGTGAGGCCAGGCAACAGGTGATCCTATTGGAGGTGGCGACGGATCCTCGCGAGCCACCCCCCCCCCCAGAGCCTCCTGAGGTTCAGGACCTGGGCGGCTCATAATGAGCGACTTCTACAGCACGCGTCTCCTACTACCCCAACACCTCTTCAATAATGGTGCCAGGTGACATTTTTTGGTTTGTTCAATTGGGGGCGCCCCTCGGGCTGCACGATCCCCAAGCCGCGTGGGTCCATCCCTGCGGCATGCATCGTTCTTGCATCTACTAGAACTAGCTCTACCCTTAGATCATGAGTTCCTTTATGATTATCACATGTCTGTCCGGTGCTTCGACACCATGAATGTCGTGCGCCCTTGCAAACCCACCCTCGACCGCCTCATGATTAAGGACTGGCACGGCGTCTGTGCTCTGGTCCGTCCCTGCAGCATCGCTAAACCCAAGTGGCTGAGCTCTGGCTCACGGGCCAGCTCCCGCATATGTCACCTCCCATGGTCCTTGGTGCCTTGTTCTCGCATGAGCTAATCTGGGGCGGATAAGTTAGGGCGCACGACCCGGTGCCTCGCCGTTGCAGGAGCCGCACGCCGGTTGTCTTTCTTCAAGGATTTCGCATGAGAAGACTGGGCACAGCGTCTGTGCTCGGGTCCGTCCTTGCAGTGTTGATAAACCCAACGGTTGAGCTCTGTCTAGCGGCCCGGCCCCATTCACTTCACCTCCTGGGGTTGTTGGTGTTTGGCCTTATCATGCGATAACCTTAGGAAATTCACTCAGTGCAGGTTGCCTAACCATCTCGCAGGACCATCACGAGTGTTCCGAATCAAATTCAGGCGCAACCCGCCTTGAGGTAGGGCCTCGTGAGTCCTGCGTTGGCTCACGAGTGCCCATACACACCTCCTCCATCCCTGCCGTGCAAGCCATGTGTCAGGGCGAGGTTGTACATGCCCCGGAGTCTCCCCTCAGAGGGAGCTCCCACCCACGTACCAGTGGAAGCACCATGCTCCGCGCTGGCAGAAGACACTGTCGAGGAGCGGCTATGCCCGTGCAAGAGCGTAAGTGCCATGATCCGTGCTAGTGATAAACAACTTGGGGCAACCTAACGACTGCACTAACCTCAGGAGAGCCACCAGGCTCGCTATTCAGCCTCATCGCGCCACTTCTCCCTTAGAAGAGTTGCCCGAGGGGGCTGGCTACACTCAGGTCACGCCTGGCGTACGCCACTTCGCCAGGTCCCTCGGACCTGGTCTACGCGCGCCCCTCCCGAGCAAGAGCACGACAAGGAAAGTTATGGAGGTCTATTTGTGCATCAAGGGGGACTCCTGAGCATCGCGACTCAGGAGCCTAACTTGTCACGTAGCCCCTCACCCCTTGGTTTCGTCCTGGTGATCCGGACGCCCCAACGGCAGCTGAGGTATGCGCGGGGTCGGGCCTTGCCGACGCAGAACGCTAAGACCCACTCCCGCGTTTCCTTCCCAAGGGTTGTTCATACGTCAAGGGGGACTCCTGAGCACCGTGACTTAGGAGCCTAACTGGTCACGTCGCCCCTCACCCCTTGGTCTCGTCTTGGTGATCCTGACGACCCAATGGCGGCTGAGGTATGCGCGGGGCCGGGCCCTACTGACGCAGGACACTAAAGCAAGCAGAAAGGAAATCACAGAACACTAGCAAATTATTACAAAACACATTGTCTCTTAAAGCTCGAAGCATAAAGTTCTTACGGCTCCACGAGGCACGATAAATGTTGCAGGAATAAAACAGGGGGAAACGCCGCCCTCGAGCATCTTCTTCAACCCTGGACATCACCATCGCCCACTTTGGGAGCCCCGTCGTCAATGACGTCGCCACCATCCTTGCCATCAGCCGTAGTCACGGGGTCGACGGCGGGGAACTTCTGCAGCAGGGCCTCCACCTGATCCTTCATGGATTCCGCAGCGGTGGCGTAAAGCTCAGGGTCCTCAGGCTCGAGCAAGGCACCAAGGTCGAAGCCGGGGTCCCAAAGATGGAGGTGGCTGAAGACGCGATCGCAGCCAAGGTAAAAAGCACGCGGGCCTCTCCCTCCACCATGGGGCCCACTCCGACGATGATGCCCTCTAGCGTTGTGACAAGCTTGAGGAGCAGCCCGGCGGGGCCTTCCTCTGGAGTCACCAGTGGCTTCTCATACCCGCTCCCGTAGAGATCCTGCATTGCCTTGAGGGACCTCAGTTCAAGGGAGTTGAAGGCGGCACGCCCCGCGCTGGCCGCCTTCTCAGCAGCGACAAGGAGCTTCTCCCTGGCTTCCAGCCGAGCTTTCTCACCAAAGACGAACTTGGTGTGGGACGCCTGGGCCGCCTCCACCTCCTCCTTCAGCTTCTCCAGGCGACCGCGCTCCGTGGCCTGTTCCTGGCCTGCCTGCTCCAGCTCGGCGCTACGGTCCGTAAGCGCAGCTTCCTGAGTCTTCAGCTTCTCCTCCTGCTCCTCGAGCTGGCGGGTCCTGGCGGCCTGCTTATCGCGGAGGGTCTTCAGATCGGCCTCCTCCGCATGGCAGCGCTCCTCGGTGGCCTCTGCGTCCTTCAACGCCACATCGTGAGCGGCTGCGGCTATGCCGGCCACCTTCCGGCCCTCCTATGTGGCCGCCTCGACCTGGCCCCAGGCCGCCCTGACGGACGAGTCGGCCTGGAGCCACCCCGAGACCAGCTCTAGGCGCCCTGACGCCCTGCGCTGGTCGAGGCCCCCAAGATCGCCCAGGAGCTGGTGCAGCGCAGAGAAGGCCTCATCCAGAGCATCAGGCATGGCAGAAGAACCACGACCAGCCGGCATGGTGGCTGGGGGAGGAGACGGCGCTGGCGTCAATACTAGCGAAGCAGCAGCAGCAGCAGCAAGGATGGCCGGGGGCTCTGGAGCCCTCGGGTCGTCAGCAGGCGTGCTCAAGGCAAGCGCCTCCGGAGTCGGCTTGGACGCAGGGGCAGGCTTCTCCTAAGGCTGCCCCCAAGCCTCGAGAGGGCAACCCTGCAGTAGGAGGATGCGGGGCAGCCTCGTCTTTCCGTGCCGGAGCCTCCGAGGCCGTGGCGGGGCTACTCGGCCTCGGGGGCCTTCGCCTCCTCCTTCTTCCTCTTCGCTGCTAGCGTCAGCCTAGCCACCAAGAGGAAGATGTCTGAGCACTATGTCAAGAGCAGGTAGCAAAGACAAGATGATACACTTACTGGTCCTCGGCGACGTACTCCCTCTTCCTGCCCAGGTGTCAGTGTCAAAACCGACCGATCTCGGGTAGGGGGTCTCGAACTGTGCGTCTGAGGATGAAGGTAACAAGGGACACAGGGAACACGATGTTTACCCAGGTTCGGGCCCTCTTAATGGAGGTAAAACCCTACTTCCTGCTTGATTGTCTTTGATGAATATAGGGGCTACAAGAGTTGATCTACCTCGAGATCGTAATGGCTAAACCCTAAAAGTCTAGCATATATGAATTCAGATAGCCTCTATGGACTAAACCCTCCAGTTTATATACACATCGGAGGGGCCTAGGGTTGTACAGAGTCGGCTTGTAGGAGAAGGAAATTACATATCCGGACACCAATCTTGCCATCCACACATAGGAGAGTCCCATCCGGACACGGAGGAAGGCCTTCTGCCTTGTATCTTCACGACCCATCAGTCCGGACCATATCACATAGCCCGGACACCCGAGGACCCCCTAATCCAGGACTCCCTCACCAGGAGCGCGCCGCCCATGGGCTTCCTTGGCACGAGCTTCGCCACGCTCTCAGGAGCGAACAAGCGCGCGACGGCCGGTGATGAGGTGGAGGCGCCGCCCCGGGGATGCAACGCCGTCCTGTTCTTCTTCGGGGTCCCCTGCTTCAGCTTCTTCAGAGGGGTGCCCCCGGACCTCGTGGTGACCCCGGTGGAGCACTGCGACTCCCAGACTGGGTGCTCGTCGGCTTCATTGTCAGAGAAGGCCCGGAGGAGCTCGCTCTTCTGCGGGGGAGAGGTCTCCCCCACTCCCTCCAAGGTCGCCTCCGAGCTCTCGTTCCCCTCCTCCCCGGAGGGATCGCCGGAGGACATTTGCACCGGGGAGTTCGGGGGCTGGGAAGACTTCAGCGGCACGAGCCCTCGCTCGTCGAAGACAGGCATGGTCGTGGCCCCACCGTCGCGGCAGTATAGCGGGAGATGGCCTTCTGAGGGGGCTCCCTGGTCCTTCCCGAGGAAGGTGCGCACGGCCTTGCTCAGCTCCTCCTCAGACACGTCGTCCGGGTGCAACCGGAGGTCATCTTCCGCACCCTTGAATCTCCACAGGGGGCGCGGGGGTGCTGTCACGCCCAATATGCGACCCTATCCAAAAGGAACTCGACGGTCCCACCAAGGATAGACCCGCATATTGAAACGCTTTTGCAAGGTGGATATCATTACATCAACATTACATAATACATAGGGATACATACATAAGGCACGAATGCCACAAGAATACATCAACATCATATACAAGATCAACATCCGACTACGGATGAAACATAAACAGAAACTCAAACGACATCCACCCTGCTAGCCCAGGCTGCCGACCTGGAACCTATCCCCTGATCGAAGAAGAAGCAGAAGAAGAACTCCAAAACAAGTAAACATCGCTCTCACGTCATGATCATCGCAAACCTGTACCTGCAACTGGTGGTGTAGTAATCTGTGAGCCACGAGGACTCAGCAATCCCATTACCATGGGTATCAAGACTAGCAAAGCTTAATGGGTAAGGAAGAGGTAAAGTGGTGAGGTTGCAGCAGCGACTAAGCATGTATGGTGGCTAACATACGCAAATGAGGCGAGAAGAGAAACAAAGGCGGTCGTCAACTAGCAATGATCAAGAAGTGATCCTGAACTCCTACTTACGTCAAACATAACCCAGAAACCGTGTTCTCCTCTCGATCAACCCCGAAAAGAGACACTCACGGTTACGCACACGGTTGGTGTATTTTAATTAAGATCAACTTCGGGTTTTCTACAACCGGACATTAACAAATTCCCATCTGCCACATAACCGCGGGCACGGCTTTCGAAAGTTCAAAACCCTGCAGGGGTGTCCCAACTTAGCCCATGATAAGCTCTCGCGATCAACGAAGGATATTCCTTCTCCCCGGGAAGATCCGATCAGTCTCGGAATCCCGGCTACAAGACATTTCGACAGCAATAAAACAAGACCAGCAAAGCCGCCCGGCTGTGTCGACAAATCCTGATAGGAGTCGCACGTACCTCGGTCTCAGGGCACACCGGATAAGTCAAGCTATGAGTAAAACCAACCCTCGAGTTGCCCCGTGGTGGCCCCGCAATCTGCTCGGTTCGGACCAACACTCGAAGGAGCACGGCCCGGGGGCTAAAATAAAGATGACCCTTGGGCTCCGGAAACCCAAGGGAAAAGGGGTATAGGTGAGGCAAATGGTAAAACCAATGTTGGGCCTTGCTGGAAAAGTCTTATTCAAAGCGAACTGTCAAGGGGGTCCCATAAATCACCCGACCGCGTTAGGGACGCAAAATCCGGGAACATAACACCGATATGACGGAAACTAGGGCGGCAAGAGTGGAACAAAACACCAGGCATAAGGCCGAGCCTTCCACCCTTTACCTGGTATATAGATGCATTAATTAAATAAGATATATTGTGATATCCCAACAAATAAACATGTTCCAACAAGGAACAACATCTCCATGTTCCAACAAGGAACAAACTTCATCTTCACCTGCAACTAACAATGCTATAAGAGGGGCTGATCAAAGCGGTAACATAGCCAAACAACGGTTTGCTAGGAAGGGTGAAAAAGGTTAGAGGTTCATGGCAATATGGGATGGCTTGAGCAGCAAGTGATAGGTAGCGCATCATAGCGAAAGAGCGAAGCAACTAGCATAGCAATGATAGTAGTGAGATCCAGGGTAGCGGTCATCTTGCCTGAAATCCCGCAAGGAAGAAGAACGAATCCATGAAGAAGACGAACGGATGAAGCCGAACCAAGCGTAGACGAACGAATCCTCATGATCGCAACGAAACAGGAACTAACAAGAAGAAGCACACAACATGGTAAACACACCACACATGAACAAGGCACGATGCACAACAAGCATGATGCATGACAAAGCTACATGAAGCTACTCATGGCAAGAGATGATGCAAACAAGAGCAACACATCAAGGCAAGTTTAAATGAGGCCGGGAACAACATATCACAATTCCGGTAAGTCCTCATATGCAAATTTCGAAATTGGTCCAGATCTGGATAAACCTTATGTTCAAGTTGTTAAACAGCAAGTTAATATGCACCACGATGATCTACACGAAATTCTAGTCAAGTTACATATAAAGTTCATTAGATTCGGAGCTACGGCGTAGAAGATATGAGCAAAACAAGTTAAACATGGCATTGATGCAAAATGCATACAGACATCAAGCTAACACCTCAAAACAAGGATGCAACATGGTAATATGAAACTACATGCAAAATCAAGCAAGTTTCATATAGAGCACACTCAAAACGGAGCAACGGTTCAACACATACACTCTATACAAGTTTAAAGGACAAGCTGTCCAAAACAGCAACTAGGCATATTGCAAGCACCAAAACAACATGCTAAAGAACCTCAATATAAAAACAAAAGACATGGGCATGATGTACAGGTAAAGCATTACAAAACATGAACATTGAACTATCTCCAGAAATCACTAGAACATGCTCAAACACACATGGCAAGATTGCAAATAATAACAGTTTCAGGCATTGGCAGAAATAACATCAGGTTGCAATGTTTAGAGCTATGAAACAACATGTTACAGGAACTTATCATGGAAAAAAAAGCATGGCATGAATCTACTAAATGCATAGAACAAATTTCATTTAGTGACCATAAGCCAAAAGGGATCAGAAGATATGATGGCACCCATGTAAACATGGCAAGTTATATTACAGATTCATACATGGCAGGAACAACGATGAGTAGGCATGTTGGTGAGCTTGAACCACTCACCACAGAGCAATACATGGCATGGCAAGGCAACCAACAGTAAGAAGACATGGCATAGAAGCTATACATGGCAAGAACAACATCATAGCATCCTTGGATCAACTACAACAACCTTGGCAAAATTGAATAACATGTAAACAATCTGCCAGGAAACATTTGATAGCAAAAGTAGAGCTCGATTGACTCAATCTATGGCACTCCATAATTTCAAACAAGGGCATGGACGGATAGATCAAGACATGTATAACAAAACATCCTTACTGAAGTATCTCAAAATATGCATGGATCTCTCTGTAGCATCAATTAAACATGGCATCAAAATATCAGCAAAACAGAGCTGAAAACAGCAACATCAGGACACCTACTTTGCATTCTTGTTCTAGTCACCACATTGATCACAAAAATACATGGCAAGCACCACTGTAAAGAAGACATGGCATATTAAAAAACACATGTAGAACTCAAGTTCATAGGATGCACACATCAATCATGGCAAAAATGACAAAAGTGCATGTTCTGATAAAAATCAGAAACTAACATCACATAGCACTCTTCTAGCAGCATTTCGGGCACCAAGATGAGCTCAAATGAAAATGATGCAATGAGATGAAATGATCTACTCATCGAGGCGAACATTTTGACATATTACACGCGCAAAACGGAGCAACGATGACAGAGATATGACATGATGAAAATGCAACAAAAATGCAATAAATTCGGGGACTTAGCCATTTTAAAAAAAACGAGTGAGCGTTCAATAGTAAAAATCGCACGGGGCGGAGGATTGGGGCTGCTCACCCACGGGCTTGGCCCAGGACGGTGGCGGATCGGGCCGGTGGGGATGCTGGGCTGCTGGGCCCGAGGAGGCAGGGCTTGGCTGGGGCAAGGGCCGGGCCCATCTTGGCGGCCAGCGAAGCGGACGAAGCTCCAGCCGATCCCGATCCATGGCGGCGCGCCGGTGACGGAAGACGACGGACGGCGGTCCGCGAAGGGGAGGAAGGCGGAGGAGGCCAGAATGGGTCGGCGGCGCACGGATCCGCCAGGGGGCGTGGATCTGGCCGGACGTGGCGAAGGTCGGCGAGGGAGGCGACGCGGGCGCTCGATCGCCGGAGCTCGCGAAGAGCGGCGGTGGCGCGCGCGCCGAGTCCCAGCGCTGGGCGCCGGCGCGACGCTGGCGGCAGCGGCCGACCGATCGGCGCGGAGGCCCCGGCGCGGGCGGAGGCGCCGGAGGCGCTGGGCGGTGAGCGGGCGGGCGGGCCCGCCGCTGGGCTCATGGCGCGGCGTGCGGGAAGTGGGCGCGGGCGGCGGCGATCAGGAGGCGCCACGTGGCGGCGGAGCTGAGGTGGCATGCCGGGATTGGCCGGGGTGAGGTGGAGGCGGCGGCGGACGCGTCCGGCGGCGGGGTGGACACGTCCGGCGCGCGAAGGGGAAGGTTGGCTAGGGTTAGACTGCGAATTTTTTGGAGGGGAAGGCAATATATAGGTAGAGGGAGCTAGGAGAGTCCAAATGAGGTGCGGTTTTCGGCCACGCGATCGTGATCGAACGACCGAGAGCATGGAGGGGAGTTTGCTGGGTTTTTGGGCCAGTTTGGAAGGGGAGTTGGGCTGCAACAAAAGAGGCTTTTGCGGTTACCCGGTTAACCGTTGGAGTACCAAACGACCTCCAAATGGCATGAAACTTGACAGGCGGTCTACCGGTGCTATACCAAGACCGCTTGACAAACCTCAGTCCATTCCGAGACCGTTTAACACCCGCACACGAAAAGAGGTAAAAGGGGGCGCCGGGAGACATAGGAGTGCCGGATTGCAAAACGGACAACGGGGAAAATGCTCGGATGCATGAGACGAACACGTATGCAAAATGAGATGCACATGATGACATGATATGAAATGCATATGATGACATGGCTAAGTGCAACACGCAAGCAAATGACATGGCAAGAAGACGAATAACTGGAAGACACCTGGCGCATCGGATCCGGGGCGTTACAACACTCCTCCACTAACAAGAGATCTCGTCCCGAGATCTTAGGACCGAGACGGAAGGGAAAAAGGATGAGGTGAAACAAGAACTCCAAGAAGAAACAAGGAATCGAGAGCACTCGAGAAGAAGATAGGAACGACGAGAATGACGAGAATCAAAGCTCACGGAATGAAGATAAACTCTGAAACCACTCTTTCTAACCGGAGTGGTTAGAATGAGAAAAGAAATGGATAAGACTGAAACGATTTAGGTGGCACTCCGGCTGAAAATGGAAGGATTAGAACATGAACTAGAGAGGATGGAAAGATACTTGATGACAGGAACAACACAAAACCTCCGGAAAGAATTGATATAGAAATGAAAAGAACTTAGAAGGAAGGATTGAACGGAGTTGTTGAAAAAAATCAACAACGAAGGAATAAGCTTTATGTGGACTTATGGATAACATCTCAAAATTATGAGCTGATCACCCACCACAAACGGAAAAGATTAAATAGCTGAGAAGAACGAAGAAATGCAAAACTCCACTTCAAAAGAATATGGAGAATTAATTGCACTTCGAGACGCGAGAAGACAGATACTTGAACTCTACCAACAAGAATCTTGATGAGCACTTGAGAAATGAATTAAATCGTGACGAACCACCACGAAGAACTCCGGTAACAAAAGGATGATGAGATAGAATGAAGGATGAAAGAATAAGATGAGCCTTACGATGATTTAGATGGAGGTTCCGACGAAATGGCTGAGGAAATTGAACTCTGGAAAAGAAAAGATGAAAACACTTGGAACTAGAATTTATTCTTCAAGAGCAAACTCCAAAGAAAAGGATTGAAACACCTCGAGGAAATAAGAATAAGATTTATTGTATGCTTATCCTTCATCCAATTAAATTGATGACAAACAATGGATTTGGCACAATACTTATTCTCGTTGAAAAAGGATTAAGGGGAAACATCGCACAAAACTTGAGAAAGTCTTCGTGAACCACCGGTAGGATTGGAAAGAACGAATGTATTAAAATGATAATCAAAGAAAAAGAATCTTGAACGAACCACCGTAAGAATTCGAAAATGACTGATGAAAGAGAATGAATCACCGGGAAGAATTAGGAAAGCACGAATATACTTGAGGGAATTTAGAGGAAAGAGATCGAAGAGATCGCGAACTGATTAATGAATGCTTGAACGCAGCACCGGAAGAATATTGAGACGAACGAAGGGGCACGAATATAGAATAATTGGAGAACGACTTTGTAAACTTAGAACGAAGAAATCTTCCGAATAGATGGCCTCCGGATGATTGAGACGGAAACAACTCCTGCAATACTCCGGATGGATGAAAAGAATTTGCAAGACTAGAAAAAATCAGATAGGATAACATCGCGCTAGCACCATGAATCTCCGGGGGAACGGATAAGATTTAAGGAAAACTCTACTTCGGTCTTCAAATGACGACGAGAAACACCACCAAAATTACTGGGATACTCCGGGAGAATGAAAAGCGGAGAGGTTGAGCCAACAATGAAAAGATTTGAAATCGATCTTGGAAAAACATCTGACTGATGAAATCCATTCTTACGTTACGCTTGAAAAGAATTGAGAATAACTCCGGGGAAATTAGAAGAGTCAGGTAAGATCCTGGGAAAAGACCTGTGGGTTAGGGCCCACTAAAGAGATAACACCGTTGAAAAAGGGATGACGAACAGATAGATGATGCACCGGAACAATTGAAATATTTGAATGGGGTGACAGCCTTGAATTAATTGGAACACAGACGAATCTCCTGATATGTCTTCCGAACTCCGAAATGATAAACTGGCGAGAGGCGAACGAGCAAAGAGAACACTTCGAAGGAAAAGAATATGATTAACCCGGAAAAAAAAACTTGAATTGAGTCCATCGGAGAAGAAAAGAGATGAAGAATGTCGTACAAAACGAGAATTCACCGGTTGAAATAATTGACGAAAGACTGAAGATACTCTGCACGAATGAAACTGATGGTCGAAAGAGACTCAAACTCCGGGAAGAAAAAAGGTGGGAGGGCGGGAAAACAAAGACAACTTGGAAGGGGAAACCGACGAATCTCTTGAAGAGAAAACACCAGTTGAAATCATTGAGGAAAGAAAGCAACGACTTCGCACGAGTAGGATGGGTACTCGATTACGGACTCCGATTCCGAGAAGAAGAACAGGGAGGGCGGGTGGGAAAAACAAGGACAACTTCGGACAAGGAAAAACAACGACGTCGGAGGAAAAGCTGAGGATTGAATTCAAAGATGAAGAGGCTCGAGTCGACTTGACGAGAAAAGCACCGGATGAAAAGAGCTGAGGAACAACTACCGGAAAAACCAACTGCGTGATCCTAAAGAAAAATTTGAAGGGGAAGAGGAGTATTTCAAAACACCTACGTCAAGATTCCTCACCAGAGCGACGAAGGGGCAGAGGAGTAAAAAGAATTCCTACTCTCCGATATAACTAGACTCAGAAAACAGTTTTCTTCTAGACTCAACAACGGCCAAACTACACGATCAAACAAGGGGGCTCCTAAGGTCGGTCGAGGCTCTGATACCAACTTGTCACGCCCAATATGCGACCCTATCCAAAAGGAACTCGACGGTCCCACCAAGGATAGACCCGCATATTGAAACGCTTTTGCAAGGTGGATATCATTACATCAACATTACATAATACATAGGGATACATACATAAGGCACGAATGCCACAAGAATACATCAACATCATATACAAGATCAACATCCGACTACGGATGAAACATAAACAAAAACTCAAACGACATCCACCCTGCTAGCCCAGGCTGCCGACCTGGAACCTATCCCCTGATCGAAGAAGAAGCAGAAGAAGAACTCCAAAACAAGTAAACATCGCTCTCGCGTCATGATCATCGCAAACCTGTACCTGCAACTGGTGGTGTAGTAATCTGTGAGCCACGAGGACTCAGCAATCCCATTACCATGGGTATCAAGACTAGCAAAGCTTAATGGGTAAGGAAGAGGTAAAGTGGTGAGGTTGCAGCAGCGACTAAGCATGTATGGTGGCTAACATACGCAAATGAGAGCGAGAAGAGAAACAAAGGAACGGTCGTCAACTAGCAATGATCAAGAAGTGATCCTGAACTCCTACTTACGTCAAACATAACCCAGAAACCGTGTTCTCCTCTCGATCAACCCCGAAAAGAGACACTCACGGTTACGCACACGGTTGGTGTATTTTAATTAAGATCAACTTCGGGTTTTCTACAACGGACATTAACAAATTCCCATCTGCCACATAACCGCTGGCACGGCTTTGAAAGTTCAAAACCCTGCAGGGTGTCCCAACTTAGCCCATGATAAGCTCTCGCGATCAACGAAGGATATTCCTTCTCCCCGGGAAGATCCGATCAGTCTCGGAATCCCGGCTACAAGACATTTCGACAGCAATAAAACAAGACCAGCAAAGCCGCCCGGCTGTGCCGACAAATCCTGATAGGAGTCGCACGTACCTCGGTCTCAGGGCACACCGGATAAGTCAAGCTACGAGTAAAACCAACCCTCGAGTTGCCCGTGGTGGCCCCAAGAGGTTGCTCGGTTCGGACCAACACTCGAAGGAGCACCGCCCGGGGGCTAAAATAAAGATGACCCTCGGGCTCCGAAACCCAAGGGAAAAGGGGTATAGGTGAGGCAAATGGTAAAACCAATGTTGGGCCTTCTTTGGAAAAGTCTTATTCAAAGCGAACTGTCAAGGGGTCCCATAAATCACCCGACCGCGTTAGGGACGCAAAATCCGGGAACATAACACCGATATGACGGAAACTTGGGCGGCAAGAGTGGAACAAAACACCAGGCATAAGGCCGAGCCTTCCACCCTTTACCAGGTATATAGATGCATTAATTAAATAAGATATATTGTGATATCCCAACAAATAAACATGTTCCAACAAGGAACAACATCTCCATGTTCCAACAAGGAACAAACTTCATCTTCACCTGCAACTAACAACGCTATAAGTGGGGCTGATCAAAGCGGTAACATAGCCAAACAACGGTTTGCTAGGAAGGGTGAAAAAGGTTAGAGGTTCATGGCAATATGGGATGGCTTGAGCAGCAAGTGATAGGTAGCGCATCATAGCGAAAGAGCGAAGCAACTAGCATAGCAATGATAGTAGTGAGATCCAGGGTAGCGGTCATCTTGCCTGAAATCCCGCAAGGAAGAAGAACGAATCCATGAAGAAGACGAACGGATGAAGCCGAACCAAGCGTAGACGAACGAATCCTCATGATCGCAACGAAACAGGAACTAACAAGAAGAAGCACACAACATGGTAAACACACCACACATGAACAAGGCACGATGCACAACAAGCATGATGCATGACAAAGCTACATGAAGCTACTCATGGCAAGATATGATGCAAACAAGAGCAACACATCAAGGCAAGTTTAAATGAGGCCGGGAACAACATATCACAATTCCGGTAAGTCCTCATATGCAAATTTCGAAATTGGTGCAGATCTGTATAAACCTTATGTTCAAGTTGTTAAACAGCAAGTTAATATGCACCACGATGATCTACACGAAATTCTAGTCAAGTTACATATAAAGTTCATTAGATTCGTAGCTACGGCCTAGAAGATATGAGCAAAACAAGTTAAACATGGCATTGATGCAAAATGCATACAGACATCAAGCTAACACCTCAAAACAAGGATGCAACATGGTAATATGAAACTACATGCAAAATCAAGCAAGTTTCATATAGAGCACACTCAAAACGGAGCAACGGTTCAACACATACACTCTATACAAGTTTAAAGGACAAGCTGTCCAAAACAGCAACTAGGCATATTGCAAGCACCAAAACAACATGCTAAAGAACCTCAATATAAAAACAAAAGACATGGGCATGATGTACAGGTAAAGCATTACAAAACATGAACATTGAACTATCTCCAGAAATCACTAGAACATGCTCAAGCACACATGGCAAGATTGCAAATAATAACAGTTTCAGGCATTGGCAGAAATAACATCAGGTTGCAATGTTTAGAGCTATGAAACAACATGTTACAGGAACTTATCATGGAAAAAAAAAGCATGGCATGAATCTAATAAATGCATAGAAAAAATGTCATTTAGTGACCATAAGCCAAAAGGGATCAGAAGATATGATGGCACCCATGTAAACATGGCAAGTTATATTACAGATTCATACATGGCAGGAACAACGATTAGTAGGCATGTTGGTGAGCTTGAACCACTCACCACAGAGCAATACATGGCATGGCAAGGCAACCAACAGTAAGAAGACATGGCATAGAAGCTATACATGGCAAGAACAACATCATAGCATCCTTGGATCAACTACAACAACCTTGGCAAAATTGAATAACATGTAAACAATCTGCCAGGAAACATTTGATAGCAAAAGTAGAGCTCGATTGACTCAATCTATGGCACTCCATAATTGCAAACAAGGGCATGGATGGATAGAGCAAGACATGTATAACAAAACATCCTTACTGAAGTATCTCAAAATATGCATGGATCTCTGTAGCATCAAGTAAACATGGCATCAAAATATCAAGAAACAGAGTGAAAACAGCAACATCAGACACCTACTTTGCATGCTTGTGCTAGTCACCACATTGATCACAAAAATACATGGCAAGCACCACTGTAAAGAAGACATGGCATATTACAAAACACATGTAGAACTCAAGTTCATAGGATGCACACATCAATCATGGCAAAATGACAAAGTGCATGTTACGATAAAATCAGAAACTAACATCACATAGCACTCTTCTAGCAGCATTTCGGGCACCAAGATGAGCTCAAATGAAAATGATGCAATGAGATGAAATGATCTACTCATCGAGGCGAACATTTTGACATATTACACGCGCAAAACGGAGCAACGATGACAGAGATATGACATGATGAAAATGCAATAAATTCGGGGACTTAGCCATTTTTGAAAAAAAAAACGAGTGAGCGTTCAATAGTAAAAATCGCACGGGGCGGAGGATTGGGGCTGCTCACCCACGGGCTTGGCCCAGGACGGTGGCGGATCGGGCCGGTGGGGATGTTGGGCTGTTGGGCCCGAGGAGGCCGGCCGGGCGCTGGGGCCCATGCGGGCGGCCAGGCGAGCGGGACGAGCTCCCAGCTCGATCCCGATCCATGGCGGCGGCGCCGGTGACGGAAGACGACGGGACGGCGGTCCGGCGAAGGGGAGGAAGGCGGAGGAGGCCAGAATGGGTCGGCGGCGCACGGATCCGGCCAGGGGGCGGCGGATCTGGCCGGACGTGGCGGAGGTCGGCGAGGGAGGCGACGCGGGGCGCTCCGGTCGCCGGAGCTCGCGAAGAGGCGGCGGTGGCGCGCGGCGGAGGTCGAGCAGCTTGGCGCCGGGCGCGACGTGGCGGCAGCGGCCGACCAGGATCGACACGGAGGCCCGGCGCGGGCGGAGGCGCCGGGAGGCGTCGGAGGCGGAGCGGGCGGGCGGGCCGCACTGGCTCATGAAGCCCGGTGTGTGTGGGAAGTGGGCGCGGGGCGGCGGCGAATCAGGAGGCGACACGTGGCGGCGGAGCTGAGGTGGCATGCCGGGATTGGCCGGGGTGAGGTGGAGGCGGCGGCGGACGCGTCCGGCGGCGGGGTGGACACGTCCGGCGCGCGAAGGGGAAGGTTGGCTAGGGTTAGACTGCGAATTTTTGGAGGGGAAGGCAATATATAGGTAGAGGGAGCTAGGAGAGTCCAAATGAGGTGCGGTTTTCGGCCACGCGATCGTGATCGAACGACCGAGAGCATGGAGGGGAGTTTGCTGGGTTTTTGGGCCAGTTTGGAAGGGGAGTTGGGCTGCAACAAAAGAGGCTTTTGCGGTTACCCGGTTAACTGTTGAGTACCAACGACCTCCAAATGGCACGAAACTTGACACAGCGGTCTACGGTGCTATACCAAGACCGCTTGACAAACCTCGGTCCATTCCGAGACCGTTTAACACCCGCTTACGAAAAAGAGGTAAAAGGGGCGCCGGAGACATAGGAGTGCGGATTGCAAAACGGACAACGGGGAAAATGCTCGGATGCATGAGACGAACACGTATGCAAAATGAGATGCACATGATGACATGATATGAAATGCATATGATGACATGGCTAAGTGCAACACGCAAGCAAATGACATGGCAAGACGACGAATAACTGGAAGACACCTGGCGCATCGGATCCGGGGCGTTACAGGTGCGCCTGGAGCGGAGCCAGGTGCTGCGTTAGGAAATCCTTGACGATCATGGCCCATGTCAGCTTCTCCGCATCCAGGTCAGCCGCCATCTGCTCCAGCAACTGCTCCGCCAGGGGGTCAGTTTGCTTCTCGTGAGCCTGCCAGTCTAGCTTCGTCGGGAAGGTAGTCGGCAGCTCCAGCCGAGCGTGGGAGCGCTTGGCGTCCATGACGATCCACTTGTGCCGGAAGTCCTCCACCTTCTTTCCGGCCCTTGAGATCGCGTTCCTGCCGTGAGCTGCGATGAAGCTAGCGCACCCAGAGCACTGGATGCTGCTTACCAGGAGGTAGAAGTAGTGGCGGAACAGCGCAACAGAGGGCACCACCCCCACGAACGCCTCGCAGTAGAAGGCGAAGATCAACAAGAGGAGGATGGAGTTGAGATGAAGATGGAGGCGTGGAGCCCTAATGGCTGAGGATGGCGTAGAAGAAACGGGAGAAGGGGGAACCAGCCCAGCAAAGACGCTGTGCAGAAAGAAGGGGTAAAAGGTTTCCCCCAAGGCTTCCGGCTGGGCGGAGCCGACCTGGAGCGTTGTCTCTCCTCCCTCAGTGCCGCCGCACACCGTCAGTGGGAGCACGACGGCAAGGTGCTTCTCCTCAGCAATGGTGGAAGCACTCAGGGCTGGCTCGAACCAGGAAGCCGAGCGCGCGGCAGGGGCCGATGACTTCGCCTTGATGGTAGCCATCGGTGGCGAGTCCAGGGAAAGGATTCTGCAGAACTGGAGGCACTCTAAGCAGAAGGAGAAGGGGATCTGGAGCAAGACTAAGGGAAGGCAATGAAGGCTCAGCGGCATGCGCCAGCCTTTTGTCAGCCCGGGATAGTTGCCAAGGCCGCGTGGGGAAGCAGAGACGCCCACGTCCCATCAAGAGCCACGCGCCGACCAAGGCCGCATGCGGTTAGGGCCCGCGGCACTCCGCACTTGCCCTTTGGCTTCGCCTCGAAGCCAAGTCCGAGCGTGCTTTGGGCCCGGGGGCTACTGTCGGTGTTCTGGGAACAGGGGTGCCCAGACTTGCCTGCCTGTGGCCCAAGGCGTGTCTCCATCGACGGCCTGGTAGGACACATCTTCAGCGCCAACAATTCAAGACCCTCGCGAGGGGCCAAGCCTATCGAGGTGGACAACACCAAGACCTCCAGAAGGAGTAGCCTCCCCAGGTTGGCTCCGGAGGAGCAGAGATTCATGTGCAAGCCCTCACCTCGTGAGGTTCAGATGACGTGAGCCATGACGACCAAGGCCAGGCGGGCGCAGGATAGCAGTTTCCTATTTGGTGCTAAGGAGGCAAGCGTAGGCAAAGAGTCCTGAGGAATCAGCCAAAGGTTTCCATTCCCGTGCAACAAGACCGAGACCGCTAGGACGGCAGGACGAAGGTCATCACCGAGCCCACCACGGCGTCACGACCAGAGGCTTTGCAGGTGAAGACTACTTTTATCAGGATAAGATGTACTAGTTGTCTCCCTTCGAATTTGGCCGTTGTGGGATCCCTTCCCGCCCTCATTTGGGATGAGGACCAAGGCCACTATAAATAGGACCTAGCCACCACCATAGAGGACGGATCATTCAGATTGTCCTCACACCCACCAGCTAACTTGAGCACAAGACACATCTCCTCATGAGGTTGTTCTTCCACTGTACTAGTTCATCCTCGGCCCCTCGAGGCCAATCCACCACAAAGCATGAGTAGGGTTTTACACCGCAAGGTGGCCCGAACCTGGGTAAACTGCCTTGTCCTATTTCCTTTCTGTTTATCAAGCTAGGTCGTGAGATTGGCGAGTAGGCAGACTGGGGAGGTTGAGTTCTTCGCAAGCACCCCAGAGTTTGAATCTATCAAGGGTTTGCGAAGCCCGAAATCTAAAAATATGGGCTATTGTTTACACATATATGCTCATCAACAAATGTCCTTCTTGGGAGCAATGGACTCATACCTTTTGATATCAGTATCTTATAAACACAAGGGTGACCTTGTTTTTACAAGTCATGGTACTTGCTCAGGGACAAGAAAGACTTAAGCTTGGACGAGTTGATGAGTCCAATTTACGTGATGTTTTTCCTACTTATTTTTTGCCTACAAGGTGGGCTTTGTGGAATTTTACCACGTTCATGCACTTCTTTTTGTTGATAATCCTTGAGGTCATGTCTTTTGGAGAAATATTCATTTAATGGAGATAACTCTCAAGAATGGCAGTGGAATCACGTATTAAAGGTGATAAAGACTTTCCATAAAAACAAGAAAGAAGGAGAAAGAAACAGCCATTGTCGCGCTTCCGGAGTGAACTACGGCGTTCCATGCGACCGCACACACTCACATGAGCGATCATTTGGTGCGACGCCGCCTCTAGGAGATCAGCTATTTTCGCCCTGTCAAACGAATCATGAAAGGGGACGAACAGAGACTCTATAAACTCATCCAGAAGGCAGAACCCTAGCCTCCGGAGCCCATCCAGAGGAAGGATCGACCGGGAGAAGAAGGGGTTTCCTCTCAGCACGCGAGGGACATCATCATCAACATCTACATCATCACCACCTTCATCATCATCATCCACATCCTTATCATCTTCAACATCAAGAACCCTAGTGGATCCTTCGGTGTATCGGTTGAACCATTCACCCATGTATTCCATTACCATCACCATGATGATTGTTGTTCTTATGTGTTAGTAGATCCCTAATTCTCAGGGATGTGGATGAACCTTGGTATGTCTAGGATCTAAAATGTTTATTATGGATATGAGATCCTCTGTTGAATGCTTAGTTTAATAACTTTGTGAATGTTGTGAAGGGGCACCGCTCAGCATTTGTGCCTTTATTGGCCATGAAATATATCACTATATTTGCAAAGGTTTAGGATGTGGAGGTAATTCGAGGTGATAGTAAAAGCCTACTCCTCCTAACCTTTAGAAGTGACCAGGGATTACGGAGAACCCTTAGTGAGGTCGCGTCCATGGGTAAACCCTTAATTATCATGATTTGTAACCCTTACGGGGAGGCTATGATGGTGGCGTGTGTGGCTCAAAGTCTACCACGAGTAGAACGTGTTCTGTAGCCGGCCCCGCCCAACATAATCGTCAACATTGGCTCAAGTATCCGCTCCATGCTATGCTTATGCATAGTAGTACTAGAAACATACCAATGGGGATTCCAGACTCCCTGAGACCACCTTTTTAATTCTGTTATTTCACTGTTATTTACCATCCTCGTCTTTAATTTACTTTTATGTTATTTAGTTACAAGTCACCATTTTGCTCAATCTTTATTTAAATCCGCCCTCACTCTGCTTCAAGTATAGAATTATCCGCATGCACAAAGTTACATAATTCTCTACAAAGGGCAAAAGCCTGATTCCTTATCTCCCTGTGAAACTCATAACTTACTTCGAAAAGGCTACAACTAAATCATGTGCACTTGCAGGCTATCAGTCGTCTGTTGGTGCAACTCCTTTGCAGCTGTATTAGCGTCGGATGTCCGGCTGCTATAGCTTTAGCAGCTCCATCTTCTTGTTCCTTCTTCCATCTCCGCTTTCAAGCTTCCCTCATGGATGGCGTAGTCGTACACTTGCGCACACACTCCTCCTCGTCATCCAAGCATGAAGCTCCGACAATACCTATGCATGCACATGGGAGAAGTGTCAAGTGGTATACCATCCTCGAACGGGTCAAGTGAGCATGTGTAAAGGAGATTATTTACCTTTATGTATGTGAAGTGGATGTCGCACGTGTCACTTGCCAAACAGACTCTTGTCATGGTGATGTCTGTAGGACCCTTCACATCAGGTGCACTGCCTGACCTCTGAATGTGAAAGACCATGTAAATAATTAAGTGCCGATGGATAATAGTGTTGAACAAATACACTACTGCTGCATCTTCGTTGTGGGTGCCAAATGCTAGGGAAATGTTATAGTTGTTCCGTGGTCTTTCTTTAGCTCTACGTGTTGAAACCATATGGATGTCAAATTGTTAATTGAAAGGAAATGATTCATGGAGGGTGTATTAAGGAGATGTCAATGAAAAGCAGAGCTGGCTAAACGGGTTGGCTCAGCCCGGCCCATGCTAATCGTGCCTGGCACGGCCCGATCTGCCATGTCATTTTAATAGTCAGGTCGTGTCGGGTCGGCCCACGTGCATTGCTCCTCAGCCCAGGAACGACTTGGTTGTTAAATGGACCGGCCCATGGCATGTTTAGCATGCTGTATTGCATGTTTTCATCCTATTAGCTTATATTTTAGGCCTATTGGGTTGTATTTTAGGCATATTGGGCTGTAATTTAGGTCACACACATATATATAAACGGGTTGTGCCAGCCTGCGTGCCTAGGAATGACCCTAGGCGTCCCGTGTGCCGGGCACGACTCATTTAGCATGTGTCGTGCCTGGCCCATGGTGGGCCGTGCTGGTGTGCTCGTGGCCCGGCCCGTTTGACTAGCTATAATGGAAAGAAAACAGTGGACAAAGATTTTGATTGGAGATGCCAACAAAAAGGAAGGAACAAAGTGTGTGGTGGTCGTGAAAGAGAAATAAAACCAGTCCCTGCTTGATGCATTCGGATAATTATTTTTACCATGCAAAAACAAATGAGCTGGAATAGTCTTGTCACGTGCACAATCATGGCAAGGGAGGTGGAGGTTAAATCTAATCCCACGAAGTTATATTTTGACCTTGTTTATCGTTTCTAATATATTTTGTATCCCGAAGCATTTTTAGGGGGTTTTATCTAAACATGGCAATGGTACACGCAACCCGTTAACTCAGCGGGTAAAAATGTTATTAGGGTAAGGGAAAAATAAATATGCATGGATTTATAAAATGGGAAAATTCTATACCCATCGGGTAAGCTGGGTACGGGTACAAGAAGGCATTACCAATACCCCGCATACCCATTTAAACCTATAAGGCTGCTAGCCAACTTGCCTCCATGGATCTTCGCTGATTGGGAGTTCATTGGCCATCCGATATGCCCTCTAATTTAGCTGCACCATTGGATCTTCACTTACAGTTAAATCATTTTTCACCTCCCAGTCATTTTACTGCCCAATGACGAGTGGGCTCATCTCAAACTAGCATTGGGTGGGTCAACAATGGGTTGTCTTAGGCCGGGTGAACCTTTCCTCATGTGTCGCGCATCGCACGTGTTGTGGGTGAGGAGCCCATTGGACATAACTGCACCAACCCTAGCTCCCGATCCATAGCCACCCGCTCCTCCCTCCTCGCCCCTCTCACAGCCACCGTACCATTCCTCCCTTCCGCCTCGCTCCTCCTTCTCGGATCCCCACCACGACGCCGACCTGCAAGCGAAGGGCGACAGCCACGACACTCAATTTGATCAGTAGGAGAGAGAGAAGATGAGAGGGGGGAGAGAGAGGAATAGGAGGTAAGGCACGATGCCGGATGGGAGAGAGTAGGGGAGGTCCAAAAGGCCAGTGGTGTGGGGTGGAGCAGCGAGGCCGGAGACCTAGGCGGAGGACGCCTCATGGGGTGGAGGAGAGGCCGGCAATAGGGAGGGAGCAACATCGTCATGGATCTGTAGGTAAGGTGAGGTCCTGACGGCTGAAGATGGTGCACACGGGAGGATCTCGGATGATGTCAAGGTGAGCTTCTCTCAATCCTTCTCCCCCTTCACGCCTCTTGCAAAAAAATTTGTTTCAGATCATATGAAGGTGATTATAGTCTTGATGGAAATTAAATCTGCTATTTCCTTCCTTCTTTCTTTACTTTTTCTCTTTCCTACAAGAAGATATTAAGTCATGTAATATCTTGAAAGAAGAGAAAATCTACAGTTTATTCATGTCCAAATTTAGGGTGGATTTCTGTTTTTAGAAATGAGGCAACCTTACATGTTGATAGTAAGTTGACTACCAGTTTAAGCTTACATTTGCAAAGTGTTTCCTAGGATGATTATCCCGAGTCTCTCTCTCTCTCTCTCTCTCTCTCTCTCTCTCTCTCTCTCTCTTGATATATCCATATACCACAGGGGAATGATAGTTACTTTTAATAGGGATTAGTTGTCATCACAATTTTTCTAGTTTCTTTTGTCCTCCAAATGATGTAGAAGGCAGTCAAGTTCCATACTCTAATTTCTTGTGATTTTTGTAGGACCTATTATGATGCATATTTTGAAGGAGTGCATCTATTTGTTTCAGCTGGAAATTGATCTCTATTTGGTTTATGCATTTCATTTTTGTGTTCAGTTTTGCCTACCGCTCATCCTTGGTATGGTCGTCCATCTTGGCTGCTCTTCTTTTCTTATCCTCTCCAACTAAGGTAAAATGGACTGTTCTTGTATTTTTCTATGGAATGACCCTTCTTTTACCGGTCTGTGCTCTGTTACATAGCATGCTGGTGCTCTAACCACTTCATCTCCATTTATTTAACAGGTTGTATGATCTCTTGTGTTGTTGCATCTCAATCTCCTGCTTTGATGCATCTTTGTTCTCCGCCTCAATGTTTGCTTGCATTCTGTCTAGCTAAAATGCATATTTCCGTCACTCTACGTGTTGCCATGATGTTTAAATGGGAATTACTCCATGCTACGTCTTGAGCTTGCGTTGGTTTTCCTCGAAGAGGAGAGGGTGATGCAGCAAAGTGTAGCGTAAGTATTTCCCTCAGTTTTGAGAACCAAGGTATCAATCCAGTAGGAGGCTCCTCAAAAGTCCCACGCACCTACACAAACAAACTGAGAACTCGCAACCAACACAATAAAGGGGTTGTCAATCCCTTCACGGCCACTTGCGAAAGTGAGATCTGATAAAGATAGTATGATAAGATAAATATATTTTTGGTATTTTGTAATATAGATGCAAAAACTAAAGATGCAAATAAAAGTAGATTGAAAGCAAATATGATAAGAGATAGACCCAGGGGCCATAGGTTTCACTAGTGGCTTCTCTCAAGATAGCATAAGTATTACGGTGGGTGAACAAATTACTATCGAGAAATTGATAGAAAAGCGCATAGTTATGAGATTATCTAGGCATGATCATGTATATAGGCATCACGTCCATAACAAGTAGACCAACTCCTGCCTGCATCTACTACTATTGCTCCACACATCGACCGCTATCCAGCATGCATCTAGAGTATTAAGTTCATAAGAACAGAGTAACGCATTAAGCAAGATGACATGATGTAGAGGGATAAACTCATGCAATATGATATAAACCCCATCTTGTTATCCTCGATGGCAAAAATACAATACGTGCCTTGCAACCCTTTCTGTCACTGGGTAAGGACACCGCAAGATTGAACCCAAAGCTAAGCACTTCTCCCATGGCAAGAAAGATCAGTCTAGTAGGCCAAACTAAACCGATAATTCGAAGAGACTTGCAAAGATAACTTAATCATACATAAAAGAATTCAGAGAAGATTCAAATATTATTCATAGATAAACTTAATCATAAACACACAATTCATCGGATCTCGACAAACACACCGCAAAAAGAGATTACATCGAATAGATCTCCACAAGAGAGGGGGAGAACATTGTATTGAGATCCAAAAAGAGAGAAGAAGCCATCTAGCTAATAACTATGGACCTGTAGGTCTGTGATAAACTACTCACAACTCATCGGAGGGGCAAAGATGTTGATGTAGAAGCCCCACGTGCTTGATTCCCCCTCCGGCAGAGTGCCGGCGAAGGCCCCAAGATGGGATCTCGTGGATACAGAAGGTTACGGTGGTGGAAATTGTGTTTCGTGGTGCCCCCGGATGTTTTCAGTGCACGAGGTATATATAGGAAGAAGAAGTACGTCGGTGGCTGCTGAGGGGCCCACGAGACAGTAGGGGCGCCCTATAGGGGGCGCCTCCTATCTCGTGGAGGCTTCGGTTGCTTCTTGACTTGCACTCCAAGTTCTCTGGATCACGTTCGGTGAGAAAATCACGTTCCCAAAGGTTTCATTCCGTTTGGACTCCGTTTGATATTTCTTTCCTTCGAAATACTGAAATAGGCAAAACAGCAATTCTGGGCTGGGCCTCCGGTTAGTAGGTTAGTCCCAAAAATGATATAAAAATGGAAAATAAAGCCCAATATGGTCCAAAACAGTAGATAAAGTAGCATGGAGCAATCAAAAATTATAGATACGTTGGAGACGTATCAGGCATCCCCAAGCTTAATTCCTGCTCGTCCTCGAGTAGGTAAATGATAAAAAGAGAATTTTTGATGCGGAGTGATACTTTGGGATAATTTCAATGTAAATCCTCTTAATTGTGGTATGAATATTCAGATCCGAAAGATTCAAGACAAAAGTTCATATTGACATAAAAATAATAATACTTCAAGCATACTAACTAAGCAATTATGTCTTCTCAAAATAACATGGCCAAAGAAAGTTATCCCTACAAAATCATATAGTCTGGCTATGCTCCATCTTCCCCACACAAAATATTTAAATCATGCACAACCCCGATGACAAGCCAAACAATTGTTTCATACTTTAACATTTTCAAAACTTTTTCAATCTTCACGCAATACATGAGCGTGAGCCATGGCTATAGCACTATATGTGGAATAGAATGGTGGTTGTGGAGAAGACAAAAAGGGAGAAGATAGTCTCACATCAACTAGACGTATCAATGGGCTATGGAGATGCCCATCAATAGATATCAATGTGAGTGAGTAGGGATTGCCATGCAACGGATGCACTAGAGCTATAAGTATATGAAAGCTCAACAAGGAAAACTAAGTGGGTGTGCATCCAACTTGCTTGCTCACGAAGACCTAGGGCATTTGAGGAAGCCCATCATTGGAATATACAAGCCAAGTTCTATAATGAAAGATTCCCACTAGTATATGAAAGTGACAAAATGAGAGACTCTCTATCATGAAGATCTTGGTGCTACTTTGAAGGACAAGCGTGGTAAAAGGATAGTAACATTGCCCCTTCTCTCTTATTCTCTCATTTTTTTTCTTTGGGCCTTTTCTCTTTTTTTTATGGCCTCTTTTTTTTTCTTTTTTTGTCCGGAGTCTCATCCCGACTTGTGGGGGAATCATAGTCTCCATCATCCTTTCCTCACTTGGGACAATGCTCTAATAATGATGATCATCACACTTTTATTTACTTACAACTCAGGAATTACAACTCAATACTTAGAACAAAATATGACTCTATATGAATGCCTCCGACGGTGTACCGGGATATGCAATGAATCAAGAGTGACATGTATGAAAGAATTATGAACAGTGGCTTTGCCACAAATACGATGTCAACTACATGATCATGCTAGCAATATGACAATGATGGAGCGTGTCATAATAAACAGAACGGTGGAAAGTTGCATGGCAATATATCTCGGAATGGCTATGGAAATGCCATAATAGGTAGGTATGGTGGTTGTTTTGAGGAAGATATATGGTGGGTGTATGATACCGGCTAAAAGTGTGTGGTATTAGAGAGGCTAGCAATGGTGGAAGGATGGGAAAAAGTGCGTATAATCCATGCACTCAACATTAGTCATAAAGAACTCATATACTTATTGCAAAAATCTAGAAGTTATCAAAGCAAAGTATTACGCGCATGCTCCTAGGGGGATAGATTGGTAGGAAAAGACCATCGCTCGTCCTCGACCGCCACTCATAAGGAAGACAATCAATAAATAAATCATGCTCCGAGTTCATCACATAACGGTTCACCATACGTGCATGCTACAGGAATCGCAAACTTCAACACAAGTATTATTTAAATTCACAACTACTCAACTAGCATGACTCTAATATCACCATCTTCATATCTCAAAACAATTATCAAGCATCAAACTTTTCTTAGTATTCAACGCACTCAAAAGAAAGTTTCACATATCTTGAATACCAAGTATATTAACATTAAGCAAATTACCATGCTATTAACGACTCTCAAAATAATCTAAGTGAAGCATGAGAGATCAAAAGTTTCTTTAAAACAAATATACCACCGTGCTCTAAAAGATCTAAGTGAAGCACTAGAGCAAAAATTATCACGCTCAAAAGATATAAGTGAAGCACTATGAGCAAAACTACCAAGCTCAAAAGATATAAGTGAAGCACATAGAGTATTCTATGAAATTACAATTTATGTATGGCTCTCTCAAAAGGTGTGTACAGCAAGGATGATTGTGGTAAACTAAAAAAACCAAAGACTAATATAACACACGACGCTCCAAGCAAAACACTTATCATGTGGTGAATAAAAATATAGCCCCAAGTAAAGTTACCAATGAACGAAGAAGAAAGAGGGGATGCCTTCCTGGGGCATCCCCAAGCTTAGTCTTGTGGCTATTCTTGAATATATTGGGGTGCCATGGGCATCCCAAAGCTTAGGCTCTTTCCACCCTTTATTCCATAGTCCATAAAAGCTTTACCCAAAACTTGAAAACTTCACAACACAAAACTCAATAGAAATCTCGTGAGCTCCGTTAGAGAAAGAAAACAAAAGGACTACTTTAATGTACTGTAATTAACTAATTCTTTATTTATATTGGTGTTAAACCTACTGTATTCCAACTTCTATATGCATTATAAACTATTTTACTAGCCATAGATTCATCAAAATAAGCAAACAACACATGGTAAACAGAATCTGTCAAAAACAGAACAATCTGTAGTAATCTGTAACTAACGCAAACTTATGGAACTCCAAAAAATCTACAAAAATTAGACGACCTAGAAAATTTGTTTATTGATCAGCATCAATTGGAATCACTATTTTATCACGTTCTGGTGATTTTTAACAATTCGGGCGCTGAGCGCAAAGTTTCTGGAAATTACAGCAAGATCAAATAACTATCATCCAAGAAGATCCAATAGGTTTAACTTGGCACAAACACTAATTAAAAGATAAAAAAACATATAAACAGAGGATAGATGGATTATTTATTCCTAGACAGAAGCAAAAACAAAAAAACATGAATAAAATTGGGTTGCCTCCCAACTAGCGCTATCGTTTAACGCCCCTAGCTAGGCATAAAAGCGAAGATAGATCTAAGTAGTGCCATCTTTGGCACTAAATTCATAAGTAGAACGCATGATAGATTCATAAGTTAATTTAAATTTCTTTATTGTAAAGTGCTCCATGCCTTTCTTTAATGAAAATTGGAATCTAATATTCCCTTCCTTCATATCAATAATCGCACCAATCGTTCTAAGGAAAGGTCTACCAAGAATAATAGGGCAAGAAAGATTGCAATCTATATCAAGAACGATAAAATCTACGGGCACCAAATTTCTATTTGCAACGATAAGAACATCATTGATCCTTCCCATAGGCTTTTTAATGGTGGAATCCGCAAGGTGCAAATTTAAAGAGCAATCATCAAGATCATGGAAACCTAGAATATCACATAAAGTTTTTGGAATCGTGGAAACACTAGCACCCAAATCACACAAAGCAAAACACTCATAATCTTTAATTATAATCTTTATAGTAGGTTCCCACTCAACATTAAGTTTTCTAGGTATAGAAACTTCCAAATTAAGTTTTTCATCATAAGATTGCATCAAGGCATCAACGATATGCTTGGTAAAAGCTTTATTTTGACTATAAGCATGAGGAGAATTAACAACGGCTTGCAACAAGGAAATACAACCTTTTAAAGAGCAATTATCATAATTAAATTCCTTGAAGTCTGAGATAGTGGGTTCAACATTATTAGAAGTTGAGGATTCTCCAATCTCGCTTTTACCAAATTTAACATTAAGATCTAAAGATTCCGAATTCTTGGGACGCCTTCTAGGCAAAGTTGATTCATCATCAGTCCCATAATCATCAAAGTTCATATTGAAAAACATAGATCTAATCGGAGACGCATCAATAACTTTAAGATCCTCATCATTATTTTCACGGAAACTAGAAGAACACGCTTTTACAAAGCTTTCTTTCTTAGCACGCAATCTAGCGGATCTTTCCTTGCACTCGTCAATGTAAATTCTCATTACTTTGAGAGACTCATTGATATCATGCTTAGGAGAAGAAGATCCAAGTTTAAGAGAATTAACATCAAGCGAAAGTCTATCAACGTTCCTAGCCAAATCATCAACTTTGGGCTTCAATTCCTCAACTCTGCTCTATCTTCATTGCCCATCTTCTTCATGGGTAGCTTGGCTGTTCCAGCTGGCATTCTCAAATAGTTGGAGAGAATTCAAAGGCAGTGTTTGTGGAGAGAGAATAAAGATGAACCTGCCCCCTCACTTGCAGCTTGGGAGCTCATTTGTAGGCCCAAAAACAAGGGTGGTCTTGGCATCCTCAATCTAGGGGTACAAAATGTTGCTTTGCTTCTGAAGCATGCTAGTAACTTCCTAAATAAAAAAGACATTCCCTGGGTTTCTCTCATTTGGAATTCTTACTATCATGATAGAGTGCCTCAAGGAACATCTGCATGTGGTTCTTTCTGGTGGAAGGATGTCTGCAAGGTTATGGTCAGCTTCAGAGATCTATTTTGGGTTCAGATCAATGATGGTGATACTGCTCTGTTTTGGTCTGATGGCTGGAATCTTGGTGATGAGGTCTCTCCTCTCCAATCAAGATTTCCTAGACTATTTTCCTATGTTAAGGACCCTTGGATTACAGTCAAGGAATTCTTCAATTCTCAGGATTTTATCCAGCACTTTCACCTGCCCCTGTCTGCTCAGGCTTTTGGAGAGTTGGGTCTGATTCAATCCTTGATGGACTCTCATAGCAGAGCATGTGGCTCTAAGGATGTGTGGTTTTGGCAGAACTCCTCAAAGCAGTTTAAACCAAAGATGTTTTATTCCCACACATTCCATCTTGAGGTTTTCAACCCTCTGCTGTCTTGGATATGGAAATCTTCCTGTACTCTCAAGATAAAAGTTTTTGCTTGGATGCTCATAATGGACAGACTGAATACTAAAGATATGGTTGATCGAAGACATTGGCACATGGAGGATGGAGTGCAATGCAAGCTATGCCCTCTGCAGGTTAGAGAAACCAGGGATCATCTGTTTTTCAACTGTAATTTCAGTGTGAGGGTTTGGAATTATCTCCAAATTGACTGGTCGGCTGGGACCTCTATGTCTCATGTGGTTATCCAGGCCAGGAGTGATTTTCACAAGCTTTTTTTCTCTGAAGTTGTGCTCACTGCATGTTGGAACATATGGATCATTCGAAATGCCAAGGTTTTCAGAAGTGAGAGGGCCAGTTTTTATAAATGGCGTGCTGCCTTTAAACATGATATCTCCTTGTTGCAATACAGGATTAAATCTGCCTACAAGGATGACCTTCTGAAGTGGATCTCCTTCCTTCCCCCTTAAGGCTTAGTGTAGTAAGGCATCCCTGCCTCCCACCCCCTCCTTTTAGCTTAGTCCTTGTATGTTAGATTACACCTTGTAATCATTTCTTTGTACCTTGTTACTTTTGATAAATAAAGGTTTTGATCTGCTGTGGGGGTTTTACCCCACAGTTCCCAGTCAAAAAAAAAACTTTGGGCAATTTTTCTTCAAGCAAAGCATTAAAATTCTTTTGAGAGATCATAAATTCTTTCACACTAATCTCAAAATCAGAGGGCATCTTATTAAAATTACCATAAGAATTACTGTAGGAATTTCCATAATTATTAGAGGGATTACTAGGGAACGGTCTAGCATTAAAATTTCCTCTATAAGCATTGTTTCCAAAACTATTCCTACCAACAAAATTCACATCCATAGATTCATTATTATTCTCAATCAAGGAAGACAAAGGCATATCATTGGGATCAAGAGGAGTATTTTAGTAGCAAACATCTTCATAAGTTCATCCATCTTTCCACTCAAAACATTGATTTCTTCTACAACATGCACTTTTTACTAGAAGATCTTTCGATTGTGCCATTGAGAATAATTAGCCATAATATTATCAAGTAATTTTGTAGCATCTCCTAACGTGATTTCCATAAAGGTGCCTCCCGCGGCCGAATCTAAGAGATTTCTAGAAGCAAAGTTCAAACCGCATAAAATTTCAGTATGATCATCCATAAATTCAAACCATGAGTAGGGCAATTGCGAAGCATCAATTTCATTCTTTCCCAAGATTGGGCAACATGCTCATGATCAAGTTGTTTAAAATTCATAATATCGTTCCTAAGAGTGATGATCTTAGCGGGAGGAAAATACTTAGAGATAAAAGCATCTTTGCACTTGTTCCAAGAATCAATACTATTTTTAGGCAAAGACGAGAACCAAACTTTAGCACGATCTCTAAGTGAAAACGGAAATAACTTCAATTTGATAACATTGTTATCTGTATCTTTATTCTTTTGCATATCACACAAATCAACAAAGTAGTTTAGATGAGTAGCGACATCTTCACTACGAAGGCCGGCGAATTGATCTTTCATAACAAGATTCAGCAAAGCGGTATTGATTTCACAAGACTCATCATTATTAAGAGGAGCAATCAGAGTACTAAGGAAATCATTATTATTCGTATTCGAGAAGTCACACAATTTGGTATTATCTTGCGCCATAGCAACAAGTAATCCAACACACAAGCAAACAGAAAAACGACGAGCAAAAAGAGAGGAGGATATTGGGAAAGAGAGGGCGAATAAAACGGCAAGGGTGAAGTGGGGGAGAGGAAAGCGAGAGGCAAATGGCAAATAATGTAAATGCGAGGGAGATGGGTTTGTGATGGGTACTTGGTATGTCTTGACTTGAGCGAAGACCTCCTCGGCAACGGCGCCAAAAATCCTTCTTGCTATGTCTTGAGCTTGCGTTGGTTTTCCTCGAAGAGGAGAGGGTGATGCAGCAAAGTGTAGCGTAAGTATTTTCCTTAGTTTTGAGAACCAAGGTATCAATCCAGTAGGAGGCTCCTCAAAAGTCCCACGCACCTACACAAACAAACTGAGAACTCGCAACCAACGCAATAAAGGGGTTGTCGATCCCTTCACGGCCACTTGCAAAAGTGAGATCTGATAAAGATAGTATGATAAGATAAATATATTTTTGGTATTTTGTAATATAGATGCAAAAAGTAAAGATGCAAATAAAAGTAGACTGAAAGAAAATATGATAAGAGATAGACCCGGGGGCCATAGGTTTCACTAGTGGCTTCTCTCAAGATAGCATAAGTATTATGGTGGGTGAACAAATTACTGTCGAGCAATTGATATAAAAGCGCATAGTTATGAGATTATCTAGGCATGATCATGTATATAGGCATCACGTCCATAATAAGTAGACCGACTCCTGCCTGCATCTACTACTATTACTCCACTCATCGACCGCTATCCAGCATGCATCTAGAGTATTAAGTTCATAAGAACAGAGTAACGCATTAAGCAAGATGACATGATGTAGAGGGATAAACTCATGCAATATGATATAAACCCCATCTTGTTATCCTCGATGGCAACAATACAATACGTGCCTTGCAACCCTTTACATCCACCGGGTAAGGACACGCAAGATTGAACCCAAAGCTAAGCACTTCTCCCATGGCAAGAAAGATCAGTCTAGTAGGCCAAACTAAACCGATAATTCGAAGAGACTTGCAAAGATAACTTAATCATACATAAAAGAATTCAGAGAAGATTCAAATATTATTGATAGATAAACTTAATCATAAACCCACAATTCATTGGATCTCAACAAACACATCGCAAAAAGAGATTACATCGAATAGATCTCCACAAGAGAGGGGGAGAACATTGTATTGAGATCCAAAAAGAGAGAAGAAGCCATCTAGCTAATAACTATGGACCCGTAGGTCTGTGGTAAACTACTCACAACCATCGGAGGGGCAAATATGTTGATGTAGAGCCCCCCCCCCCCCCGGTGCTTGATTCCCCCTTCGGCAGAGTGCCGACGAAGGCCCCAAGATGGGATCTCGCGGATACATAAGGTTACGGTGGTGGAAATTGTGTTTCGTGGTGCCCCCGGATGTTTTCAGGGTACGTAGGTATATATAGGAAGAAGAAGTACGTCGGTGGCATGAGGGCCCACGAGACGGGGGCGCCTAATAGGGGGGCGCCCACCTATCTCGTGGAGGCTCCGTTTGCTTCTTGACTTGCACTCCAAGTTCTCTGGATCACGTTCGGTGAGAAAATCACGTTCCCGAAGGTTTCATTTCGTTTGGACTTCGTTTGATATTCCTTTCCTTCGAAATACTGAAATAGGCAAAAAAACAGCAATTATGGGCTGGGCCTCTGGTTAGTAGGTTAGTCCCAAAAATGATATAAAAGTGGAAAATAAGGCCCAATATGGTCCAAAACAATAGATAAAGTAGCATGGAGCAATCAAAAATTATAGATACGTTGGAGACGTATCACCCCATCCTTTTGGAATTAACTGACGCAAATGGTCATCTCAGCTAATTCAAAAATGTGTACCTCCCCTCATTAGTTAATTCCGAATGGAGGGAGTATGTTTTTCTATAGTTAAAGTGCTTGTGTGTTGGTCTGAAGCAATATAAGTGAAAGGGAACAAAAAAATTGAGGGTGGGATCTTCTTGCTATTATCATTTTTTCTGGTTTTTTTCTGTTTGATAATTACTCCCTACCCTGATGCTTGAGTGTTATCTCCCTCGTTTAATTATTTTGGTGCTACTTGGGTGTTTTAAGGCGTGGTTTTTGTTTGCTTTGAGAATAAAAAAGAGTTAGTTAGTTTTAATTTGGAAGTTAGACATGGAGCTATGAGTCGATATACGGGTTTGGTAGGTCGTTGATACGTCTCCAACGTATCTACTTTTATAAACACTTTTGCCCTTGTTTTGGACTCTAACTCGCATGATTTGAATGGAACTAACCCGGACTGACGCAATTTTCAGCAAAACTGCCATGGTGTTATTTTTGTGCAGAAATAAAAGTTCTCGGAATGACCTGAAAATCCACGGAGACACATTTTGGAATTAATGAAATATACTGGTGAAAGAATCAGCATCAGGGGGCCCACACCCTGTCCACGAGGGTGCAGGGCGCCTCCCCTAGGGCACGCCCCCTGCCTCGTGGCCCCCTGGGACTCCACCGACCTCAATCCCAACTCCATATATTCACTTTTGGGGAGAAAAAAACCAGAGAGAAGGATTCATCGCGTTTTACGATACGGAGCCGTCGCCAAGCCATAATCTTCCTCGGGATGGCTGATCTGGAGTCCGTTCGGGGCTCCGGAGAGGGGAATCCGTCGCCATCGTCGTCACCAACCATCCTCCATCACCAATTTCATGATGCTCTCCGCCGTGCGTGAGTAATCCCATAGTAGGCTTGCTGGACGATGATGGGTTGGATGAGATTTACCATGTAATCGAGTTAGTATTGTTAGGGTTTGATCCCTAGTATCCATTATGTTCTAAGATTGATGTTGCTATGACTTTGCTATGCTTAATGCTTGTTACTAGGGCCTGAGTGCCATGATTTCAGATCTGAACCTATTATGTTTTCATGAATATATGTGAGTTCTTGATCCTATCTTGCAAGTCAATAGTCACCTACTATGTGTTATGATCTGGCAACCCCGAAGTGACAATAATCGGGACCACTCTCGGTTATGACCATAGTTTGAGGAGTTCATGTATTCATTAAGTGTTAATGCTTTGGTCCGGTACTCTATTAAAAGGAGGACTTAATATCCCTTAGTTTCCAATAGGACCCCGCTGCCACGGGAGGGTAGGACAAAAGAAGTCATGCAAGTTCTTTTCCATAAGCACGTATGACTATATTTGGAAGACATGCCTACATTACATTGATGAACTGGAGCTAGTTCTGCTTCACCCTATGTTATAACTGTTGCATGAGGAATCGCATCCGACGTAATTATCCATCATTGATCCATTGCCTACGAGCTTTTCACATATTGATCTTTTCTTAGTTACTTTCCCGTTGCCACTGTTACGATTGCTACAAAAACTGCTACTATTACTTTTGCCACCGTTACCGTTACTTCAATACTACTTTGATACTAAATACTTTGCTGCAGATATTAAGTCTTTCATGTGTGGTTGAATTGACAACTCAACTGCTAATACTTGAGAATATTCTTGGGCTCCCCTTGTGTCGAATCAATAAATTTGGGTTGAATACTCTACCCTCTTAAACTGTTGCGATCCCCTATACTTGTGGTTTATCAAGACTATTTTCTGGTGCCGTTGCCGGGGAGCATAGCTCTATTCTTTGAGTCACTTGGGATTAATATATGTTGATCACTATGAGGAACTTGAAAGATGAAAGAACCAAGATTTTTCCCTCAACTACGAGGGGAGGTAAGGAACTGCCATCTAGTTCTGCACTTGATTCACCTTCTGTTAAGAGTAAATTTGCGACACCTACACCTGTTAGTGATTCTGATATGTCGCATGTTATTGATGATGCTACTTCTGCTATGCGTGATGCTTATGATGAAACTACTTCTATGCTTGATAATACTGTGCCATTAGGTGAATTTCTTGATGAACAACTTGCTAGGGTTAGAGAGAATGAAATTATTGAAACAGATAATATTGATGAAAGTGATGATGAAGATTCTCCCCCTATATATGAATTGCCTGATGTGCCTGAGGGTTATGTTATGGATGAAGAAACTGCTAGAGACCTTTTTGCTTGCAAAGATAGATATGATATTAAGAAACTGTTAGCTAATCTGAAAGAAAAGTCTTTGAATGCTAGAATGAAATATGACCGTGCTTTTGATACTTCACCTATCTATATTTCTGATAAGGATTATGATTTCCCTGTCGATCCTGAGTTAATTACTTTGGTTGAATCTGATCCTTTTTATGGCTATGAATCTGAAACTGTTGTGGCACATCTTACTAAATTGAATGATATAGCCACCCTATTCACTCATGAGGAAAAAATTCGTTACTACTATATCCTTAAGTTATTTTCATTCTCATTAAAGGGTGATGCTAAAACATGGTTTAATTCTCTTGTTCCTGGTTGTGTGCATAGTCCCCAGGATATGATTTATTACTTCTCTCCTAAATATTTCCCCGCTCATAAGAAACAAGCTGCCTTAAGGGAAATATATAATTTTGTGCAAATTGAAGAAGAGAGTCTCCCACAAGCTTGGGGGAGGCTTCTCCGATTACTTAATGCTTTGACTGATCATCCTGTCAAGAAAAATCAAATACTTGATATCTTTTATAATGGACTAACCGATGCTTCTAGAGACCACCTAGATAGTTGTGCTGGTTGTGTTTCAGGGAAAGAACTATTGAGCAAGCTGAATTGCTATTATATAGTATATTGAGTAATGATAATGATTGGACACTTCCTGAACCAACTCCTAAGCCAACTCCGAAGAAAAGCGGTATTCTCTTTCTCTGTCCTGAAGAAATGCAAGAGGCAAAGAAATCTATGAAAGAAAGGGTATTAAAGCTGAAGATGTTAAGAATTTACCACCTATTGAAGAAATACATGGTCTTAATAACCCAACACAGGTAATAAAGGTAAATTCTCTCTATAGATTTGATGAAGGTTATATTCCTTGTAATAAGTCTGCTAGCCAATGCTTGGATGAGTTTGATAATTTTATTGTTAAACAAGAAAACTTCAACGCTTATGTTGGTAGACAATTGAAATGTAAAGCTTATATGGTTGAACACTTGAGTGATTATATGTCTAGAGTAAAAGGTGACCTTAAACTTATTAGTAAACATGCTTCTATGGTTACCACTCAGGCAGAACAAGTGCTTAAAGCACAAGATGATTTTCTCAATGAATTAAATAATAAGAAAAATGATAATGATGTTAGAGTTATGACTAGAGGGGGTAGAATGACTCAGGAACCTTTGTATCCTGAGGGACACCCTAAGAGAGTTGAGCAAGATTCTCAGAGAACTAATGTTGATACACCTAGTCCTTCTAAGAAGAAGAAAGAAAAATGATAAGACTTTGCATGCTTCTAGTGAACCTATTGTTGACACACCTGAGAATCCCAATGATATTTCTATTTCTAATGTTGAAACACAATCTGGTAATGAACATGAACCTACTGATATTGTTAATGATGATGTTCATATTGATACTCAACCTAGCAATAACAATGATGTAGAGATTGAACCTGCTGTTGATCTTGATAACCCACAATAGAAGAATCAACATTATGATAAGAGAGACTTCTTTGCTAGGAAGCACGGTAAAGAGAGACAACCATGGGTTCAGAAACCCATACCTTTTCCTCCTAAACCATCCAAGAAAAAGGATGATGAGGACTTTGAGCGCTTTTCTGAAATGATTAGACCTATCTTTTTGCGTATGCGTTTGACTGATATGCTTAAAATGAATCCTTATGCTAAGTAAAAGAAAGATATTGTTACAAATAAAAGAAAGATACCGGAAGCTCAAATTTCCACCATGCTTGCCAATTATAATTTCAAAGGTGGAACACCAAAGAAACTAGGAGATCCAGGAGTACCAACTATAACATGCTCCATTAAAGAAACTATGTTAAAACTGCTTTATGTGATCTTGGGGCCGGTGTTAGTGTTATGCCTCTCTCTTTATATCATAGACTTGATTTGAATAAGTTGACACCTACTGAAATATCTTTGCAAATGGCCGATAAATCAACTGCTATACCTGTCGGTATTTGCGAGGATGTGCCTGTTGTGGTTGCAAACGTTACTATTTTAATGAACTTTGTTATTCTTAATATTCCCGAGGATGATAGTATGTCTGTTATCCTTGGTTGACCCTTTTTGAATACTGTAGGGGCTGTTATTGATTGCAACAAAGGCAATGTCACTTTTCAAGTTAATGGTAATGAGCATATGGTACACTTCCCGAGGAAACAACCTCAAGTCCACAGTATCAATTCTATTGGAAAAATTTCAACGATTACTATTGGAGGTTTTGAATTCCCTCTTCCTACTGTCAAGAAGAAATATGATATTCTTATTTTTGGGGACATGCATATCCCCGTTGAGGTAAACTAGTGTTATTTGAAAATTCTCTGGTTTCATGCGATTCAGAAAGTGTTAGTTAACAAGACTTGATCAACCTTGTTAGTGGATTCCTTTTGATGAACACGAGATGGATGAAATTAGAAAGCACAACTCTCTGTACTCTCCTTTTACTTTCTGCTATTTAGATTAAATAAAGCACACAAATAGTATTTTCTGTCTGTTTTCTGAATTATCCTTGCAATAAAGATACCCCGAAAATAAAAGTTCTCCAAATTTCCTGAAAACGGAATATAATTTTTGGTAGAATATTTAATAATTTCTGGCACTGAGAACACACCAGGGAGGCCCACCATTTGGCCACGAGGGCACAGGGCACGCCCACACCCCTGGGGCACGCCCCCTGCCTCGTGGGCCCTACGTGGAACCCCTCCACTTATTCCAGCACCCATTCACTTCGTCTTCCTCCAGAAAAAAATCCTCCCATAGCTCAAACCCGTGTTCTAGCTCAACTTGCTGCCATTTTCGATCTCTTTGCTCAAAGCTCCATTCACAAAACTGTTTGGGGAGATTGTTCTTTGGTATATGACTCCTCCAATGGTCCAATTAGTTTCGTTCTAATGCTTTATTTATTGCAAATTTTTGCTGCTAAGGTGACCCTGTTGTTGAGCTTGCATGTCAAATTTATATGGTCCAAAGTAGTTTTAATGCATGATATAGCCTCTAGGCACTTATGGGAGTAGTTGCTATCAATCTTGTTGAGTTTGGTTCACTTTTATTTTGAGTTAGTAAAATTTCAGAAAATTTTCAGAGAAAGAAAAATGCATAGGAAAATGTACCAAGGTGGTTCCTCTAGGAAGCAAGAACCAAGGCTCGCGATATGTGAGCCGGACGATGAACCACCAAGGGAAGCTCAAGTGCGGCCTTGTGAATGGCCGTCAGAGGAGTTTATGGTCCAGACAGGCATCAAGGATGAATTTGACGCGTATGTGTGTAATGCTGATCTTGAGGACTTCGTGTCAGATAAGTGCCTACAGTACCACTACCTAACTGATTCCTTTGTGAGGAGGTTTAAACTTACATCCTCGCGCAATTCTCACACTGTTTTATTTGATCTTTATGATAAATCATATACCATGGACCTAGAAGATTTTAATACTGCTTGTAAACTCCCGCAGTGGGGCAATGTTAGTGAACCTCGCAAATCTGAATATAAAGACTTTCTTGCTAGTATCACTGTGGGGGAATCTAGGGAAATTACACAAGATACCACAAGGAGCATTCATTTCCCTTCCATACATTATTCTGCTCTCTTTATAGGTAGATGCATTAACGGCAAGGATGAGGCTTGTCACATATGCGTTCCAGATCTTAGTGTCCTCAAGAGTGCTGTATTAGGTGATAAACAATATAACTTGGGGGCCATTGTTGCATGAAGGTTGAATCTTAACGGTACAAGTGGAGATTTTTTAGGTGGAATCTGTGCAACTCGTGTAGCTAATTATCTTGGTGTACCCATACATGGAAATGATATGGAGTTGCCTCCTGCTTATCTAGATTATAGTGCTATGGTTCGCCATCAGTTTCTTGAGAGGAATGAATAGTTCCTCCAGTACCGACTAATCTTTGACAGACAGCGCACTGCCCATGTTGCCCTCCCTGCTCCTACTTTCTTTAACTTTCAGGAAAAAAGGAGATATGTTATAACCAGGGAGGAGGCGAACGAGTATGAGAGGAGGACGGAGGCAGCTCGCCTCCAAGCTGCAGCTCTTCAGGCAGTAGCTGCTGCATCTCAGTAAGACCCCAGCTACGACTTTGGATATCCACCAGGCCAGCAGTGGCCATAGACCAACTCAGGCCAAAAGCCTAAGCTTGGGGGAGTACGTATTTATCACCAACATTACATTCATGTTCACACACTCATTCTAGTTGTCGGTGCTCATACTTTTTCATTGTACTATCCATGCGAGTTTATTTTCTTTTCTAAGCCTTCTTCTTGTGTGTTTGAAAAAACCTTAAGAAAAACCAAAAAAATAGTTATAGCTTTTAGCTAGTTTACTTTCCATGCATGTAGTAGTAGTAACTAAAAGAAAACCCAAAAAGATTTATCGTTCTTCTTTTGCTTGTTGGGAGCCTTCCCGTGTAAATAGTTTTATTTCTTTTCTTATTCTTTGGGGGTCGAGAGGAGAAGACCATGATGAAAATGTTGAGTGGCTCTCATATGCATTATTGTTGATTTAACCAAGAGCCCATATTACCATGTCTTCTCCCTTGTATTAAATGCTTGCATATTCCAGCTTAGTCCAATGCACATGCACTATTATTATCCACACCGTTCGGTCGTGTGAGTGAAATGCAATAATGACGATATATGATGGACCGATTGAGATGAGAGAAGCTGGTATGAACTCGACCTGTTTTGTTTTTGTAAATATGATTAGTTCATCGTTCCTGATTCAGCCTATTATGAATGAAACATGTTTGCAATGACAATTAGAGATTATAGTTGCTAATGCCATGCTTAATTTACTAGGAGTTTATAATGGTTTACCTTGCGTGCCAACATGCTATTAAAATGGTTGTAATGTGGTATGATAGGGTGATATCCTCCTTTGAACGATTCGAGTGGCTTGACTTGGCACATGTTCACACATGTAGTTGAAACAAAATCAACATAGCCTCCATGATATTTATGTTCACGGTGATTTATATCCTACTCATGCTTGCACTCATTGTTGATTAATCCTAATATATGTTCATGATTGTTGTCGCTCTCTAGTTGGTCACTTCCCAGTATCTTTCTAGCCTTCACTTGTACTAAGCGGGAATACTGCTTGTGCATCCACTTCCATAAACCCCAAACTTATTCCATATGAGTCCACCATACCTTCCTATATGCGGTATTTACTTGCCGTTCCAAGTTAATTTGTATGTGCCAAACTCTAAACCTTCAAATGAAATTCTGTTTTGTATGCTCGAATAGCTCTTGTATCAACTAGGGTTATCTATATCTTCCATGCTAGGTGGGTTATTCTCACGATGAGTGGACTCCGCTCATCACTCACGAGAAAATGGCCGGTGACCGGGATGCCCAGTCCCATGCTCAAATCAAAATAATTGCAAACAAAACTCCCCCAGGATTGTTGTTAGTTGGAAGGCACCCATTGTCTCCGACAAGCCATGGATTGATGTTTGTTGGTGGTGAGGGAGTATAAACTTTACCATTCTGTTTGGGAACCGCCTATAATGTGTGTAGCATGGAAGATATCGAGATCTCTTGGTTGTTATGTTGACAATGAAAGTATGCCACTCAAAATATTATTTATCTATGTTTCAAACTCGAGCTCTGGCACCTCTACAAATCCCTACTTCCCTCTGCGAAGGGCCTATCTATTTACTTTTATGTTGAGTCATCATCCTCTTATTAAAAAGCACCAGTTGGAGAGCACAGCTGTCATTCGCATGCATTGCTATTAATTTACATTGAGTATGACTGGATCTCTTTTACCATGAGTTACAATGTCTAGTCAGTCCTTGATCCTCAGGGGTGCTCTGCATTTATGTTTTGCGGTCTCAGAAAGGGCTAGCGAGATACCATCTTGTTATATCATGTTATGATTGTTTTGATAAAGTGTTGTCATCCAAGATTTATTATTACTGCTCGCTAGTTGATTATGCCATTGATATGAGTAAACATGAGACCTAATGTTATTGTGAATATGGTTAGTTCATAATCTTTGCTGAAAACTTGAATGCTGGCTTTACATATTTGCAACAACAAGATCAAACAGAGTTTGTAAAAGTTTTTCTTTATCACTTTCAGTTTGTCAACTGAATTGCTTGAGGACAAGCAAATGTTTAAGCTTGGGGGAGTTGATACGTCTCCAACATATCTACTTTCCCAAAAACTTTTGCCCTTGTTTTGGACTCTAACTTGCATGATTTCAATGGAACTAACCCGTACTGACGTTGTTTTCAGCAGAACAACCATGGTGTTATTTTCCTGCAGAAATAAAAGTTCTCAAAATGACCTGAAAATCCATGGAGACACGTTTTGGAATTAATGAAAAATACTGGCGAAAGAATCAACATCAGGGGGCCCACACCCTGCCCACGAGGGTGCAGGGCGTGCCCCTGCCTTGTGGGCCCCCTGGGACTCCACCGACCTCAACCCCAACTCCATATATTCACTTTCGGGGAGGAAAAAAGCCAGAGAGAAGGATTCATCGCGTTTTACGATACGGAGCCGCCGCCAAGCCCCAATCTTCCTCGGGAGGGCTGATCTAGAGTCCGTTCGGGGCTCCGGAGAGGGGAATCCATCGCCATCATCGTCATCAACCATCCTCCATCACCAATTTCATGATGCTCTCCACCGTGCATGAGTAATCCCATCGTAGGCTTGCTGGACGGTGATGGGTTGGATGAGATTTACCATGTAATTGAGTTAGTTTTGTTAGGGTTTGATCCTTAGTATCCATTATGTTCTAAGATTGATGTTGCTATGACTTTGCTATGCTTAATGCTTGTCACTAGGAACCGAGTGCGATGATTTCAGATCTGAACCTATTATGTTTTCATGAATATATGTGAGTTCTTGATCCTATCTTACAAGTAAATAGTCACCTACTATGTGTTATGATCCGGTAACCCCGAAGTGACAATAATCGGGACCATTCCCGGTGATGACCGTAGTTTGAGGAGTTCATGTATTCACTAAGTGTTAATGCTTTGGTCCGATACTCTATTAAAAGGAGGCCTTAATATCCCTTAGTTTCCAATAGGAACCTGCTGGCACGGGAGGGTAGGACAAAAGATGTCATGCAAGTTCTTTTCCATAAGCATGTATGACTATATTCGGAATACATGCCTACATTACATTGATGAACTAGAGCTAGTTCTGTGTCACCCTATGTTATAACTGTTGCATGAGGAATCGCATCCGACATTATTATCCATCATTGATCCAATCACTACGAGCTTTTCACATATTAATCTTTGCTTAGTTACTTTTCCGTTGCCACTGTTACGATTGCTACAAAAATTGCTACTGTTACTTTTGCCACCGTTACCGTTACTTCCATACTACTTTGCTACTAAATATTTTGCTGCAGCTATTAAGTCTTTCAGGTGTGGTTGAATTGACAACTCAACTGCTAATACTAGAAAATATTCTTTGGCTCCCCTTGTGTCGAATCAATAAATTTGGGTTGAATACTCTACTCTCGAAAATTGTTGCGATCCCCTATACTTGTGGGTTATCAAGACTATTTTATGGCGCTGTTGCCGGGGAGCGTAGCTCTCCTTTGTTCACGCCACTAGAACAAATCCCTCAGTCAATAGTGCACACTGAAGTTCACATGGGCTCTGAAGAATCTCGCTGTCGGTGTCAAAACCGGCGGATCTCGGGTAGGGGGTCCCGAACTGTGCGTCTAAGGTCGATGGTAACAGGAGACGGGGGACACGATGTTTACCGAGGTTCGGGCCCTCTCTATGGAGGTAATACCCTACTTCCTGCTTGATTGATCTTGATGAACATGAGTGTTACAAGAGTTGATCTACCACGAGATCGAGATTTCTAAACCCTAAAAGCCTAGCCTGTATGACTATGGTAATGAGTATATCCCCCTCCGGACTAAGTCCTCCGGTTTATATAGACACCGGGAAGATCTAGGGTTACACAAGGTCGGTTACAAAGAAAGGAATCTACATATTCGGTCGCCAAGCTAGCCTTCCACGCCAAGGAGAGTCCCATCCGGACACGGGTGCAGTCTTCGGTCTTGGTATCTTCATAGCCCATCAGTCCGGCCCATGGCTAACAGGCCGGACGCCCGAGGACCCCTTAGTCTAGGACTCCCTCAGTAGCCCCTGAACCTGGCTTCAATTACAAGGTATCCGGCGCGTAGGTCTGTCTTCAGCATTGCAAGGCGGGTTCCTCCTTCTGAACTCCAGGATAGTCCTCGGATGTATTGAACGTATCCGGACCTGAAACATACACACCACACACAACCGCAGAGAGAATATAATTTTACACGAGTCCAATCCGCTGACAGCTTTCTGTAACATGACATCACATCTGTCCGGTCATAATTTTGAACCGTCTTTCGTCTGTCGGTCCATGTTTCGAGACGCGGTTGCCATTGGCACGTCTTGTCAAAGCAGAGATCGTGTCCCCTTATTGCGGGATTCTCATCAATACGGGTGTGGGTAACCCAACCGTACCATTTACACAGTCCTTGGGAATAGGCAAGTTTTGAGGCGAGTGGGGAGGCGTTCAATATTCACTGCCTTTATAAGGGGATAAGAATTCCCCCTTCTTCTCCCATGCCTTCTCTCTTCCTCTGCCCTTCCAATCTTGAGCCCTAGTGCCCAAGCTCTCATCTTCTTCCCACTCAAGCTAGCACTCAACCATGTCCGGATTCAGAGGTCAAGGCAAGTGGATGGTCTCCTCCGTCAAGGATAAGGACATTACTGAGCTTCGGGCGGCCGGGTACTTGGCGAAGGAAATCGCCCACCGTCTGCCGGCCCATGGACAAGTCGTCCCCACGCCGAAGCCCAACAAGAGGGTGGTATTCATCCCTCATTTCTTCCGCGGGCTAGGATTTCCACTCCACCCTTTCGTCTGTGGGCTGATGTACTATTACGGGATAGACTTCCATGATCTTTCCCCGAACTCCTTCCTCAACATCTCGGCATTCATCGTAGTGTGTGAGGCCTTCCTCCGCATCCAACCCCACTACGGGCTGTGGCTCAAAGTCTTCAACGTGAAGCCGAAGGTGGTGGATGGCCAGCACACAGAGTGCGGAGGAGCCATGGTGAGTAAGCTTTCCAATGTCTCCTGGCCGAAAGGACTTTCATGGAGACTGTCAAGGAATGGCAGAAACAATGGTTCTACATCACAGAACCCCGCGGCGCCAACTAGGCCGCAACTGCCGAATTCAACTCCGGTGCTCCAATGCGGCTCACCTCCTGGGTCGAGAAGAGCCCGAACTGGTGTTCACCAGACGAGCTGATAGCGCTGCAGACGCGCATTCAAAGCATGGTGGACAAGGATGTCAAACTTGTCGATATAATCCAGGTGATGCTAGTTCGCTGGATTCTCCCGTGCCAAACCCGAAGCCTCCCGCTATGGAAGTTCAATCCGAATAAGCACCATACCCTGAAGAGGCTCTTCGAGACCACTCACAAATATGCCTTGAAGTTCCTCTTCAAGGGCAATGAGATCCCGCCAGCCACGGATTTGGACCGTGGACACGACATTAACCACCCCGCCAGCGTGGTGAGTTTCCAACGCGTCCTCTACTTGTTTGCTTCAAGGAGGATATCTGAATGTTTACTGTCATTGCTTCTTCAGGAATGGATGGAGAGGGCGAAGCGGATCCTTTCTCTGGCTCCGCTACCTGAAGAACCAGTCATTCCGCGTTTAGCGAAGATGCTGGTGCCGGCGCCCTATACCGCGCCGGCGAAGAAGGCCAAGGGGGTCCGGAGTGGCCCCCATCGCAAGGGCCCTTCGGACGCGACGTCCGAAGACAAGACCCGCTCCTCCGCCGCCGAAGATGATGACGATGAGGAGGAGGAGGAGGACAACCCTCCCCCAGATGATGGAAGGAAGAAGAGGGCGACCTCCACGAACCTGGAGGCGGGGACGTCCAAGAAAGGGAAGGGCTCCTTCGCGGATAACTCCGCGTGGGACGTCGGCAGTAGTCCGGAGTGACACCCCCGCACTAAGCCTCCAGCTGTATCGTAAGTGCTATGACTAACGCATACCCATATGTCCAGGCTCTCCTCTTCAATGTATTGACATGGTTAATTATGCTATTGCAGTCCGGCCCACGATAGCTCCCAGCGGTCCTCATCAAGAGGTTCGTTGGACTCAAAGGAGATGGCCAGCAAGACACCGCCGTCCGCTTACTCTCCCAAGGCCAAAGAAGACGACGAGGTGCTCTCCTGACGGACCTTCCCAGGCTGGGGGGAGGCTCAAGGGGTGCCCAAAGGCGAAGCCCCCGTCGCCGAACACTAGGGGGAACCAGTCCCCCTGGAGACTGGGAGGAGGGCCGTACTCAGTTCGGCCCTCAACCGGACTTGATTCCGGAGACCGATATGGTTCCGGAATCCGGACCGCAACCTCCTTCGAAAGAAGGGGGTATGCCTATTCCACCGGTGACCCCTGTCCAACCAGGGGCACCAAATAATCTGCTGGAAGCGCTGCGAGGCGCTTCCATTGTGGATGAGCACCGTGTTCTTATGGGCACGGTGATTGAAAGGGTTCAGTCCGCCAAGAGCGGACTAACCGAAGCCTGCAACAGCCTTCTGGCAGGTGTAAGCGATGAAAAAAGAGAAAATCCCAATGTAGACAGTAGCCCCTGAGACACTGTCCAGTGTTTCGGAAGGAAAAAACCGGACAGAGGATCAAACCTTTATTGTAGGAAACTAATTAAATTTGTCGGGAATGAATATGCAGGCGTCATTGCTGGTCACGGCCTGACATGCTGCCGAAGTCTTCGAACTAAAGCGAAGGCTGGAGCAGGCCGGGGAGGAGCTTGGCCAGGTTAAGAGGCAGCTCCAGGAGAATCAAGGTATGTAATAACCCGGGAAATACTCGAAAAGAGTAAGATGATATATATTGACCAAAGTGTCATGATATGTATAGGAGCAACGACCGAGGTCGAGGCCCTGAAGAAGGCCCTGGCCGAAGCCGAGGGGAAGGCTGTCAAGGAGCAGGCCGCCCGTAAGAAGCTCAAGGCCCGGGTCAATGAGGTCCAACAGGAGCTCCAGGACGCGGTGAGGAAGTGCGAGACCTTGGAGCGCGATGCGTCGGTTCGAGAGACCGAACTCGCCAAGGCTCGTCAGGGCGCGGAGACGGCCCGAAATGAGGCCCAGGGCGCCCTCCAATAGATCCAGGAGGCCAAGAAGAAATCGTGGCGGGTAAGGCATTTAGTATGCAAAGCAAGTATATGAAGAATAAGTGTTTTTTACTAACCCGGATTCAGAGTTCTCCAGGAGCCTTCGTAGATCTGCCGCACAGTGTGTCCGATGCCGCGGAGTTCTTTCGAGCCGTAGAAGGGAGCTCCACGGAGAAATTGTTCAGGTTGCAGGATCTTGCGCCAGAGCATCCCGTGCCCTTCATCGATCAGCTGAAACAGCAGGTGGAGCTACATAGGGTGGCCGAACTAGCCATGAAGGATTTGATAATCCGGTTGTGGCCAGCCGAAGCTATGCCCGGCAGCTACTTCGGACTCGTGAAGCGGCTGGTGAACACCTGTACTCGGCTGGACGTCGTCAAGCGATCGGCTTGTATTGAAGGTGCCCGCATGGCCTTCGCCCGTTGCAAGATCTGGTGGGCGAAGATGGACGCCGTCAAGCTGACCAGGGGGCCTCCAGAGGGCAAGGAGCACCGCACACCCGAGCGCTATTTTGCGGATGTCCTAGAGGGGTCTCGCATTGCAGCAGCGCAGTGTGGGCAAGACATTATTTCAAATGAATATGTTCATGTTGTCTTTGCCTGGAATGATGAAATGAAGTCGGTTTGTAATGTAATGCTTGTTATCACTACAAAAAAAAAGACACATCCGTGACATTTTGGGCTGAACGAAAAAAAATTCTGTCATACTTATGACACTTCTATGACGATAATTGTGACAAAACCCGGTATCATCATAGATGTGGTGGGGTCCTACTTCTATGACAAAAAAATCATGAAAGAAAATGGGCTTTTCGTCCTAGGCGGGCCAGAGACGCAGCTGCATGACATTCTTTGGGCTGTCCATGACAGAAAAAACCGTGGTAGAAGCGAGGGCGAGGAAAATATCGGGGTGTTCCCGGTTATGGTGGGTGTGGCCGGGGCCGAACGATGCACGTTTCTCTCATACACGCACGCGCGTGGGTGCGAGGCGTTGGGCTCTAAACGAACCCGAGCGAGGCATTGGGCTCTAACTGAACCCGAGATATTGCACTACAGGCTACGCGTTACTGAACCCGAGCGATCTATCAATGGCTGTTAACTGAACCTGATCGAGCAATTCCTTCGCTACTGCTGCTAACTGAAGTCGATCGATGCTGCCTCTGGATGAACAGTGAGCGTTGCTAGGGGGTTTGGATGAACAGTTCCTGGTGGGGGTGGATGAAGGACCCCATGGTGTTGCCTCTGGATGAACAGGACCCTGATTGATCGAGCCGGTTGGGGCTGGATGAATAGGACCCCGTGGAGGGCTGGATGAACAGGACCACCCTGTGGAGGGATGGATGAAGAGTAGACGGTGGAGGACTGGATGAATAGTAGCCCGTGGAGGGGTGGTTGAACAGGAGCCCGTGGAGAGGGCTGGTTGAACAATAGCCGGTGGAGTAGCATGTGGTGGAGGCTGGATGAACAGGAGCCCATGGATGAACAGTCGCAGGTGGAGGCTGGAGGAGGTCGAGGTGGACGAATATTAGCCTGTGGAGGCTGGAGGGGGTCGACGTTTGAGATGAACAGTATCTCGTGGAGTCCCGTTTTGCGGTACGCCACGCCCCTCCCGATGAACAGGACCCCCGTTTCGACCGTGGCGCTCCAACACAAGTCCGTTTCCTCTGTTTTGCGGTACGCCACACCCCTCCTGATCAACAGGACCCCTGTTTCAACCGTAGGAGGTCCGTTTCCTCCGTTTTGCGGTACGCCACACCCCTCCCGATGAACAGGATCCTGTTTCGAACGTGGCCGGTCAAACACAAGGCCGTTCCTTCCGTTCTGTGGTACGCCAAGCCTCGTTTCCATCGGCTGTTCCGTCCAAGCCCTCCCGATGAACACGACGACGCTTTCCATTCCGACCCAGTCGGTTGGCTCCCCATGAACACGACGACGACGCAGTTTCTCCGTTCCGACCCAGCCATGTACACGAGCCCTGGTCGTACGTATGCACGAGTAGGCGTTCGAGACCCTGCCCGTATGTACGTACGTGGCCGTAGTTTCTTTCTTGCACACTGGCCGCTGTACGTACGTGTACATGCTACGTGTGTGCCTCTACTACGACATGTGCGCGCCTCTACATCGACCAATATGTACGTACATGTTCGCGACCAGAATGACAACGCTGCGTATGCTTCGACCAGGTGGGTCCTGACTGTCAGGCACTTCCTTGCCTACGAAGATGTAGCTGGTGGGCCCAGCAGTCAGGGGGGCGAATCGTTTTGTTTTGCACGGACGCACTTCCTTGTGTGTGAAGATGTAGCTGGTGGGTCCCAACAGTCAGGGGGAAACGTTTTTTTCACAAAATACGGTGGCCTGTCCGGTGGGTCCCCGTTCTCAGGTGGAGGAATAATTATTTTGCGCATAATAAGGAGGCACTTCCTTACTGCGGCCGAGGACCCAGCTGTCAGCTTCTCCACCTACAGTCCACGTCCGATGGAAGCCGTTCCTTGACCACGTTGACCACGCCGCACCGAGAGCACCAGGGCGGTGGACGACAGTGAGGCCTAGGAAGGGGACGAAGCGGAGTTGGGGAAGACGCGACAGTGGATGTTCACGCGTAGAGGAGTATGAGGGTTCACTGGTTCGCTGCGGTGTGAGGCTGTCGTCGCCGCAAAATAACAGGGGGTGTGGGTGAGTAGAGGGATGGCCTGGCCAGCGGTGGGAGTAGTAGGGGGCGGTGAGGCCTCCGCCTCATCGCAGCCGGCCATGGGAGGCAGGAGCACGAGGCACGACCGACGCTGGTTTGGGTGGCTGGAGCAAGAAGACCAGAGGTTGAAGAAGCACTACGGCCGTTGGATGGACATCGTACGATCACTGGAGCTAGAATCATGCATATTGACTAAGTTGACAAAGCCCTCCATCCCTGTCAACTTAGTAGGCCCACAAGTCAGCCTGCCACTATACTGGTTCCCAGCTAGCAGGGGAGTATTTATTTTTTTGTAAGGAGGCACTTCCTTGTGTGCGAAGATATATCTGGTGGGTCCAAGCTGTCTGCGGCAGTAACTTTTTTTTGCGAAATACGGAGGCCCTTTCGGTGGGTCCCAGATGTCAGGTGGAGGAATCATTATTTTGCGCGTAATAAGGAGGCATTTCCTTGCGTGCGGCCATGGACCCAGCTGTCAGCCTCTCCATGTACAGTCCACTTCAGATGTGTGTCGGTCGTTGACCACGTTGACCAGGCCGCGCCAAGAGCACCAGGGCGGTGGATGATGGCGACTCCTAGGAAGGGAACGACACGGAGGCAGGGAAGACTCGGCAGTTGTTTCCCACGCGGAGGGTAGTACGACTGTACGAGGGTTTAATGGTTCGTCTGCCGTCACCGGAGAATAACAGCAGGTGTGGGTGAGTAGAGGGATGGCTAGGCTAGCGATGGGAGTACAGTGGGGTGGTGAGGCCTGCGCGGCAGCACAGCCAGTCGCGGGGAGGAGGGAGTAGGCAGTCCCGCCGGCACTTGTTTGAGCGGCTAGAGCAGGAAGAGCAGAGATTGAAGAAGCACGATGGCCGTTGGATGGACAACCAACAGTCACTGCTTGTGCGCCAAACTTTTTATTAGGAAAGCCTCAAATCTATGGAAAACATCATGCAACCCATCTTCCATTATTTCTAATAATTTATAGCCCATTTGCTAATTTTTAAGGTTTTCTTTGGAGCCCATATTATTTTTGTTAGCATTACAGCCCATTTTCTGGCCACGGTTAAAAAATTATACGAAATTTTGCATATTTCGGTGCGGTCCGAACTGTTTTTAATCTCGAAATTTCGAGTCACATTCAAACTGATTTTAAAAATAAATGTATATCAATAGAAAATCCAACAAATTGTCCACACATAAAAATCAATGCAATTTAAAATCTTGAAATGAAAAAACAAAATTTGAAACTAATTGTCGGTTTGATGTGTTTTAAAAATGTACAGCCCATTTCTCATTACTGATAGGCCATTTTCTCGGCCAGCCGAATGAAGCTCTCCTCGTCTTGAAATATTTGCAGCCCAACAGGCCTGACAAAGCGACTTACTTGGCAAATCCCAAAAAAACTGGGTTGTGGCCGTGGACCCAGCTGCGGCCGTGGACCTAGCTGTCAACCTCTCCACGTACAGTACTCTTCCGATGGAAGTCGGTCGTTGACCACATTGACCACGCTGCACCGAGAGCACCAAGGTGGTGGACAACGGCGAGGCCTAGTAAGGGGACGGTGCGGAGTCGGGGAAGACGCGGCAGTGGATGCCCACGCGGAGAGGAGTACGAGGGTTCACTGGTTCGGCTGCGGTGTGAGGCTGCCGTTGCCGCAGAATAACAGGGGGTGTGGGTGAGTGGAGGGATGGCCTGGCCAGCGGTGCGAGTAGTATGGGGGCGGTGAGGCCTCCGCGGCAGCACAGCCGGCCACGGGAGGCTGGAGCAGGCGGCACTACCGGCGCTGCTTTGGGCGGCTGGAGCAAGAAGACCAGAGGTTGAAGAAGCACTAAGGGCGTTGGATGGAAATCGTACGGTTAGTGGAGCTAGAATCGTTCATATTGACTAAGTTGACAAAGCCCTCCGTCCCCGTCAACTTAGTAGGCCCACAAGTCAGCCTCCCACTATGGTGGGTCCCAGCTTGCAGGGGGGTATTCATTTTTTTGTGCGCAATAAGGAGGCACTTCCTTGCGTGCGAAGATATAGTTGGTGGGTCCGACCTGTCAGCGGAGGGAACGTCTTTTTCGTGAAATACAGAGGCCCTTCCGACGGGTCCCAGATGTCAGGTGGAGGAATTATTATTTTGCGCGTAATAAGGAGGCATTTCCTTGTGTGCGGCCGTGGACCCAGCTCTCAGCCTCTCCACGTACAGTCCACTTCCGATGGATGTCGTTTGTTGACCATGTTGACCATGCCCCGCCGAGAGCACCAGGGTGGTGGACAACGGTGAGGCCTACGAAGGGAACGACACGGAGCCGGGGAAGACACGGTAGTGGCTGCCCACGCGGTGGAGAGTATGAGGGTTGACTGGTTCGGCTACCGTCGCCGGAAAAAGCAGGAGGTGTGGGTGAGTAGAGGGATAGACAGGCCAGGGATGCGAGTATATGATGGGGACGTGAGGCCTGCCCGGCAGCACACCGGCCAAGGGAGGCCGGGGCAGGCGGTTTCGACGGTGCTATTTTGGGCGGTTGGGGCAGGAAGATCAGAGACTGAAGAAGCAGGATTGCCGTTAGATTGACATCTAACGGTCTGACGCTGGTAGCGTCGATTGTTGACTAAGTTTCTTTTTTGATAATCCTTGTGTACGCATGAACTTACTAGGCCCACAAGTCAGCCTCCAAATCTGTGGCAGACAACATAGAGCCCATTTGCTATTTTTTAATAATTTGCAGCCCATTTGCTAATTCTTAAGTAATTTATTACATCCCATTTTCTGCCCAGGACCACGATCAAAACGTTCAACCTTATTTTGCGTATTTCGGTGGAGTCCGAACTTTTGTAATCCCGAAATGATAAACATTTCTTTAAGAACTTATTGATTTGCCAAAAAAATCGTTTTGTTTTTGTAAGCAAATAAGACGTGGGACAATTGAGATTGTTTAAGGGAAAACAAGTGGTAAAAAATCAGCGTTGGGAGGGAAAACAACAACAAAAATAACAATGTAAATATGAAAAGGGAATTTTATGTATTTTCAATATGATGATACATGTATTTGAACTAGTAAAACTATAGGTAGAGATTAGAAAACGGATGTAGGACATGCGTTTCAAGAGGAAAATGGAACTGGGCTGTGTGTTTGATTCAGTAAAAAAACTGTCTGTGGATGTTGTAAGACAAAATATAACTAACGCTGGTGGGCCAGAGGCCAGTAGATACCTGCTGGATCTTTGTGCCCCGTTGTCGTCATGGGTTGGGCCTGTTAAAAACAAAACCAAGCCTAGGCAGTCTACAGCCCAGTTGAAACTTGGTCGACCTGAAAAAACAATATACGTGCTCAATAAACGAGAGAATTCTGCAAGTACAGACTGATAATTATGATGCAGCAGGGATATTGTTTTTTCATCGTGATAATAAGAGCATGCACTTGTTTTGAAAATTTTGGAGAACTGGGAATTCGAACGGCAGGTGCTTATGCTACCCATCAAATAAAAATCAGGTGCGTGAAAATTCGTTTCGAAACAAATGATTTAGCTTTATATCCACATCGACCCTCGGCATGATGGTTGGAAGCAAATGCCAAGTTCATACCAAAAGATCATTAACAACAATACCAACTTGCAGACGATAAGGTAGTACAAGTACCAATACCAAACTAACTTATAATCTTTTACTCCTGGCCCTAGTGTTAAATCGGTAGAAAATCTTGCAGAGGACCAGCTCCGCTCCTTCTCTTGCTCCAGGTCCCGATGTGGTACTGGTGCATCACCCGATTGGTCCTCTCTGGTGAAGTTCTTGTTGGTGTGCAGCACGTAACCTTTTGCTGCCCGTCGCGGCCGTTGACCATCACTAGCAAGGTATTGCGGTGTTGTGCTACATCGGCGTGCATGCCGCACTCATTGTATCTTGCGGCGCCTCCACGTGCCTTTGAGCGCCTCGAATTGCGCTGGAAGAAATGCTTGCTTAGGCCACTCGGTGTGATACCTGCAGTATTGTCGAATACATGTTTTAGTGTACGTAGTTGGCATTTTCATAACATCTTTGGCATTTTGCAGTCACTTGTTTCACTTTTTATTAACTGTCAAATTGTAATTGCTTCACCAGGTCTGCGTCTAAAAAGAAAAATAGAGCTATAAACAAAGGAATATGTTTGTGCAAGTAGATGGCCGATCGGTGTCTTACCTGGAACTTTCTCAGGATGGGTGTAGCATATGCCGTGCTCGCTGTCGATGGTTGGTATGAACAAATCGATGAGAGGGTGATATCTCGCGCTGTCAGCACTCACTTTGGCCTCAAGGTGCTCGATCAGCTCCTGATCCGTGGGATCGAACTTGACACCATCCAGCAGCACCGGCCAATCCTTCTTCGACTTGCATGGGTTAATTCCAGTTATATGGTACTCAATATATGATCAATCGACTGTTTTGAGTGAATGATGAACGATTTCGACAGATAAGTGGTATTCCAAATCTAAAGTCCAGAATACCCGAACACGCCGCCGAGATTCTTGTGTCACCTCGCGCGCAGCGTGTTGTCACGTCAATTCAATGTGTGGACATGATGAATAATTTGATCGATGTATACTAGTACTGCTACTGTACTACTTACTAGTCATATTTAGTGTCACATTTTAACCATAGGTTTAACTAACAAATAGGCACTTGAAGCCTAAGTGGTATACATACATATATATATATATATATATATATATATATATATATATATATATATATATATATATATATATATATATATATATATATATATATATCTGCAACATCTCCATCATCATTATCGGTACATCACATGCGGTGAGTTAGGATGCACTTGATCCCGTAAAGGTATCTATTCTTCAAACCAGAGGAGTGCTTCAAACTAACAACAGTACATAATATCCAACAAAAGAGGGTCGTGCTACAGCAGCATAATACATGGCTCAGTCTACATATCAGTACGAATCAAGTTGTGCATATTTGCTGTTGGCATGAACCACATCGCTGCATGTCGGGTTTCCAAAAGCCATCCATCGCATGGAAGCTTGATGCCTTTAACACACTGAAGATTATCTGGCAACAAGCTGTTTCGACAAATCTCTGGATATGGTGATTCATGAAACCCATGGTATGATGTGTAAACACATTCCCCCCTGGCGAATGGAAGTTGCATAGCAGTAATATCGCTGGTGATATGATTGATGATTGGTTGGATGATCGGATAATTGAGCCCGAGGAACATGGAGTGGTTGCCGAGGCTGTAAACCCGCCTCTAGTTGAATACGCTTGGCCCAACGGAGCTGGGATCTTTCTCGAACACGAAGCAACCATAGCCATCAATGTCACGAACATCCCAGACATTGTACTGCATGTGGTTTGATGAAATGGTTTGGTCAATTTGGTACGTGCAAATGAGCATCAAATGACCACCGTCAGCTGAACGAGCGATAAAACACCACCAATCGGCTGGTATGATTCCAGGTTTTGGAATCATGAAGGCCAGCGCATTTGCGTTTGCTGCAACAATTCAAATTGGAGACCATAAGGACAAAAATAAACAATCATGTTCAGAGTATGTGGAATTAAGATTGATTATTATAACAGTGACACATATCATAGACAGAGAATTGCAATGCCGTGGTCATAATCATACCCCAAGTTAAAAAAAATAAGCCAATGGCTTGCATATTCTAGCAATATATCATGGTTCAAACATCATGTAACAATGAGAGGAAAATAGATATGACAGGGCCTACTCATATTCTACCATAGCACTTACTACAGTTATCATATCAACTCTAAGCAATAACATGTGTTGTTATAAAAATCCTGGAAATGAGAGTAACATATAGCAATCATGAGGTTATACTCATAATATCTATTCTAAGAATCATTAGACCAATTGTTCTCATATCAACTCTAACAATAACATGTGTGGTCATAAAAATCTAGGAAATGCGAGGAACCTATAGCAATGATGTGGTTATAGACATACTATATATTCTAAATTTGTAACAATGGACAAGCAGTCGTATTCTTAAGGTAAAGATGAGATGAGATAGAACAATTACACTATGATAGATTCACCAGTATAGGCAGCCAATATGTGCGTCGACCGCCTAAACGATGCCATCGTGCACTATAGCATCAAACAGAAGTGTTGGGTAAAGAGGATCGACGATGAGCCATAACCATGTATGGAGACCGGATTCCAGATAGACTAATCCCATATTGAACACGACAATGAGCTTGTAATCCATGTAGTCTTCTGATGTTGTGGGCACTTCGCAGATTACAACCTTCAGCAAACAGAGGTCGAGCCAAAAGCTCGAGGCGTCTCGTGCATAGTAGGCAGGAGTGTCCGGCGGGCCACGAGGCTCGATGGTGGAGGTATCCAAAGATGGAAGGGTGATCTCTCGCTGGGTGTAGATATCCATGAGACGCCACGGACTACCGGATTGGTGGATGAGGACGATCCAGTTGGCCTTCATGCCCGCCCAGTAGTGGCCGCACATGAAGGACAGGTGGACGGGTAGTGGAAGCATGTCGAGGGGCACCACGGCAACCTCCGTAGGATCGTCAAGTCGGTGTCTGGGCCACCTGCGAGGATTGGGCATCAGCAAGCAGGGTGTCTTGAAAAGAGCCGGCCGGTTGCAGATGCGTAGATGGTACAAAGACACCAAGCATGCGGCCAGACGGACAGTGCTGAGTAGGTCCATACTACAGATCTGCTCCAAGAGAACATTGGGGAGGGAATTCCAATCGCGGCTCTGCGTGTTAGTCGGTTCTGCCATTGGTGTTTACGGTGCCTGCGAGCCAGCGGGGAAGTGGATTCGGGCGAGCGAGCGAAGAAGCTTCTCCTCGTGTGGCCGAGCAGTTAGCGGGGGGATATGGTACGCGCGAGCTACCAAGGAAGATAGCGAAGGGCGAGCGAAGGAGCGGGGAAATGGTGTGCGGCCGACGATGGGGAAGAGAGGAGGAAGAAGAAGAGAGGAGGAAGAGTGGAAGACGGGAAGAAAGTGCATTAAATCTCAATTCTACTACTACTACCAGGATATACCGTCCTTCGGAGTGTAAATAGTTACATCGATGACATGTGGGTCTACCACAAGAGGGCCCATATGTCAGTTAATGGAGGACAGAAGCATGCTCTACTGGCAAACATGATGGAAGTACTGGGTAAGGCTGATTTAGTAACACCAACTCGCTGGTTCAACTTATTAATTAAGTGTCCCATCTGCTGCAGTGTGTATTGTCACTTCACTGCGAAGACTAGTTGAATAGTTCTCTCTGACCGAGATGGGGAATAATGGATCGCGAAGACATCCTTTCTAAATTATCCCTATGCCTCTACGCTCACTTCATTCATTTTGCTCCGTACGTAGTCACTTGTTGAAATCTCTAGAAAGACAAATACTCCGTATTTGGGAATAGAGGGAGGATTTTACTCCGTATTTGGGAACAGAAGGAGTATCATCATATGGATGGAACAGAGAGAGCTTGAAATATGAACATGTCAATGGGAGGGAGTAAGCCCCATGCATGCATGCAACATGCAACACTCACACGTACACATGGACGCACGCAACACTCACGCACCCATGCGGCACACAGCACACGAGGCAACACACACGCTCACGCTCAAGTTCTCAACCTACTCCCTACGTTCGTGAAAGACTGTACATTTAGAGATTTACACATTGATCAGGGCATAATTAACGCCCAAAAGTAGCAGACTTATGTGTGCATGCGACCATTGAGAGAAGAAGATTAAATGAAGGTTGTTGCATGCTGTAATTAAGGATAGACATGTAGCCTATACCTAGAGCACAAGTTGGTGCATTAGTCAATCAATATCGATTTAGATTAAAGGCTAAATGCATTGGAAGTGTAGATGTACTACACTTTGTTTTTTAGCCGATTTCTTTGCTCAGCCAACTGACAGGTGGGACCCAGAAACCAGGTGACAATTAAACCAGTCAACAAAGTGCCACATCGACTATGTGGCCGGTCAGTAGGGTGCAATACGGTGCTCTACGATGAGCTAGTGTTCGTATAATCACCGCAAAACTATATATAGTGACCGTAAAGAGCGTATTGTTACATACTTGACTGCCAGTGTATTTTTCTCGTTTCAGATTAAGCCATATTAACCGGAAAGGATGCAGTATGGACTAGTACTAGTACTGCTTTGATGTGTCCTGTCAACTCGCCGAACGAGGAGAAGCTTGCTTACTACGCCTCTCCCTCGCCCACGCGCGCGGTGGTTCGTAGGACGAGGAGAGGGTTTTGACTACAACGCCCTCTCCCTCTCCCTCTCCCTCGCCCTCGCCCTCGCGATGGACGTGTAGCAGTTCAATGACTGTCAGATTGCCAGAAGCATAATCTGTACTGTAGTATCATCATTGTTGGACCTTTCGAAGAGGCGAAGAGCCAAGTGCAAGGTTCACACGAGTACGAACTGTTGAACCCCCCGAAGAGGCAAAGATTCAAGCGCAAGGTTTTATAGGAGTTGTCGTCCTAGTAGGAGCGTACTACAACTATAGCGAACGATGCTACTGTATGATGCCGCCACGTCACGTATATCCAAAACTGTGCCACCTTTTTTTCTCAAAGAGCGTGTTGGAGCCCGTGCAACAACCACACAAGTTGCACGTACACATAACACACTTACTAGTAATAAATTCTAAAGGACAAATGCCAGTATGCCACACAAGTTCATCTCCAATTCATGTGATAAATTTTTGCACGACTAGTCTACATATATTCACAGCGCTACCGTTCACAATTTACCGTACTCCACTTACACGTTATAGATGGGCTACATGTCTCCTCCAGGTTCCAGTCCCAGGTGTTCTTCATGGATGGCACAATCCATAGCGCTGGGCAACAAGAATCATTGTCGCAGCTTTCTAGTTCGGTTCCACACGATGGAGACTCATCCAAGCTGAAGCGCCTTAAATCAGGGATAGCGTGTCCCAGCATTTCGTTCATCCGGCAGTGCGCACTAAAGAAACAACCATGCTTCTTGAAAGCAGGCCTTACGTGTCATGCAAGGAAGGTGGCATCCGCTCCACAATGGGGTAGCTGTCCCCAATGAAAAGCGAGTACTCTCCAAGAGTGTTCCTTGGCACCCACGCAGCATCATGGGGGTCGAACTCGGCGCCGTTCATCTGGTACACGCGACATCTCAGATCTGGACACATGGTGACATACATAGTCAAGGTCCATGCATAATAATGTTGTGCTCAAATATGGCGGTCGATGTCTTGTGTAGCAAATAGTACTACTCCGGTATAGAGGAAGTAAAATAACCGGCTTATTATATATAGCCACTCTTGGCTACATGGATGAGATAGTAAGACATGGAAAAAATGGTGGCAGCTAGTGGGTTCAAGTCTTCAAGGGCCTAGCTAGCTATACGCGTCCTCCAAGGTAAAAAGTACTCCTACTAGTACGTAAGTAGACTACTAGTACAACAATGAAAGAGAAGGCGAGAGGGTTAAAAAATGGAATACCTGGGTAGATGGTGACGGTCCAATCGTGGTAGATTGTGTGACCATGTTGCACATCAGTGGTACCATGGGTAACGACTGCTAAGATATTTGATCCCAATATGCCAAAGTCAGCTACAAGGCTCCAGGTTAGACCGAATCATGGATGCAAATGCACATCCAGGATCGGCGGTCTTATTTTGATCGCGGGATGACTGGTCCCTGCAAAATAATGGAGTACTGTTAGGGATGCAAATGATGGTTTGTGCATTCTGTTTGTAATCTCCCGTACCGTAGGATGGCAACCAGATGAAACAAGTCCCCTGGCTTGTCACCGCGAAGATGCGGCCTAGATGGCGATGGCGTCTCGAACGTAGGGGTACAAATCAGCCGCCGCCAACATGCGCCGACCTCTGCCGTTCACGCCTCTTGCATTGATGGCGATCCTTATGTCGAACACCGCGATGAGATAGTAATCGTCGTGCGCTGCCGCTTTGTCGGTGGGCCCACAATTGCTATCTTCTTCAATCTCATGTAGGCATCATGCGCCCCGATCGGCTATATCTCCCGTGTCGAGGCGCGACTTAGAGCATAACCGCATTGAAAGCAATGTCGCAAGTGAGGTAATCTTCACACAACCCATGTAATAATTAAGGAAAGAAACATAGTTGGCTTACGATTAGCCACTTCACACAGTACATAAATAAACATCCATCATTGAGTACACTCAAGGTCGACTACGGAACCAAAATAAAGAAGATACCCCAAATGCTACGGATCCCGAATCGTCCCAAGCTGGGCACCACTCACGATCATCTGGAAAAGACACATAAGTAACGACCACGTTCCTCGTCGAACTCCCACTTGAGCTCGGTTGAGTCACCACATGGCCTCATCGGAACTGCAACTGGTTTGGAAGTATCACGTGAGCCACGGGGACTCAACAATCTCACACCAGCGAGATCAAGACTATTTAAGCTTATAGGAAGGACGAGTAGTAAAGTGGAGCTGCGATGGCGACTAGCATATCGGTGGCTATTTAGCAAAAGAGCGCGAGAGAGAGGCAAAGCACGGTCGTGAAACTAATAGCGATCAAGAAGTGATCCTGAATTACTTCGTCGGACATAACTCCAACACCGTGTTCACTTCCGGACTCCGCCGAGAAGAGACCATCGCGGTTACACCTTGATTGATGTGTATTTTATTTGAGGTCAACTTTGGGTTTTCTGGCAGGACATTAACAAATTCCCATCGCCTCATAACCCGCGAGCACGGCTTTGAAAGATATTACCTGCGGTGTCCCAACAGCCCATTATAAGCTCTCACGGTCAGCGAAGGATATTCCTTCTACGGGAAGACCGATCAATCTCGGAATCCGGACTACAAGACATTTCGACAGCAATAAAACAAGACCAGCAAGACCACCCATTGTGCGACAAATCCCGATAGGAGCTGCACATATCTCGTTCTCGGGGCACACCGGATAAGCTAAGCGTCTGAGGAACCGGCGTAATCCAAGTTGCCAAGGAATGGTCCGCATGGTGCTCTAGTTTGGACCAACGCTTCGAAGGAGAACTGGCCGGGGTTTAAAATAAGATGACCCTCGGGCTCGCGAAAACCCGGGGAAAAAGGCTTAGGTGGCAAATGGTAAAACCAAAATTGGGCCTTCTTTGGGCGAGTCTTATTCAAAGCGAACTGTCAAGGGGTCCCATAAATCACCCAACCGTGTAAGGAGGCGAAATCAAGGAACATAACACGGTATGGCGGAAACTAGGGTGGCAAGAGTGGAACAAAACACCGGGCATAAGGCGAGCCTTCCACCCTTTACCAAGTATATAGATGTGTTAAACATAGCAGATATATAAATATTGTGATATCCCCAACAAGTAATCATGTTCCAAGAGGAACAACATCTCCATGTTCAACAAGGAACAAACTTCACTTCACTGCTGACTAGCAGCGCTATAAGAGGGGCTGAGCAAAGCGGTAACATAGCCAATCAGCGGTTTGCTAGGAAAGGATGGTTAGGGGCTGACATGGCAATATGGGTGGCATGATATAGCAAGTGGTAGGCATCGCAGCATAGGCATAGCAAAAAGCGAGCAACTAGCATAGCAAAGATAGAAGTGATTTGAGGTATGGTCATCTTGCGCAATGTTCTCGAGTTGTCGAAAGCTTGATCCTCGAAAGCGTTCTCAACAGGCTCCTCGTTCACGTACTCGTCTCCCGACTCTACCCAAAGCAACAACACAAACAAAGGAACCACAATAAATCACGGTGCAATGCACAATCAACATGATGCAAAACATGACATGATATGCGGGATGCGATATGCAATGCTTATGTGCGCTCCGGAAGGTAAATGGTGAACCAGGCATCAACTTGGCAAACCAAGCATGCCACTGGAAAGATGAGATGATTTCGGTTGAAATCGATATAAAGATCACCGGAATCGGATGCACGGTTTGCAAATGGCAAGCAAAACAAGAATGGCGCAAATCTGCCATTAACAGCATGATGCCACTTTGCAAGCAACAATTAATTAAGCTACTGCACCCAAACGTATCAACAAAGCACATGGAAGTGATCTACACATGATGCTCGACAAAAGATGAGCACTGAGCTACGGCTAGTTCACATCATAACATGTTCAAACAAGCATGGCAAAAGAGCACAAAATATCAGTGGACATGGCAAAAAAGAATAAAGTTGCAATGTCCATTCGATATTTTGTGCTCTTTTGCCATGCTTGTTTGAACATGTTATGATGTGAACTAGCCGTAGCTCAGTGCTCATCTTTTGTCGAGCATCATGTGTAGATCACTTCCATGTGCTTTGTTGATACGCTTGGGTGCAGTAGCTTAATTAATTGTTGCTTGCAAAGTGGCATCATGTCGTTAATGGCAGATTTGGCGCCATTCTTGTTTTGCTTGCCATTTGCAAACCGTGCATCCGATTCCGGTGATCTTTATATCGATTTCAACCGAAATCATCTCATCTTTCCAGTGGCATGCTTGGTTTGCCAAGTTGATGCCTGTTTCACCATTTACCTTCCGGAGCGCACATAAGCATTGCATATCGCATCCCGCATATCATGTCATGTTTTGCATCATGTTGATTGTGCATTGCACCGTGATTTATTGTGGTTCCTTTGTTTGTGTTGTTGCTTTGGGTAGAGTCGGAGACGAGTACGTGAACGAGGAGCCTGTTGAGAACGCCGAGGATCAAGCTTTCGACAACTCGAGAACATTGCGCAAGATGACCATACCCTAAATCACTTCTATCTTTGCTATGCTAGTTTCTCGCTTCTTTGCTATGCCTATGCTGCGATGCCTACCACTTGCTATATCATGCCACCCATATTGCCATGTCAGCCCCTAACCATCCTTTCCTAGCAAACCGCTGATTGGCTATGTTACCGCTTTGCTCAGCCTCTTATAGCTGCCATAGCTGCAGTGAAGTGAAGTTTGTTCCTTGTTGAACATGGAGATGTTGTTCCTCTTGGAACATGATTACTTGTTGGGGATATCACAATATTTATATATCTGCTATGTTTAACACATCTATATACTTGGTAAAGGGTGGAAGGCTCGGCCTTATGCCCGTGTTTTGTTCCACTCTTGCCACCCTAGTTTCCGCCATACCGTGTTATGTTCCTTGATTTCGCTGCTCCTTACACGGTTAAGTGATTTATGGGACCCCTTGACAGTTCGCTTTGAATAAGACTCGCCCAAGAAGGCCCAATTTTGGTTTTACCATTTGCCACCTAAGCCTTTTTTCCCCGGTTTTCGCGAGCCCGAGGGTCATCTTATTTTAAACCCCGGCCAGTGCTCCTTCGAGCGTTGGTCCAAACTAGAGCACCGTAGGGACCATTCCTTGGCAACTTGGATTACGCCGGTTCCTCAGACGCTTAGCTTATCCGTGTGCCCCGAGAACGAGATATGCAGCTCCTATCGGGATTTGTCGGCACAATGGGTGGTCTTGCTGGTCTTGTTTTATTGCTGCCTAAATGTCTTGTAGTCCGGATTCCGAGATTGATCGGTCTTCCAGAGAAGGAATATCCTTCGCTGACCGTGAGAGCTTATAATGGGCTGTTGGGACACCCCGCAGGTAATATCTTTCAAAGCCGTGTCCGCGTTATGAGGCGATGGGAATTTGTTAATGTCCGTTGTAGAAAACCCAAAGTTGACCTCAAATAAAATACACATCAATCAAGGTGTAATCGTGATGGTCTCTTCTCGGCGGAGTCCGGAAGTGAACACGGTGTTGGAGTTATGTCCGACGAAGTAATTCAGGATCACTTTGATCGCTATTAGTTTCACGACCGCTTTGCCTCTCTTCTCGCTTCTCTTTGCTAAATAGCCACCGTGATATGCTAGTCGCTTGCTGCAGCTCCACTTTACTACTCGTCCTTCCTATAAGCTTAAATAGTCTTGATCTCGCTGGGTGAGATTGTTGAGTCCCCGTGGCTCATGATACTTCCAAACCAGTTGCAGGTTCCGATGAGGCCAAGGCAGGTGACTCAACCGAGCTCAAGTGGAGTTCGACGAGGAACGTGGTCGTTATTATGTGTCTTTTCCAGATGATCAGAGTGGTGCCCAGCTGGGACGTATCTGGGATCTGTAGCATTTGGGGTATCTTCTTTATTTTGGTTCCGTAGTTGGACCTTGAGTGTACTCAATGATGGATGTTTATTTATGTACCGTGTGAAGTGGCGATCGAAGCCAACTATGTTTCTTTCCCTTAATTATTACATGGGTTGTGTGAAGATTACCTCACTTGCGACATTGCTTTCAATGCGTTATGCTCTAAGTCGTGCCTCGACACGTGGGAGATATAGCCGCATCGGGGGCGTTACAGATCATCATACGTATTCAAGCCCAGCCAGTCCGGAAGGCCGATCCCAATGGTGGACAAGGGGTCTACCGGAACGGCCGCACTACTGTGGATGTTGTGCAAAATGATGGCGGTATCCGGCCGGAGGTATGCAAGCCAATCTTCATTGGAACTGACCTAGACATATATATAAGACGGTGGGAAGCGGAGAAATTACGGGATGGAAATGGAATAACTAAGTACTACATGATCAAACTCCATTACTGACTTGCTCATCGGACAAAATCTGACTACCTCTCAATCTCGGCAACTCTAGCGGAGTCAACGTGCAACCATGTCCAGGGAGCGGCGGGCTGTTCGAAGGATTGTCCCATAGAAGAACCTTCTCCTCGAGGACGCATGGAAGACCAACAAGCATGGCTTTTTCCCAAGCCATTTTAAGCACCGTCTTGAAAAAGTTGCTGCAGGAAGCACCGAGTCTTGCGGCGGTGAGGACGTTGGAGCGGCGTGCAATTTCTCCCAGAGGAGCATCGTCCAAGGTCTCCCAGCCCCGACGAGGAGGAGAACCGCCTAGCGAATCCATGGGAACAGCGACAAACTGCCTTCTCTTCGGGGGAGGGGAACGGGCGAGGAGGAGATAAGAGCGTAGTAACTGTAGGGCCTCGTCCCTTCCAACTGTAGATCATTCCTTAGCGAAGGGGTGAGGCTATTATTTACTACTAGTACTAGCATTATGGGACATTATGGGATTGCATTATACTATAAATAATAGCACTAGTAAGAAATTTTTGGCACTAGCTAGTAGTTTTTGGCGTGGATTAAGAAATTTTGGGTATGTTTTTGCTATTTTTTGTACACGCCAACTAGTGTCAAAAAACGTCTTACATTATGTGATGGAGGAGTACGTACTCGTACTATAGCAGTACTAGTACTACTTTCTCAACTAGTAGTGCGATGTACTATACTTCTAGTATAGTGCACCAGTTTTGAACTCTTGAATCTCAGGGCCAAGGAGCTACAGTTGGATGTGGAGGGTACTACTTTTCTCTAGAACCATCGTTGTACTATCAATGCAGGGAAAGTACACCTGCGTAGTGGCCTAGTGGGTACTCTCGGTGCTCTATCCAGCCGTTCATCTCACGTCGCTGGCCTACTCAGCTGCTCCTCTCATGCACATACTAGCAGCCTGTTTATCAGCGAAGGTTACTGCGGGGGCAGAACATTTGAGTTATTTGATACAACGAGACTAGGCTTTTCGCTTGCAATTGTGGAGGTGTAATGGATCTCGTCGAACTTTGTTAGTAGTTCCTTCTTTATGAATGAGATGAAGCAAAGCTTTTGCCTCCGTTAAAAAAACACATCAAGAGGAATTTCATTTATAGTAGAGCCGATAATGGAGTGAACTCCATGCGTGCAACGCCACAAGCTACAGAGTAGTAGTAGAGCACTTTACATACAGAGCCATATCGCACAGTTCCCAATGCCCCGCCAGGCTTTTCCGGCTCCTCGGGCTTAACTGGGAGGTGCTTGTTTAAATACGCTACTAACTGATGAGGAAGCTGCAAGCGAGGTGCAGCTAGGGTGAGCACGGGAGCCACAAGATGATGGGAAGGAAAACCCGTTCACGTGGCTAGGCTATCTAGTGCACCCAGATTGTGGTGCCGCACGTCCGTTTGACTTCAAAACTCAAACTACCCGTGTAAAATATTGGCTCGCAGCGAAGTTACTATTTAAAAAAAAAGTCCGCCGTGTGTTCAGCCGGGATCGAACCCACAAAACGAGGTATACACTACCGCGACCACTAGTAGTCCTCGTTGGAGTACAACGCAACCTAGAATCGCTTTTTGTCGCTAGTAGTACATTGTTCCTTACAAGAAACCACTAATAATGCAAGAAACCACTAATAATGCCAAGAAACTACTACCACTTGCATACGTGGCAGACTTAAGATAAGACTACCTTGTCAACCATTGTACATGCTCTTACCAACCAGCCCTACCAAGAAACGACAACTCTACAAAGTGCCGTTATAGGCACGTTTCAACCCATGGCCCTGTTTGGATACATTTTTTGTCAATCTAACCCTGCCATCCAAACACCACTTTGGTTAGAGTTAGTTCAGGGTTAGAATCTAACCTCTGACTTAGAGTATCCAAAGAGGCCCATGTCGCCCATTAAGTCAACTCCTTCTATTCGACCAGGCGTTATGACTTGTGGGACCTACATGACAGTCTGCACAAAAATCCCCGAGTGACCTCCTACGTTCGGCCCGTCCACCTAGTCATCCTCGGCCATGGGACGCAGCTACCGCCGCCGGCAGAAGGCGAGGTCAAAACTGCAGGCAGTGCGGAGCCCATCTTGTGGCAGCCCGGATGCCAGCTCCGTCCGACGCTCGCGTCCGCTAGCTAGCCAAGATAGCTCCGTCCAGCTGCTTGTCTGCAAGGTTTGCTACCCACATGGGCATGGCGGCTTGCTCGCGCGCGCCAAACTAAGTCCAGCCATCTGGCTCGAGCAAAGGCCAGCGCGGCGGCTTGCTCGCTCGTGAGTCACGCTTGGGCCAGCCTGCCAACCCGTGCAGAGGCCAGCGCGGCGTCCGGCCCGTGCGGTGGAGAGGCGGCCAACTCGTTCATCACCGGCGCCACTGACGAACACGCATCAGTATTGTTTGAAGTAATGTTCAGGAAAAATAATGATTTGAGGGGGAATAACATGATAGAAGGTCGGATGTGGGTCCCTCGTGTCAAAGGTCAAACAAAATGTGTTGGTTTAAGCTGCCTCATCAGCACGGACGTGTGGGCCAACCCTGTCATAAATGGGTTTAAACTAACCTAATCGGTAGGTAGTAGTTTTTGGTGTGGATTAAGAAATTTTGGGTATGTTTTTGCTATTTTTTGTACAATATATTCTTCCTAGGGCTAGTTGAAAGTGGTAGTTTTTTGTTAAATACTCTACATATTGTAAGTAGGAGTGAAGGTTAAGCTTTGGAACCCAATAAGAAAGGCTAGTTACATAGTGCATATGTGTACATGATTGAAAGTAAATATCAACCATGAGTGACTAATATCTTGATGGAAAAGTCGAAACTATGGAATACTAGGGAAAAATTGCATGGTTGGAAATACTAGCAATGTTCATGTGCGTTGCAACAAATCATAATTAGAATAATACTTATTCACAAACTTGATACAAAACACTCTAATTTTGATATACATATATCACTAGAGATATATTATGTTTCAATTAGAATATATTCCTTGGGCTGTTTTGGTGAGGTCAGGGAGGGATGTGGTTGGTTTTAAGATACTAATTATGGGTTTTTTCTGCAAATTGGTAGACAAGTGGGATGTTTGTGAGAAAAGGCAACAACTTACCTCACAGTCGTTAGATGTAGATCTAATGGTCACAAATGAACGATAGCAGACACACCATCATCACCAACTTAGTCTTCCATAGGAGTACTAGCAAGATCCGTGCATTGCACAGAACATCAAGATGCATTTTTTATAAAAAACTCATTGTGATTGACCCATGCGGGAGTAATCCCATGTGTAAAAACTAATGATATCTCGAGAAATAGGAGATAAGGTGAAGAGGTGTGGGGCGTGTTGGTGATTGGTGGTCGGACTGAGCGGAGGCATGGGGATTGATGACGCCGGCAGCGGAAACCAGGCCAGTTTGTTCCAGAGGCTTCCTTTATTAATTGCTCAACAATGAGGTTGTTGGAGATAAGGATGAACGAGGGAAGGCCTTGTCTACAAATGTGGAGAGGGGTGCGGGTATCTTTTAGTTTAATTTCCATCAGTCAGATATAGATTGGACGGTCTATATTGCAAGATGGCACGTGTACCATCATCACCAACTCATTTTTTTATAAGAGAAGAAATATAAGTATGGAGATACAAACGTATTATCGATACTTGTTTCCATAAACTAGCATCTACATTCTATTCAACGCCTCCGCATGTGAGGCCTTAGCACAATGACTTCTCGACTGTGTAAAACAAAGGTTTTCCCGTCGCCAATAAGGAGGGGGTGTCGGCGGCGCGCTTTTTAGCTTGCTCTAGTCCTAGTAGTCATACTAGGTGGTCTAAGCACATGTAGATTTATTCTTTTTCACATCTCATGTTCGCCGTACTGCCACGACTGTTGATGAATAGACGGTAAGTTATTCACGGGGAAACCCTTGTTGAGCGCGTTTGCGAGAGAGAGAGAGAGAGTCATTGTGCATGTGTGATATGTCTAGAGACTGAGGCAATGATAACAAATTCTTTGTGTCTATGTGTGTGGAGGATAGAGAGAGACATGTACATGGGGCTTTGTGTTGTGTAACGTGGAGACACATATACATAATTAGAGAGTGAGTGTGCGAGATACACATGCGGACATGGGGAGAGATGAGGATCCAGATTAATGGGTGTTTGTGCGTGTCTGTGTGTGTTTGTGCGCACGTTTGTGTGTGAGAGGGAGTGTGTGTATGGGAGTAGAGAGACCACTAATGATGTAAACCTAGTATAAGGGAAGGGGGAATGGTGTGAAATATGTAGTAGCGGGATAGCATGGGTGCGGGCGGGGGGAGCAGACTATTTGGAAGAGACATCGATTGTGTGTGGGAGAGGGGTGTGAGAGCGAGAGAGAGAGAGCTAGCGAGAGAGAGAGAGAGAGAGAGAGAGAGAGAGAGAGAGAGAGAGAGAGAGAGAGAGGAAGAGAGGGGGCGTTTGTGTCCATAAATGGCGTATAGATAGGGAGACAATGTTGATGTTGTTTGAAATTGGCCTATGTACGGAGACGCAAGGGAAGCGAGTCATCGTGTGTGTGATAGGGACTTCATGAGAGATCTAGAATATATGGTGTAGATAACAATGTGCGAGATCGAGAATGATGATACATTAGGGAGCTATGGAAAGAGTCAGGACATATATGTATACAGGGAGGAGATGCGGCAGGTCCGCATGTGGGAGAGATAGAAAGAGGAGAGTGGTGCACAAGGAGACAAAGTGTGCTTGTTTTGCAGTGGGGGTGGTGTGTGGGGTGAGTGTGCGAGAACCACATAACTAGGGAGATAGACGTTTGGGGGTGACGTTTTGTGTGTATGGGAAAGATACACTCTACATAGTGCGTGTGCTTGGGAAAGAGAGATGCCGGGAGACCTAGCTAGAGAGTGGGGGAAGAGATGTGTGCATGCCCAAGAGACAAAGTGATAGATACCTATATTGGGGTCCGGACTTTAGAAGAGAGAGGGGTGTTAATGTGCTCATGTGTTGGTGTTTGGGGGAGAGAACGACCTCTCTCTGTGTGTGTAGGGGGGGGGGTGGGCGACGAGGGGGGGGTGGCTTCAGATAAAGAGTGAGGTGTCTATATTTGAGGGACTTTAGCATAATTGAGATATACATTGTCAATAGTGTGTGCACTCAAGGTTGATCAATTTGTTTCATAGTTTGGACTATGAGATAACGATACATTTGAACATGTGTGATATACTTTGATGTACCAGAATTACAAACCTAAGATTGGAATTTGGGAATTCGACTCCATCATTAGCTTTTGTAATTCATTTAAACAGAGGTACATATTTAAGCCGGGATTTCGTGATTTCAAATTCATATATCAAACCTAGAGATATACACATAGGGACATGTTCAAACTTTATAATCATCCACTTTATTCATACACATACACATTGCTTTTGTCATCATATTTAGGATAAACACATTTGGAATTTCATTTGAATTGGACCATATGATGGTATTTTCTTGTAGTAGCTCAATGATCCATATTTGAATTGAATGGACAATCTAAGTTTCGAGTTGGAGACATTGATTTTCAAAACTTGCACTTTTTTTGCGTGCAAAACAAACAAATTCTCGGCCATGATATCATAGTCGTTCGTACAAGAGAAGAATATAATTTCAGGCGCCAAAAGCTTTCAAACTTCCCGCTCACATCGAAATATCTCGCGCCCGAAAGTTTAGCCGAGTGATATTCCTGTTTTACCCTTGCAACATGAACGGAAAAGAGCTGCTTTGGTAACTCCATTGTTTTCCCCTCTTTGCCCCCAACATTCTTCCCCAGAGCCCCTCCCCTTCCCCTCCCCGACCCCCCCAACCATGGCTAGCCACCGAATCTAGTCCTCTGCCGCAGCGATGGACCTCACACCCCGACGGATCTACCTTCCGCACCTTGGAACCCCCAACTACCAACTCACCACTCCACCGGAGCCGCTTCAGCGACTGGCTTGTACACCGCTCCAGATCTCCTTGACCCCCATCATGGTCCACCGCACCGGATCTGCTTAACCGGCGCCTCGCCCACCACAGTGTAGGCCCTTCATCGACTTCTCGTCGTCCTTCGCTGGCCCTTCATACAAGCCCTCGTCTGTCGCAACAGATCCGCTCACCGAAAGCACTGCATAACGCTACCGCCAAGCCTTCGCCCACAAAGACCGGACCCGCTCCACGGACGCCATATTCAAATCCACCGGCCCTGCTTTACCGACGCCATAGCCTCATCAGGTTATTTCGATCTGTACTCCTTCGGTTTTTCTCTTTATCGTGCAACTGTTCACTTACCACAGATGAGCTTTCTTGTATGTCGACAGGCGCCGCAACCGTAGCACCAGAGCCGCTTCAGCGACGGTGATAGCCGGCCCAAACTCAACCGCAACACGAGCACCATCAATGATACTTAGCTATCAAGTATGCCAACGATACCCATACGTTGCCGAGAATCAAGTACTATTATCCAACGGCCGGCGCCTACGTTCACTTTCTTAGCATAAGCACTGCACCTTTGAATTTCTTCAGGCATCATTCAGTTTTTCATGAGATGCGTTATTCTCGCTTGCACAGTAGGGCCATACTTACGGCAAAGTGAACATGTTACATCCGCTAAATTACATACCAGTGCACATATAGTTAATATGCTTTAGTTTTGTCCTAATTATTATTGTACTTCCTAGATATCACTGCCTACTATTTTACTTCTTGCATGCTATATTTATGATAATGGTGTTGCTCTGATGCCACCTGTTGGTTCCATCAGACTGCTTCATGTTCTCTATGCTTAATTACACATCAGCAAACTAGCATGTGGTTCCGCTGGTTCTTGTTCATTTTACCCTACATTTTCTGATACTAGCTATTACATCACTGCTACGAACCTCTATTCATTACTTTTGTGTGTGTTCTTGATCTTCCCAAGTTGCATGACTGATTTGATGCTTCTATTAATTATGGAGCTGCCAACCCCATCAAGCAAAATATTTGTTCTTTTGGGGCTGGCACCTCGAACAAGTATAAAAATAGAGGGAAGCAGATATATTGTCGTGTATGCACACACCCTTCTTTCATTAGTTTAGATGAACCATTGATGATCAATTCGAACCAGTGCATGCGATTAAAACTAATTTTACCTAAATAGAGGGTGTAGAATAAACTACAACAAGTAGATTTGCAACCACGGGATGCTGACGATATCTTCAAAGACCATTTTTTGATGGAAAGACAGTAGGAGAGGCTCCTACTGTTTGTATATATTTTCTTCTTTGTAAAGAGTTACATGTGAGTTACAGAATTGTTACAAGATGGTGTCCTACCATCACCCCTACCCCGGGGAGAGGGGGGGGGTTATGGAGGAGCACTATACAAGTGGACACTACTCAAGGATCAAGGAGGGACTTAGGCTAGTGAGTTACAAAAAGTACAACAGCAGCGAGGCTTCACATGAACATATGGTAAGCCAGTGTGTTTTAGTACGTGTGAAATGTAATGCGTGTGGGCTGCTTTCTTGGCTTGTGCCCTCAACCTGTAATCCTACAGAATAACAAATAGTTCAGTTGTCTGCTTTGCTGTATTGCTTGATTTGAATGCTTGTTTGTTACTTGTTACGCTATACCTGAGTTGGTTAATATGTCGATTAGGCTCGCTGTACTATCGTAAAGAAATACATGCCTAGTTCATTTGAGTCCTTAACTTTTCCTCTTAACTTCATCACAAGACTGTCTTCGTAGTTTATATGAGGCCACACTGTTAAGTGTTTTCTCAGATTATTTCAACTGCTTAGATGCCTTGGCAACTTAAATATAGCGGTGGTACATTCCCTTTCAACTAGGGATGTCAACTGGGTCCCGTTTAATCCCAATTAAAGTCCACTAGTGGTATGATACTTCAAAAGAGTTTTTGTTTTTTGAGGAAAATGAACCAGGGAGCTAGCAAAAACTAACTAGATGGGACTGACAGATGTCATTTATTTGCCACTTACATCCCTAGTTTCATCTTACCATTTTAATTTCTTTTCGGCTGATGCTGCTTCGAACCATTTAAATATAGCTTACCATGCTCGGCAATAATTCGTATGTCGTTTACCATGTAAGCTTACTGTCGGGACCATGCGATAACTATCTCTTACTTATGTCCAATGAAACCTTTCAGGATGCCGTTCACACTAGGACACAATGTGCAACCCCAGAATCTATTTGTGGAAGCAGTGCGCCATCCATGTTACCAGATGGTAGCAGTTCAGAGGGAACACCGCCGGAGAGCAGTCTGAGCACATATATTATAGTTCTTGAGGATCTACTAGAGGCAGAAAGAGATGGTGTGGCTGCCATGAATGAGGTAATCTCGATCTTGAAGCTGGAAATTATGCAATTAGCTGCATGCATTATGCAAGCAACCCAAGAATTGGAGGAAGTAAGAATATTTCATTCGAAGAAGAAGGAGGTCCTGCTGCTTCTGCTATCTGAAGCCCAGGATAATCCCAGTTCTTCTTTAGATTGCAGTTGAAATTGTCATTAGATTATTGTACTTGCATGTTGTGTCATGTCTCTGAATGTATTATGTTGTAAGACCCCCTATGTTGTCCATGTGTTGTAACGATCCGAATTTTTTAGGCGAGGTAATCCTTAGTACTTGTATGATTGACATAAGGTGAACTGTTTTTCGTGTGAGCATATTGAATTGGATGAAATAACTGTTTGATTCAAAGTGTATCCAACCTACTGAATTCGAAGATCACGAAGTTTCTAAATCAGAATCATATATAAAGGTGGAATAAATCTTTGTTGTGGTTTTGAAGAAATAAATAACAAAATGTAGAATTATCTGTGGATATTCGTAATCGAATAAAAATTGGATTTGGATTTAGTTGCCAGGGTCCAGGGCAAACGTGAATGCTAATTCTCCCAAGATTTGAACGAAGCGGCTAAACACCCACTATCATTTGTGGGCTTCCCGAAGCAAGTGTTTGCGAGATGGAAATTACTGTCTACCCTTGACACTTGACATCCTTATCGACCGGATTTACATTGCTGTTGATAGGGGTAGACTAGTAACTTCAATCAGACGTGACGACGGCCTCTGAGCCCATTCAGACACGGTGGGCGCCAAACGTGGGAGGCAAAACACATTTGATTCAAGCTCGTCCGAAAGACATGTGTCTCTCCCTCCATTTCCCCATTCATCTACGGTGGGCGGCAAAACAAACTCTCCTTGTCTGAAATCGATGTAGGCTAATATTTTAAATAGGGGCAGATGTGTAACTTCCCTCAGACGTGACACAACCGCCCTACCTGTTAGCCCCATTCATACACCGTGGGCTCCAATCGTGGGCGGCAAAACACCCTCTCCTCGCCCGAAATCGTTACTGGCGGATATTTAGGAGATGCGAGATTACCGTCCTATCCCCAACCGATGTGATGTCCGAAATTTTAAATGAGGGATAAGTTCGTAATGTTCCCACATTTCAGACAAGCGCGTCCCAAAGTTTGAGATCCCCCTCCCTCTCCATTTCCCCATTCATACACCGTCGGCGCCACGACAACCTCCCCACTGCGGCCAGCCTCCTCCGTCCGCCACCCCATCCTCCACCTTGCCGGAGCCGCTACCCCTACCCCGTCGTCCACTGCAAGAGATGGACGTCTCTCATCCATGACACTGGACCAGGATCCTTTCATCGCATCGTCTCGCTTCATCGGCGCCGTCGTCCACTTTGTTGTTGCCGCTCCTATGACCGCCTCATCCACGACAACAGGATTTATCCCCCGACCCAGCCGTCTGCCATCTAAAGTCTTCTTCCCCGCCGCCAACAGCCATCGCACCCGCAGCACCCTCAACGTATCAGCAGGGGCCTACACGGCATCGCAAGAGAGGTGGTACTCTTCCATACATGCTTAAGTTATTGATCTCACCCGGAAAATAGATCTTAAATTGTTTACTATACTTTTCTTGTCCATACCAAATCGTAGTGGCTAGTTGAATGCAAACATTGGTTGCGAAGTAGCTTTGTCCGGTTTGCACCTTCAGATCTGAAATGTCACGGTCACTATACTCGTAAAGCTTATGGTTTCCCCCCTTTATATTCACTACCATCATCGTAGGTGCTTCACTACTTCGTGTCGTGCTAGCGCTGCTCCTCAAGACCTCAACCCATCAAGCGAAACAACATGCCACTCATAATTCCAAAGCTTACGTGTTGAAATACGAATCTGATATGATGCTCATATTACTAAAACAGAGAATGGTTAATTGGTCACCTAATGTTCCTATATTCGTTTCGAAAAGCATGTGCACCACCCACTGGTCCAGCTAGTTCCACTTTCCTGATTTTACTCTTGATGCTTAGGGTTTTCCCCTTTTATCTACTCTACTATGATCTGCGTAGGTGCTTTCTGTCATACTAGCATTACTCCACCCTTCAAGCTAAACAACACAACACTCAAAATTCCAAAGCTTAGTTTTTCAAATATGATTGTGATATGTGTCACATCCCAGATAGACCATGCATTAGGGTGTGCATCATGTTTAAATTTCATCTGAATTTGAAATGGGAAAGCAGAAACCCCGTAACCCCCCTTAAAATAACTAGGGTTTACTAAAATTTAATTCAATGAATCAAATGCCCTTCAAAATGCTCATCCCTTTGTTTGGGTTTAAGATCCATGTCAAAGAAGGTGGACATTTTCTAGGTCACCTAAGGGTTCTATAATTAAATCACAAGTTTTTGAAATGGGCATTTTAAATTATGAAAATTATTTTAAGTGTTCAAAATTGTTAAACTAAAATGTTTCATGTTGGGAATATTCCAACTAGTGACCAGGAGCATTTTGGTAATTTTGAAAAGGTTTTGGTATTTTAAAAACCCTAAACAGAATTGCAGGAATTAGAAAAAGATAAAAAATGGGAAAACCCTTCACTGTCGCCAAAGACTCCGCCCCTGCTGCCCAGCCCAAACAGCCGCTGCCAACAGCTGCTTGGCTCGGCCAGCAGCAGGTGGTGCCGCCCGGCGTCTTGCAGGGCGCCACGCAGCTGCCGCCTCGCTTCGCCGCCGCCTCGCCGACTCGGGACGACCACCCACGTCGTCCCCGAACCCCCTGACACCGTGACTTCCCTCTCTCTCTCGCCGCTCTCGACCTGGCCGACGCCATCGCCGACACGCCACCGCCGCCGCCGTGCTCCCGCCGCCCACGCACTCGCCGCCATGTCCGCCGCCCGCCGCACCCAGTTACCCCTAGCCAGCTAGTCCCCTCGCCCAAGACCCCGAGGCCACTACTCCGACTCGACCGAGTCCAAGGTCGCGGAGATCCCCATCGCCGCCGCCGCCGATCAGTCCGCCCCGACCCGACGAAGCTTCCCGCAGGTTCACCGTGAACCTAGCTACTCTCTATCCTCTCCGTTCTCTCCTTCTTGCACCACAGCGAGCACCGACGATCGCTGAACTCACCGCCGCTTGGCGCTCGTCGCCGACGAGCCTCCGGTCACCTATTGGCCGCACCGCTATGTCCATCACACTCACCACTCTCCAACGAGGCTAACCAGACACTCCCGAGCCTCGCCGAGGCCGCTAACCCCTAACCCGCCGGTGGCCGAGCCCGTCGCCGCCCGACTGCTCGCCGGGCGCCCACTCCGCCATCCCGACCTAAACTAACTCCACCACTAACCGCGGCTCACCTCCAGCTACCAGAGGTGCTCCCTGCTCCATTTGGAGCCGGAAAGTGCAAAGGCACTTGCTCCGCTGCGTCTCTGCCTCGCCCGCCGGCTAGACGCCGTGAGTTGACCTCACCAGGCCTGCTGACCCTCCGGGTCGATGACAGTGGACCCCTCCGGCTAATCTAATTAGGATTAGTTTTAATTAAAACTAATCAGTTAAACTAACTCGACATGCGGGTCCCACTGGTCAGTTTGACCTGGACGACCCGCTGACTCGACGTCATGTTGACCTCATGCCGACGATTAATTTAAATTCTGGAATTATTTTTATATAATAAAATCCAGAATATAATTCAAATTTCAAATGCTTATAACTTTTATTCTATAACTCCAAATGCAAAGATTTATATATGAAAATTTATCAGAAAAATACACTCTATCCATTGGTACAGGTTTCATGCATGTTAAAGCAAGTTAACTATGCTGAATAACCAGATTAAGATTTTGCACCATTAGGACTAACTCACATGATCTATCATTTGAACCTTTGGTTCAAATGAGATCATCCCAATCCATCCAACTTGCATTAGGCCAACACACATTCATCTTGCCATGTCATAGCATGCATCATATTGTTGCATATTGGTTGTATGTTTATTTTGGTGTGTTTCATGATAGGTTCTGCCTCAAGATAACCTCGATTACCCATCCAAGGGCGTTCTCACCCAGCCCACCAGCAAGCAATTCATTGAACATTCCGATACAAACCCATGTTCTCGCTTCGCTCTCATTTTATCGCATTAAGACAACGCGATTCAACTGTTGTGTGCTGCGGTAGCTGAACCCACTTCCTTTGCATGACTGTCATTGCCACAAGAATTAGATGAAACCCACTAGTATGTGTAGGAGTTGGTTGAGCCATGTTTGTGATTCCTACCATGCTATGCTTGCTATGCTTAGAGTTGTGTCAGTCCGCTCATCGGGATGATGAACTGGAGTGAAAGGTTGTGTTGGTTCGAGAGTGTAAATGTTGAACACGATTTGGTAAAGGTATCGATGAGAGGCCATGTAGGAGTACATGGTGGGTTGTTTCATTGAGGCCGAACTTAAGAACTGAGATCTGTGTTTGTGATCCATGAACTAGCTACTACCACGCATTGGGCCCAAACCAATGGACCCTCTCGGCTTCTTAACCACCCCTGCTCATAGTCCGGGAGTTGCAAGTAGTTTCGTGTTTGTAGCATGTGGGGCCGCACGCAACGCTGACCTTAGGGGTGGGTTGTGTTGCGGTAGGCACTGTGGTTCGTGTACCGAAGTGCCCGCTTGGTATCTCGGGAACCCCGCACACATCGCTCGGGCTGTATGGGAAACCTCGCCGACTCTCTGGATGGAACCCGAATAGGCGATAAACCTGGACTAGGGACTTGAGTGTTTAGGTAGGCTGTGGCCGACACCCACGCTGGGCTTCCGCTGAAGGTTGCGAGTACATGTCGTGTAAACGATTTATAAGTGGTGAGAGCGTGTGAAGAAGTATACCCCGCAGGTTAAATATGATCTATTGAATAGCCGTGTCCACGGAGAAGGACTTCGGGTTACCTATATCAGTTCATAGACAAGTAAATGGATACTACTAAAAGCCTCAAGATAAGTGTGAGTATCGTGGATGGCCCTCTCGGGATGACGAGAGGATCCACGGTGGAGTATTGTGATGGTGAATAGTGGACTCGTGTACAACAAATGCTTTACAAAGTGTGTCACGAGGATAGCTTAGCCAAGAGTCAAAGCTGGCTTGCTGCATTTAACTCCACTACCTTCCTTGAGAATGTGCATGTATGATAGGATTCGTGGTAAGACTTGCTGAGTACTTTGTACTCATGTTTGCTTAATCGATATTTTTCAGAGGACTATACCACCCTCCGACGGATTCTATGTAGATGTTGACTTGACGAGTAAGCTAGCCACCTGTGTGGCGATCTAAGACTTGTGAAGGGCCATTGTAGATAGAAAGGCTCCAACAAGCTTTCTTTCTTTCTAGAGTCGTACTCAGACTACTTTGCTTCCGCTTGTGCTTGTATGATTGTGTGATTTGAGTGTTGGGTCATGTGACCCCTACCTGTATGAATATGTTATGTATGGCTCCTGAGCCTCTTAAATAAAGTACTTGAGTTGTAGAGTTTTGTTGTGATGCCTTGTTGTATTTACTCATATCGGGCATATTGCGTGTATGATTGAAATGCTTGGTATGAGTGGGATCCGACAATCTAGTTGTTTATCCTTGGCAGCCTCTCATATGGGGAAATGTAAGTCTTGTGCTTCGAGCGATAGTAGTCCGCTACAGCCGGTTCACGGAGTCCTCGCTAGCCCAAAGACTACCGCTTGGACGCTTGACTGGCCGGCATGTGATTCATTTCGTTCCTATGTCCGTTCCTTCGGGAAATGTCACGCGGTGATACTTGAGTCCTGCCTAGCTGCTACAGCCCGGGATACCGGAGTCCTGTTAGCCCAGTGCTACAGCCCAAGTTCATACGCTGATGACCGACATGCTCGAGGTGTTTCATGTATGCCTGTCCCCATAGGTTAGTGCCGCTTTGGGTTCACGACTAGCCATGTCGGCCCGGTTCTTTGTCATGTGGATGCTAGCGACACTATCATATACGTGAGCCAAAAGACGCAAACGGTCCCGGCCATGGTAAGGCGACACCGTGGGAATACCGTGCGTGAGGCCGCAAAGTGATATGAGGTGTTACCAGCTAGGTCGATGTGACTTGAATCGGGTCCCGACAGCGTTGGCATCGAGAAAGGGCTGCCTGTAGGTCCGCTAAGCCAAACTGGTCAAGTTGAGTCTAGAAATGCTTTAGTTATATGTAGGGAATTGATTGTGGAGGGAACGAAGGCTCTTTTACTCCTTTACCTTATGCCCTCCGATCCGAGTCATCCTCTTCTCATTCAACGTGGGTTTAGGACTAGGCTCTCTTCCTCTATCGTGCTCACGTGTTACTATCCGTAGTACCTTATAGGATTGTTGGTTACATCCTCGATTCAAAGTGTTACTAAATTTTAGTATGCTATTACTTGGACCGAACCTTGATATGATGTTGTTGAGTGGTTTTGCAAATCTGATTTTGAATGTCTCAAATTTGATTTGAGCATTTACAGATGTTATGCTGCCCGATTTTCCCTAGAAATTCTAATGCCTTTGCATTATGGCTGTGCTTTCAGATGGCCACCCGTTCCCAGAACCAAGTGGTTCGCCTGACTCGCTGCATCGATGTGTGCGGTCACACGGCCATGTTGGTTAGGGTGATGATTGAGGCTGGTTATCGATGGTATCCTGAGTATACCGTCGAGGAGCAGTTCAGGGATTTCAATCAAAGTCAATACCTATGCACGGTCCGGATTTATCCATCCTATCCCGGAGCTACTGAGCCACTTCACTGTTCCTATGGGCTCGGAATCACTATCGGAATGTCTGTACAAGATGCAGCCTATTCCATGATGACTATCATTCGAGCCAGGACTGCTTTGCTGAGCAACACTGACTTCCGCTATATGCCGGCATCCCTTCCCGGGGCGCATGGCTACCTTCAGGGTTTGTACAGCGATGCATCCCATGAGGACTCACTCCTCCGTACCACTACTGAGTTGTTGGAGGACAAGGACCGTGAGAACCGGGCCTTGCGTATGGAGCTGTATAACGCCCGTTCCGACCACTGGGCTACCCTGACTAGGTTTGCACCTGCCGTGCAAGCCGGATGTATGGACATGAGAGATTTGTACCCTGTGCGGGCGAGTCTGCCGGACTTCATGGAGTGGCGTGAGGTTGGAGGCATCACCCCTCCTCGTGGGCCTCTTCTGCCACCCTTTGTGGGTCCACGACCACATCCGAGTCCTTATGGTCCATGTGCCCCACAGATTGTCTGCTTCTGCACGATCATGTTCCACTTCCAGGTCTGGGTGGTGACTTCTACGAGGACTACTATGGAGCTGCCTGAGATAGTAGTAGTATTCCTAGTATGATACTAGTTGTGTTTCCACCGTCCTGCGTGACCCGTGGAATACGACTTAGTGTGTATCGTTCCGGAAGTGTAGAAAAATAATGTATAGGAGTTGGAATGCTTCCGATGAGATGTAACGCCTTTCCTTATAGTTGTACTCCGTCAGGCTTGTACTAAGCTATGAATGGTGTGTATGACCGTTGGTATATATATATATGGCAGTTTATATTACCATGTCATACGGATAAACATCTTTGCATTCCATACTGTCCATTACCTTCCGCACTACCTTGTTAAATTCTGCCATCCTGGTTTAAACCTTTGTTTTGTCTCCGTGATGGTCAACACTCGAAATTCTCCTGCTGTTCCAGAGCAGGAGAGGCCATGCAGCCGAAATGTGAATCGCCGCAACCGCCATCTTTGGCTGAGGTGATGTTGAAGCGAGCGCAATAAGCGCTAAACTAACCGCTTATTGGAGCGCATTGAACAAAACACAGCCCGCCACCGAGAAACGATGGGGTTTCACTCAACGATTTCGTCAAGCTTTATCCTCCAAAGTTCAAATGTTCCGCCGAGCCACTCGACGCCGATGATTGGCCCGCAGATCCATCACAAGCTGCGTTCCGCCATGTGTCCGAGGCGACAAAGTTACCTTTGCCGCCTACCATCCGGAAGGCCCCGCCACCGTGGGAAAACTATGAGGCTATGCGTCCGCTGGACAAGTCACAACTTGGGATGAATTCGTGCCGCCTTCGAGCACCATATTCCGAAGGACTTATGGACCGCAAACGTGAGGAATTCTGCAGTTTCACCCAAGGCCGGCTGAACGTGGATGCCTACACCGCTGAATTCGGGAGGCTAGCACGTTATGCTCCCAAGAAGTTTCTACCGATGCTAAGAAGCGGCGAGGTTCCGTAAGGGACTTAGCCCCGAGCTACGCCGAGATCTCCGTCTCGCATGAATGTACTTCTTTCTCGGCTAGTCAATAAGGCTATCGCCGAGATCAAGCAGACTGATTTGAAGCTTCACGCAAGCACATCCGTGATTCTCGATCATCCTCCGCTCTGGTTCCCGAAGCGCCGGTTTGGGTTCCAAACACGGCTCTACCACCTGTGTACACCCCGAGGCCATCCTTCGAGCGCGCCGCCCCAACCAGCCGATTTTCCACCCAAGACATATGGAGGCCCAATCGCTAATGTGGCCCCACGGCCAAATGTGATCACTTGCTTCAAATGTGGAGAGACGGGCCACTATATTCGAGAGTGTCCCTGAACAACCCCAATCAAGCTGGAAAGTCATTGGTCGCGGCAAGCCAGCAGAAAGGTTCCCTATGCTGCCGCTTGCCACCGCCGTGGCCATGTCAACTATGTCTCGCTGAAGAAACCTATGAGGATCCTAACGCCGCCCTCGACGCTTCTTGTTAATTGCCATCCGCAACTGTTCTTTTGATCTTCGAGCATCTCATTCATTTATTTCGAGAGCTATGCTCGATTGCACAACACCACATTCTCGTGACATGCCTACCTCCATGGAAATTAAACTCCCGGTTCTAGATGGCAAACCTCTAGAATAAGTCATGGGAATGAAATTCTTGTCGATGATTAGTTTTCCTTGCATCCCTAATAGCTCTCAAGTCCTCGGACATAAACATCATCTTGGGTATGGACCTGATGTCAGCCCATTATGCCAAGATTGATTGCTCGACTAGAACCGCTCAACTTACCCATCCTTCGGCAAAACAAAGGATGTTTTAACCCGAGTGTCCAAGCGCCACTTTACTCCTTAAATGCCAACCTCTTCCAGATCTCAAGATATTCCGGTAGTCCGTGATTTCCGGATGTCTTTCCGAAGAACTGCCAGTGTTCCACCGACAGGATGTCGAGTTCGTGATAGATCTTATCCCGGAACCGCCCCAATCTCTAGGAGACCTTATAAGATGGCACCCCTAGAACTAGCTGAACTTAAGAAACAACTCGATGAGTCCTTGCAAAAGGGTTTCATCCGTCCTAGTTCATCTCCATGGGCTTGCCCCGTCCTCTTCGTCAAGAAGAAGGATGGTACGGATCGGATGGTTGTAGATTACCGACCTGTCAATTTGGTCACTATCAAGAACAAGTATCCGCTCCCCAGGATCAACGACCTGTATGATCAGCTCGCTGGATCCTCAGTCTTCTCCAAGATGGATTTGAGGTTGGGCTACCATCAAATCAAAATCAGGAACGGGACATACCTAAAACCGCCCTTGTCACCTCGTTATGGCCAATACGAGTACACCGTCATGTCCTTCGGATTAACCAATGCTCCAGCCACTTTCTCTCGGTTAATGAACTCAATCTTCATGGAGTATTTGGATAAATTAGTCGTGGTATACCTCGATGATATACTCATCTACTCCAAGAATGAGGAAGAACATGCCAACATCTAAGGCTAGTATTGATGAAACTTCGAGAGCACCGCCTTTATGCCAAATTCTCTAAATGTGAATTCGGTTACCGTATGACCTATCTAGGACATGTAATCTCTGGTAAGGGTATTGCTGTCAATCCCGAGCGAAGTTCAAGCCGCCCTGATTGGACTCCACCTGAATCGGTAAAGCAAGTTCGAGTTTCCTCGGTTTAGCGAGCTATTGCCGCCGCTCATCGAGAATTTCTCTAAAGTTGCTAAACCTCTAACCGAACTCCTCAAGAAAGATAAGAAGTTCGAGTGGACGCCATAAAGGCGAGATCAGCTTTCAGAACTGAAAAACGCGCGACATCCGCTCCCGCATTTATTCCACCAGATTTTTCTAAGGACTTTATTATCTATTGCGGCGCCTCGCGACAAGGACTAGGTTGCATACTCATGCAAGATCGTCATGTGATTGCCTACGATCTCGATAGATTCGCCCACATGAGGATAACTATCCACACACGATCTAGAGCTTGCAGCAGTGGTTCATGCACTCAAAACCTGGCGACATTACCTTCTAGGTAATCGTTGCGAAATCTACACTGATCACCAAAGTCTGAAATATATCTTCACCCAACCGGATTTGAATCTCAGGCAAAGACGTTGGGTCGAGTTGATTACAGATTTCGACTTAGGAATATCCTACACCCTGTGCAAAGCTAATGTCATGGCCGACGACTAAGTCGCAAATCTTCAGTAACAATTTGATGTTACAACAAGGTCAACCAACTCTCCACGAGGAATTTCGTAAGCTTAATCTTCACATCGTTCCTCGAGGATTTCTTTCCACCCTGGTGGCGAAACCTACCCTTACGGATCAGATCATCAAAGCACAGAAGGTAGATCCGGGAATCTCCCGTATCAGGAGAAACATCAAGAAAGGAGTCGCAGATTGTTTCTCCATTGATGAACAAGGTGTCGTGTTCTTTGGAGACCGCCTAGTGGTCCCTAAGGTGCGCAACCCGAGGCGTTGATCCTTAAGGAAGCTCATGACTCTCCTCTCACCATTCATCCTGGTAGTACTAAAATGTATCAAGATCTACGCGAGAGATTTTGGTGGACTAGGATGAAGAGAGAAATCGCTCAATACATTGCTAATCGCGACGCTTGTCGTCGAAAGTTAAAGCAGAGCATCAACGGCCTGCTTGGTACCCTTCAACCTTTGGACATTCCTGAATGGAAATGGGATAAAATCGGTATGGATTTCATTACGGGTTTCCCAGACCAAGAGAGGAAATAATGCTATCTTCGTTGTCGTTGATCGCCTTTCCAAAGTAGCCCACTTCCTACCTGTTCGTGAGAGTATAACCGCTAGCCAGCCTAGCCGATTTGTACATCTCCGAATAGTGTCTCTTCATGGTGTTCCATCAGAGATTAACTCCGACCGTGGGAGTCTCTTCACCTCTCGATTTTGGGAAAGTTTCCAAAACGCTATGGGAACTCGTCTTTCCTTTAGCACCGCTTTCCATCCCCAATCAAGTGGTCAAGTAGAACGAGTAAATCAAATCTTAGAGGATATGCTTCGAGCTTCCGTCATCTCCTTCGCATGAATTGGGAGAAATGCCTTCCATTCGCCGAAGTTCGCTTATAACAACAGTTATCAAGCCGATCAGGCAAAGCCCTTTCAAGTTCTTTATGGACGAAAATGTCGAACGCCTCTTAACGGTCGAAACCGGGAGAGACAACTCTTTGGCCCGGATATGATCCAGAAGCGTAAGAGCAAGTTCGCGTTGTTCGTGAGAATTTGAAAACAGCCCAATCTCGTCGAAGAGCCAATATGATCGCAAGCATAAGCCTATGGCTTATGAAATTGGCGAGAAGGCTTACCTCCGGGTTTCTCCTTTAAAGGGAACCCATCGATTCGGTATCAAGGGCAAGTTGGCTCCTCGTTACATTGGACCCTTTCGCATTCTTGCCAAACGAGGGGAAGTTGCCTACCAACTAGAACTACCTCCGCATCTTTCCAAGGTCCATGATGTCTTCCACGTTTCCCAACTCAGGCGTTGCTTCTCGGATCCTATCCGTGGAGTGGACCACGAAACGCTTGATCTCCAAGATAACCTCACCTATCGAGAGTACCCCGTTCGTATCCTCGATCAAACCGAGCGTACCACTCGACGTCGGAATATCAAGTTTCTAAAGGTTCAATGGTCAAACCATTCCGAGCAAGAAGCAACTTGGGAAAGGGAGGATCGCCTTCGACTTGAGTACCCCACCTTTTTCGCAACAGATCCTAAATCTCGGGACGAGATTCTTTTGAGTAGGGGTGAGTTGTCACATCCCAGATAGACCATGCATTAGGGTGTGCATCATGTTTAAATTTCATCTGAATTTGAAATGGGGAAAGCAGGAAACCCCAGAACCCCCCCTTAAAATAACTAGGGTTTACTAAAATTTAATTCAATGAATCCGAAATGCCCTTCAAAATGCTCATCCCCTTTGTTTGGGTTTAAGATCCATGTCAAAGAAGGTGGGACATTTTCTAGGTCACCTAAGGGTTCTATAATTAAATCACAAGTTTTTGAAATGGGCATTTTAAATTATGAAAATTATTTTAAGTGTTCAAAAATTGTTAAACTAAAATGTTTCATGTTGGGAATATTCCAACTAGTGACCAGGAGCATTCTGGTAATTTTTGAAAAGGTTTTGGTATTTTAAAAAACCCTAAACAGAATTGCAGGAATTAGAAAAAGATAAAAAATGGGAAAACCCTTACCTGTCGCCAGCACCCGGCCCACCTGCCGGCCCAGCCCAAAGAGCTGGCCATGTAGCTGCTTGGCTCGGCGAGCAGCAGCAGTGGTGCCGGCAGCGTCTTGCGCAGGCGCGCCACGCAGCTGGCCGCCTGCTTCGCCTCGCCGCCTCGCCGACTCGGGACGACCCGCGCGTCGTCCCCGAACCCCCAGACACCAGACACCCCCCTCTCTCTCTCTCGCCGCTCGACCTGGCCGACGCCATCGCCGACACGCCACCGTCGCCGCCCGTGCTCCCCGCCGCCCACGCACTCGCCGCCATGTCGCCGCTCCGCCGCACCTGCCATTACCCCTAGCCAGCTAGTCCCCTCGCCCAAGACCCCGAGGCCACTACTCCGACCTCGACCGAGTCCAAGGCACGGAGATCCCCATCGCCGCCGCCGATCAGTCCGCCCCCGACCCGACGAAGCTTCCCGCAGGTTCACCGTGAACCTAGCTACCTCTCTATCCTCTCCGTTCTCTCCTTCTTGCACCACAGCGAGCACCCGACGATCGCCTGAACTCACCGCCGTGGCGCTCGTCGCCGACGAGCCTCCGGTCACCTATTGGCCGCACCGCTATGTCCATCACACTCACCACTCTCCAACGAGGCTAACCGTACACTCCCCGAGCCTCGCCGAGGCCGCTAACCCCTAACCCGTCGGTGGCCGAGCCCCGGTCGCCGCCCGACTCGTCGCCGGCGCCCACTCCGGCCATCCCGACCTAAACTAACTCCACCACTAACCGCGGCTCACCTCCAGCTACCCGTAGGTGCTCCCCTGCTCCATTTGGAGCCCGGAAAGTGCAAAGGCACTTGCTCCGCTGCGTCTGCCTCGGCCGGCGGCTAGACGCCGTGAGTTGACCTCACCAGGGCCTGTTGACCCTCCGGGTCGATGGCAGTGGACCCTCCACTAATCTAATTAGGATTAGTTTTAATTAAAACTAATCAGTTAAACTAACTCGACATGCTGGTCCCACTGGTCAGTTTGACCTGGACGACCCGTTGACCCCCGACGTCATGTTGACCTCATGTCGACAAGATTAATTTAAATTCTGGAATTATTTTTATATAATAAAATCCAGAATATAATTCAAATTTCAAATGCTTATAACTTTTATTCTATAACTCCAAATGCAAAGATTTATATATGAAAATTTATCGAAAAATACACTCTATCCATTGGTACAGGTTTCATGCATGTTAAAGCAAGTTAACTATGCTGAATAACCAGATTAAGATTTTGCACCATTAGGACTAACTCACATGATCTATCATTTGAACCTTTGGTTCAAATGAGATCATCCTATCCATCCAACTTGCATTAGGCCAACACACATTCATCTTGCCATGTCATAGCATGCATCATATTGTTGCATATTGGTTGTATGTTTATTTTGGTGTGTTTCCATGATAGGTTCTCGCCTCAAGATAACCTCGATTACCCATCTCAAGGGCAGTTCTCTACCCAGTGGCCCACCAGCAAGCAATTCATTGAACATTCCGATACAAACCCATGTTCTCGCTTCGCTCTCATTTTATCTGCATTAAGACAACGCGATTCAACTGTTGTGTGCTGCGGTAGCTGAACCCACTTCCTTTGCATGACTGTCATTGCCACAAGAATTAGATGAAACCCACTAGTATGTGTAGGAGTTGGTTGAGCCATGTTTGTGATTCCTACCATGCTATGCTTGCTATGCTTAGAGTTGTGTCGTCGGCTCATCGGGATGATGAACCTGGAGTGAAAGGTTGTGTTGGTTCGAGAGTGTAAATGTTGAACACGATTTGGTAAAGGTATCGATGAGAGGCCATGTAGGAGTACATGGTGGGTTGTTTCATTGAGGCCGAACTTAAGAACTGAGATCTGTGTTTGTGATCCATGAACTAGCTACTACCACGCATTGGGCCCAAACCAATGGACCCTCTCGCTTCTTAACCACCCCTGTTCATAGTCCGGAGTTGCAAGTAGTTTCGTGTTTGTAGCATCTTTGGGGCCGCACATAACGCTGACCTTAGGGGTGGGTTGTGTTGCGGTAGGCACTGCGGGTTCGTGTACCGAAAGTGCCCGCTTGGTATCTCGGGAACCCCGCACACATCGCTCGGGCTGTATGGGAAACCTCGGCGGACTCCTCGGATGGAACCCGAATAGGCGATAAACCTGGACTAGGGACTTGAGTGTTTAGGTAGGCTGTGGCCGACACCCACGCTGGGCTTCCGCTTGAAGGTTGCGAGTACATGTCGTGTAAACGATTTATAAGTGGTGAGAGCGTGTGAAGAAGTATACCCCGCAGGTTAAATATGATCTATTCGAATAGCCGTGTCCATGGAGAAGGACTTCGGGTTACCTATATCAGTTCATAGACAAGTAAATGGATACTACTAAAAGCCTCAAGATAAGTGTGAGTATCGTGGATGGCCCTCTCGGGATGACGAGAGAGGATCCACGGTGGAGTATTGTGATGGTGAATAGTGGACTCGTGTACAACAAATGCTTTACAAAGTGTGTCACGAGGATAGCTTAGCCAAGAGTCAAAGCTGGCTTGCTGCATTTAACTCCACTACCTTCCTTGAGAATGTGCATGTATGATAGGATTACGTGGTAAGACTTGCTGAGTACTTTGTACTCATGTTTGCTTAATCGATATTTTTCAGAGGACTATACCACCCCTCCGACGGATTCTATGTAGATGTTGACTTGACGAGTAAGCTAGCCACCTGTGGCGATCTAAGACTTGTGAAGGGCCATTGTAGATAGAAAGGCTCCAACAAGCTTTCTTTCTTTCTAGCGTCGTACTCAGACTACTTTGCTTCCGCTTGTGCTTGTATGATTGTGTGATTTGAGTGTTGGGTCATGTGACCCCACCTGTATGAATATGTTATGTATGGCTCCTGAGCCTCTTAAATAAAGTACTTGAGTTGTAGAGTTTTGTTGTGATGCCTTGTTGTATTTACTCATATCGGGCATATTGCGTGTATGATTGAAATGCTTGGTATGAGTGGGATCCGACAATCTAGTTGTTTATCCTTGGCAGCCTCTCATATGGGGAAATGTAAGTCTTGTGCTTCTGAGCGATAGTAGTCCGCTACAGCCCGGTTCACGGAGTCCCGCTAGCCCAAAGACTGCTTGGACGCTTGATCGGCCGGCATGTGATTCATTTCGTTCCTATGTCTGTCCTTCGGGAAATGTCACGCGGTGATACTTGAGTCCTGCCTAGCTGCTACAGCCGGGATACCGGAGTCCTGTTAGCCCAGTGCTACAGCCCAAGTTCATACGTTGATGACCGACATGCTCGAGGTGTTTCATGTATGCCTGTCCCCATAGGTTAGTGCCGCTTTGGGTTCACGACTAGCCATGTCGGCCCGGGTTCTTTGTCATGTGGATGCTAGCGACACTATCATATACGTGAGCCAAAAGACATAAACGGTCCCGGCCATGGTAAGGCGACACCGTGGGAATACCGTGCGTGAGGCCGCAAAGTGATATGAGGTGTTACCAGCTAGGTCGATGTGACTTGGAATCGGGGTCCTGACAATATGATACTGATATTAGTTAACAGACACATTTAATTGGTTAGCTAAAGGTCCCACTTGAGTTTCCAAATGCATGTCGCGACATATAGAGAGACAGCAGAATTGCATTTCTTTGTCACTTGTTGATTGTACTTTCTTGTCCATACCAAATCTTAGTTGTTATTTCAAAGCAAATATCGGTTGCTAACTACCCTTTGCGCGGTTTGCAGCTTCAGATCTGCCATCCCACTGCCACGGTCAACACTATACTAATCATACTTACGGTTTCCCCATTTTATGATGACCATGACCAGCTTACGTGGTTCGTGTCATAATAGCACTGCTCCACCCATCGAGCTAAACAAGCTTAGTTGTACAAATTCAAATATGATATTATGCTGATATTAGTAAAACTAGGAGATGTTTAATTGGTCAGCTAAATGTTCCTACTTTAGTTTCGAAATGCATGTGAGCCACATATGGAGAGACCGGAAGGAATAGTATTTCTCTGCGCCTGGTTCATCATGGGTACAACCGACATTGTATAGAAAGACTTGTAATATCTTTAATCTGCTTGCTCTTCTGCTCTTCTTTAAGATGATCCTCTTCTCTTGTGGTCGACTGGTCAGGTCGAGTTATTCTCCCTTGCTATATTTTGAATCTGTCAGGTCAGGTCGACTTGTTCTTCTTTACTATATGTTGAAGCTGTCATCTGCGAAGTATCATCACTTCTGGAGCTCTCATATTTTGAGTAGTAGGCCACATTATATTAATGCACACACCAAAATACAGCATGCATGGCACCTCTTAGAAGAATTGCAGAGATAACACAAAGGGGTTTACAGGGAGGAAGTATTGGATTAGAATCACTTCTGCATTACAAAGATAATCTCACTTGTTTTTATGTTTTGACGCATGTCAGGTATTGAACATTATCAAAATGAATATGAGAATGTGCGCATGATAGGAATATTGCGGAACAATCCACTGGCTAACAAACTTGGCATGTTGGAGGGTGGCCTATCTTATTCACCCATCAAGGTGCATGCTCTAACTTGGCAAGGTTGTATTGGTCACACATATTTTGCATCTGACCTCTTGCATTACTTCTACTTTGTTACACCATCTACTTAGTTTAAGCATCATATATGAGTATATGCCATACCTATCCATTTTCTGTACCTATTCCATGTGTCGTCATACTATGTTTTTCCAGTCAAATGTTGTTCTTTCATAATAGATGTCCAAAAGGAAGAGGGTGATTGCAGATCCTCAAGGAGTACAAACTAGGTATTTGGAAAAGGTAGTGATACATGTTAAATTAGATAGATCAGCAGCCACAGAAAATACAGGCCCAACTGTAACAGACTTTACCCCCACTCCAGTGGCCAAACCCCTATTAGAATCTGCGACATCCCAAATACAGTAGTCTGTCTATGATATCAATTCAAAATTTGAACTCCTAAATTTCTGCATGTGCCTTACCTTCTCTCTTGTATGAAAACTAATTTTAGATGAACCTCCTTGCTCAAAGGATCATAGGATCTCACGACAATACTGGGCTCTGCATTGCTCTTGTCAGTACCTCTTTCCCTTTGTCAGCATACTTACACTCATTGCTGTTTGATTATGTAGCATCACTGTAAATGTTCGCTTCTTTATCCTCCCTTTTCTTGAAATTATAAGATATATATTTACTCTTAGATAAATGTAGAATTAACACAATGGTTATGAAGTTTTGGATTGCTCATGTAAGTACCTGTTGTCAGGTACTCCCTCTGCATCGAATTAATTGTTGACCAATTAGATGTATTTTGAACTTAATAGTGCTAGATACATCCATTTGAGTGACAACTAATAACGGACGGTGGTGGTATTACTGTACATGCATCGCAAGATAGTTGATTGTCTAGCATTACTATGCATCTTATCTGCCCTGCCCTCCACTTTCTCCAAATTATCATATCTACATTTACTCTTACCAAAATGTTGAATAAAGCCAATGCCACTGCACACGTTGATGTCTGCATTGCTCTTTTCAGTACCTTTTGCCTTGTAACGTTGTACTTAATTAATTGCTATTTGATTATGTATCATCAGTCTGCACCTGAGCTTCATTATCCTCTATTTATTCCAATATTATTTGATCTATATTTACTCTTTGCAAAATGTAGAATAATGGCAACACTTATAAAGAGCTTCCATTGGGGAATTTGTTGAATTATCTTTCCATCAACATGGAGAAGGGCTTTGTCAAGCCCGTGTTAACATGTAATGTAAGTTCATCCTTCTCAAGCCTTCAAACTTTGTTCTAGTATAGATTTGGATAGGCATCATTTCCTCCACTGATGTTTACATCTGATTGGATGTGTGCAACAAATACCAGTTTTAAATTGTAGTTGTAAAAACATGTTCCTTATGTAGAAAAGATCCATTTATTTGCTTATATAATTGTGAAACCTGTTACGTGTCTCCTTGTTTCTCTTTCAGAGTCATATCTCTTATGCCAGGCTGAACTTTAGGAAAGATAGTGATCCAAACCATCTTGAGGACAGCGAGGTGACCCCAAGATCCTGTCTTGATGACAGTGAGTTGAAGCTACTCACCAGCAGGTGTGAGACAACCTTTGTGCAATCGCTGCCTCAATCAGTTCGAATTCTTCAGTCTCAACTTAAAGCGGAAAGGCTTGCTTCAGCTCAGCTCCGACTTGAAGTCAAAGATGTAATGAAGATGTCAGGGGACTACCTTGCGCACTATGGTGCCATACAGCTAGGGATGAAGCATCTATCGTTGACACAATTGAGGTCTCATAAGCTTGTTCGGCTGCTTGCGGGGCCTAAGCTTGCCAGGTCTAGTGCCTTCTGAAGTGCTCTCAATTCTGTATATTCTTTGGTCGGCGCGTTTATATGCACTGGTGGCGACCTTTGATGCCCAGTGTATGTAATCCGCGGTCATGTTGCGCTTTATTATCACCGGTAGCAAACTTTGATTCCCAGTGGATGTAATATGCCATAATTTCTTTATTGTATAGTGTAGGTTTATTTTTGGTCGGTATGCTGTAATTTAGGCCGGAAGGTTCAGTGGATCTCAGTGTTGTCGGTCTTCAGGCCGGCCCGTTACTCATATAGGCCAAAACATGGGCCTATAATCATCTTGGGCCATTAGCAGGTCTAAACCTATAGTAGTTTCCCGCCTTTAATAGGCCATGGGCTACATATTTACTGTAGTGACACTGGGTTTCCTACGGGTCATAGAAACAATGGGCCTTCTATGGTCCGTAGAAACAATGGGCCTTCTACGGGCCGTAGAAACAATGGGCCTTCTACGGGTCGTATCATCAATGGGCCTTAGACGGGCCGTATGATCGATTGGCCAAACATGGGTCGAAAACAGACCGCATTATGGTCGTAAACGGGCTAGAGTTGGAGTCGTCCGTTCATGGGCCGACCATAACGGCCATCGTTAATAGGCCATATTTGATGACGCTATGAAAACGGCCCAACATATTAACGAGCCACAAACGGGCCGACTGTAACCATGGGCTGAATTTGGCCCACAAGCAAAAAATGGCAATAACGGGCCGTAAGTAACCGAATGCTGGAAATGAGCCCAAGAATAAATGGGCCCTGAGAAGGCCAAAAGATAACATGGGCTGCAAACGGCCCAATGGATCTATGGGCCGTTAATGGGTATAAAGCGATACACTTTTCATTACGGGCCAGTTTCACCACGGCCCGTTAATGGGCCAAGAGTTCAAAGGGCCTCATATGGGCCGAAAGACGTCATGGGCCATACATGGACCGGAACTTAAAATGGGCTGGAATCATATTGGATGGCCCAGATGACGCTACTGGGCCTAATTGGGATAGGTCGTAACGGGCCCTGGGTTAGCGGACTGTAAATGGGCTATATGCGAACATGCCGCTAACACGCTTTCCGTAGGCCGGCCCGCCACCTTTTGACCAAGTCAAACGGGCCGGCCTTTTCACAGGAATGGGCTTCTGTTCGGCCGTGCCACGTGTCGACGTATCATAGGCGCCTTCGGTCCAATGAGTGGATGACATCTGTCCCAACGGTGAGCCGACACGTTTTTCCTCCAGCCAATGATGATTTTACACGTGGAAAATCCCCATTGGTCGGGCTGTTACGGGTTATCGGATCCAAAACCGGACCCGATAGGTTAACAGCGTTCTGTTACAGTGGATGCCACGTGTCGGTCACCCTGGACGAAAGCACTTCTGTGACGCACGATTTATCGTCATGGAAGTGGACACTCCCGTGATGATAATTTTGGTAATGTCATGGAACACTTTTACGACAGCACAGGTATGAATATCTTGATTCTGTCATAAAATCTTCATGGATGTACATGCATGACAAAAAACGCGACCTACTATGACAAACACGTATCATCACGGAAGTGTATTTTTTTGTAGTGTATGTTTTAATTTTTTCCTCCTGTGCGGCCGTGTTGTATGAAATCTGAGGGTTGGCCAGTCGCCGGCTTCTGCCCCCACATAGGTAGTACGGAGGTGTTCGCGATGGAATCTAAACAATCTTGATCTAATTATATGGTCCTTGAAGGAGTTGTTTAGCGCAACGAACCAGGCAATAAGACTATGCGGCTTGAACGCCCTCACTTAGCCATAGGAGTTTTACAATAAAACATGTGCGCAGCCCCTAGTATTCGAACCAGAGTGCTATGAGCGTCTGATCAGGAAGTGCCGATCCTTCGCATAATGCGGGAGAAATCTCCAATGATTTGCATCCTCCGAACAGCTGACCGGCTCTCGCCGTATCATGACAATCTGTTTTCGGCTTTCTCTACTGAGGTGCTCCTTTGGATAAACCAGGGCACAATCGCAGTAGTTATCACCTTTACTACCTTAGCCGATATAGCGGAACATAAGGTAGCAAGCACAGGAGCCGGGCAACCCAACTATTGACCAAAGACATGTTCGGAGCCAATGCATATAATGCTAAATTCGGGGTGCCGAACTATGCTGTAAAAGTGTTCGGACTTTGTTGCCATGTTGTGGGGTGCTATGAAGCCCCTGGCAAGTTGGAACGCACCGAGTGTACAGGTGCTATCTGATAGAATTACCAGAAAGGAAAAAAAGGAAGAATCACTGGTAAGCTAAAATCGTGGAAACTTGGGCCGCAAACTTTTTCTACTATAATTTCATTGGTGCTTAAAGCGCATTTATACAAGTAGTGCAATAAGCCGAAAGGCTATTTACTATTGAAAGGATCGAGAAGAGGTGTCTAGAGGGGGGTGAATAGACTCTAAGTAAGGAAAGTTGCAGTTTTTAATTTCTTTAAGTTGAAGTGGAGTTTTGGCACAAGTTTAAGCATTCACAATACATATCAATCAAACATGACAAGAGTATATGAGTAGCAGGAAGTAAAGCATGCAAGTTGCAACAATGTAAACGGGTGGGATTGGAGTGTGCAAATGCAATTTGGAGACACGGAGATTTTTTATCCCTAGTTCCGATAGGTGGTGCTATCGTACATCCACGTTGATGGATACTTCAACCCATGAAGGGTAACGGTTGCGCGAGTCCACGGAGGGCTCCACCCACGAAGGGTCCACGAAGAAGCAACCTTGTCTATCCCACCATGGCCGTCGCCCACGAAGGACTTGCCTCACTCGGGTAGATCTTCATGAAGTAGGTGATCTCCTTGCCCATACAAACTCCTTGGTTCAACTCCACAATCTTGACGGAGGCTCCCAAGTGACACCTAGCCAATCTAGGAGACACCAATCTCCAAGAGGTAACAAATGGTGTGTTGATGATGAACTCATTGCTCTTGTGCTTCAAATGATAGTCTCCCCAACACTCAACTCTCTCTCACAGGATTTGGATTTGGTGGAAATAAGATTTGAGTGGAAAGCAACTTGGGGAAGGCTAGAGATCAAGATTTATGTGGTTGGAATGGAATATCTTTATCTCAACACAAGTGTAGGTGGTTCTATCTCAGAAAATGTATGTTGGAAGTGTAGGCATGTTCTGATGGCTCTCTCCACAAATGAAGTGTTGGTGGAGGGTATATATAGCCTCCACACAAAATCTAACCGTTGCACACAATTTACCAAACTCGGTGGGACCGATTCAGAGAACTCGGTCAGACCGATTTAGTTCATAACGTGACCGTTAGGCATTTCGGTGGGACCGATATGATCAACTCGGTAGGACCGATGTGCTCGGGTTAGGGTAAAGCCTCAACTCGGTTTGACCGATTACACAAACTCGGTGGGACCGATTTGGGTAATAAGCGAAACAGAGAGTTGGCCAAGCAAACTCGGTGGAGCCGATTGCATATCTTGGTGAGACCGAGATTATTGCAGTAGGCAACAGAGAGTTTGCAAGCCCATCTCGGTGAGACCGAGATCCCATCGGTGAGACCAAATTGATAAGGGTTGCTGGTAGTGGCTATGTCAAGTGAACTCGGTGGCGCCGGAGAGAAAGTTTCGGTGGGGCCGAGTTTGACTTTTGGTTTGGGACATATGTGGATGTGAGAAAGTGGTTGAGGGCTTTGGAGCATATCACTAAGCACTTTGAGCAAGCAAGCCACTAAGTAACACCTCATCCCCTCTTAATAGTATTGGCTTTCCTATGGACTCGATCTTGGATCACTAAAATAGAAAATGTAGAGTCCTGAGCTTTGAGATTGAGCCAATCCTTTGTCCTCAGCATCTTGAAGGGGTTCCACATCCTCTAGTCCATGCCACTCCATTGTTGAACTTATCTGAAACATACTAGGTAGAAGCATTAGTCCAACAAGAGATATGTTGACATTAATTACCAAAATCACCCAGGGAGCACTTGTGCTTTCAATCTCCCCCTTTTTGGTAATTGATGACAACATACATCAATGCTTTAGATAAAGATATAGAGAATAACAAGTAAAGCTTTGGAAAGATATGTAACATGCATAGGCTCCCCCTACATGTATGCAATCATGTAAATATGGAATATAGGAGCACATGAATGCATAAGCATGACAGAGTAAGCAATGTGTTACATGTATCTTGGCTATATGCATCAGAGCAAATGATGTGAATATAGGAAATGTACCTTCATTCTCATGAGTCCTTCTTGCAAACAGTATGTACATCAGCAAGAAATCCTCATACACATGACTATGATGCATATACTTACCTTGTGGTCTTGAGTTGGCTTAGGAAGGTATGAACCTGAGTAAACAAGGTTAGATAACACAGATACACCTACTAGACAGAGCAAACAAAAGAAACCACAAGAGTACCAAGACTGGGATGACATGTAGAGAGTGAGTACTGAGTACCCCATTGGATATAGACATGTCCCCAAAGGTAAAGATGTGCAATGAATTCGAGGATTTCCTTCCCTTGGAAGTCTTGCTCCCCCTGAATCTAGCATGGGATAGTGGGAGACGATAGGGAACAGAAAATCAGAGCAAAGTAAAGAAATAGAGCTAATGCAAACAATCAAATATGAACATGCCTTTCCCCTCTAAAAGACATGTGATTTATCTCCTCTTGAACACCAAGCATCTGGGGTTTCTTTCTGCTTGTTGAAGAACATTCTCCCTTTGAGTATTCTCTCCCCCTATAGAAATGATTAAGCTTTGATGTGATCTCTTTCTCCCCCTTTGATATCAATTTCCAAGAAGGGCTCTTTTGGATATTTGTTACAAATGGGTTTGGTCCTTGAGTCACAGAACAAAGCAGCAAGTCGAATGTGATGCTGGTTGAGGACAAGAATCATTGAGTGGAGCTGGAGCGAAAAGAATGCAGGAACAAGTGGCAAGCTGTCTTTCCTGCAGTGAAATCGGTGGCACCAAGTTGTCTGCTTTGGTGGCGCCGAAAGAATTCGGTTGGACCGAAGGATACAAACCGATGTGACCGAGTTCATCATAGTGAAAACACTTGTCATCTCAGCTCACTAGGCAGGTAGAATATCACAAGGATTTGCAAGGAATTTGCAGAAAGATTGCAATGAATTGGATGCGGCGAATGCATAACAGAATTAACCAGAAAAGAAATTTAGATGAAGTTTTTTTTGAAAGGGGAAACAAATATGCATGAGACAAATGCAAGAGCAAAGAAAAACACAAGAGAACTTCATCTAGAATTGGTCGGTGACAATGTCACATATGTTAGAGTATACTGACTTAGGAGTCAAGTGAGTTCACTTGATCATAGGTCATACTCATAGTTTTAAGCTCAAAATGGGGTTACCATTTTTCGTTTAAGCATCTTGATGTATTCACATCTTGTTGAGTTGCTTTGACCCATGACTTGGAGTAAAGCTTCTCTAAGATGGAATAACATACCTTGGGTGGTGGCATTGATATTGGTCATGTAGTTAAACTTGTGCGGGTTGCTCAAGGTTGATGTAGCTCATCAAGAGTTGGGAGCACCACTTGGAATTTGAGTCCATCTACCTACATGGGTTAGTTTTGCAAGGAAGAGCACTTGTGTATCCAAATGACAATTGATGAGGACATGACTACCTTGGATACGACCAAAAATATTGCATACATGTATATTTCTGAGGTGATTTCTAATGCAAACTATGCAATAATTTATTTATGTCATCCAGGACAAAAATACTTCACAAACTTTTGTGCCATGTCTAATTGCAGGTGTATGGGACATTTGTACAATCAACATATGAAGATAAGGGAGAAAGAGATGTTTACCTGCTGTTCAAAAAGTTCTCTCACGTCACTTTTGGCCCAAGAGAAGATAGAGTCCAAGTCTCTCACGTTGTGGACTCAGATTCGGACTGCACAGACATACCTGACTCAAAACGTCAATAACTTTTTCATACCGACTCCAAATTGGTTGATTCTTTTTTTCCTGGAAAATAGATTTCGTGGACTTTCCAACCCAATTGGAATCACTTTAAAATCCGTCCGGAGCGTTGAGTTATGGACGAAACAATCTGATGCTGCAGCAGAATCCGAGTCAAACTACAAGTCCAAAGGTGTTACGTCACCTCCACTTGGGCCCATTGGCCTTGTACGACCTAGGGTTAGTGTTAGGCTGCCTTGGGATGTCCTCCCACCTCCTTGGCCGCCACCCCTTGCTCCTATATAAGTAGATCCATCTAGTAGCTTTTTCCTTGTGATTTGTTTAGTTAAAAGTTAGCCATTGCAACTTCGTTTACTTCGTTTGTGTCCAACGACCAGACCAAGACCGCTTACGGATCCCCACCTTTATCAATACTTCATATATATTCACAATATTCAGATTGCTTTATCATATTGTTGCTTGTTCTTCGATTCTTGCAGGAATAGACCTTCGTGGTCAGGTTGATTGTGCTCCGGCGTGGTCAATAACCTCTCGGAGTTGGTTTAGCGATTGCTAAGGTGCAACGTCGTGCACGTATGTAGTCGGATCATCAAAGTCGTCTCCACCAAATCGATAGTTATCATCTCATCAAAAGATCGGGACCCTTGCCTCTATCAAGTGGTATCGGTTTTCAGGTTGCTCGGTGAGAATTTCCAATTATCCCTAGATTAGATTTATTTTCTTACCTATTGTTCAAGAAAAAGCCACAAAAAAAAGTTAGATCTATTCATCCTTTGTCCAAGCCAGTCTGAGCCTTTGCAGTTTTCTTTTCATTGTTTGCATTATTGAATTATCGGTTGCATCATCATCTCGAGTTGCTGGTCTTAGTGTCTAGTTCGTTTAGAGTTTCGAGTTCTGTTCACATTAGTCACGCCGCCGCTGCATCGTTATCCCTTCTGTTGACCACCATGCATCCATCAATTTCCATCACGTGCTACCCACCGTTCATTGTCATAATCATAGTTGAGATCGTTCACATCTTCATTTGATCCAATCTGCATCTTATCTAGTTTGTTTGGAAAGAGGGAGAGAGAAAAAAAGTAAAAAAAAAGTTGGAGAAAAAAAAAGAGAGAAAAAAAGGAAAAAAAGTGTGAGAAAAAAATGAGAGAAGAAAAAAAACAAAGTTCGGATCTATCTAGACTCAATCTCGTAGCTGAATTCGGATTGGAATCTGTTTTATGCACTGTTCAGTAAAACAGGCATAACTTCCTCATACGAAATCCGTTTTGGCTCTGCGACTACTCAAATTAAAGCTAGAGACGAGCCGCATCTAAATAGTTGCAGAAGCTAGTTCAATATTTGGCACCTCAAAATCGGCTTCTAAATAGGTCTTTTTTCCCTCCGAAGTTCGTGAACACACCTTATTCCAGTTTTTCAAACCAGTTTTAGAATTTTTTGACTCCACATATCAACTCGGAATTGAGTGATTCTTTTTGCATTGGAAAGCTTGAGTTAGTAGCATTCTTTGAAAAAAAATATCAGAAAATTGGCTCAAACTTTTCAAGAGGAAAATTGGAGAGAGAGTTGTTATATATCTTGCTTGGCAGTTGTTTTTCATCATTATCTTTACTGCCGTTGTGATCTTCACTTATATCTTGCTGTCCAGAGCTACTTATTATCCTTCATTGATGCTAGTTGTGCTACGCCGTGACCTCATTAGTGTTCTAGGCTCACGTCTCTAGTCCGGTCTAGCCTAGGACCAGCACAGTATCGTTGTTGAGCGTTTATTCAATATTGCATCTCTGAATTGATTATTGCTAATCTTTTGCTACCATATATAGCCAACCCAGCTCCACATATTTCTACACCGTGTATACGTACATTCACCTGGCAATCGCTTTACACAATCTTCAGAGTTATTTGACACCGCTGGTTGCCTGTCACCACCTGCCGCATGGTAAGAACTTGTAAGATATTGATATTTGCTTTACTGTAAGCACTTTACAACCACATCCTAGTAGTTCATAGGAACATTATTCTCGAATTTTGTTTCTTGTTTCTACTAATCATGACAGGTTCCGGAGATAGAAGTTCTTGGACGACGGACACATCTTCACCATCACGAGAGTTGGGACAACACACACAAGCATATGGTCAGGTTATGTCTTTACCATCATTTGAGGGTAGATTTAATCCTGCTATTTATCTAGCTTGGGAGCTTGAATTAGAAGAAGTTTTTAGTCACCATGATTTTTCTAAACTTGAGAGAGTACGAGCTACCACTAGAGCATTTACTGGTTTTGCTTCTGTTTGGTGGAGTGTACATTGTAAGAAAAACATTGATAACCAACCCACAACTTGGAAAGTTTTGAAAGCTGTAATGAGACAACAAATGTTTCCTCCTTACTATCGTCGTGAATTTCTTCGCAAATTGGAACAATTAGAACAAGGCAGTAACACTGTTCATGCTTACTACCAAGAGTTCAAATCTTATATGCATCATTGTGACATAGAAGAATCTGAGGATGATACAATGAATAGATTTTTTGGTGGTTTGAACCATGATATCCGTGCAAGATTTCACTATATTCCTCGTTGCATTACTGGTATGTATGTTCGCGCTTGTACCTTTGGGAGACAGATACAGGAGGATGCATTGGGTGACTACAACAACTATTATTCCAGTTCATGCTCACCATCGCCGGTTGGTTCCTCCACCGTTGCACCAACTAGAGCAGCCCCACCCCAGATTGTGAGCGACATCATCTCAAGTGTATGGTGCATTGTCAACGCCCGTACCTACATCAGCTACGTCTTTGCGACAAGGTAACAGTAAAGGTATTAATGATATAACTTCACATGGGAATGATGCATCCCTAGTTAACTTGAATGCATCATGTGTTGAGTTACCTGGTGATTTGAGCACATCACCTATTTTAGAGAATCTTGATACTTTCATTAATGCGTCATGTGATCAAACAACTGAAATACCAACAATTTTGAGTGCACCCATTGAATTAACTGTTGATGCAAAAGAATAATTGTTTAATCATTTTGATATGACCTCTAATCTTGGTGATGATTCTGTGTCGAATGACTTATTGCATGTTTGCTTATTTAATTATGTTGTAGCATGTAAACTTGATGCAAGTAAGGTTTATTCACCAATGTTGGGATGGTTTAATGATGAACATTGCCAATCTTTTGAAATGAATAAGAGCTTCACTTATAGGGTCAAACTGAGTTGTAATATTTTCATGCCTTCTACTTCTTGTGATAATGTTTTGGCTTTAGATTTTATGAACTATGCAAGTTACTCATCTATTCATGTGTCATATGTGCAAAAATCAAGGGAAGTAAAAATGGATGACATATACATATACAACATGTACACCTTGTCTCTTTTGTTAGCCATATTTCAGACTAAGCAACGCCGAGGACGGCTTTGTTTTCAAGAAGGGGAGGATGATGAGGACATGAATACCTTGGATACGACCAAAAATATTGCATACATGTATATTTGTGAGGTGATTTCTAATGCAAACTATGCAATAATTTATTTATGTCATCCAGGACAAAAATACTTCACAAACTTTTGTGCCATGTCTAATTGCAGGTGTATGGGACATTTGTACAATCCACATATGAAGATAGGGAGAAAGAGATGTTTACCTGCTATTCAAAAAGTTCTCTCACGTCACTTTTGGCCCAAGAGAAGATAGAGTCCAAGTCTCTCACGTTCTAGACTCAGATTCGGACTGCACAGACATACCTGACTCAAAACGTCAATTACTTTTTCATACGGACTCTAAATTGGTTGATTCTTTCTTTGTTGGAAAATAGATTTCGTGCACTTTCCAACCCAATTGGAATCACTTTAAAATCCGTCCGGAGCGTTGAGTTATGGACGAAACAATCTGATGCTGCAGCAGAATCCGAGTCAAACTACAAGTCCAAAGGTGTTACGTCACCTCCACTTGGGCCCATTGGCCTTGTACGACCTAGGGTTAGTGTTAGGCTGCCTTGGGGCGTCCTCCCACCTCCTTGGCCGCCACCCCTTGCTCCTATATAAGTAGATCCATCTAGTAGCTTTTTCCTTGGGATTTGTTTAGTTAAAAGTTAGCCATTGCAACTTCGTGTACTTCGTTTGTGTCCAACGACCAGACCAAGACCGCTTACGGATCTCCACCTTTATCAATACTTCATATATATTCGCAATATTCAGATTGCTATATCATATTCTTGCTTGTTCTTCGATTGCTTGCAGGAATAGACCTTCGTGGTCAGGTTGATTGTGCTCCGGCGTGGTCAATAACCTCTCGGAGTTGGTTTAGCGATTGCTAAGGCGCAACGTCGTGCACGTTTGTAGTCGGATTGTCAAAGTCGTCTCCACCAAATCGATAGTTATCATCTCATCGAAAGATCGGGACCCTCGCCTCTATCAACAATCATAAAACTTAATATAGAATTTGTCAAAGGATATGTTTGAAGAGTTTCATGCTTCCTTGTTTTCAACCACCATTGTGTAGAGACTTGGTGATGTAGAGATTGCTCAAGATGTGAGTGAGTTGCAATATCATGGATTTAGATTCATCCAAGTACCTACAAGGGTTAGATAGCATGCAAATATATCCAAGACATATAAATAGCATCATGAAAGAAATATCAAGGATTAGTCAATGGCTCATGCCTTGCATGTATCCAAATGGAGTTCCTACTCCAAGTTTGAAGCATCAATGATGTTCAATTCACCTCTCAAATGGCAAAAGACTTTCTCATCAAGCGGTTCGGTGAATATATCCGCCAATTGCTTATAGGTGCGAACATGCTTAAGATTAATGTCCCCTTTGGCAACGTGATCTCGAATGAAATGATGACGAACTTCAATATGCTTAGTTCGAGAATGTTGCACGGGATTGTGAGCAATCTCGATAGCACTTTCATTGTCACAAAGCAATGGAACATGTTTCCCATATATCCCATAGTCCTTGAGAGTTTGGGTCATCCAAAGTAATTGAGCACAACATGAACAAGCGGCAATGTATTCCGCTTCGGCGGTGGATAAAGATACCGAGTTTTGTTTCTTGGAGGACCAGGACACAAGAGAACTACCAAGAAATTGAGAAGTACCCGAAATGGACTTTCTATCAACCTTGTCTCCGGCATAGTCCGAATCAGAGTAACCAACAAGGCCGAAAGAAGACCTCTTGGGATACCAAATGCCAAAATTTGGTGTGTGTGTGTATTAAGTATCTCACTATCCTTTTCACAGCCTTAAGATGACATTCTTTAGGGGCCGCTTGATATCGTGCACACATGCACACACTTAGCATAATATTGGGACGAGAGGCACATAGATATAACAATGAACCAATCATGGAGCGGTAAACCTTTTGATCAACCGGTTCACCATCTTTGTTCAAATCAAGATGTCCACTAATAGGCATGGGTGTAGTCATACCTTTGCATTCTTGCATATTGAACTTCTTGAATAAGTCCTTGGTGTACTTTGTTTGAGAGACAAAGGTACCTTCCTTAGTTTGCTTGATTTGCAAACCGAGAAAGAATTTGAGTTCACTCATCATAGACATCTCAAACTTCTCCGACATTAGCTTTCCAAACTTCTCACTAAAATGAGGGTTAGTCAAACCAAATATAATATCATCAACACAAATTTGGCACACAAATAGTTCTCCATTAACCCTTTTAGTGAAGAGAGTAGAATCTATTTTTCCAATTTCAAAGCCTTTTTCAATAAGGAACTTGGTCAAGCATTTATACCACGCTCTAGGAGCTTGTTTAAGACCATAAAGAGCTTTGTGAAGTTTGTAAACATGATTAGGTTTCTTAGGATTGACAAAGACGGGAGGTTCCTTAACATAAACTTCGTCCTCAATTTCACCATTTAGAAAAGCACTTTTAATGTCCATTTGGTACAAGGTGATATCATGGTGATTAGCATAAGCAAGTAAGATGCGAATGGACTCAAGTCTAGCAACGGGGGCATATGTCTCACCATAGTCCATACCTTCGACTTGAGTGTAGCGTTGGGCGACGAGACGTGCTTTGTTGCAAACTACTTGTCCATCTTCATCTTGCTTGTTGCGAAACACCCATTTGGTACCAATGATGTTGTGGTTGTTGTCGGGCTTCTTGACCAATGTCCACACTTGATTTGTCTCAAAGTTGTGTAGCTCTTCATGCATGGAGTTTATCCAATTCGGATCTTCCAATGCTTCTTCAACCTTCATAGGTTCAATGCTATAGATGAATGAATAATTTTCACAAAAGTTAGCCAAACGAGTTTTAGAGCAAGTGATTCTCCCGGTGTGGATATCATTGTAGATTTTCTCGATGGGATGGTCTTTGGCGACTCTTGCTCGAACTCGTGGGATCTTTTGCTTGGCTCGGGGTGGAGAAGGAGGTTGTTGATGTTCATCTTGGTGTACTTCCTCATTTTCTTCGTCTTGGTGTGTCCCACTTGTGGATGCCTCCGTATCAACTCTAGGTTCACCCTGTCGTGAGGTGGAAGCTTCCACTTGGACGGACGAGGTACTCTCCTTCACCTCCGCTGGACAAATCTTGGCAATAGACATGTCTTGGATCGCTTCCGAAGGGTCTTTGTCTCCTACATAAATTGGCAATTTCTCTACTTGCGAGCCGTTAGATTCATCAAACTTCACATGTACCGTCTCTTCAACCTTTCGGGTGAAATTGTTGTAGACACGGTAAGTGTGAGAGTTTGAGCCATAACCAAGTAGGAAACCTTCATGAGATTTAGGAGCAAATTTAGAACGATGATGCTTATCAAGAATGTAGCACTTTGAGTCGAATACTCAAAAGTATCCAACTTGGGGTTTGTTACAAGTGAGGACTGAGGGAGTCCTGGATTAGGGGGTCCTCGGACAGACGGACTATATCCTTTGGCCGGACTGTTGGACTATGAAGATACAAGATTGAAGACTTCGTCCCGTGTCCGGATGGGACTCTCCTTGGCGTGGAAGGCAAGCTTGGCGATATGGATATGTAGATCTCCTCCCATGTAACCGACTCTGTGTAACCCTAGCCCCCACCAGTGTCTATATAAACCGGAGGGTTTAGTCCGTAGGACAAGAACAATCATACCATAGGCTAGCTTCTAGGGTTTAGCCTCTACGATCTCGTGGTAGATCAAATCTTGTAATACTCATATCATCAAGATCAATCAAGCAGGAAGTAGGGTATTACCTCCATTGAGAGGGCCCGAAACTGGGTAAACATTGTGCCCCCCGCCTCCTGTTACCATCCGCCTTAGACGCACAGTTCGGGACCCCCTACCTGAGATCCGCCGTTTGACACCGACGTTGGTGCTTTCATTGAGAGTTCCACTGTGACATCATCATAAGGAAGGATGGCTCGTCTCGTTGTCAGGGACAACATCACCTCTGGGGGAGCCTTGGCTGTAGGCAAAACTCTCCGACTAGGCGGCTTCGTCATGACCGCCCGTTCGGCCGCTGCGCCGACGATGACTTCTCGGGACATCGAAAACAGCCTCCACATCGGCTCGGAACTTACATCCAATGGAGCTCTCCTCTTTGAACGAGCTCTTGGATCGCATCACCGCTTTGGGAGTCACTACGGACTATGATCTGATTGGGCTTAAACCCGACCAAAGGGAGATTAACTCCCTGCCGGTCACCCATCAGATAACGGTGGTGGAGGAGCAATGCGGCGATTCTTCCTCTATCTTGAGGAAAAAATATGTCCGGATTCCCGAGCTCTCTGAGCCGGATACCCGTCTACGGGAGGACATCGCCCAAACCCTGAACCTAGAATCAGGCAACGGGCCAGACCTACTGGGCAACATCCCGGAGCCCGAACTTCCAAGATCGGAAACTCCTCCGCCCCTGGGTCTCAGATCGGGTCAAGGTCCGGACTTAAATTCACCCACCTTCCCAGATATAAACGATCTTTCCCACATTAGGCAAGAGCCCCAGGAGACAGTACATCACAATTGGGCCAGATTTCTCCTTGTAATGAACAAGGTCAAGGACTGTCGCGAGGAAGACACAATTTCATTCTTTTGCAATAATTGCACGGACAAGGGAATCCTCAACGCCATAAGTCGCCGTGACATAGCTCACTTCGCTGACTTGGCGGCCATAGTACGGAAGTACTGTGCGATGGAAAGCGCCTGGAAAACCCTAACAAAATTTTGGGATAATCCGGCTCTGACAAAACCCCCAGACTGAACTAAAAGGGTGCACTCTCATAAGTTGCCTAACTCAATTACAAAGAAGCAAAAGCCCACTACAGGGCGTGGAACCGTATTGGAGGGATGGCTTAATGGGCCATGCAAAATTCATAGTATAGCAGATACCATACCAACACACAGCCTTAGAGCATGTTGTGTAGTCCGGCAGGTGGCCAAGAGCGGTGAGGATCTCCTCATTAAAAATACCACAGAGCACCACCCAGTGGATAACAACAATACATTATTGACAGTCTTCGAGACCTTCACCTCAAATAATAGGTGTAAGAGAGCACTCCGCAGCCTTGCCAAAGTTTGCCACATGGCAGCAATAAATCCATGGAGTGACACGGCTATCAGCCTCAATGCCAGTGATGAAAATTCCGAACAGCCCGAGCACCAGCTGCCTTGGTCCTTAGTCCAATTGTGGATGGCTTTCGGCTCACTAAAGTGCTCATGGACGGCGGCAGCGGATTAAACCTCATTTATGAGGAGACTCTTCAAAAAAACGGAAATAGACAGAAACCGCATTGTGCAAAGCAACACGATCTTCAGAGGAATTATCCCTAGTAGGGAGGCACGATGCGCTGGGAAAATCACACTAGATGTGGTATTTGGCACGCCGGAGAATTATAGGTCTGAAGAAATTACATTCCAAGTGGCCCCAATCAGTAGCAGATACCACGCCCTTCTAGGGTGGGAGGCATTCACGATCTTCCAATCCATACCCCATTACGGGTACATGAACCTCAAAATGCCCGGGGCCAATGGAATCATCACTCTAGCTAGTGATCCGGACATAGCACTCCGCGCCGAAAACAAAACAGCCGCACTGTCCCTCAAGGCATTATCCGAAGCCCTCGCAGTCGAGGAAATAACTGCGCTGCACTCCATAGTGGACAGGGACGACATGATACTCGACAAAAGATCCAAGTCCACCTCTTTTAAACCAGCGGATGAAATAGTCAAATTCCAAGTCCACCCAACGGACCCTATAAAAACAACATCCATCGCAGCACAGTTAAACCCCGTTGTAGACGCCGCACTACGGGAGTTCCTGCCCGAGAATTGGGACATATTTGCCTGGCATCCTTCAGACATGCCAGGAATCCCACGCAGGCTAGCCGTGCATAGCCTTAACATTCTAAAGGGATTCAAGCCGATCAAGCAAACTCTTCGGCGTTTCTCTGAACCTAAGCGACAAGCCATGGGAGAGGAGCTAGCCAAGTTATTGGAGGCCTGATTTATTAGAGAAATAAAACATCTGGACTGGCTAGCAAACCTGGTGATTGTACCAAAGAAGGACAAATCCTGGTGCCTATGCGTCGACTTCAAAGATCTTAATAAGGCTTGCCCAAAGGATCCCTTCCCCCTCCCTCGCATCGATTAAATTATCGATGCTACCGCAGGACACGACTCACTGTGCTTCCTTGAAGCATACTCCGGTTAGCACCAAATTAAGATGGCGGAGTCCAATCAAGCCGCAACGGCATTTATCACTCCATACGGCCCCTTCTGTTTTAACACAATGCCCTTCGGGCTCCAAAATGACGGTGCAACGTATCAACGCATGATTCAGACATGCATGGAAAAACAGATCGGCAAAACAATGGAGGCATACGTAGACGATGTGGTCGTCAAAACCAGACACGTCGAATCCTTAATAGACGACTTGAGGCTCACGTTTGACAATCTCCGAACATACGACATCAAGCTCAATCCGAAAAATGTGTTTTCGGCGTGCCCGCCGGAAAGCTCCTGGGCTTCATCGTCTCCAGTAGAGGAATTGAAGCAAATCCGGCTAAAATCGGAGCTCTATCATAGTTGGCTATCCCAACTAACCTCAAGCAAATCCAAAAGTTAACTGGATGCGTGGCGGCTTTAAGTCGCTTTATCTCCCGATTAGGAGAAAAGGGACTACCCCTTTATCGCCTTCTCCGGCACACCGAACACTTCGAGTGGACGGACACGGCCACGTCTGGATTGGAAGTAATAAAAACCATCTTGGCCACCAACCGAATCTTGGCCGCGTCGAATGTCGGCGAACCAATGTTGTTATATATAGCAGCAACTCACCAAGTTGTAAGCGCAGTGCTCGTCGTCGAAGGAGAGACGGACAGACATAAATTCCCACTTCAAAAGCCGGTATATTATGTATCCACTGTCCTCACTCCATACAAATCACGGTACCCACATTATCAAAAGATAGCATACGCGGTATTCATGGCATCCCGGAAATTACGGCACTACTTTCAAGAGTGGTCAATTACGGTGGCCTCGGAAGTACCACTCAAGGACATAATAAACAACCGCGATGCCACGGGCCGGATTGCCAAATGGGATATCGAGCTCCTTCCGTTCGACATAACATATAGACCATGGCGAGCCATTAAGACGCAATTACTGGCCGATTTTGTCGCGGAGTGGACAGAAGCCGAACTCCCTAAAGAATACGACTCATACTCCAACTGGATCATGCACTTCGACGGCTCTAAAATGCTGGTTGGCCTGGGGGCTGGCGTCATTCTGACGTCCCCCACCGGAGATACAGTCCAATACGTACTCCAAATACTATACACAGACTCCAACAACGCAGCCGAATATGAGGCCCTGTTACATGGTCTGCGGATGGCAGTTTCCATGGGCATTCAATGCCTAGAAGTGCGTGGGGACTCAAACCTTGCAATATCTCAAATAAATGGAGACTTCGACACCAAGGATTCGAAAATGGCGGCTTATCGCAATGCCGTCCTCAAAATGTCAGCTCAGTTCGAGGGGCTTGAATTCCACCATGTGGCTCGGGAAAACAATCAGGCGGCGGATATCCTCGCCCGTATCAGCGCTAAGCGCGACCCTGTCCCACCTAACATCTTCTTGGAAAGGCTGTTTAAGCCATCCGTGGTATGGGAAGGGGACACCGGTAACAATAGTCCGGACCCGACCACAACACCAGATACCGAACACTCTGACACAATCGGAAGCTCTGCGACCAAAATGACACCTTCAGCCCATGTGATAATGGCCGTCATCGCCCCATGGACAGAACCATTCCTGGCCTACCTAACTAGGCAGGAACTACCCGAGGACCAAAATGAGGCACGCTGCATAGTGCGGCGGTATAAAGCCTACAAGGTCCATGAGGGAGAGCTTTATAAGAAAAGCACTACCGGAGTCCTTCAAAGGTGTATCTCCAAAGAGGAAGGGCGGAAGCTTTTGGCAGAAATACATGCTGGACTCGGCGGCCACCACGCTGCAGCCCGGGCCCTTGTAAGCAAGGCCTTCCGTACAGGTTTCTATTGGCTTTCCGTTCTTCAACTTGCACCCATGGGCTTTGACACTTTCTTTGATGTTGATACCGTGGCCCTCTTGTGGAGCAAGACTCTTAAAGTAGCCTTTGTTGGGCATGTCGAGAACGGACTCCATGTGATCAACTTTCGGAGCGACCCACTAAGACCGCGACATGCCTAATGGCTAAAGTTGACGTGGGATGGCTTTGGCATCGCCATTTACCCATGTCAATATGAGATCTTTGCAAAGTCTTCTCAAGGGGGGCCATGTTCATGGACTAACGAATGTTAGTTTTGCTAAAGATCGTGCTTGCAGTGCTTGTATCGAAGGAAAGCTACATGAGAAGGCTCACCCTCCGACGACTATCATTTACTCGAAGAGGCCTTTGGAGCTCCTTCATTTGGATCTCTTTGGGCCTCCATCCTTTGATATTCTTGGGGTTAGGAAGTATTGCTTGGTGATTGTGGATGACTATTCAAGATACACTTGGGTATATTTCTTCAAGAGGAAGAGTGAGACCCAACAAACCGTCATTGACTTTGCAAATGAAGCCCAACGTCAACACAATGCAAAGATCTTGACAATAAGAAGTGACAACGGCACCGAGTTCAAGAACTACACCTTGGATGAGTTTCTTAGTGATGAAGGGATCAAACATCAATATTCCACACCTTACACCCCTCAACAAAATGGTGTTGCGGAGAGGAAGAAACGGACGTTGATGGATGTAGCAAGGAACATGATGGCGGAGTTCAAGTCTCCATACAACTTTTGCCGAAGCCATCAACACCCGTGTCATGCATCTAATCGACTCTATCTTCGCAAAGGCTTGAACAAGACTCCATATGAGATACTCACCGGTAACAAGCCCAACCTCAAGTACTTTCGGGTGTTCGGGTGCAAGTGTTTCATTCTCAAGAAAGGTGTTTGGTTGTCTAAATTTGAGGCTAGAGCTTATGAGGGCATTTTTGTTGGTTATGCTAAAAACTATCATGCTTACAATGTCCTCAATAAGTCCACGGGACTTATTGAGGAGACATGTAACGTGGAGTTTGATGAGATTAACGGCTCCCAAGTGGAGCAAAGTGGCACTTGTGATGTAGGTGATGAAATTCCTTCTCAAGCCATAAGAAGAATGGTTGTTGGGTTTATCCTACCCATTGAGGAACCCCTTGTGGTCGAAGGAGAAGGACAATGCTCCACTCAAGTGGAGCCATCACCAACCCAAGGCCCACACACTTTCGAAGAACAAAGTGAAGGCCCTCAACCTCATGAACATGACCAAGGGCAAGATCAACCTCAAGACGGTGTTGAGTCACCATGTGATGCCCAAGGTCAAGTTCTCTCCTCCGAGCAAGTTCAAGATCAAGAACAAGCTCATGAAGGCGCTCAAGATGATCAAGTGACCGCTCCTCAACTTACCACCGAGGAGGAATTGGAGCGTCGTGCCGCCAAGATTGCATCCAAGCTCTCTACCAAGGTTCATCTTATGAAGAATGTGCTTGGAAGCATTCAAAAGGGGGTAAGAACTCGTAGACAATTGGCAAACTATTGTGAACATCACGCGTTTGTCTCGTGTGTTGAACTCAAAGCACAAGTGCTCCCTAGGTGGTTTTGGTAATTAATGTCAACATATCTCTTGTTGGAATAACACTTTTATCTAGTATGTTTCAGATAAGTTCAACAATGGAGTGGCATGGACTAAAGGATGTGGGAACCCCTTCAAGATGCTAAGGACAAAGAATTGGCTCAATCTTCAAGCTCAAGACTCTTCATTTTATATTTTGGTGATCCAAGATCACATTGAGTCTATAGGAAAGGCCAATACTATCAAGAAGGGATGAGGTGTTGCTTAATGCGTTTCTTGTTCCACAGTGCTTAGTGATATGCTCCAAAACCCTCAACTACTTTCCCACTTCCACACATATGTCCTAAATCTAAAGTCAAACTTGGCCCCACCGATTCTTTCTATCCGGCGCCACCGAGTTCAGTTGTCATAGCCACTGCCACAAACCCTAGGCAAATCGGTTTCACCGATAGGGATCTCAGTCTCACCGAGATGGGATTGTAATCTCTCTGTGTATGTCCATTACCAAAATCGGTCTCACCGAGTTTGTGCAATCGGTACTACCGAGATTACAATGCAAACTCTCTGGTTAACTTATTACCAAAATCGGTCCCACCGAGTTTGAGTGTCAGTCTCACCGAGTTTGCTCGACCAACTCTCGTTAGCTAATTACCAAAATCGGTCTCACCGAGTTTGTGTAATCGGTCTCACCGAGATTACGTTATGCCCTAACCCTAACCATATCGGTCCTACCGAGTTGCATGTCGGTCCCACCGAAAACCCTAACGGTCACTAGGTTTACTTAATAGGTCCGACCGAGTTTTTTGAATCGGTCCGACCGAGTTTGGTAAATTATGTGTAACGGTTAGATTTTGTGTGGAAGCTATATATACCCCTCCACCTCCTCTTCATTCGTGGAGAGAGCCATCAGAACAAGCCTACACTTCCAGCATCCTATTTCTGAGAGAGAACCACCTACTCATGTGTTGAGGCCAAGATATTCCATTCCTACCATATGAATCTTGATCTCTAGCCTTCCCCAAGTTGCTTTCCACTCAAATCTTCTTTCCACAAAATCCAAATCCTGTGAGAGAGAGTTGAGTGTTGGGGAGACTATCATTTGAAGCACAAGAGCAAGGAGTTCATCATCAACACACCATTTGTTACTTCTTGGAGAGTGGTGTCTCCTAGATTGGCTAGGTGTCACTTGGGAGCCTCCAACAAGATTGTGGAGTTGAACCAAGGAGTTTGTAAGGGCAAGGAGATCGCCTACTTCGTGAAGATCTACCGCTAGTGAGGCAAGTCCTTCGTGGGCGATGGCCATGGTGGGATAGACAAGGTTGCTTCTTCGTGGACCCTTCGTGGGTGGAGCCCTCCGTGGACTCGCGCAACCGTTACCCTTCGTGGGTTGAAGTCTCCATCAACGTGGATGTACGATAGCACCACCTATCGGAACCACGACAAAAACATCTGTGTCTCCAATTGCGTTTGAATCCTCCAAAACCCTTCCCTTTACATTCTTGCAAGTTGCATGCTTTACTTTCCGCTGCTCATATACTCCTTGCATGCTTGCTTGTTATGTATTGTGAACGTTAAACTTGTGCCTAAACTCCACTTAAACCTAAAGAAGTTAAAAACTGCAACTTTAGTACTTAGTGTCTAATCACCCCCCCTCTAGACACCTCTTCTCAAGATCCTACAAGTGGTACAGAGCTTTGGTCTCCATTGCCTTGGTTTAATCACCATTGGAGGAAGACGGATGAGTCTACTTTGGGGAGTCTTAGACATAGAGTGCCTATTCTAGATGTAGAGTATTTTCATGAGTGGAAAAATGAGATGCTTGTAGTTTTCAATCAATATCATTTGAACAAGTACATTGCTAGCCCTTGTGCACATGTTGATCCTATGCATCCTACCCTTGATGAATCAATTGACATGATTAGGAATCTTAGAACTGTTAATCTTATCACTAGAGGCTTGCCTAGAAACTTAATTAGAAACTTACCTACTCTTGAGTGTGCCTACACTATATGGAAATTTCTTGAGGAACGCTTTCCAAATTATTCCTTGAAAAATCTAGATGAAATTCTCCATAAGTCTATTGCCTTGAGTAAGATAAATACTAGTGATCCTATTTTTTGTGATTGTCTATTTGAACTTACAGACCTTATGTGTGCCAAAGGAGATGTTGGAATTATTGGTGATATTATTCCCGAAGCCATAAGAATTCATAAGCAAGATCATTGTCAAACTCACTCTAATGAATTATCCTCTCTAGGACTTGATCCACCACATGACGATGCTGAACATGGATACTATGATGAGGATGATGATAGTGACTTCGATCTTGACGATGCAATGAGACATTTTGGTCTTATGGCAAATCTTCGGGGATATATGTCAGGAGGAAAGGAATGGGTTCTTGACAGTGGATGTACCGATCACATGACCGGAGATAAAGACATGTTTCGCGAGCTTGTTGAAAATGTTAGTCCTCGAAAGTATGTCACTTTCGGTCACAACTCAAAGGGTAAGGTGGTTGGCCTCGGTAAGGTGGCCATCTCACATGATAGCTCCATTCATAATGTTATGCTCGTTGAATCTCTTGGCTACAACTTACTTTCAGTATCTAGACTTGCTGATTTCTTTATCAATGTCCTATTTACTGAAGTAGATTGCCAAGTGTTTCGTCGAGACAATCATAAAATGGTCTTTACCGGTATACGTAGAGGTGATCTTTACATTGTTGATTTCTCTAAAAAGGAACAACCTAAAACTTGCTTCATTGCTAAATCTTCAAAAGGTTGGTTATGGCATAGATGACTAGGTCATGTTGGCATGAGAAACCTTGACAAGCTTATTAAAGGGAATCATATCCTTGGTGTTAACGATGTCATATTTGATAAGGATAGACTGTGCAGTGCTTGTCAAGAAGGTAAACAGGTTGGAGGAAGGCATCCCGTGAAAAACATCATGACCACAAGGAGGCCACTTGAGCTACTACACATGGATCTTTTTGGTCCCAACGCTTACAAGAGTCTCGGTGGAAATTCTTTTGGTCTAGTTATAGTTGATGATTTTTCAAGATTTACGTGGGTATTCTTTCTCGATGACAAATCGCAGGTCCAAAAGATCTTCAAAAACATCACTAGGAAGGCCCAAAATCAATTTGAAGTAAAGATCAAGAAGGTTCGCAGCGACAACGGAACGGAGTTCAAGAATGCAAATGTGGACACCTTTCTTGACGAAGAAGGGATTTCACACGAGTTCTCGGCTACGTACACACCTCAACAAAATGGAGTTGTTGAGAGGAAGAACCGGACGCTCATCGAAATGGCGAGAACGATGCTTGATGAGTACAAGACACCGAAGCACGTTTGGGCAGAAGCGGTTGAGACAGCTTGTCATGCAACAAATCGCTTGTATCTTCACAAGCTACTCGGCAAGACGGCATACGACCTCCTCACCGGTAACAAACCCCAAGTTGGATACTTTCGAGTATTCAGCTCAAAGTGCTACATTCTTGATAAGCATCGTCGTTCAAAATTTGCTCCTAAGTCACATGAAGATTTCCTACTAGGTTATGGCTCAAACTCTCACACTTACCGTGTCTACAACAATTTCACCCGAAAGGTTGAAGAGACGGTAGATGTGAAGTTTGATGAATCTAATGGCTCGCAAGTAGAGCAATTGCCAATTGATGTTGGAGACAAAGATCCTTCGGAAGCAATCCAAGACTTGTCTATTGGCAAGGTCCGTCCAATGGAGGTGAAGGAGAGTACCTCGTCCGTCCGAGTGGAAGCTTCTACTTCACGACAAGGTGAACCAAGAGTTGATACGGAAGCATCCACAAGTTGAACACACCAAGATGAAGAAAACGAGGAAGTACATCAAGAACTAACCCATGTAGGTACTTGGTTGAATCAAATTCCATGAGATTGTAATCTACTCACATCTTGAGCACTCTCTACATCACCAAGTCTCTACACTATGGTGGTTGAAGACAAGGAAGCACGGAATCATTCAAACATATCCTTTGACAAACTCTATGTTGAGCTTCATGATTGAAATTTTTGGATACACAAGTGCTCCACCTTGAACGAACTAAACCATGTAGGTAGATGGACTCAAATTCCAAGTGGTGCTCCCAACTCTTGATGAGCTACATCAACCTTGAGCAACCCACACAAGTTCAACTACATGGTCAACACCACCAACCAAGGTATGTTATTCCATCTTAGAGAAGCTTTACTCTAAGTCATGAGCTAAAGCAACTTGACAAGATGTGAATACATCAAGATGCTTAAACGAAAAATGGTAACCCCATTTTGAGCATAAACGATGAGTATGACCTATGATCAAGTGATCTCACTTGACTCCTAAGTTAATATACTCTAACATAGGTGACTTTGTCGCTGACCATCTCTAGATGAAGTTCTCTCGTGTTCTTTTCTATGTTTTTGCATTTGTCTCATGCATATTTGTTTCCCCTTTCAAAAAAACTTCATCTAGATTTCTTTCTTTTCTTTCCTGTTTGCTCTGCATTTCCTGCATCCAATTCATTGCATATCATTCAGTAAATTCCTTGCAAATCTTTGTGAGATCTTACTAGTCTAGTGAGCTGAGGTGACAAGTGTTTTCTCTGTGATGAACTCGGCTTCACCGATTTGTTGTTTTCGGTCCAACTGAATCCTTTCGGTACAACCGAAGCATACCACTTGGTGCCACCGATTTCACAACAGGAAAAACAGCTTGCCACTTATTCTGTGTTTCCTCTGATCCAGCTCCACTCAATGAATCTTGTCCTCTACAAGCATCACATTTATATAAATGCTTTGTGCTGTGACTCAAGGATCAAACCCTTCTTGGAAATTGATGTCAAAGGAGGAGAGAGAGATCACATCAAAGCTCATCACTTCCAAAAGACATGTACTTCCACAGGGGGAGAAAGAGATCTCCAGGGGGAGAGAATACTCAAGTAGAAAGTATTTTTCAAGGATCCCAGATGCTTGGTGTTCAAGAGGAGAGATGCCACATGTCTTCTTGAGGGGAAAGGCATGTTCATATGTGCTTATTTGCATTAGCTCTGTTCATTTATATGTTTCAACTCTGATTTTCTGTTCCCTATCTTCTCCCAGTATCCCATGCTAGATTCAGGGGGAGCAAGACATCTAAGTGAAAGAAATCATTTAAATTCATTGCATACCTTTACCCTTGGGGACATGTCTAATCCAATGTAGTACTTAGTACTTACTCTCTACATGTCATCCCAGTCTTGGTATTCTTGTGGTTTCTTCTGTTTGCTCTGGCTAGTAGATGTACCTGTGTTATCTAACCTTGTTTACGCATGTTCATTCCATCCTAAGCCAACTCAAGACTACAAGGTAAGTATATGCATCACACTCATGTGTATGAGGAATTCTTGCTGATGTACATACTATTTGCAAGAAGGACTCATGATCATGAAGGTATTTTCTTTAATATTCTTTGATCTGATGCATATGGCCAAGATACGTGTAAAACATTGCCTACTCTATCATGGTTATGCTCTCACATGCTTCTATATTCCATATTCACATGATTGAATACATGTAGGGGGAGCCTATGCTTGCTACATGTCTTTCCGAAGCTTTACTTGCTATTTTTATATCTTTATCTAAAGCTTTGATGTATGTTGTCATCAATTAACAAAAACGGGGAGACTGAAAGCACAAGTGCTCCCTAGGTGGTTTTGGTAATTAATGTCAACATATCTCTTGTTGGACTAACACTTTTATCTAGTATGTTTCAGATAAGTTCAACAATGGAGTGGCATGGACTAAAGGATGTGGGAACCCCTTCAAGATGCTAAGGACAAATGATTGGCTCAAGCTTCAAGCTCAAGACTCTTCATTTTATATTTTGGTGATCCAAGATCACATTGAGTCTATAGGAAAAGCCAATACTATCAAGAAGGGATGAGGTGTTGCTTAATGCGTTTCTTGCTCCACAGTGCTTAGTGATATGCTCCAAAACCCTCAACTACTTTCCCGCTTCCACACATATGACCTAAACCTAAAGTCAAACTCGGCCCCACCGATTCTTTCTATCCGGCGCCACCGAGTTCAGTTGTCATAGCCACTGCCACAAACCCTTGGCAAATCGGTTTCACCGATAGGGATCTTGGTCTCACCGAGATGGGATTGTAATCTCTCTGTGTTTGTCCATTACCAAAATCGGTCTCACCGAGTTTGTGCAATCGGTACTACCGAGATTACAATGCAAACTCTCTAGTTAACTTATTACCAAAATCGGTCCCACCGAGTTTGAGTAATCGGTCTCACCGAGTTCGCCTGACCAACTCTCTGGTTAGGTAATTACCAAAATCGGTCTCACCGAGTTTGTGTAATCGGTCTCACCGAGATTACATTATGCCCTAACCCTAACCATATCGGTCCTACCGAGTTGCATGTCGGTCCCACCGAAAACCCTAACGGTCACTAGGTTTACCGAATCGGTCCGACCGAGTTTGTTGATTCGGTCCCACCGAGTTTGGTAAATTGTGTGTAACGGCTAGATTTTGTGTGGAGGCTATATATACCCCTCCACCTCCTCTTCATTCGTGGAGAGAGCCATCAGAACAAGCCTACACTTCCAGCATCCTATTTCTGAGAGAGAACCACCTACTCATGTGTTGAGGCCAAGATATTCCATTCCTAACATATGAATCTTGATCTCTAGCCTTCCCCAAGTTGCTTTCCACTCAAATCTTCTTTCCACCAAATCCAAATCCTGTGAGAGAGAGTTGAGTGTTGGGGAGACTATCATTTGGAGCACAAGAGCAAGGAGTTCATCATCAACACACCATCTGTTACTTCTTGGAGAGTGGTGTCTCCTAGATTGGCTAGGTGTCACTTGGGAGCCTCCGACAAGATTGTGGAGTTGACCCAAGGAGTTTGTAAGGGCAAGGAGATCGCCTACTTCGTGAAGATCTACCGCTAGTGAGGCAAGTCCTTCGTGGGCGACGGCCATGGTGGGATAGACCAGGTTGCTTCTTCGTGGACCCTTCGTGGGTGGAGCCCTCCGTGGACTCGCGCAACCGTTACCCTTCATGGGTTGAAGTCTCCATCAACGTGGATGTACGATAGCACCACCTATCGGAACCACGACAAAAACATCTGTGTCTCCAATTGCGTTTGAATCCTCAAAAACCCTTCCCTTTACATTCTTGCAAGTTGCATGCTTTACTTTCCGCTGCTCATATACTCCTTGCATGCTTGCTTGTTATGTATTGTGAACGTTAAACTTGTGCCTAAACTCCACTTAAACCTAAAGAACTTAAAAACTGCAACTTTGGTACTTAGTGTCTAATCCCCCCCTAGACACCTCTTCTCAAGATCCTACAAGTGGTATCAGAGCTTTGGTCTCCATTGCCTTGGTTTAATCACCATTGGAGGAAGATGGATGAGTCTACTTTGGGGAGTCTTAGACATAGAGTGCCTATTCTTGATGGAGAGTATTTTCATGAGTGGAAAAATGAGATGCTTGTAATTTTCAATCAATATCATTTGAACAAGTACATTGCTAGCCCTTGTGCACATGTTGATCCTATGCATCCTACCCTTGATGAATCAATTGACATGATTAAGAATCTTAGAACTGTTAATCTTATCACTAGAGGCTTGCCTAGAAACTTAATTAGAAACTTACCTACTCTTGAGTGTGCCTACACTATATGGAAATTTCTTGAGGAACGCTTTCCAAATTATTCCTTGAAAAATCTAGATGTAATTCTCCATAAGTCTATTGCCTTGAGTAAGTAAATACTAGTGATCCTATGTTTGGTGATTGTCTATTTGAACTTACAGACCTTATGCGTGCCAAAGGAGGTGTTGGAATTATTGGTGATATTATTTCCGAAGCTATAAGAATTCATAAGCAAGATCATTGTCAAACTCACTCTAACGAATTATCCTATCTAGGACTTGATCCACAACATGACGATGTTGAACATGTATACTATGATGAGGATGATGATAGTGACTTCGATCTTGATGATGCAATGAGACATTTTGGTCTTATGGCAAATCTTTGGGGATATATGTCAGGAGGAAAGGAATGGGTTCTTGACAGTGGATGTACCGATCACATGACCGGAGATAAAGACATGTTTCGCGAGCTTGCTGAAAATGATAGTCCTCGAAAGTATGTCACTTTCGGTCACAACTCAAAGGGTAAGGTGGTTGGCCTCAGTAAGGTGGCCATCTCACATGATAGCTCCATTCAGAATGTTATGCTCGTTGAATCTCTTGGCTACAACTTACTTTCAGTATCTAGACTTGCTGATTTCTTTCTCAATGTCCTATTTACTGAAGTAGATTGCCAAGTGTTTCGTCGAGGCAATCATAAAATGGTCTTTACTGGTATACGTAGAGGTGATCTTTACATTGTTAATTTCTCTAAAAAGGCACAACCTAAAACTTGCTTCATTGCTAAATCTTCAAAAGGTTGGTTATGACATAGACGACTAGGTCACGTTGGCATGAGAGACCTTGACAAGCTTATTAAAGGGAATCATATCCTTGGTGTTAACGATGTCATATTTGATAAGGATAGACTGTGCAGTGCTTGTCAAGAAGGTAAACAGGTTGGAGGAAGGCATCCCGTGAAAAACATCATGACCACAAGGAGGCCACTTGAGCTACTACACATGGATCTTTTTGGTCCCAACGCTTACAAGAGTCTCGGTGGAAATTCTTTTGGTCTAGTTATAGTTGATGATTTTTCAAGATTTACGTGGGTATTCTTTCCCGATGACAAATCGCAGGTCCAAAAGATCTTCAAAAACATCACTAGGAAGGCCCAAAATCAATTTGAAGTAAAGATCAAGAAGGTTCGCAGTGACAAAGGAATGGAGTTCAGGAACGCAAATGTGGACACCTTTCTTGATGAAGAAGGGATTTCACACGAGTTCTTGGCTACGTACACACCTCAAAAAAATGGAGTTGTTGAGAGGAAGAACCGGACGCTCATCGAAATGGCGAGAACGATGCTTGATGAGTACAAGACGCCGAAGCACTTTTGGGCAGAAGCGGTTGAGACAACTTGTCATGCAACAAATCGCTTGTATCTTCACAAGCTACTCGGCAAGACGGCATACGAGCTCCTCACTGGTAACAAACCCCAAGTAGGATACTTTCGAGTATTCGGCTCAAAGTGCTACATTCTTGATAAGCATCATCGTTCAAAATTTGCTCCTAAGTCACATGAAGGTTTCCTACTAGGTTATGGCTCAAACTCTCACACTTACCATGTCTACAACAATTTCACCCGAAAGGTTGAAGAGACGGTAGATGTGAAGTTTGATGAATCTAACAGCTCGCAAGTAGAGCAATTGCCAATTGATGTAGGAGACAAAGATCCTTCGGAAGCAATCCAAGACTTGTCTATTGGCAAGGTCCGTCCAACGGAGGTGAAGGAGAGTACCTCGTCCGTCCAAGTGGAAGCTTCTACTTCACGACAAGGTGAACCAAGAGTTGATACAGAAGCATCCACAAGTGGAACACACCAAGATGAAGAAAACGAGGAAGTACATCAAGAACTAACCCATGTAGGTACTTGGTTGAATCAAATTCCATGAGATTGTAATCTACTCACATCTTAAGCAATCTCTACATCACCAAGACTCTACACTATGGTGGTTGAAGACAAGGAAGCACGGAATCATTCAAACATATCCTTTGACAAACTCTATGTTGAGCTTCATGATTGACATTTTTGGATACACAAGTGCTCCTCCTTAAAAGAACTAACCCATGTAGGTAGATGGACTCAAATTCCTAGTGGTGCTCCCAACTCTTGATGAGCTACGTCAACCTTGAGCAACCCACACAAGTTCAACTACATGGTCAACACCACCAACCAAGTTATGTTATTCCATCTTCGAGAAGCTTTACTCTAAATCATGAGCTAAAGTAACTAGACAAGATGTGAATACATCAAGATGCTTAAACGAAAAATGGTAACCCCATTTTGAGCTTAAACGATGAGTATGACCTATGATCAAGTGATCTCACTTGACTCCTAAGTTAATATACTCTAACATAGGTGACTTTGTCGCTGACCATCTCTAGATGAAGTTCTCTCGTGTTCTTTTCTATGTTTTTGCATTTGTCTCATGCATATTTGTTTCCCCTTTCAAAAAAACTTCATCTAGATTTCTTTCTTTTCTTTCCTGTTTGCTCTGCATTTCCTGCATCCAATTCATTGCATATCATTCAGTAAATTCCATGCAAATCTTTGTGAGATCTTACTAGTCTAGTGAGCTGAGGTGACAAGTGTTTTCTCTGTGATGAACTCGGCTTCACCGATTTGTTGTTTTCGGTCCAACTGAATCCTTTCGGTACAACCGAAGCATACCACTTGGTGCCACCGATTTCACAACAGGAAAAACAGCTTGCCACTTATTCTGTGTTTCCTCTGATCCAGCTCCACTCAATGAATCTTGTCCTCTACAAGCATCACATTTATATAAATGCTTTGTGTTGTGACTCAAGGATCAAACCCTTCTTGGAAATTGATGTCAAAGGGGGAGAGAGAGATCACATCAAAGCTCATCACTTCCAAAAGACATGTACTTCCACAGGGGGAGAAAGAGATCTCCAGGGGGAGAGAATACTCAAGTAGAAAGTATTTCTCAAGGATCCCAGATGCTTGGTGTTCAAGAGGAGAGATGCCACATGTCTTCTTGAGGGGAAAGGCAAGTTCATATGTGCTTATTTGCATTAGCTCTGTTCATTTATATATTTCAACTCAGATTTTCTGTTCCCTATCTTCTCCCAGTATCCCATGCTAGATTCAGGGGGAGCAAGACATCTAAGGGAAAGAAATCATTTTTATTCATTGCATACCTTCACCCTTGGGGACATGTCTAATCCAATGTAGTACTTAGTACTTACTCTCTACATGTCATCCCAGTCTTGGTATTCTTGTGGTTTCTTCTGTTTACTCTGGCAAGTAGATGTACCTGTGTTATCTAACCTTGTTTACGCACGTTCATTCCATCCAAAGCCAACTCAAGACTACAAGATAAGTATATGCATCACACTCATGTGTATGAGGAATTCTTGCTGATGTACATACTGTTTGCAAGAAGGACTCATGAGCATGAAGGCATTTTCTTTAATTCTTTGCTATGATGCATATGGCCAAGATACATGTAACACATTGCCTACACTATCATGGTTATGCTCTCACATGCTTCTATATTCCATATTCACATGATTGCATACATGTAGGGGGAGCCTATGCTTGCTACATGTCTTTCTGAAGCTTTACTTGCAATTTTTATATCTTTATCTAAAGCTTTGATGTATGTTGTCATCAATTACCAAAAAGGGGGAGACTGAAAGCACAATTGCTCCCTAGGTGGTTTTGGTAATTAATGTCAACATATATCTTGTTGGACTAACACTTTTATCTAGTATGTTTCAGATAAGTTCAACAATGGAGTGGCATGGACTAAAGGATGTGGGAACCCCTTCAAGATGCTAAGGACAAAGGATTGGATCAAGCTTCAAGCTCAAGACTCTTCATTTTATATTTTGGTGATCCAAGATCACATTGAGTCTATAGGAAAAGCCAATACTATCAAGAAGGGATGAGGTGTTGCTTAATGCGTTTCTTGCTCCACAGTGCTTAGTGATATGCTCCAAAACCCTCAACTACTTTCCCACTTCCACACATATGACCTAAACCTAAAGTCAAACTCGGCCCCACCGATTCTTTCTATCCGGCGCCACCGAGTTCAGTTGTCATAGCCACTGCCACAAACCCTAGGAAAATCGGTTTCACCGATAGGGATCTCGGTCTCACCGAGATGGGATTGTAATCTCTCTTTGTATGTCCATTACCAAAATTGGTCTCACCGAGTTTGTGCAATCGGTACTACCGAGATTACAATGCAAACTCTCTGGTTAATTTATTACCAAAATCGGTCCCACCGAGTTTGAGTAATCGGTCTCACCGAGTTTGCCTGACCAACTCTCTGGTTAGCTAATTACCAAAATTGGTCTCACTGAGTTTGTGTAATCGGTCTCACCGAGATTACGTTATTGTCACATCCCAGTTAGACCATGCATTAGGGTGTGCATCATGTTTAAATTTCATTTGAATTTGAAACGGGGAAGGCAGGAAACCCCCAGAACACCCCCTTAATTCAACTAGGGTTTACTAAAATTATTTCAATGAACCTGAAATGCCCTTCAAAATGCTCATCATCTTTGCTTTGGTTCAGAGCCTATGTCAAAAGTGGTGCATCATTTTCTAGGTCATCCAAAGGTCCTTGAGTTAATTCTTAAGTTTTTGAACTTGAGCATTTCAAATTATATAAAATATTTTAAATGTCCAAAAATTGCCAAACCAAAATGTTTCATGTTGGAAATATTCCAACAAGGGACCAGGAGCATTTTGGTGAATTTTAAAACTGTTTTGGTATTTTAGAAAACTCCACAAAGTTGCAGAAAATTAGAAAAAGATAAAAGCAGGAAAAGACTTACCTGACGCCACCTACCCGCCCTGCCGGCCCAGCCCAACAAAGAGCATGGGTGGCTGCTTGGCTTGGCTCGGCCAGCAGCCAGTGCTTTCGGCGGTGAGCACCGCATGGGTGCCACGCACCTGGTCGCCGCCTCGCCGCTCCTCTCGCCAGCTGCCGCTGAGGATCGCCCTCTCTCTCTCCCCCGAACCCCCTGGACACCTCCTCTCCTCCCCGGTTCCTCTCCCTCGAGCTCCCCCGCCTTGGCCGCCGCCCGCCAAGACCATCGCCGTAACCGTGCTCCCCGCTGTCCGTGCTCCTCCTTACCTTGTCCAGGAGCTCCGCCGCACTCCACTACCCCGAACCAGCCGAGCCTCGCCTGCTCAAGTGAACCGAGTCCACCCCACCGACCTCGACCGAGTTCGCCGTCGCCGGAGATCCCTTTCAACGCCGCCGTCGCTCCGGTCCGTCCCCGACCTCGACGAGAGCTTCTACGCGTCGCCCGTGAGCCCATCTACCTCCCCTTCCCTCTCTCTCGCGCCCTCGAGCAGCGTAGCAACCGAACCACGCTCACCCGCACCCGCCGCCGTGGAGCTCGTCGCCGACGTGCTCCCGGTCACTCTCCGGCCACCCCATGGTGTCCATCACACTCACCGCACCCCATGGGGTCTTACCATGCACTCCCCGCACCTCACCGACCCCTCTAGCCTCGAGTTCATCTTCGGCCGAACCCCGGCGGCCGCCTAGCTCGTCGCCGGCGCCAACTCCGGCCACCCCGACCCCAACCGGCTCCACCAACAGCCGCGGCTTGCTCCCAGCTATCTGTAGCCACCCTCCGCGACTCATTTGGTCACCGGAATCACCAAAAGCACTTCCTCTGCCGCGTCGGGCTCGCCGGCGGCTAGTCGCCGGTGCAGCCGACGTGGACTTTGACCACGTGGGCCCTGGTTGACCCCGACGAGTCACTGACAGATGGGGCCCAGCCCTGCTAACTAAATAGGTTTAGTTTTAATTAAACATTAGTTAAGCTAATTACCCTAACACGCGGGACCCACTGTCAGGTTTGACCTGGACGTCTCTGTTGACCCTGACGTCATGCTGACGCATGGCTGACGCATTAATCTAATTTCTGGATTTATTCTAATACAGTAAATTCCAGAATATAACTCAAATTTCAAATGCTTATAACTTTTAATCTGTAACTCCAAATGCAAAGATTTATATATGAAAATTTATTAGAAAAATCCATTCTATCCATTGGTACAGGTTTCATGCATGTTAAAACAAGTTAACCTTGCTGTTTAACCAGAATAGGATAATGCACCTTTAGGGTTATTTCAAATGAGCTATCATTTGAATCTTTGATTCAAATGAGTTCATCCCCTATTATTTCAGCTTGCATTAGGCCAATACACATCCATATTGCCATGTCATAGCATGCATCATATTGTTGCATATTGTCATGTGTGTTTACTTTCGGTATGCTTTTCGTGATAGGTTCTGCCCCCGAGGATAACCTCGACTATCCATCTGAAGGGCAGTACTCTACCCCCGTTCCATCAGGCAAGAAACTCATTGATCATTCCGATACAAACCCATGTTCTAGCTTCTGCTCTCGTTTACTGCATTAAGACAACGCGATTCAAACTGTTGTGTGTTGCGGTAGTTGAACCCACTTCCTTTGCATGACCTGTCGTTGCTACAGTAACTAGATGAAACCCACTAGTATGTGTAGGAGTTGATTGAGCCATGTTTGTGATTCCTACCATGCTATGCTTGCTATGCTTAGAGTTGTGTCAGGTCTGGCTCATCGGGATGATGAACTGGAGTGAAAGGTTGTGTTGGTTCGAGAGTGAAAGTGTTGAACACGTTTTGGTAAAGGTATCGATGAGAGGCCATGTAGGAGTACATGGTGGGTTGTTTCATTGAAGCCGATCCTAAGAACTGAGATCTGTGTTTGTGATCCATGAATTAGCTACTACCACGCATTGGGCCCGAAACCAATGGACCCTCTCGGCTTCTTAACCACCCTTGTTTCTTAGTCCGGGAATTGCAAGTAGTTTCTGGTGTTTGTAGCATGCTGGGGGCCGCACGCAACGCTGACCTTAGGGGTGGGTTGTGTTGCGGTAGGCACGTGGCCCGGTGTACCGAAAGCCCGTTTGGTATCTCGGGAACCCTGCACACATCGTTCGGGGCTGTATGGGAAACCTCGGCGGACTCCTGCGGATGGAAACCGAATAGGCGATAAACTGGACTAGGGACTTGAGTGTTTAGGTAGGCTGTGGCCGACACCCACGTTGGGCTTCCGCTTGAAGGTTGCCGAGTACATGTCGTGTAAACGGCGGTAAGTGGTGAGCGTGTGTGAAGAAGTACACCCTGCAGGGTTTAATATGATCTATTGAATAGCCGTGTCCACGGAGAAGGACTTCGGGTTGCCTATATCAATTCATAGACAAGTAAATGGATACTACTAAAAGCCTCAAGATAAGTGTGAGTATCATGGATGGCCCTCTCGTGGGATGACGAGAGAGGATCCACGGTGGAGTATTGTGATGGTGATTAGTGGACTCGTGTGCGACAAATGCTTTACAAGTGGTGTCACGTAGGATAGCTTAGCCAAGAGTCAAAGCTGGCTTGCTGCAAATAACTCCACCACCTTCTTGAGAATGTGCATGTATGATAGGATTACGTGGTAAGACTTCTTTGAGTACCTCCGTACTCATGTTTGTAATTAATGTTTTTCAGAGGACAACACTACCCTCCGATGGATTCTATTTAGATCTCGACTTGACGAGTGAACTAGCCACCGGTGGCGATCTAAGACTTGTGAAGGGCCATTGTAGATAGAAAGGCTCCAACAAGCTTTCTTTCCTTCTAGAGTCTGTACTCAGACTAGTTTGCTTCCGCATGTGCTTGTATGATTGTATGACTTGAGTGTTGGGTCATGTGACCCCTACCTGTATGACTATGTTATGTATGGCTCCTCGGAGCCTTTTAAATAAAGTACTTGAGTTGTAGAGTTTTGTTGTGATGCCTTGTTGTATTACTCATATCGGGCATATTGCATGTATGATTGAAATGCTTGGTATGAGTGGGATCCGACAAACTAGTTGTTTATCCTTGGCAGCCTCTCATATGGGGAAATGTAGTCTCGTGCTTCTGAGCGATAGTAGTCCGCTACAGCCCGGTTCACCGGAGTCCTGCTAGCCCAGCACTACTTCTTAGACACTTGGTGGCGGCATGTGTTTCACTTCGTTCCTATATACGTCCCTTCGGGAAATGTCACGCGGTGGTATTCGAGTCCTGCCTAGCCTGCTACAGCCGGGATACGGAGTCCTGTCAGCCAGTGCTACAGCCCGAATATATCGTTGATGACCAACATGCTCGATGTGATTCATGTATGCCTGTCCCCATAGGTTAGCGCCGCTTTGGGTTCACGACTAGCCATGTCGGCCGGGTTCTTTGTCATGCGGATGCTAGCGACACTATCATATCGTGAGCCAAAAGACATAAGCGGTCCCGGGCCATGGTAAGGCGACACCCGTGGGAATACCGTCGTGAGGCCACAAAGTGATATGAGGTGTTACCGGCTAGGTCGATGTGACTTGGAATCGGGGTCTGACAGCGTTGGCATCGAGCGAGGGCTGCTGTAGGTTCGCTAAGCCAAACTGGTCGATGTTGAGTCTAGAAATGCTTTAGTTATATGTAGGGAATTGATTGTGGGACGGAACGTAAGGCTCTTTTACTCCTTTACCTTATGCCCTCTGATCTGAGTCATCCTCTTCTCATTCGACATGGGTATAGAACTAGGCTCTCTTCTCTCTATCAGGTTCACGTGTTACTAATCCGTAGTAACTTATAGGATTGTTGGTTACATCCTCAGTTCAGTGCTACTAATTTTTAGTATGCTATCGGTTGAACCGAACCTTGATATGATGTTGTTGAGTGGTTTTGCAATCTGATTTTGAATGTCTCAAATCTGATTTTGAGCATTACAGATGTTATGCTGCCCGAATTTCCTAGAAATTCTAATGTCTTTGCATTGTGGCTGTGCTTCGGATGGCCACCGTCCCCGAACCAAGTGGTTAAATCGACCCGTTGCATCGGTGTGTGTGGTCACACGGCAATGCTGGTTCGCGTGATGATTGAGACTGGTTACCGATGGTATCCTGAATATACCGTCGAGGAGCAGTTTAGGGATTTCAACCAAAGCCAATATCTGTGCACGGTCCGGATTTATCCATCTTATCCCGGAGCTACTGAACCACTTCACTGTTCTTATGGGCTCGGAATCACTATTGGAATGTCCGTGCAAGATGCAGCCTATTCTATGATGACTATTATTCGAGCCAGAACTGCCTTGTTGAGCAACATTGATTTCCGCTACATGCCAGCATCCCTCCCTAGGGCGCATGGCTACCTTCAGGGTTTGTACAGCGATACATCCCATGAGGACTCACTCCTTCGCACTACTACTGAGATGGTGGAGGACAAGGACCGTGAGAACCGGGCCTTGCGTATGGAGCTTTTTAATGCCCGTTCGATCCTTTGGGCTACTCGACTCGGTTTGCACCTGCCGTGCAAGCGGATATATGGACATGAGGGATTTGTACCTGTCTGGGCGAGTCTGCGGACTTTATGGAGTGGCGTGAGGTTGGAGGCATCACTCCTCCTCGTGGGCCTCGTCTGCCACCGTTTTTGGGCCACGGCCACATCCGAGTCCTTATGGTCCACAGGCCCCACAGATTATCATTTCCGGATGATCATGTTCCACTTCCAGGCTTGGGTGGTGACTTCTATGAGGACTACTATGGAGCTGCCTGAGTTAGTAGTAGTATTCCTAGTGTGGTAATAGTTGTATCTCCACCGTCCTGCGTGACTTGTGGAATATGACTTAGTGTGTATCGTTCCGGAAGTGTAGAAAAATAATGTATAGAAGTTGGGATGCTTCCGATGAGATGTAACGCCCTTCCTTATAGTTGTACCCCGTCAGGCTTGTACTAGACTATGAATGGTGTGTATGACCGTTGGTACATATATATGGCAGTTTTATATTACCATGTCATACAGATGAACATCTTTGCATTCCATGCTATCCATTACCTTCCGCACTTCCTTGTTAAATTCTGCCATCCTGGTTTAAACCTTTGCTTTGTTTCCTAGGATGGTCAACACCCGCAACAATCCTGCTGCTCCGGAGCAGGGAGAAGCTAGTGCAGCCAGGAATGTGAATCTGCGCAACCGCCATCTTTGGCGAGGTTATCTTTGAAGCGAGCGCAATAAGCGTGAGACCAATCGTTTCGGGGCGGATTGAACAAAACACCGCACGCCAGCCAAGAAATGATGTGGTTTCACTCAATGACTTAAATCAAGCTGTATCCCCAAAGTTCAAATATTCCGTCGAGCCTCTCGGCGCGGATGATTGGCTTCAGCATCCACCACAAGCTGCGTTCCGCCAGCGTGGCTGAGGTGACAAGGTTACTTTTGCCGCTTATCATCTTGAAGGCCCTGCTAGTCTCGGTGGGAGAATTATGAGGGTATCGTCCGGTTGGACAAGTTACAACTTGGGCTGAATTCAGTGCCATATACGTGAGCATCATATTCCGGAAGGTCTTATGGACCGCAAAGGGAGGAATTCTGCAGTTTCACCCGAGGTAGGCTGACAGTGGATGCCTACAGCCGTGAATTTGGGAGGTTAGCACGTTATGCTCCCGAAGAAGTTTCTACCGACGCCAAGAAGCAGGCAAGGTTCCGCAAGGGACTTAGCCCTGAGCTACGCCGAGACCTTCGTCTGCATGAGTGTACCTCTTTTCCGAAGCTAGTCAATAAGGCTACCAGCGCCGAAACCGGGCAGTCTGATTTTGAGGCTTCATGCAAGCACATCCGTGACTCTGGATCTTCGTCCGGCTCTGGATCCCAGAAGCGCCGGGTTTGGATTCCAAATACTGCTTTACCACCCAGGTTCACCCCGAGGCCATCCTTTGAGGCGCCTCGCCCCAACCAACAGTATGTTCCGCCCAAGGCTTATGGAGGCCCCACTGCTAATGCTGCTCCACGCCCAAATGTGATAACTTGCTTCAAGTGTGGAGAGACGGGCCACTATATCCGTGAGTGTCCCTAGAACAACCCCAGCCAAGTTGGAAAGTCTGTTGGCCGTGGCAAGCCAGCAGGAAAGGTGCCCTATGCTAAACCAGTTGCCACCGCTCGTGGCCATGTCAACTATGTTTCTGCTGAAGAAACCTATGAGGATCTAGCGCCGTTCTCGATGCGCTCCTTGTTAATTGCCATCCGCAAGCTGTTCTTTTGATCTTGGAGCATCTCATTCATTTATTTACGAGAGTTATGCTCATTGCACAACACCACATTACGTGACATGCATACCTCCATGGAAATTCAAACTCCTGGTTCTAGATGGCAAACCTCTAGAATAAGTCATGGGAATGAAATTCTTGTCGATGATTAGTCTTTCTTGCTTCTCTAATAGCTCTTAAGTCCTCGGACATAAACATCATCTAGGGTATGGACTGGATGTCAGCCCATTATGCTAAGATTGATTGCTCTACTAGAACTGTTCAGCTCACCCATCCCTCGGGCAAGACAGTGAATGTTCTAACCCGAGTGTCTAAGCGCCAGCTTTACTCCTTAAATGCCAACCCCCTTCCAGACCTCGAAGACATTCCGATAGTCCGTGATTTTCCGGATGTCTTTCCAGAGGAACTGCCAGGTGTTCCACCTGACAGGGATGTCGAGTTCGTGATAGATCTTGTTCACGGAACCGTCCCAATCTCTAGAAGACCTTATAAGATGGCACCCCTAGAACTAGCTGAACTTAAGAAACAACTCGATGAGTCCTTGCAAAAAGGTTTCATCCGTCCTAGTTCATCTCCATGGGCTTGCCCCGTCCTCTTCGTCAAGAAGAAGGATGGTACGGATCGGATGGTTGTAGATTACCGACCTGTCAATTTGGTCACCATCAAAAACAAGTATCCGCTCCCCAGGATCAACGATCTATATGATCAGCTCGCTGGATCCTCGATCTTCTCCAAGATGGATTTGAGGTTGGGCTACCATCAAATCAAAATCAAGAACGGGGACATTCCTAAAACGGCCTTTGTAACTCGTTATGGCCAATACGAGTACACCGTCATGTCCTTTGGTTTAACCAATGCTCCAGCCACCTTCTCTCGGTTAATGAACTCAATCTTCATGGAGTATTTGGATAAATTCGTCGTGGTATACCTCGACGATATACTCATCTACTCCAAGAATGAAGAAGAGCATGCCGAACATCTACGACTAGTATTGATGAAACTTCGAGAGCACCGCCTTTATGCCAAATTCTCTAAGTGTGAATTCTGGTTACCAGAAGTGACCTACCTAGGCCATGTAATCTCTGGTAAGGGCATTGCTGTCAATCCCGAGCGAGTTCAAGCCGTCCTTGACTGGACCCCACCTGAATCGGTTAAGCAAGTTCGAAGTTTCCTCGGTTTAGCGAGCTATTGCCGCCGCTTCGTCGAGAATTTCTCTAAAGTTGCTAAACCTCTAACCGAACTCCTCAAGAAAGATAAAAAGTTCGAATGGATGCCACAGTGCGAGTTCAGCTTTCAGGAACTGAAAAGACGCCTGACATCTGCTCCCGTGCTTGTTCCACCAGATTTCTCTAAGGACTTTATTATCTATTGCGACGCCTCGCGACAAGGACTAGGTTGCATACTCATGCAAGATCGTCATGTGATTGCCTACGCTTCTCGACAGTTGCGTCCACATGAGGATAACTACCCCACACACGACCTAGAGCTTGCAGCAGTGGTTCATGCACTCAAAACTTGGCGACATTACCTTCTTGGTAATCGTTGAAATCTACACTGATCACCAAAGTCTGAAATATATCTTCACCCAACGGTTTGAATCTCGGGCAAAGCGTTGGGTCGAGTTGATACAGATTACGACTTAGGAATATCTTACACCCCAGGCAAGGCCAATGTCATGGCTGACGCCCTAAGTCGAAAATCTTATTGTAACAACCTGATGTTACAACAAAGTCAACCATTTCTCCATGAGGAATTTCGTAAGCTTAATCTCCACATTGTTCCTCGAGGATTCCTTTCTACCCTGGTGGCGAAACCTACCCTTACGGATCAGATCATCAAAGCACAGAAGGTAGATCCGGGAATCTCCCGTATCAGGAGAAACATCAAGAAAGGAGTCGCAGATTGTTTCTCCATTGATGAACAAGGTGTCGTGTTCTTTGGAGACCGTCTAGTGGTTCCCAAGGTGCGCAACCTGAGGCGATTGATCCTTAAGGAAGCCCATGACTCTCCTCTCACCATTCATCCCGGTAGTACTAAAATGTATCAAGACCTCGCCGAGAGGTTTTGGTGGACTAGGATGAAGAGAGAAATCGCTCAATACATTGCTAATTGCGGCGTCGTCGTCGAGTTAAGCGAGCATCAACGGCCTCTTGGTACCCTTCAACCTTTGGAAATTCCTGAATGGAAATGGGATAAAATCAGTATGGATTTCATTACGGGTTTCCGGGACCAAGAGAGGGAATAATGCTATCTTCGTTGTCGTTGATCGTCTTTCCAAAGTAGCCCACTTCCTACCCGTTCGTGAGAGTATAACCGCTAGCCAGCTAGCTGATTTGTACATCTCTCGAATAGTGTCTCTTCATGGTGTTCCATTAGAGATTAACTCAGACCGTGGAAGTCTCTTCACCTCTCGATTTTGGGAAAGTTTCCAAAACGCTATGGGAACTCGTCTCTCCTTTAGCACCGCTTTCCATCCTCAATCTAGTGGTCAAGTAGAACGAGTCAATCAAATCCTAGAGGATATGCTTCGAGCTTCTGTCATCTCTTTCGGCATGAATTGGGAGAAATGCCTTCCATTCGTCGAGTTTGCTTATAACAATAGTTATCAAGCCAGCTGGGCAAAGCCCCTTCGAAGTTCTTTATGGGCGAGAAATGTGAACGCCTCTTAGCGGTCGAAACCGGGAGAGACAACTCTTTGGCCCGGACATGATTCAGGAAGCAGAAGAGCAGGTTCGCGATATTCGTGAGAAATTGAAAACAGCCCAATCTCGTCAAAAGAGCCAATATGACCGCAAGCATAAGCCTATGACTTATGAAATTGGCGAGAAGGCTTACCTTCGGGTTACTCCTTTGAAGGGAACCCATCAATTCGGTATCAAAGGCAAGTTGGCTCCTCGTTACATTGGACCCTTTCGCATTCTTGCCAAACGAGGAGAAGTTGCCTACCAATTGGAACTACCCCCGCATCTTTCCAGAGTCCATGATGTCTTCCACGTTTCCCAACTCAGGCGTTGCTTCTCGGATCCTATCCGTGGAGTGGACCATGAAACGCTTGATCTCCAAGATAACCTCACCTATCGAGAATATCCCATTCGTATTCTCAATCAAGCCGAGCGTACCACTCGACGTCAGAATATCAAGTTTCTAAAGGTTCAATGGTCAAACCATTCCGAGCAAGAAGCAACTTGGGAAAGGGAGGATCGTCTACGACTTGAGTATCCCACTTTTTTCGCAATAGATCCTAAATCTCGGGACGAGATTCTTTTGAGTGGGGGTGAGTTGTCACATCCCAGTTAGACCATGCATTAGGGTGTGCATCATGTTTAAATTTCATTTTAATTTGAAATGGGGAAGGCAGAAACCCCGAACACCCCCCTTAATTCAACTAGGGTTTACTAAAATTATTTCAATGAACCTGAAATGCCCTTCAAAATGCTCATCATCTTTGCTTTGGTTGAGCCTATGTCAAAAGTGGTGCATCATTTTCTAGGTCATCCAAAGGTCCTTGAATTAATTCTTAAGTTTTTGAACTTGAGCATTTCAAATTATATAAAATATTTTAAATGTCCAAAAATTGCCAAACCAAAATGTTTCATGTTGGAAATATTCCAACAAGGGACCAGGAGCATTTTGGTGAATTTTAAAACTGTTTTGGTATTTTAGAAAACTCCACAAAGTTGTAGAAAATTAGAAAAAGATAAAAGCAGGAAAAGACTTACCTGACGCCACCTACCCGGCCCACCTGCCGGCCCAGCCCAGAAGCCGCGCCAGCGAGCTGTTTGCCTCGGCCAGGCAGGCAGCCAGGTGCTCGGCGGCGAGCACCGCATGGGTGCCACGCACCTGGTCGCCGCCTCGCCGCTCCTCTCGCCAGCTGCCGCTGAGGATCGCCCTCTCTCTCTCCCCCCCGAACCCCCTGGACACCTCCTCTCCTCCCCGGTTCCTCTCCCTCGAGCTCCCCCGCCTTGGCCGACGCCGCCGCCGCCGCACCATCGCCGTAACCGTGCTCCCCGCCGTCCGTGCTCCTCCTTACCTTGTCCAGGAGCTCCGCCGCACTCCACTACCCCGAACCAGCCGAGCCTCGCCTGCTCAAGTGAACCGAGTCCACCCCACCGACCTCGACCGAGTTCGCCGTCGCCGGAGATCCCTTTCAACGCCGCCGTCGCTCCGGTCCGTCCCCGACCTCGACGAGAGCTTCTACGCGTCGCCCGTGAGCCCATCTACCTCCCCTTCCCTCTCTCTCGCGCCCTCGACCAGCGTAGCAACCGAACCACGCTCACCCGCACCCGCCGCCGTGGAGCTCGTCGCCGACGTGCTCCCGGTCACTCTCCGGCCACCCCATGGTGTCCATCACACTCACCGCACCCCATGGGGTCTAACCATGCACTCCCCGCACCTCACCGACCCCTCTAGCCTCGAGTTCATCTTCGGCCGAACCCCGGCGGCCGCCTAGCTCGTCGCCGGCGCCAACTCCGGTCACCCCGACCCCAACCGGCTCCACCAACAGCCGTGGCTTGCTCCCAGCTATCCGTAGCCACCCTCCGCGACTCATTTGGTCACCGGAATCACCAAAAGCACTTCCTCCGCCTCGTCGGGCTCGCCGGCGGCTAGTCGTCGGTGCAGCCGACGTGGACTTTGACCACGTGGGCCCTGGTTGACCCCGACGAGTCACTGACAGATGGGGCCCAGCCCTGCTAACTAAATAGGTTTAGTTTTAATTAAACGTTAGTTAAGCTAATTACCCTGACACGCGGGACCCACTGTCAGGTTTGACCTGGACGTCTCTGTTGACCACGACGTCATCTTGGCGATGGTCGACGCATTAATCTAATTTCTGGATTTATTCTAATACAAGAAATTCGAGAATATAACTCAAATTTCAAATGCTTATAACTTTTAATCTGTAACTCCAAATGCAAAGATTTATATATGAAAATTTATCAGAAAAATCCATTCTATCCATTGGTACAGGTTTCATGCATGTTAAAACAAGTTAACCTTGCTGTTTAACCTGAATAGGATAATGCACCTTTAGTGCTATTTCAAATGAGCTATCATTTGAATCTTTGATTCAAATGAGTTCATCCCCTATTATTTCAGCTTGCATTAGGCCAATACACATCCATATTGCCATGTCATAGCATGCATCATATTGTTGCATATTGTCATGTGTGTTTACTTTCGGTATGCTTTTCGTGATAGGTTCTGCCCCCGAGGATAACCTCGACTATCCATCTGAAGGGCAGTACTCTACCCCCGTTCCATCAGGCAAGCAACTCATTGATCATTCCGATACAAACCCATGTTCTAGCTTCTGCTCTCGTTTACTGCATTAAGACAACGCGATTCAAACTGTTGTGTGATGCGGTAGTTGAACCCACTTCCTTTGCATGACCTGTCGTTGCCACAGTAACTAGATGAAACCCACAAGTATGTGTAGGAGTTGATTGAGCCATGTTTGTGATTCCTACCATGCTATGCTTGCTATGCTTAGAGTTGTGTCAGGTCTGGCTCATCAGGATGATGAACTGGAGTGAAAGGTTGTGTTGGTTCGAGAGTGAAAGTGTTGAACACGTTTTGGTAAAGGTATCGATGAGAGGCCATGTAGGAGTACATGGTGGGTTGTTTCATTGAAGCCGATCCTAAGAACTAAGATCTGTGTTTGTGATCCATGAATTAGCTACTACCACGCATTGGGCCGAAACCAATGGACCCTCTCGCTTCTTAACCACCCTTGTTTCTTAGTCCGGAATTGCAAGTAGTTTCGGTGTTTGTAGCATGTTGGGGCCCACATAGCGCTGACCTTAGGGGTGGGTTGTGTTGCGGTAGGCACGTGGCCTGTGTACCGAGTGCCCGTTTGGTATCTCGGGAACCCCGCACACATCGTTCAGGGCTGTATGGGAAACCTCGGCGGACTCCTTGCGGATGGAACCGAATAGGCGATAAACCTGGACTAGGGACTTGAGTGTTTAGGTAGGTGTGGCCGACACCCACGTTGGGCTTCCGCTTGAAGGTTGCCGAGTACATGTCGTGTAAACGGCGGTAAGTGGTGAGCGTGTGTGAAGAAGTACACCCTGCAGGGTTTAATATGATCTATTGAATAGCCGTGTCCACGGAGAAGGACTTCGGGTTGCCTATATCGGTTCATAGACAAGTAAATGGATACTACTAAAAGCCTCAAGATAAGTGTGAGTATCGTGGATGGCCCTCTCGTGGGATGACGAGAGAGGATCCACGGTGGAGTATTGTGATGGTGATTAGTGGACCTGTAATGCGAAAATGCTTTACAAGTGGTGTCACGAGGATAGCTTAGCCAAGAGTCAAAGCTGGCTTCTGCAAATAACTCCACCACCTTCTTGAGAATGTGCATGTATGATAGGATTCTGTGGTAAGACTTGCTGAGTACCTCCGTACTCATGTTTGCTTAATTAATGTTTTTCAGAGGACAACACTACCCCCTCCGATGGATTCTATGTAGATCTCGACTTCGACGTGTGAACTAGCCACCCAGGTGACGATCTAAGACTTGTGAAGGGCCATTGTAGATAGAAAGGCTCCAACAAGCTTTCTTTCCTTCTAGAGTCTGTACTCAGACTAGTTTGCTTCCGCATGTGCTTGTATGATTGTATGACTTGAGTGTTGGGTCATGTGACCCCTACCTGTATGACTATGTTATGTATGGCTCCTCGGAGCCTTTTAAATAAAGTACTTGAGTTGTAGAGTTTTGTTGTGATGCCTTGTTGTATTACTCATATCAGGCATATTGCGTGTATGATTGAAATGCTTGGTATGAGTGGGATCCGACAAACTAGTTGTTTATCCTTGGCAGCCTCTCATATGGGGAAATGTAGTCTCGTGCTTCTAAGCGATAGTAGTCCGCTACAGCCGGTTCACGAGTCCTGCTAGCCCAAAGACTACTACTTGGACACTTGGTGGCGGCATGTGTTTCACTTCGTTCCTATGTCCGTCCTTCGGGAAATGTCACGCGGTGGTATTCGAGTCCTGCCTAGCTGCTACAGCCGGGATACCGAGTCTGTCAGCCAGTGCTACAGCCGAATATATCGTTGATGACCGACATGCTCGATGTGATTCATGTATGCCTGTCCCCATAGGTTAGCGCCGCTTTGGGTTCACGACTAGCCATGTCGGCCCGGGTTCTTTGTCATGTGGATGCTAGCGACACTATCGTATACGTGAGCCAAAAGACACAAACGGTCCCGGGCCATGGTAAGGCGACACCCGTGGGAATACCGTGCGTGAGGCCACAAAGTGATATGAGGTGTTACTGGCTAGGTCGATGTGACTTGGAATCAGGGTCCTGACAGTTATTCCCTAACCCTAACCATATCGGTCCTACCGAGTTGCATGTCGGTCCCACCGAAAACCCTAACGGTCACTAGGTTTACTGAATCGGTCCGACCGAGTTTGTTGATTCGGTCCCTCCGAGTTTGGTAAATTGTGTGTAACGGTTAGATTTTTTGTGGAGGCTATATATACCCCTCCACCTCCTCTTCATTCGTGGAGAGAGAAATCAGAACAAGCCTACACTTCCAGCATCCTATTTCTGAGAGAGAACCACCTACTCATGTGTTGAGACCAAGATATTCCATTCCTACCATATGAATCTTGATCTCTAGCCTTCCCCAAGTTGCTTTCCACTCAAATCTTCTTTGCACCAAATCCAAATCCTGTGAGAGAGAGTTGAGTGTTGGGGAGACTATCATTTGAAGCACAAGAGCAAGGAGTTCATCATCAACACACCATTTGTTACTTCTTGTAGAGTGGTGTCTCCTAGATTGCCTAGGTGTCACTTGGGAGCGTCCGACAAGATTGTGGAGTTGAACCAAGGAGTTTGTAAGGGAAAGGAGATCGCCTACTTCGTGAAGATCTACCTCTAGTGAGGCAAGTCCTTCATGGGAGACGGCCATGGTGGGATAGACAAGGTTGCTTCGTCGTGGACCCTTCGTGGGTGGAGCCCTCCGTGGACTCAGCAGAACTGCTACCCTTCGTGGGTTGAAGTCTCCATCAACGTGGATGTACGATAGCACCACCTATAGGAACCACGACAAAAACATCCGTGTCTCCAATTGCGTTTGAATCCTCCAAAACCCTTCCCTTTACATTCTTGCAAGTTGCATGCTTTACTTTCCGCTGCTCATATACTCCTTGCATGCTTGCTTGTTATGTATTGTGAACGTTAAACTTGTGCCTAAACTCCACTTAAACCTAAAGAAGTTAAAAACTGCAACTTTGGTACTTAGTGTCTAATCACCCCCCCCCCACCCTCTAGACACCTCTTCTCAAGATCCTACAAACCCCAAAAGGTCTATGAGGCGCTCGAAGATCTGGATTGGCTCAATGCCATGCATGAAGAGCTCAACAACTTCGAGTACAACAAGGTGTGGAGATTGGTGCCAAGGCCAACGGGGAACCACAACGTCATTAGAACCAAGTGGATATTCAAGAACAAGCAAGATGCTCATGGGACCATTGTTCGCAACAAGGCAAGGTTGGTGGCACAAGGCTACTCCCAAGTCGAGGGTATCGACTATTGTGAAACCTTTGCTACCGTTGCTCGCCTTGAATCCATTCGTTTGTTGATTTCTTATGCTTCTCATCACAACTTTAAGTTGCAACAAATGGATGTGAAGATTGCTTTTCTTAATGGTCCTATTAATGAGTTGGTATATGTCAAGCAACCCCCCGGGTTCGAGGATCCCTACTTTCCCGATCATGTGTATCAACTCGATAAGGCACTCTATGGCCTTAAACAAGCCCCACGTGCGTGGTATGACCACCTTACCGAGTTGTTACAAGATCGTGGATTTGAAGTTGGGCTAATCGACCCCACTCTTTTTACTAAGAAGGTCAAAGGGGAGTTGTTTTTGTCCCAACTATATGTTGATGATATTATCTTTGGTTCTCCTAACAAAGCTTTCAATGAGGAATTTGCCGCACTCATGACCTCAAAGTTCAAGATGTCTTCAATGGGAGAGTTGAAGTTCTTTCTCGGGTTCGAAGTGAAGCAAAGAAGAGAAGGAACCTTCATCAACCAAGCGAAATACACTCAAGACATGCTCAAGAGATTCAAGCTAAGTGATGTCAAGCCGGCCTCCGCTCCAATGCCAACCAAGTGCCAACTTGACATTGATCCCAATGGTAAAGTGGTCGATCAAAAGGTATATCGTTCCATGATTGGATCCTTGCTTTACCTTTGTGCATCTAGACCGGATATCATGTTGAGTGTGGGAATTTGTGCACAGTTTCAAGCCGCACCTAAGGAAAGCCACTTTGTGGTGGTCAAGCGAATCTTTCGATATTTGGCTCATACCCCAAACTTTGGCTTATGGTACCCAAGAGGAGCAAACTTCAAGCTTGTAGGGTATTCGGACTCCGATTGGGCGGGAGACAAAGTGGATAGGAAGTCCACTTCAGGAGGGTGCCAATTTCTTGGTTGCTCTTTGGTGAGTTGTTCTTCTAAGAAGCAAAGTTATGTGTCTCTCTCGTCCATCGAAGCGGAGTATGTGGCGGCCGGTAGTTGTTGTGCACAACTCCTATGGATGAGGCAAACTTTAAAGGATTACGGTGTCATTTGTGACAAAGTGCCTCTTTGGTGTGACAATGAAAGTGCCATCAAGATTTCTCTCAACCCGGTGCAACACTTCAAGACGAAGCATATTGAGATTCGGTATAACTTCATCCGGGATCACATTAGGCGAGGGGAGATCGAGCTCAACTACGTCAACACTCATGATAACCTTGTAGATATTTTCACGAAGCCATTGGATGAAGCAAGATTTTGCGATTTAAGGCATGAGCTAAATATCATTGGTTCGAGCAATGTTGCTTGAACCCTTGCACACCCCACCATACTCAACTTGTTGTTCTCTCAATGAACTCTCCCTCCCCCCATTACGCATAAATTGATCAACTCTTTCACATTAGCCATTTTTGATGGTACATGTGCTTCAAAGACGAGTTTTGGTCATGCGCCCAAGGATAATTCTTCGTGGTGCCATACCAATTGACTCAAACATAGGTGGCTCCGGCCACCGCCCTCCCCTTGGAGAGGTTGTGTCTTGTGGTTGGTCCTTGTTGTCTCTTGCCTTTCTTTCTTCGTGTTGAGCTATTCTTGCGGTGTCTCATTTGCTTGAAATTTCCTTGCGAAGACCATTACTCTTGTGTTTGAAACATGCATCTTCCTGAGCTCATGGTACTACCGCGGCCTGCCACGGTACTACCGCATGTGGAGCGCACGGTACTACCGCACCCAGCGTGGCAGTAATTTTTTACTACCGCCTGGGGGAGCGGTACTACCGCTTCGGTGCGGCACTTCCGCCCGAGCAGTACTACCACGATGAGGCGCGGTACTACCGCGCTGACGAGTGCGCGTGGGGGTTAAGACCCGGGCAGGAGGAGTTCCAACTCCCCCATACCCATTCGTCTGTCTCTCACCCCGCCACATCTCTCTCTCCTGCTCAAGAATGGCGCCGGAGACCCTCGCCGGATCTCCGCCTCCGGCCTCTCTCCTCGGATTCCGACCGGTGGGATCGTTCCCCACCACTTCCTCTTGCCATGGAACAAGGTTTCTCCCCAAATCCCTCTCTCTCTCTTGTTCATTCTTTTGCCTCTAGGTTTTTGGGGAGATGCATGTGTTCTTGAGATTTTAGGCCAAATCTATGCAAGAGTAGGATGTAGGAGAGTAGTGTTGCGTAGAAATTGTACTTGGTATGTTGTCCCGTGGTAGATTTGATCAACCGTAGTACCGCCTCGTTTTCGCGGTTGTTTTCAGATTCAATTGGTTCGGATCTGACGCCGTGCGGTACTACCGCATCTCTGGTGCGGTACTACCGCTGGTACGGTACTACCGCCCCTCCGGTGCAGTACTACCGCACGAGCCGTGATACTAAAGTCTTACTACTGCTCCAAGCCCCGGTACTACCGTGCCGTCACGCGGTACTACCGCGACTAGGAGTGGCACAAACTGGCAGTACTACCGTTGTTGTCCAATCTTCTTCTTCTTGGCAATTACCACGTATTCTTTTTATATGTTTCCCTTTCTTTGCTGAGGTCTTTGCATTGATTCTTCTCGCTTTTCGTGTGTGTTTTGTGTTTGGTGTATTAGGTGGTGGCTCCGGTGCTCCTGCTCGCCGTTCCAATCCCAGTCGTGACACTAGCTCCAAACGTCTGCGCAATCAAGACGAAGCTCCAGAGGGCTCCAATGCCCCCCAACGCAGGACCAAGACCACCGCCACCAAGCAGACGGAGCCGACCATGGGCATGGGTGAGTTTCCACAGGCAGAGTTTCTTGCTTGAAGGAGGATAAACCCTTATGTGAATCCTCGTGCCAACATCAGAGGCAATGATCTGTTCTGGACCAAGCAGCAGAACCTCATCTATCTGGATGTGATCAAGGGAAAGCAGAACATCTATGTGGACGTGCACTGGATTGATATGCTTCAAATGAGGGAAGAGAAGCACCGTGCCTACTTTGGTGAGGCCTTGGATCTCGTGGAGCAGTTTGCCATTGAGGATGTGATCTCTTTTCACCTGGACTATCATCCCGAGCTTGTGGCCCAGTTCCTTGCTTCAGTTCACTTTCACACTAAGGAGGATCGGGGGATGACCTGGATGACCAATGGTCGTCAGCTGACTGCTACTTGGAAGGAATTCATGGCGTTGCTCAATGTTCATGATGAGGGTCTCAACACGCCCGTTGGTGTCCCCCCTCATGCCAATCCCGAGTCTGCCAACAAGAACAAGCTTATGCCATACTATGTTGAGAAGCTCCTTCCAAGTGGTAAGAAGGCATGGGTTCTGAACTCTTTCCTTGACATCATGCACCAGATCTTCCGCAACTCTCTCTTCCCACGCATTGGGGACATGGACAAGGTGCATGCTTATCTTATGGACATGCTGCTTCTCTATGAGGAGGCGCGGATCTCTTAGACACAACCCTTGGATGTTTCCCACATCATGTGGTGCGAGCTTCGCTTTGCGGTGTTCAACTGTAAGGTTCCTAACTATGGACCTTACCCGTTTCTGCTGATTTCGAAGACTTGGGAGCAGCGCTTCCCTCCGGATGAATTCCTGGCCCCAAACTAGATCCGTCATGACCCCATCAGACTTATCAAGCCCGAGTGGGATAACACTACCACTCGTGCTGAGGCAGCGGCTGCTAAGATGGCTGTGGATGGGGAGGAAAGTGAGGAGGAGAATGCGGATGAGGACCGCCCTACTGGACATGCCTCTTCCTCCACTGAGCCCTCTTGGGCTAAGAAGCTGAAGGACAAGATGAAGACTCTGTTCTGCATGTAGGCAAAGGGGCAGTACAGGACTCACGTTGCCTCCAAGGAGAGTCGCCGCCGCGACAAGAAGATTTTGAGGGTGTTTGGAGAGGAAGTCTCTGGTGGTTCTGAGGAGGTTATCACTCCAGAGGCTGGGTGGATGGTGAAGCAAGGCTTCAAGTGGACTGATTCTGAGGAGGACATCGAGGAGACCATCCCCGCTGCTGAGTCTGATGAGGAGCGTTGGAGTGATTACTCTGCTTGAGCCACCCCTTGTGTGTAGGTGTCCTCTCTGCCTTTTTGGTGTCTCGATGCCAAAGGGGGGGAGAGTGTAGGGATTTGCGAGTCATGTGTCGTGTTTGGTTTGTTTGCTTTCTCGTTTGAACCTTGTTTGCTTTGGTTTGATTTGCGCTTGTGAGACTTATCTATCATATGGTGTAAGACATATGCACTCTATCGCATCCTATTGAGCTTAAGATTTCTTCTGCTATCTATTATGCTCTTACTTACTATCTTGCTTAGTGGTAGCCTTATAGTTATGCATTGTCTATAAAATATAGGGGGAGTGTTGATCCTAGTATGTGTGTCGTGCAGTCCAAAGCACCTATCTAGATAGCACACATCTAGGGGGAGCCCGTCTATATTTTAAAGATGTGGGGTGTACTTATGTCTATGTCTTTCCTTTTGTGCAAATCCCATATTGTCATCAATCCACCAAAAAGGGGGAGATTGTAAGGGCATTTTTATCCCTAAGTTGTTTTGGTGATTGATGACAATGCTTTTGTGGACTAATCGTGTGCCTTTAGTTTTTCAAACATTTCGTCACTAGGCACAAGACGGTTTAGTGCCCCTCGAAGACTATTGAAGATGGTGTTTTTCTACGTTTCTTTTCGGTGGACTTGAGTCGTAGGAAAGCCGTACTATTAAGAGGGGGTCCGCTTTGGAAAGGTTTGGGTGGAATCATCACGTACACATCTACTCCTTTGCACCGCCTTCCCTTTGGCACTTTGGAGCATCCTCCGTTTTATCCTATATGCATTCTGTCTTGGTTGCTGATATTGGGCTTTGTAGTATCGCTGCTCTCGAGCGGTAGTACCGCTTGAGCACTTGCGGTAATACCGGACCCAGTCTTGTAGTATCACGAGAGCCCACGGTAGTACCGCTCCTCGGGAGCTGTAGTACCGTGCCCCCAAACCAAGTGCTTGCTTGCAGCAGTAGTAGGGGCGGATGTAATTTTTTACATCCACGCCCTCTGCGGTAGTACCGCGCGCCCTGGCCTGGCTCAGCCGCCATGCAGTAGTACCGCTCGTCCTGCTGTACTACCGTGTCAGATTTTTGCATCGACTCCAACTCAGTGGAAGTTGCTACGGATGTAATTTTTTATGTTCGTGCCTCCCCGTTCTCTGGACCTTCCCTGCCTTGCGGTAGTACCGCAAGGTGATGAGGTAGTACCGCTCGTGCGGTTCTACTGCTCTCCGCTTTAGTGCGGTTGGGCTGGCCAGGTCTGTGCCGCTCAGGCGGTAGTACCGCATGGCCCCACGGTAGTACCGCTTGGGCCTGCGGTAGTACTGTGCTGCGCAGAATGGGTTGGTGGATAATGGTTGGATTTGTCTCTCCACTATATAAGGGGTGTCTTCTTCCCCGAGTTGACCAACCTCTTCCAACCCTAAGCTCCATTGTTGCTCCAAGCTCCATTTTCGCTCGATCTCTCTCCCTAGCCAATCAAACTTGTTGATTTGCTCTGGATAGGTTGAGAAGGCCCCGATCTACACTTCCACCAAGAGAAATTTGATTCCCCCTCTAATCCCTTGCTGATTTTGTTACTCTTGGGTGTTTGAGCACCCTAGACGGTTGAGGTCACCGCGGAGCCATAGTCCATTGTGGTGAAGCTTTGTGGTGTTGTTGGGAGCCTCCAATTAAGTTGTGGAGATTGCCCCAACCTTGTTTGTAAAGGTTCGGTCGCTGCCTCCAAGGGCACCAATAGTGGAATCACAGCATCTCGCATTGCGTGAGGGCGTGAGGAGAATACGGTGGCCCTAGTGGCTTCTTGGGGAGCATTGTGCCTCCACACCGCTCCAACGGAGACGTACTTCCCCTCAAAAGGAGGGAACTTCAGTAACACATCCTCGTCTTCACCGGCTCCACTCTTGGTTAGCTCGTGCCTTTACTTGTGCAAGCTTATTTGTGTTATATCGCTTGCTTGCTCGTGTGCTTGTTGTTGTTGCATCATATAGGTTGCTCACCTAGTTGCATATCTAGACAACCTACTTTGATGCAAAGTTTAAATTGGTAAAGAAAAGCTAAAAATTGTTAGTTGCCTATTCACTCCCCCTCTAGTCAACTATATCGATCCTTTCACTAAGCTTATGCTATGTTATGACTGCATCTGATTCCTTATTCCGCTGCAAGTAGTTCTTCTCTAAGGAATTTCCTCACCCTAAAATTCCTCATTGAAGAATTCATAAAAATTTCCTATTCACCCCCCTCTAGTCGACTTAACGCACTTTCAATTGGTATCAGAGCAATGTACTCCCTTGTTCTGTGTGATTTTGGTTTAACCGCCTGGAGTTTTAGTTATGTCGACCACAGGTGTGATCAAGGTCTCTACTGGGTGTCCTACCTTCGATGGGACGGACTACCCCTACTAGAAGAATAAGATGTGAATGCATCTTGAGGCAACTGATAACGATCTCTGGTATGTTGTGGAGAATGGTGTCCCCTCTGTCACTCCTACCATCAACGCTGTTGACGTGAAGAGATCCAAGCAACTCCACTCTCAAGCGAAGAACATCATATGTGGCCATCTGAGCAAAGGGCAGTATGGTAGAGTGATTGCTTTGGAAACTGCTAAGCTTATCTAGGATAGGTTGTCCAAGGTCAATGACGGAGTCTCAACACAGCGTGACTCTCGAGTTGACGTTCCTCGCAATATCTTCAACCGCTTCAAAAGACTCGACAATGAAAATGTTCAGCAAACCTTTGATCGCCTCACTGACATATCAAATGAGCTTCAAGCACTTGGTGCCATTGACATCACCGCCCATGAGGTGGTGAAGAAATTGCTGAGATCGCTTGATTCCTCATTTGACACTCTGGCACTGATGATACGAGAACATGGAGATTACAAGTCACTTGATCCCGCTGATATCCTCGAGAGGTTAAACAGTCATGAGTTTCAACTTGCTGAAAAGAGAGATCTCTATGGACCGAGCTATGGCAGATGACGTGCACTAAAGGCCAAGGCAATGTCTGAATCTGAAGGTGAAGATTCTGGTAGCAGCCTTGGTGATCCTGAAGAACTGAGCTAGGAGCTAGCAATGCTCGTGAAGAAGTTCCAGAAGTTCTCAAGGCGTGGTCGCTTAGGAAAATCCTCGTGAAGTGATGATTCCTCATCCCGTGACTACAAGAAGAGATTGTGCCACAAGTGCAAGAAACCTGGTCACTAAATTCAAGATTGTCCTCAGTGGGAAAAGGAATCAAAGAAGAAGAAATACAAGGATTACAGTTCTGATGACTCAAGGAAGAAGAAGAAATCTTCAAAGTCTTCATCATCAAAATCCTCGAAGTCTTCATCACACAAGAAGAGCAACTCTAAGAAGGCTCGGGGATTCATTGGCAAGGAGATGGACTCTGAAGCTGAATCTGAGGAACATGAGGAAGAGGAGGCATCTGAGGAATCATAATCTGGTGTGGCAAGCCCAGCCCTCGCTACTGCGTTCGTAAGCAAGTCCATCTTCAACTCTGAGGAGAATGACTTCTCCAACAAGGCTGGCGATGGCGATGATGACTACACTCCCACCTAGTGCTTCATGCCAAAGGGTGCCAAGGTACTCAAATATCCCTCCTCCGAATCAAGTGAGGATGAATGTGATGAAAACCTCAAGCCTAGCTACTCTAAACTTGCTAAAATTGTTGTGAAACAACAAAAGGCTTTTGAAAAGGTTCAAAACATGCTAGACAAGAGTGATGATATGTTGGGTGAAGAAATGGATCGCACTAAAACTTTGACTGAAAATCTTCAGAGACTTCAGTCCAAGTTTGATAATCTTCAAAGTCATCATAACACTGTCTTATCTGATCATGAGAAGCTTTCTTCTGAATTTCTTCAAAGAAAGCAGGATCTTGAGAAGCTAAGGGAGAGTTATGAAGATCTTTAGAAGGAGCGTGATTCATTACTACCTCAACAAATCAGCGCTGCTCAGGAAGAATTTATTCCTCCATGTTTGAAGTGCATTGAACGTGAATCTGCTAATTCTTCACATGAATGTTCAAATGCTTCTACTGCTACAAATTCTTCACCTGTCTCTGCTATCACTAATTCCTCATCTGAGGATATTGCTAGTATCACTAACAATGCAGGGCTGAAGGAATTGTATATGGCAGGCATGTACAAAAGCCTCAAAGGGCATCAGGCTCTTTGTGATGTGCTTAAAAAGTAGATCCTCAATAGGAACCCTAGGAAAGAGGGTATTGCCTTTGAGAGGAAAATCAATCTTGATGGAACATCTTTGGAAGCCCGAAAAGTACCCCAAAACCTCATGGGTTGCTGCAAAGGGACCTCCAGTAGATCCATCTACTTTACCTGGCTTTACATGTGAATCTCCTCATTCTTCTGATGAGTCATTTGACTCAAACTATAAGCTGTTCAAAAATCAGAATGGTGAAGTATTTGCTAGATATGTTGGCACTAACTGCAGGAACGGTTCCCTATGAAGAAAATCTGGCTTCCCAAAAGGTGCCTTGAAAGTCTTCAGGTGAATGTCATCATGACACCACCTGTGAAGAATAGGAACCCCAGATCAAATTCTTCATATGGACCAAATTCTTCATATGGATCCAAATCCTCACATGGATCAAATTCCTCAAAAGGATCAAAGTCCTTATATGAACATCATCGTGCTAACACTTCTGTTTCGCAGGGAAGATCTAAGGGCTATGAATATGAGCATTATTCTTGTAACCATTATGTTCATAAGTCCTCAAAGAATTTCTCTGCTTATTCATATGCTTACCCTAACTCCTCTTATGTGAAACGAAGTGGACTGGCTTCTATGCCACCGTTCTCTTATGGAGCTCGCAGAATGATGAACTCTTTGCCACCCCTTCAGATGTGGGTTGTGAAGAAAAAGAACTAATATCTTATGCAGGGTCAGGTCTCCAGACGTACTTAAATGTCTGAAGAATTTGCTGGAGACCTGAATATGCTTGAAAGGACGCAAGCTACTGATGAAGAAATGAACTTTCATTTCTCACGTGCTCATATTGCTTTATATTTTCTATTGCTTGATGAAATTGATCTGATGAATTTGATGTCATATTCTTCACTGATGAAGTATATGAGTTCGTAAGCTGCACTAATTGATCTGCAGGATGATCAACCCAAAGCCACTGAGTGGGTCCTCGATAGTGGATGTACAAATCACATGAATGGTGACAAGAATCTATTGATGGATGCTCCCTTATCTCCATCACATCTAAAGCATATCACCTACTCTGACAAAGGAAAAAGCAAGGTATTGGGTCTAGGTAAGGTTGCGATCTCAAAGGATCGACACATGGACAAAGTCATTCTTGTCGAGTCCTTATGATTCAACCTCATGTCAGACTCAATGATTTGTGATCTTGATATGGTTGTTATCTTTGGCAAGTATCGTTGTGTTGTGATCATGGAAGCTGACCATTCCAAAGTCTTCGAAGGCTTTAGGAGAGGAGACCTGTATATTGTTGATTTCTCTACAGGACCACAACCCGCTATATGCCTACTTGCAAAAGCTTCAGAAGGCTGGCTATGGCATCGACGACTTGGTCTGGCATGAGGAACTTGCACACTCTCGCGAAGAAGAAGCATGTCATTGGCATTGAGAATGTCAAATTCCTCAAGGATCACTTGTGCGGAGCCTGTGAAGCTGGTAAGATGACCAAGGCCAAGCATCCAGCGAAGACTATCATGACTACCACTCAACCATTTGAATTGCTTCACATGGATCTCTTTGGTCCTAATCATTATTCTGCATTCACTAATGAAGCATCTCTATATGGCTTTGTTATTGTTCATGATTACTCTCGTTACACATGGGTACAAATCATCACTTACAAACATGAAGTGCAGGAAGTCTTCAAATGATTTTCCTCGAGGGCTTCAACCAACTTTGGTGTGATGATCAAGCACATCAGAAGTGACAATGAAACTGAGTTCAAGAATACTAGTCTTGATGACTATCTTGATGAATTTGGTATTACTCATGAGTTATCTGCTCCTTATACTCCTCAGCAGAATGGCGTCGTGGAGCGCAAGAACAGGACTCTTATTGAGATGGCTTGCACTATGCTTGATGAATACAAGACGCCTCGTCATTTCTGGATTGAGGCAATTGATACTGCATGCCACATCATCAACATGGTATATCTTCACAAATTCTTCAAGAAGACTGCATATGAACTCCTCACTGACACGAAACCCAATGTGAGTTATTTCAAAGTCTTCGGTGCTAAATGTTGGATTAGAGATCCTCATCACAATTCCAAATTTGCACCGAAAGCACATGAAGGTTTTATGCTTGGTTACGGAAAGGACTGGCACACCTACAGAGTCTTCAATACCGTTCACCACAAGGTTGTTGAAACTGTAGTTGTGCGGTTCGATTAAACAAATTGCTCGTGAAGAGAGCACCTAACTCCTGTGCTAGATGAACAATCTCCTAAGGAAACCATCAAGTTCAAGGCTACCGAGGATGTCATTCCTACCGAAGAATCTACTGAAGAAGTCATTCCAGATCATGAAGAACATCATGCTGGAACACCTGAAGAAAATGGTGCTGAAGAAAATGTTGATCCAATTCCTCGTCGCCAACCCGCTCATCCTCGCATTGCAAATGAAGTGCAGATTGAGAAAATCATCAGTGACATCAACGCACCTGGTCCTCTCACATGCTCAAAAGCTTCACATTTTTCTAACTTTTGTGGGCATTTTTCTTTTGTCTCTATCATAGAGCCCACTAAGGTAGATGAAGCATTTCTGGAGCCTGAGTGGATTCAAGCTATGCAAGAGGAATTACATCAGTTCAAGCTCAACAACGTTTGTGAACTGGTCAAACGTCTAGACCCTCGCAAGCACAATATCATCGACACAAAGTGGATCTACCGCAACAAGCAATATTAAAATGTCCTTGTGGTGAGGGATAAGGCACGGCTTGTAGCTCAAGGCTACACACAGGTTGAAGGAATTGATTTCGATGAAACTTTTGCACCTGTTGCTAGACTTGAGGCTATTCGCATATTACTTGCTTATCCTAACCATCATGATATCATCTTATATCAAATGGATGTGAAAAGTGCATTCCTCAATGGTAAGCTTGAGGAAGAAGTATATGTTGCTCAACCCCCAGGTTTTGAAGATCCAAAGCATCCTGACAAAGTCTTCAGACTCAACAAGGTCCTCTATGGCCTCAAGCAGGCCCCTTGGGCGTGGTATGATACTTTGAAGGAATTCCTCATGAAGAAAGGCTTCAAACCCGGTTCACTTGATCCAACTCTTTTCACCAAAACTTATGATGATGAAATATTCATGTGCCAAATATATGTTGATGATATTATCTTTGGCTGTACTGATCAACGTTACACTGACGAATTTGGTTATATGATGAGGCGGAATATGAAATGTCTATGATGGGAGAATTGAAATTCTTCTTAGGTCTTCAAATTCGTCAACACCACAATGGCATATTCATATCTCAGGAGAAATACCTCAAGGATGTATTGAGGAAATTCTGCATGCAAGATTGCAAAGGCGTCAAAATCCCTATGCCCACAAATGGCCATCTAAGCACTGATGAAAATGGTATTGACTTTGATCAAAAGGTATACCGCTCCATGATTGGTTCTTTATTGTATTTATGTGCATATAGGCTAGATATTATGATTAGTGTTTGCATGTGTGCCTGCTTTCAAGCTACAATGAAGGAATCATACCATAAGACTGTGGAGCATATTCTTCGATATCTAGCTCACACTCCAACACTTGGATTATGGTATCCTAAGAGCTCGGCTTTTGATATCATTAGATATTCAGACTCTGACTATGCTGGTGATCGTGTGGACTGCAAGTCAACATCAAGCAAATGCCATTTCCTCGGACGATCCTTAATCTGTTGGTCCTTGAAGAAACAGAACTGTGTATCACTGTCTACTGCTGAAGCTGAGTACATTGCTGCTAGTTCGTGTTGTGCTCAATTTTTATGGATGAAGCAAACCCTCAAGGACTATGGCGTTAACGTGAAGAATGTGCCTCTCTACTGTGACAATGAGAGTGCCATCAAGATTGATCATAACCCAGTTCAGCACTCGAAGAGAAAGCACATTCAGATTCGTCATCATTTTCTTCGTGATCATGTGTTGAAGGGCGACATCTCTATCGAGTACCTGAAGACTGAAGAACAACTAGCCTATATCTTCACAAAGCCCTTGGATGAGAAGAGGTCTAGCAAGTTGCGGTGTGAGCTAAATATCTTAGAATCTTTGAATGTCCTTTGAAAAGGACACACATCCTAACACTTATGCAAAATTGATGACTTAGATGTGCAACACACGAAGTAACTGTTTTTCTTCAATCAATGAAGACTAACACTCTAAGTGTGAAGAAATTAATGAAGAATTTGATTCTCAGAGCCCTACGACAATTGTACGCTGCGTCTGAAATCATCATTCTTATACGGTGGGTCACGCCACCAACAAAAGTTGAAAATCTTCAATTTGAGTTTTTCTTCATTTTGAATTTCCTCAGTTGTTTAATTTCTTCAACTTTGCATTGTCTTCACTGTTTCCGTTGTTTTTCTTCATTGGCTATATATATATATATATATATATATATATATATATATATATATATATATATATATATATATATATATATATATATATATATAATATGAGTTTATGTCCTCTACAACATTCACTTATTACTATTTCTTCAAGTTGCTTATTCTGCTAAGTGAATGTGATCGGACCCTTCCCCCTCTGTGCTAAACTCAACCCAGTCTGTTCACAAATTCGTCATGTGCTTTCTATTTGAAACCCGTTCAAAATCTTCACTATGTCCTTGTCAGCTAAAGAATTTGCGAACGACACATTAAAAGTTTCATATGTGAATTTTCGGCTGTTCCTGCTCAAACCGTTCCACATTCCATGATATATTATCATGTTCACCCACGATCTCCACCTCTCAGTACGTGGGTGATACATGTCGCACCAAGGGCACGTTCGACCATTTTCCTCGGGCGAGCGGTTTTTCACCTCGACTATAAATACCCCTCACCCTCCTCGGAATATTTTTACTCCCTCGACCTCACTCCCTCGCTCGAGCTCTGAAAACCTAGCGCCACCGCTACTTCCATCATCGCCGGTGAGGAAGAGCTTCGCTGCCACAACCTCGTCGCCGTCGTACTCGCACCGGCTGCGGAAATCTTATCTCCACCGCCACCGTTGTTGTCTTCCCCTGCCAAGTTAGGGCATGGAAAATCTGAACCGATGAGCTTCAAATGTACTATTCACAGTTTGTCATGTTCTTCGTCAAGGGTAATTAAAAGTTACTTTTACCGCCCTTGTTGATTCCTTTGATTTCTACAAATCTTCAAAAGGTGTTTATTCTTCAATCTTCACACTCTAAACACCTCACACAAACATCAGTTCTTGATCTGTTTCCCTAAGCTACATTTTTCTTCAAGATTCCTCAATTGTGTGGATTTCCAATCTATACAACTCTGGAACCTAAGTCAAAGAACGCTTAGTGAAATTCCGCAAGACATATCTGGTCAAATTCCTTGAACTTGTTCATTTTGCAAAAGCTTCTGAGAACGCATATGACCTCTCCAAATTCTTCGCACCTATACTCTGTTCATAGGTACTCATGTCCGCTGCTAAATCACTAGGTTCTCATCTACTTAACTTATTTGCAGCGTTCCTCGAAGAAAAGATACATACCTCGTCAGAGAACTCAATAGTTCAAAATCCTCAGCTGAAGAAAATGGCTAACGGCAAGAAACCTCCGAAGGGAGGGAAGAAACCTGAAGTCAACACTGCGTTTGAGATTCCTGATGACATCTATGCAGGGTACTGCACTCCTCCTCATGAAACAAAGAATGAGTGCAAAGTGCGCATTCAGAAGATTGAGAGGAGACGGACCAGAGAATGGAGGGAATATCATTATGTCACTCCAAAGTACATGTAGAAATTCGTTGTACACCCTCCATGCCCAATACCTCCACTGGCACCTGGCCAAGAAGCCGATCTCTCTAGCATCAGAAGAGGTGAGGAATTTCCCAAGGAATGGGCCAAGCGTCAAGCCAAGTTGGCTAAAATGGAAAAAGAGGTAGTGAAGAAATTCAATGAAGATTCTGCTGAGGCCTCTGCTAGCAAGCCTAAGAAGGCTATGCCCAAGAAGCCTGCACACAAGCCCAGTGCTTCTGCTTCAATGCCCTCACGGCCCAGCTCATCAAAGCCCTCGCGGCAAATTCCTCAAGCTGCTCCAGTTCCTCAAGTTGCAAAACCCTCGGCTCCTCCGACAAAGTCCTCAACACATGTGCATTTCGCCTCGTGCCAAAGGACCTCAGGAAAATCTATTGCCTTAGGAGCCTCTACAAGTTCTTCAGCTCCTCCAAATTCCTCAACAGGCCCCACTCTGCTGAAGACCAAGGCCACTGCTAGACGAGCCATTAGACCAAGTCCTCACAAGAAGCAGGTCGCCTTTCAAGTGTCGTCTGATGAAGACGAAGCTGATGATGAGAAAGTTGCTGAAATCATCAGAGATAGACAACAAAGGGCCGCTAGAGCCAAAGGCACAAATGTTCCTCTGCTTTTGGATCCAAAGTTGATCCTTGATTTCATTGACCTCTGGCACAAGGATCTCAACACTCCTATGCCTGACTTCAATCTTACACCTGGTCAAAGTCACATGCTTACCGCCTTCATAGGCGAAGAAAAATGGAAATTCGACAAGGCCATGCAGTTGAAGAAAGCGCAGTACAAATGTAGCGACCCGACCTCAGACGGTCAAGCCTCTGTGTATCTGTGCCATCCCTGGATCAAGATATCTTTGCACACACAAGTACATCAATGTATATATCAAAGTGCAATCACATGTATAAATAACGTAAAATGATATATACCTCATAATACTCAATGAAACAATCAAACGGGTGTGGAGTCCCATCAACGCCATCGGCAGGTTGAGTGTAGACCGTAACCTCAGATCGTAACTCTTACTCGTCGAGGAAATATCTGCAACATGATACGTTGCAGCCATGTAGGTCAATTACATTGAATGTACCGCAAGATCACAATAAGAGAAAAACAGATGATAAACTATACTATATGCGGTATGGCTTTGTGGCTCAGATCTGAGTTTTGTTTTGCGTAAAAGCTAATTTATTTTCCCTACATCAAAGGAATAAATGAAGTCTGTACTATAGAGTTTTCTATCATGACATGGTTCCGCCAACCGATGTCTCATAGCCCAAATTCATCATAAGTTGCCCACAATTAAGTTATCAGTCCAAAGGTTGAGAGTTCCGAGATAGATCCAAGTCCAGATGCTCAAATTGTCCGTAACCAGGGACACGGCTAATCGATTAGGTTTAAACCCTCTGCAGAGGTTTGTACACTTTACCCGCAAGATTCGATCCCTCTTTTTATGTTCTCGCACTTGAGGTGTTTGAGAACAAGACGATCAAACATGGTCTTCCTCAAGAGTTCCTCGACCACCGTCCGTACTCATCCCATCCTACCGTAGTTCTACATCTGCTAGCACCGCCCCAGCCAGAGTCACAACTAAGGTCAACCAAGCCGAGCCCATAATGACTTGCGGTTGCAGGTAAGCTTAGGGCATGAAGTATTCTTCCGTCTCTTTGAGTCTGGGTGAAGCTTTCCGCAAGATGTCATGGCGCTTCTCCATGCATCCCGCCAACCACTGGTTTCTCCAGGTGCCCGTCAACCGTCCTTCACCCAAGAGTGTGTATTGAATTCTTGTCTTGAGTCTTGAAGTCTTGAGGCCTTGAAAATGCAGTCCTTGCAGATGCCATCATGGAGTTGTCGTCATTGACGAGAGTCCTCCTTCTTCACACCACTCGAGCACTCATACCAACCCCGTCTACTATAGCGTAGCATTAAAATAAATGATGTCCCGGGCTTGGTAACAGGGTGATGGGTTCCTACCTCATGCATACTACTCAACTACAAGAATTCAGTATCACTACTGGAGGGTTGTTGCAAAGATGCCACTAAATGCAATAAAACATAGGTATGAAAGCATGGTCAAAGTGAACTTGCCTTGTTGACGATCTTCGAAAACTAGGGACTCGTGGTAGCAAACTTCGCACTCCGGAAATTCTAACGAGACAGACAATAATCACCATAAGCATATAACATATGATCACTTAACACAATAGTATAGCAACATAACACACCAAAACAAACGAATCAAAAACCCAAAATAAAACTCGAAGAAATCCAACTCAAAGTTTTCCTACTTCAAGCAACAGCTAGAAATAGTTTTACATAACAAAATTTTCTCAACATAACCTGATCATGGGTTTATGTTAACTTAACATAAAGGAATGCATTAAGCAACTAGGAGCAAAAGGAATCAATTTAAAAGCTATTATAAAACTCCTATTAGGCCTAATTCAATTTCTATTAAGAAAAATAAAATAAATTTTTATTTATTATAAATAAAAGTTCATGCTCTAAAGTGACATAAACTATCCTAGAATAATCAATCACATGTGAAAAATAAATTTATTTACTAATTAAAATAATAGGAAAACAGTAGCTAGTTAATTAATTAAGAATAACATGATTCTGCTAGAAACTATTTTTTATAAATCCTAAAATATCCTAATTAATTCCTACGGTTAGGCAATGTCAAAACAAAGTTGGGACAGAAAGAATCATAAAAAATAAATTTCCTAACTCATTTTATAACAGATTTACTATTCTGACTAAATCTAAATTAAAGCAATTTTAAATAATTTTAACATAGTTAATTATATTTTCTACAGAAACTATAAGAAATTTGCAAACCAACAAGAAAAGAATCACTTAAAAATATTAAGTAGAATAAAAGATATGAATTTTTCAAATCTGAAACTATTCTGTTAAAATAGAAAAACGGAAATAAAGAAAAACGGCTAAATGGGCCTAACTTACGCACTGAGCGTAATATAACTAAACGGGCCCTAGGGTTAAACTGAATCGGGCCGGCTCAAATATAAAAAACCCTAACTCAATTTAAACCGGAACGAACCGGAGCGAACCGGGTTTATTTTAAAGAAACATACCCCTTCGGGGGTTCTAATCTGGACCGTCGAGACTAGATCGGACGGGGGAGGTGAACTCCGGTGGCTTACCGGTCGGCGGCGGCGGCGGAGGCTCGGGCGGTGATGGTTCCGGCGACTCCGGTGGTCGGGGGCGCCGGCGGAGGTCTCCGGCGGGTGCAGCGCGACGAGGGGAGTCCGGGGGTGGGGTCAGGCGAGCTCTGGGTGGCTGGGTGGGCTGGGCGGCGGCAATGGCGGGCGGCGGCGTTGTAGGTCCGGCGAGCGTGAGGAGGAGGAGGGTTCCGCGAGGGGCAAGGGGGGAATAAAAGGGAGGGGCTTATAGGCGGGGCCTCACCTTGGTCGGGGGTGAATCGGGAGGATCGGATCCCGGATCCGTCGGGATCCGGCCAGCGGCGGCGCGGGCGAAAAGGCGTGGCGAGGTTGAAGGAGGTGGTGGCCCACCCGTCGTGGGAGAGAAGGCGCCATGGTCGGTCGACCGTCCAAGCGATTCGGGCGCCGGGAGGTGGCTGGTCGTTGGCTGGCTCATTGGGCCGCCTCGGTGGCGCTGGTGGGCGGCTCGGTGACCGGCCTGGCTGTTGGGTGGGCGGTTATTGGCGGCGCCCAGATTTTTCTTATTTTATTTTTAAAAAATAAAATAGAGTTAAAATATAAAATATAAATATTTTATATAGGACATATATATATCAAAATGATCAGGGGAATATTCCCTATCATTTGAACATTTTTCCAGGGGCAAAATCCAAAGTTTATAAAAAATCATTTTTCCCAAAATTCAAATAAAACTCAAATTTGAATTCAAAACTTTTGGCATTGTTTTCCTCTGATATTTTTTTGGAGTGTCATGTTTACTCCTCTCATACTTTTGCTCAAGTATTTATCAGGCATAGTTTTTGAAATGATTCCCACTTTCCAAAGTTTGAATTCAAATTCCAAAACTCAAAATCTTCTGAAACTCCAAATGGCACTTTCGAATGACTTTCAATTTGATACTTTTTAACTTCCAACTCATATTTCATATAATTGAAGAAGTCATTTTATCTTCCCTCATGAAAATCATTGAGTTGCATAAAGCTTTGAATTTGAAATATTCTCAAATGAAATTCAAATCTTTTCAAAACCCTTTTCATTCCAAATGGAAGAAGTCATGTCATCTTCACTCTAGGGTTTGGTGTTGGAATGAACTTGAATTCATTGAGATCCAAAAAGGTAAAGGTGAAAGTTTGGGAAAGTCATTTCATTCCCTCTCATTCAACTTTCAAAAGTTTTCAAATTCCACTCAGTTTGACTCAATCAATCAAACCAACAAATCAGATAACAATCATAGTTATTTATCTAATATAACATTCCAAAATTTAGAATTTTGGGATGTTACAACAAACAGGAGCGCTATCTGAAGGAAAACTTTGTCACAATGACAACTAATGAACTTGTGGCTCTTCAGTCTGATATCAAGAATCTGAGTGATGAATTTGGTAGCTACTATGCTGACTGCTTGGAGCAAAGTCAGATTCGTCAATCTGACGAAGGTTTTCACCTCCAATGTTGCTACCCCAACGCAACATGAATCTCCTCAGGCTGAGGCATCTGCTCAGCCTATTGAAGAACATGCCAGCACCGCTGATAAAAATCAGGCTGCTGATGAAACAGAAAGTACCAGGGCTGATGATTGCATTCCAGCTGCTGATGACATTGCCAGGGCAACCACTAGTGTTGCGCCTGAGGATCAAGCCAGGCCAGCTGAAGCTTCAACCACAGCTCAAGAAACTGTCCAAGCGAGCAATCGCATCGGCCAGCTCAAGTAATCGCACCAATTTCCTCTGCTCCTCATGCACCCACACCTAGTCCAGTTCTTCCTTCTGCATCAGAAGTGAAGAAAACCAAAGCTGCAGAGCAAGTTGCAGTAAAGAAGAGGAAAGCATCTGCTTCATCAAATTCTTCAGCACTGAAGAAGATGAAGATATTGACAAGCTCTTTTGAGAATCCCATAGATGTTGTTCCTGTCTCAAGCATGGCATCAAAGGAACTTGTTCCTTTTGGTGAAGAATATGAGATCCCAAGCGGATCTGATGAAGATATTCCTTCTGCTGCTTCTTCAGAGCAGTTGGATGAAGAAATTGAAGTGGATAATATCACTTCAGCTCCAGTTGTTTCATCGCCAGTGCCTCAGTTCATAGCTGAAGAGGCAGGCTTGAAGAATTAAGTGAAGAAGATGAAGACGTGGACATTGGGAGCACCACGCCCGTGATGAATGATGACTTTTGGGAAAGTCAGCACCCCAACTCTCCTTTGTTCACGACACTGCAACAAATCCCTCAGTCCCCAGTGCACACTGAAGTTCACATGGGCTCTGAAGAACCTCGCACCACTCCATCCATTCCTAAAGAAATTCTAGCCACTAGTGCTGATGAAAATACTGCTGAAGAAATGAAGACCCAGGCTACAACTGAAGCTGAAACAGAAATGCCTCAGCTTGTGGTTCCTGAGAATGTGATTCCTGAGACTGTGATGCAATTGACTGATACTCCTCAGCCCAAGCCAAAGAATCCTTTCTCTAAGAAGCAAACCTTCAAGGCTGATGACTTCTTCCACGAGCATGTGTTCTTCACAGATTACAACCCATATGACTCTGCTCGTCTTCGAAGGAAGCGTTTCTGGACTGCTAGCCAAGCAAACTTCTAGTCTTCACTGCTTTTTGATAAGGACAAAGTCTTCGACCATGAGCATATTCCTCACATGGACATGGAATCACTGCCTTGCTTCACGCCAGTCCTCAGTGTTCTTCATGACGCTGGACTACTAAACTTCTGCACTGATATCGTTGATTGGAATGAAGAAATAATTCTTCAATTCTATGCAACGTTGCACATTACCGGCAATGCTGAAGATGTAATCTCTTGGGTGTTGGATTGGATGACAGAGAATACTCACTTCAAAACACCGGCCTCTGAATTGCTTCATGCCCTGCCTGTCAGTCCTCCCCTTGAAGGTGCACGTTGTATATATCATGAACCTGAACTTATTGACCACTATATGCAAGTGTTGATGAAGCCGCTGAAGCCCGGTCAAGCCCCAAGGACAAAATTCCTCGTGAAGGAATTGCTGTATGTGCCATAGATTGTCTATCACATCTTGACCAAGACCTTGAGTCCAATCAAGGGCCACGACTCTAATGAAGAAGAGGTCGTTGGTATCATGAAGAATCTGCTATTCAACATCATTCATGGCATTAAGAATCTGCTATTCAACATCATTCATGGCATTCTTGTCAATTACCATGATTTATTCATGAGGACTCTGGCCAATGTTGCATTGTCTCCATTTGAATTGAAGCCTTATGCTCCTTGGATTATGAGATTCCTCAGATCAAGGTCTTCCTTCAATTACAAGGCTGACACACTCAACCATGGCAGCTACTTGCCCCCCATTGAAGTACTCAAACAGACATTTTCCTCAGCTGATGAAAAGGGCAAGGCCGCTGCTGTTATTGATGAAGGCATTCGTCCATTGGATGGTCAGTTCCGCAAAGCTGCATCTTACTCCACCAATGATGACTCTGCCACTCATGACTTTGCCACAAATGCATTAAAGCAAAATCCTCAAGGCACAGCTCCAAGGGTGATGACTGATCGTGAGCTTCTCCCCAGTCTTCATCAGAAGGTCGATCGCAACCACAAATGGGTTAAGCATCAGTTTGGTTCAATTCTTCACAACATGACTGCTACACACAATGAAGTGAAGAAAACCATTACTACCTCCATGAAGTCTTCGGCCGCACCTAGGCTGTTCTGTCTCATCTTTATGGTGAAGAAGATCTAAAGCAGATGGGTCTGAAGCAGGACTTTGACTGGTCTCAACCACCAGTGAAGAAATTCAAGAATGTCAAAGCTCCTTACTTGGTGGCCAGCTCATATTCTTCATCGTGCGACACTGATGAACATGAAGATTTGGACGACACTGCAGCAGGCCCTACTACAACAACCGACCCCAACAAGCGCTGCTGTACAAAAAGAGGGTGCGTTTCAGACCCCCATAATCGCACGCAGGCGATCTGAGCAGCGGGCACCACCACACTGAGCAAGGCAAGGGAGGTGAGCCGAGGTAAGGACGAAGCTCGAAAGAAGCAGAACGACGCCAATACCAAGACCACAAAGAGCAAAGGGGACGAAGCGGACTCCCCCAGGAATATCCTTGCCGGGGGGCGGTTTTAGCAAACCCGGCAAGGCCCTTGACGTGGCGGCTCGCCCCACACCTACGGAGCAAATCACCCTTGAGTCCACTGCCCATGGGGCAAGGATTCGGGAGACATCCCCGTGGTGGCATGCAGATCTTTGTGAAGACATTCAAAATCAGATACACACTATAGAAGACGACAACCCTTGGCGGGATCCCAGCCAAGGAGGAGCACAAGGCCCCCGGCAAGAGCCTTGCCGGGGATGACAGCAGGCGCCACACCAAGACCCTTGCCGGGGCCCCGACAAGACCCTTGCCGGGTTGCCGGGGCTACGGCAAGGCCCTTGCCAAGGACACCCGAGGGGCCACCATCGGTCCCACGCCAATCAAACCTTCACCGCCGTTCGCATGCAGCTGCCGACCCAACCAGTTGGGCTGGCACCTGCGTGGCGGCAAGTGGATCTTCATGGAGACCCACCGCTGCGCCACCTCACCTGCTCGCTCGCCTACATGGCACCGCTGGCACCGCTGGCTGTATGCGCGGTCGACACGAAGGGAGCGGCGACGACGAGACAGGGCTCTCCCCCGTCCCCGATAAAGCAAGGACACCTAAGCAAGACACATTAATGGCGCCTTGTCATGTAATGCAAGGGATAGACTCGCATTACTGTACCCTTTCCACCTCCTGTGTGCCACTGTGGCAACCCCTTTCCCTATAAAAGGAGGCCCAAGGCGACCAGGAGGAGGATTCGGCTTTTTGGAGCTACTGACGCCTCATTGCTAGTTCAAGAACACCACATAAACAAACCACCAAAGCAGGAGTAGGGTTTTACGCATCCTCGCGGCCCGAACCTGGATAAGGAGACCGTGTGCTATCTGTTTGATCCGCTCTTCTCACGACCCCCGTGCCCCGCAACCGTAGTAGGGATTCTTGTGATCCCATAGGTGTCGTTCCTACACCGACATCTTTGGCGCGCCAGGTAGGGGCTATCACCGTTGTGAGATTCGGCTTTGGCAGTCAGCCCGGCCCTCCTTCATCTTCGTGACCCTTGAACAAGAAAGGAGGCCAGAAGATCGACACTCGAGCGATTGCAAACAGAAGCTAAGTTGCACTGAACCTTTATTTGTGCTACCCTTCTTATTTGAGGTTATTCCCCCCGGAAATGTCACGCCTTTGTATGAGAAACCTGCACGCCAGGGGGCTCTCCCACGATCGGCAACGCCCTTTCCCTGTTTCGACTCCGCTCAACAGCTCAAGTGGCTGCGTCGAGAATGGCAGAGTAACCTTCCGCGATCGACAACGCCCTCGATTCTGACTCGAGTCAAGCTCGACGACCGAGCGGCCGCGTCGAACGGAAAGGTGGCTCGTCCGCAGCACCTGCATTCGCAGGCCCCGGGATCCGTCCCCAAAACACCGCTAGGGGCTTCACTTCACGCGCGGAGAGGTCCTCTTCCTGAGAGTCCAAGGCGGCTTGATGCTGGTTCTGGGCGGCTTCGGCTGCGGCAGCCAAGTTCGCCGCCTCTTCCGGGCCTTCGACGCCGGCCATCTTCATGCCGAGCTCCACATCGCGCTTGGCCAACTCCTCCGAAAGGCCCTCTCGCTCCTCGCGAGTCCGGTGGAACCAGGTCTGCGTCTCAGCCGACAGCGCTTTGAAGTCCACCTCCGATTATCCATCGCCGCCATCCTGGACTTGACCTTGTCCAGCGGGCACGGTAGAGCGATTGAGCTTCGGAAGTCGGCCCCATGGCACGGAAAAGCTGCTCTTACGAGAATCATCGCCGCCAACGCCTGCTCATCAACCACCTCAAGCCCGGTGGCGGCAAGCACCTCGCCGTCAAAGGCTTCCCCTCCGGCGAGCGCCCGGCTTGACGCCCCTAGAAGATGGACGAAAAGATCGTCGCCCACCTTCAGATATCTGCCGGGGCCCGAGGTTGAGGAGGAGGGGGGCTGGTCACCCGCCACCTCTTCCTCGGCGGAGGCCTTGCCGGCCTCACCGGCAGGTCCACCGCTGGTGCCCTCGGCAGAGGCCTCGCCGGCTGCCTTGGCGGCCCCTGCAGCGGCATCCTTGGCAGCACCCTTGGCGGCTTCATCAGCGGCGGCCTCATCAGCATCTTTGGCGGCCTCCTCGGCGGCAGTCCTGCTGGCCTCCGCCATGCCTCCTCAAAGAATGTCTCCCACGACGGTGTCCACGCCCTCCATGTCATTGAAGGAGGGCCTGGGCAGCAATGGGGCGATGAAGCCAAGAAAAGAATAAGGGAAAACAGAGACGAAGGACAAAGCGACTCACGGTGCCAGTGTGAAGGAAGTCCCTCTCCGCCAAAGATTTGGCGCCATGGCAGAGTTACCAAAGACTCAAGTTCCCTCTTCCTCCATGGATGTAGGCTCCATTCCTGATGCCCTTGCCGGGGACGCCCCCCGCGGCGGCGTAGTCGATGGGGGTGGTGTGTTAGGAGCAGCCCTCTATGGCTCCTCCCGCTGCCGCTCCCCTCCTGCAAACCCGACAAGGTCAGCGTCATAGCATCGAGCGCCTACCACATGTTGAGTAAGAGGAGGGTGACGAACTTACGTTGGGGGCTGCGCCGGGGGCTGCTGTCCGGGCTGCTCAGCACCACCAAGTGGTGTCTCGAGGCCCAGCCTGGGCTGACCGCCGCCAAGGTCCTCGCCTCTTAAGCGCCTCCGGGCCAACGCTCTGTCTCCCCTGCAAAAGCAAAAATTGATCAAGACAAGCGACCCGATTCAGAGAAGTGGAAATGACAGTAAGGAACGGAGTACTTACTCGTCGTCCATCTCCTCCTCTTCCACCAGTTTCCTTTTCCTCTCCGGGATGAGAGACCCGAGATCAAAAGGGATCTCTGCATCATCATCTGAATCAACGCCTACCGGAGGAGATGAAGAAGGCGGCGGGGTTTGTGCGCGCCTGGATGAGGAAGGGGTTGTCGCCTTCTTCTTCTCAGCGGCCTTCGTCAGCCCCTTCGCCGCTGTGGCCCTCGTGTGGCGCCTGGACCTCCAAGGTCAATTGAGGCGCAGAGCCCTGCCGGGCCGGACTGCTCGCGGAGCTGACCGCCGCAGGACTCGCCCTCTTCCCCTGATTGGCATCGAGCCCGCCGCCACGTCCTCCTCCGACGACGACTCGTCGGCCGCGTCCTCGACGAGCGGAGCTCCAGAGTCGACGCTGCTGACCTCCCCAGTGGCCGCCGCCCACAGAGTGAACTGCCCCTCCTCCGCAGCCGACGCGGCCTTGTCCTCCACACCCCCGGCGCTGCCGGCCTCCATGGCAAGCTGTGCCTCCCTCGCCCTGGTGGCGATGTAGTCCAGCTCCGCCTGGATGGTGTCCATGACAAGCCACCGCTCGACGTCAGCATTGACGATACCTCGATCAAGGAGTCAAGAATTGCTACACATCGCATCCGCCGGCCCGCCAGCTCGGGACAGGGCCGTGCGCGTTGCAGTCCGGCATCATAGCGATGATCTCGGACCGGCGTGAGTTATTGCACAACGGGACTACCCCCGCTGGCAACTTGAAGAACGACCCCTTGACGGCCTTGCCGACTTTTGCGGCAGTCCTCGCGGCCTTGCCGGTCCATTCAATCTCACCGTCGTGACCCACATCGAGCTGGAAAAGCCGTTGACGGAAATGGGCATGCGCCATCACCGTGAAGTTGTGGTCGAGGCCAGGGCGGAGCCGCATAATGTCAGCCGGGTTCGTAAAAAGCCAGGCTGCCCTCCCCTAGTTATGTAACGGGGCGATCCGGCGGCGAATGAAGTCTGCCCCGATCATCTCTAGGGTGAGCCCAGCCCGGGTCAGCCGGAGGATCCTGGTGGTGGCGACAGTAAGCCTCTCGTCGGCAGAATCAACATCACCCCAGTTGCTGCCGTGGACCGGCGGCGTCCGACGGACCTTGCAGAATTCCGGCGGGTCTTCGTCTTCAATCCAGCACCACCGGCCACGCCATTCATCCCACCTCTCCTTCATGGCGTCGTCCGAGTACGCCCCCTTGGATCTTGAGACCCACGCGACGCATCCGGAGACGGTGCCTGCAGGCTGGATTCGAGGGGAGAAATAATGGCGGAAGAGTGCCGTGTTGGGCTGCACTCCGGCAAAGCCTTCGCAAAGATGCGCGAAGAGAGCCAGGCACGCCACCGCATTTGGAGTGAAATCCAAGAGCCGAAAGCCGAAGGTGTGCATGATGTCGCAGAAGAAATAGGAGAAAGGGGGGCATAACCCGCAAGAAAAGTAATCGACAAAAAAGGGATATCGATTTGGAGCAGGATCGGCGCAAGCGGCAGGAATGACGCACGTCGCCGGGTGCCCTGAATTCTCTCCCCCCATCTTCACTCCCCATAAGGGCTTGAAGGAGGCCAGGATTTCATGAACACCAATCGACGAGGGGATGAAGAAGGCAGATTTCGTCCGGTCCCCCGACAGCGCGCTCTCCGGCGGCTCCACGGTCCCAGAACTCTTGGCCACCCCCTTGCCGTTGGCGGATTTGGGCGCCATGGCGGCCAAGAAGTCTAGAGGATTGAGGAAGAGGGGTGGCGAAGCAGCAACGGCAGGCGACGACGAAAGCTTAGGAAGGAAAGAAGAGAGGAAACAGTGGCTCTGAGATTGGAAAAGGTGCGAGAGAGGAGGAGAAAGTGAGCAGCACGCCCACGGTTATTCCTTCTTATGGGGGAAAACGCGGGCCGCCTCCTTGCACATTAACTGCGACGTGACGCATGCGTGCAGAGCCCAGCCCCATGCATGCCGCCCACGTCACGCACGCCTCCCCATGCCGAGCCACGCGCGGGAGGCATGGGAAGAAGCGCGAAAAGACTTATCATGGTAAAACCACCCCGCCTGCTCACAAGACTGCTTTTTGGGCCTAGCCCAACGACGCGATTGCGCTTACGTGTGGCCCAGGCCCGGGGGCTCCTGTCGGTGTACAAAAAGAGGGGTGCATTTTCTGTACCCCGACAACTGTGCACGGGCAGTCTGAGCCGCGGGCACTACCATACTTAGCAAGGCAAGGGAGGTGAGCCGAGGCAAGGATGAAGCTCGAAAGAAGCAGAACGACGCCAAGACCAAGACCACAAAGAGCAAAGGGGACGAAGCGGACTCCCCCGGCAAGATCCTTGTCGGGGGGCGGTTTTAGCAAACCCGGCAAGGCCCTTGCCGGGGCGGCTCGCCCCACACCTATGGAGCAAGTCACCCTTGAGTCCACTGCCCCATGGGGCAAGGATTCGGGAGACATCCCCGTGGTGGCATGCAGATCTTTGTGAAGACATTCAAAATCAGATACACACTATAGAAGACGACGACCCTTGGCGGGATCCCAGCCAAGGAGGACCACAAGGCCCCCGGCAAGAGCCTTGCCGGGGATGACAGCAGGCGCCATGGCAAGACCCTTGCCGGGGCCCCGGCAAGACCCTTGCCGGGGCTACCTCGAGGCCCTTGCCAAGGACACCCGAGGGGCCACCATCGGGCCCACGCCAATCAAACCTTCACCGTCGTTCGCATGCAGCTGCCAACCCAACCAGTTGGGCAGGCACCTGCGTGGCGGCAAGCGGATCTTCATGGAGACCCACCGCTGCGCCACCTCAGCTGCCTACCTGCCTACGTGGCACCGCGGGCACCGCTGGCTAGGGCGCGTGTCGACAGCAAAGGGAGCGGCGACGGACGAGACAGGGCTCTCCCCCGTCCCCGATAAAGCAAGGACACCTAAGCAAGACACATTAATGGTGCCTTGTCATGTAATGCGAGGGATAGACTCGCATTACTGTACCCTTTCCTCCTCCTGTGTGCCAATGTGACAACCCCTTTCCCTATAAAAGGAGGCCCAAGGCGACCGGGAGGAGGATTCGGCTTTTTGGAGCTCCTCACGCCCCATTGCTAGTTCAAGAACACCAGATAAACAAACCACCAAAGCAGGAGTAGGGTTTTACGCATCCTCGCGGCCCGAATCTGGATAAAGAGACCGTGTGCTATCTGTTTATCCACTCTTCTAACGACCCCCGCGCCCCGCAACCGTAGTAGGGATTCTTGTGATCCCATAGGTGTCGTTCCTACACCGACAACAACTGATGTCTACTACACAACCTTCTTCTTGTAGACGTTGTTGGGCCTCCAAGTGCAGAGGTTGGTAGGACAGTAGCAAATTTCCCTCAAGTGGATGACCTAAGGTTTATCAATCCGTGGGAGACGTAGGATGAAGATGGTCTCTCTCAAACGACCCTGCAACCAAATAACAAAGAGTCTCTTGTGTCCCCAACACACCCAATACAATGGTAAATTGTATAGGTGCACTAGTCCGGCGAAGAGATGGTGATACAAGTGCAATATGGATGGTAGATATAGGTTTTTGTAATCTGAAAATATAAAAACAGCAAGGTAACTAACGATAAAAGTGAGCGTAAACTGTATTGCAATGCTAGGAAACAAGGCCTAGGGTTCATACCTTTCACTAGTCCAATTCTCTCAGCAATAATAACATAATTGGATCATATAACTATCCCTCAACATGCAACAAAGAGTCACTCCAAAGTCACTAATAGCGGAGAACAAACGAAGAGATTATTGTAGGGTACGAAACCACCTCAAAGTTATTCTTTCCAATCAATCCATTTTGCTATTCCTATAAGTGTCACAAACAGCCCTAGAGTTCGTAGTAAAATAACACCTTAAGACACACATCAACCAAAACCCTAATGTCACCTAGATACTCCAATGTCACCTCAAGTATCCGTGGGTATGATTATACGATATGCATCACACAATCTCAAATTCGTCTATTCAACCAACACATAGAACCTCAAAGAGTGCCCCAAAGATTCTACCGGAGAATCAAGACGAAAACGTGTGCCAACCCCTATGCATAGGTTCATGGGCGGAACCAGCAAGTTGATCACCAAAACATACATCAAGTGGGTCAATAGAATACCCCATTGTCACCACGGGTATCCCACTGAAAGTGCGTTATATCGACTAGAGGGGGGTGAATAGGCGATTTTTATGAATTTTACAAATTCTTCACTGAGGAATTTGCCGGTGAGGAAATTCCTTAGCGAAGAAATACATGCAGAGGAATAAGTACTCAGAAGTAAGCATAACAGATTACAAGCATAGTCATCACGATGAAATGAAGACAATCACAGAGTACCGAAAGCGTAATCACGGGATAACACAAGATGAAGACAAACAGACTGAAGAAATTGAACTGAGGAAATTGAGAAAGTCTTCAGTCAAAGTCTTCAAACACAGATATGACAAACACTCAACACAAGAATGAGGAAATGAAAGGGTTGAGGAAATAGAACCAGTTAGGTTGGTGAAGACAATGATTTGGTAGACCAGTTCCAACTGCTGTCTCGCTTGTACGTCTGGTTGGAGCGGTGAGTATTTAAACTCGAGGACACGCAGATCCGGACACCCAATCACTAAGCACGCAGCTCAGACACCAAGTCCTCACCGTATTCTCCTTGAACTAAGGCCACGCAGACCTCGCCCAATCACTCGTGGTAAGTCTTCAGCGACTTCCAAACCTTCACATACTTGGTCACTCGGCGATCCACAATTCCTCTTGATGCTCTAGACCGTGACGCCTAACCGTCTGGAAGAAGCACAGTCTTCAAAGGTAAAAGCTCGGATCCACGCGGGATCAATTTCTTCAATGATGCTCAATCACTTTGGGTTTGTTGGGGTTTGGTTTTGGGTTTTCCTCACTTTGGGTTTTTCCTCACTTGATGATTTTCGCCAAAGTCCTCGGAGGATGGGTTGCTCTTAAATGACAAGTGTCAAGTTCTCTCGAGCAGCCAACCAACTAGTGGTTGTAGGGGCGGCTATTTATAGCCTAGGGAGCAGCCCGACATGATAAGACATAAATGCCCTTCAATGATATGACCGTTAGGTGGAGATATTTTGGGACAGGTGGCGCAAGAAGACAAAGAACGGTCGGAAATTGGAATATCAAATTCCTCGTGGCTATCATGTTCTCATGTAGGCAATTCAGATTTGGCGAATTCCTAACTCCTCGTCGAACAAATTCTCAAGGACTGTAAGAGCTTCGTCTCTCACATCAAGAAATTGACTGAATCTGTATGAGATTTCCAAAGGCTTCACTCAAGGGATTGGTAGGTGAGGATTTTGAGTTGAGCATCAAATGGAAATTTTTCCTTAGTATTTCCTCGACCCCCTTTAACAAAGACGGTGTTTCCTATGACTCAAGAAAGAGAAAATGAAACTACGAAAACAAAAGTCTTCACGCTTCATGTTCCTCAAATGAATACCAAGTCTTCAAGGTCACACCAATTTCTTCACTTTCAAAGTCTTCGTAAAGTCTTCGAATATCAAATTCTTCATTGAAGAAATTCATTTTAGGGTCGACTTTCTCTGTAAATATCAAACTCCTCATAGACTTATAGACCAGTGTACACTCACAAACAAGATTAGTTACTTAACCTATAAGTCTTCAATACACCAAAATCACTAAGGGCACTAGATGCACTTACAATCTCCCCTTTTGGTGATTGATGACAATACAGAGTTAAGTTTTCAACGGGGATAAATATATGAAGTGTAAATAATGATAATGAGGATTTTGATTGCAAGATATAGAAGAACTCCCCCTGAAGGTGTGCATAGTGAGGAAATTGCTTTTGAGGCAATGCACATTTGAAGAATTGAATCATGGAGATCTCCCCCTATATCTTGTAATTCATACACGCATTTGACAAATAATATGAGGAATTTGAAATGCATGATGAAATATGGTGCTTGATGATATGCAGAGCATGCAAAATAATGCATAAAGAGCATCAGAGCCCAATGCGTATGAGGAATTTGAAACTTTTTGAGTATCAGATCCCAAATCGATTTGAAGATTTTCACCGAGCTCATGAGGATCAGAGCATAACAAGGATCAACGCATATCAATACTACTTTAATCAGAGCATAGAGCAAAAGCATAATGCATCAAAAGTATCAAAGCACCATCGGGTTTAAGATTACAACTCGATCCAATAAAAGGTTTCAGAAGAACGAGAGTTGTAACTTAATAAAATATTGTATATAGACAAAAACGAGACCCGCTTGAAGACTAACTCAAATTTCTCCCCCTTTGTCATCGAATGACCAAAAGGATCGAAACTGAGGACTAACGCTCTTGAAGAATTTCAAGTTGAAGGCGGGGCGCCAGCATTGTCGGGGTTGTTTGTCGAAGTAGGACCAGCAGCAGTGTCTTCCAAATCTTCATTTTAATCAGTATCTCGAGATGAAGAATAGGAGCTGGCCACCAAGGAAGGAACTTTGACCTTCTTGAATTTCTTCGGAGGAGGTGCAGACCAGTCAAATTCTTCCTTGAGTCCCATTGATTGCAGTTCTTCTTCATTGTAGACATGTGGAAGAACAGCCCAGGTGCGCTTGAAGGTTTCATGAAGATAGTAGTGGTTTTTCTTCACTGCATTGTGAGTTGAGGTCATGTTGTAAAGAATAGTGCCAAACCGACGCTTGACCCACTTGTGATTGCGATCAACCTTCCGATGAAGACCGAGGAGTAACTCACGATCAGTCATCACCACAGGTGCGAGCTTGAGGACTATGCTTAATCGAGGTATTTCTTCTTTGAGTCATGTGTGGCGAGTCATCATTGGTGGAGTAAGATGCTGCTTTGCAAAACTGTCCATCCAATGGACGAATGCCTTCATCTATCACAGCAGCAGCCTTTCCCTTTTCATCGCTTGAGGCAATTGGCCGCTTGAGGACTTCAATCGGGGCAGGTAGCTGCAGTGGTTCAAAGTGTCACCTTGTAATTCAGTGAAGATCTTGACCGATGAATCTCATGATCCAAGGTGCATAAGGCTTCAGCTCAAAAGGTGACATGGCAATGTTAGCGAGTCCTCATGAAGAAATCATGGAAATTGACGGAACGCCATGGATGATGTTGAAAAGCATATTCTTCATGATGCCAACGACTCTTCATCATTCGAAGTCGTGGCCCTTGATAGGACTCATAGTCTTCATCAAAATTCGATAGACTGTTCGAGGCACATATAACAATTCCTTGACGAGGAATTTGGTCCTGGAGCTTGCCTTGGTTTCAAAGGCTTCATCAAGACTTGCATATAGTGATTTGAAAGTTCCTTTTCTTCATAGATGCGACGTGCACCATCAATCGGAGGACTGAGTGGAAGGGCACGAAGCAATTCACTTTTCGGTGCTTTGTAGTGGGTGTTTTCGGTCATCCAATCCAAGACCCATGAAGTCACATCTTCAGCGTCTCCGTGATGTGAAGGGTTGCATAGAATCAAGAATTAGCTCTTCATTCCAATCACAAATATCGGTGCAAAAGTTGAGAAGACCTGCATCGTGAAGAACACTTAGGACGGGCTCAAAGCTCGGCAGCGACTCCATATCCACATGAGGAATATGAGCATGATCAAGATTTTGTCCTTGTTGAAAAGCACCGAGGAATAGAAGTTGGCTTGGTGGCAGTCCGTAAGCGCCTCTTCCTAATCCGAGCAGTAATCATAGGGATTATATTCAATGAAGAACACATGCTCAAAGAAAGAAATCCTTAGCCTTGAACTTTTGCTTGGTCGAGAACGGATTCTTACGCTTTGGCAGAGGGTGTCGCCGGTTGCATCACCACCTCTGGAACCGTAAGTTCAGTGTTCTTCACTTGAGGAATTTCTTGGTCCTCAACTTGTGCAGTACCGAGGATTTTCAGCAGCAGCAGAGTTTCATCGGCGCTAGTGGCTGGAATTTCTTCATGCACAGTGACTCGTGGGTTGATTTTCTTGAGTCGATCTGGACAGTCTGTGCAGGGAGTGAGGAACTTGTTGAAGAAGGGTGAAGAGCGGAGTATTGGGATGTTGATTTTCCCAAAAATCATCATTGATTACCGGAGTGGTGCATCCAATATCCACATCTTCATTTTCAATTTCCTCGGCACCATCTTGAGGAATTTCATGGTCCGTGAGGGAATGACTGGGGTTGAAGGGACAGCTTCCACTTCAATTTCTCATCAATTTTCTCGATGAGCAGGAGATTGATGTTCTTCATCGATCCGTTGGAATTTCATATTCTTCTCCAAAAGGAACTACTTCCTTTGATGGTATGGAGGAAATTGAATAGCATCAATCGGGTTCTCAATCGAGCTGGTCATTGGCTTCATTTTCTTCGCACCAAGAATCGACACAGCTGATGCTTTTCTCTTCTTCACAGCAGCTCGCTCAGAGTTTTGGTTTTCTTCACATCCAAGCAGATGGAAGAATTGGAGTGGAGTTGGCGCAGGAGGAGCCGAGGAATTTGGTGCAGTTTCTTCAGAGCAAACGATGCGTTCCCTATCTTGAGTAATTTCTTCAAAGAATCGATGCAGCTTGTTCTGACTTGAGTAGTTTCTTCAGCGCACCACTAGTGGGTGCCTGGCGCTTTCTTCAGCGGCTGGAATTTCTTCATCAGCCCTGAATAAGCATTTTCTTCAGAAGTTGAGCTTCAGCGTTGTTGGCATTTTCTTCATTAGGCTGAGCAGAGGCTTCACTCGAGGATTTTCATGTTGCATCGGTGTTGCAACACTTGTGAGATTCTTCGTCGATTGATTTAATCTGGTCTTGACAACTTGCCAATCAGCATAATACGTGTCAAAGTTCTTGCTGAGGTTCTGAATTTCAGTTTGGACTTGAAGAAGTTCCTCAGGTGTCATCTTGACAACATTTTTCTTCAGAAACCTCTCCTTCTTGTATTGAGCCTTCTTGATTTCCTTCGCCTTCTCGAACTTCCATTTTTCTTCAGCAATGAAGTGAGTCAACATATGACTTTGACCAGGTGTCAAAGGAAGATCAGGCAGAGGGGTATTGGGATCATTGTGCCAGAGGTCGATGAAATCGAGGACTTTCTTCGGGTCCAAAAGCAGTGGCACAGCTGTTCCCTTGGCTCTTGCGGCTCTAGCTTGGCGGTCTCTGATGATTTCTTCAAGTTCTTCATCAGATGCCTCATCATCAGATGGCACGTGGACGACAAGCTGTTTCTTCCTTGGGCTAGGCCGAGGACCACGTCCAGCTGTTGCTTTTGTCTTCAGCAGCGTCGGGCCAGATGAAGAATTGAAAGCAGCTGAGGAATTTGCAGAGGTGCCTGAGGCAATTGAAAAACCAGCAGTTCTTTGACAAGTGGCCAGGTGCACTGGAACTGAAGGTTTGGACGGAGCAGTTGAGGACTTTGATGGAACAGTAGCAGTGTGAGGAATTTGCTGCTGAGGAATTTGCCTTGAGGGAGCTGCTGAGGAACTTGGCCGTGAGGGCATAGATGAAGAAGCACTTGGCTTATTTGCAGACTTCTTTTGCATCGATTTCCTCGGCTTGGCCGAGACCTCGGTGGCAGCAGCAATGCGTAATCCTCATTGAATTTCTTCACCGCTTCCTTTGCTTGCTTAGCCAACTTAGCTTGGCGCTTAGCCCATTCATCGTGAAAGTCCTCACCGCGCTTGACGCTAGTGGGATCAGCTATTTGGCCTGGTGCCAAAGGAGCTCTTGGGCATGGAGGATTTAACGCGAATTTCTTCATGTACTTAGGTGTAACATAGCGGTATTCCTTCCATTCCCGTGCCCATCTCCGCTCAATTTTCTCGATGCGCACCTTTGCGTTGGTTTTGCTTTCCTCATCCGGTGTGCAATAGTCAGCATATATTTCCTCGTGGATTTCAATGCTGTCATGACCTCGTGTTTCTTTCCTCCTTCTGCGGCTTCTTACCATCTCGCCATTTTCTTGTGTGAGGAAATTGAACAATTGAGTTCTCTCAAGAAGTGTGCAGTTTTTCTTCGAGGAACGCTGCAAATGAGTTAAGTTGATGAGAACCTAGGGATTCAAAGAATGACATTTGTACCGTGAATGAGTATAGGTGCGAGGAATTTGAAGAGGTCATATGCGTTCTCGTGAGGGTTTTCAAAAAGAACAAGTTTGAGGATTTTGACCAGATGAGTTTTGAAGAATTTCAATAAGCGTTCTTTATCTTAGGTTCCAGAGTTGTATAGATCAAGATCCACACAATTGAGGAATCTTGAAGAAAATCATAGCTTAGTGAAATGAGTCAAGAGATTTGAGGTGTTCATATGTGTGAGGAATTTGAAATAAACACCTTTGAAGAATTTTAAGAAAATTTGAGAATCAAAGTGAGTAAATAAAAGTAACTTTTAATTTACTCAAGTGAAGAACACGACTAACTGAGATGAACAGTTTAGAAGTTCGTCTGCTCAGATCTTCTCCGCCCTAACTTGGCAGAGGAAATCAGCTACGGCGACGGCGGAGTGAAGAAATTCCACGGTCGGCGCGAGTACGCCGGCGAAGAGGTCAAGGCAGTGAAGCTTTTCCTCACCGGCCACGATGGAGAAGCGGCGGCGCTTAGGGTTTCGAGGAGCTCGAGCGGAGAGAGATCGAGCGAGTAAAAGAGTGAGGAAGGAGAGAGGGTATTTATAGCCACGGTGAAAACGGCTCGTCCAAGATTTAGGACTTAACATGCCTGACCGCTTCCTTCTCACGACATGTGTCACCCACGCATCTTGTGTAGTGGAGATCGTAAAGCGATCGTGGGTGGATATAATAATGCATCGTGGGATGTGGAACGGTTTGAGCGGTAAAATAGAAGTTTGGATAAGATTCGTTTTAAAGTTCCGTTCGCAATTTCTTCACTGTCAAGGACACAAGGAAGAATTTGAACGAGTTTCAAAGTAGAACGACATGAAGAATTTGTGAATGGATTGGGTTGAGTATAGCATAGAGGGAAAGGGTCCGATCACATTCACTTAGCGTAAAAAGCGACTTGAAGAAATAACCATAAGTGAATGCTGAGAGGACATAAATCCATATATATATATAGCCAATGAAGAAAGACGACGGAAACAGTGAAGATTTTGCAAAGTTGAAGAATTTGAAAACTGAAGAATTTGAAAACTCAAGAATTTCAAAAGCGAGGAAAACTCAAATTGAAGATTTTCAACTTTGGTGGTGGCGTGACCCATCAGATAAGAATGATGATTTCAGACACCGCGCATAATTGTCGAGGGTTACGAGAATCAAATTCTTCATTAATTTCTTCACATTTAGTGTGTTATTCTTCATTGATTGAAGAAAACGTTTCTTCATGTGTTGCACATCTAAGTCATCAATTTTGCATAAGTGTTAGGATGTGTGCCTTTTCAAAGAACGCTCGAAGATTCTAAGATATTTAGCTCACACCGCAACTTGCTAAATCTCTTCTCATCCAAGGGCTTAGTGAAGATATCAGCTAGCTGTTCTTCAGTCTTCACGTGCTCGATGGAGATGTCGCCCTTCAACACATGATCACGAAGAAAATGATGACGAATTTGAATGTGCTTTGTCTTCGAGTGCTGAACTGGGTTGTGAGCAATCTTGATGGCACTCTCATTGTCACAATAGAGAGGCACATTCTTCACATTGATGCCGTAGTCCTTGAGGGTTTGCTTCATCCATAGTAATTGAGCACAACACGAGCCAGCAGCAATGTATTCAGCTTCAAGAAGGACGGTGATACGCAGTTCTGCTTTCTTCGAGGACCAATGCACCAAAGATCGCCCAAGGAAATGACAAGTACCAGATGTTGACTTATGATCCACACGATCACCAAAGATAGTCGAGTCGAATATCCAATGAGATCAAAAGTAGAGCCCTTGGGGTACCATAATCCTAGTGTTGGTGTGTGAGCTAGATATCAAGAATATGCTTCACAGCCTTATGGTGTGATTCCTTCGTGTAGCTGAAATCGGGCACACATGCAAACACTAAGCATTATATCTGGCCTAGATGCACATAAGTACAATAAAGAACCAATCATGGAGCGGTATACCTTGTGATCAAGTCAATACCATTTTCATCAATTGCATAGATGGCCATTTGTGGGCATAGGAATTTTGACGCCTTTGCAATCTTGCATGCCAATTTCTTCAGACATCTTTGAGGTATTTCTCCGAGATATGAATATGCCATTGTGTTGTTGATTAATTTGAAGACCTAAGAAGAATTTCAACTCTCCCATCATAGACATTTGATATTCTTCACTCATCATATAGGCAAATTCATCACTATAACGTTGGTCAAGACAGCCAAAGATAATATCATCAACATATATTTGGCACACAAACAGTTCACCATCATAAGATTTAGTAAAGAGAGTAGGGTCGAGTGAACGGGTGTGAAGCCATTCTTCACTAAGAATTCCTTCAATGTATCATACCACGCCGAGGGGCTTGCTTGAGGCCATAGAGGGCCTTATTTAGTCTCAAGACTTTGTCGATTCTTTGGATCTTCAAAACACGGGGTTGAGCAACATATACTTCTTCCTCAAGCTTACCATTGAGGAATGCACTTTTCACATCCATTTGATATAGAGTGATATTGTGATGGTTAGCATAGGCGAGTAATATGCTAATAGACTCAAGTCTAGCAACAGTGCAAAAGTTTCATCGAATCAATTCCTTCAACCTGCGTGTAGCATTGAGCTACTAGTCGTGCCTTATTCCTCACCACAAGACCATTTTCATCTTGCTTGTTGCGGTAGATCCACTTTGTGCCAATGATATTATGCTTGCGAGGATCTGGACGTTTGACCAGTTCCTGACGTTGTTGAGCTCGAACGATGTAATTCTTCTTGCATGGCCTGAATCCACTCCGGCCCGTAAATGCTTCATCTACCTTAGTGGGCTCTGTGATAGAGACAAAAGCATAGTGCCCACAAAAGTTAGATAAGTGTGAAGCTTTTGAGCGAGTGAGAGGACTGGTGCTTCAATGTCATCGATGATTTTGTCAACTTGCACTTCTTTTGCAACGCGAGGATGAGCTGGTTGTCTTCGAGGAATTTGATCATTTTCCTCAAGACCATTTTCTTCAAAGATTATCTTCAGTGCATCACTCGACGTTCTTCGCAGTCAGAATGAATTCTTCAGCAGTTTCTTCAAGAGGGAATGACATCCTCGGTTGCCTTGAACCTGATAGAATCCTCGGTGCTGGTTCGTCTAACATGAAGGTAGGTGCTCTCTTTGCAGCCATTAGTTTCATCGAACCGCACATCTACAATGTCAACAATCTTGTGAAGTGCGATGTTGAAGACTCAGAGGTGTGCGAGTCCTTTCCGTAACCAAGCATAAAACCTTCATGTGCTTTCGTGCAAATTTAGAGTGGTGGTGAGGATCTCTAATCCAGCATTTAGCAATCAAGACTTTGAAATAACTTACATTGGGTTTCTTGTCCGTAAGGAGTTCATAGGCAGTCTTTTGAAGAATTTGTGAAGATATACTGTTGATGATGTGGCACGCAGTGTCAATTGCTTCAATCCGTAAACGACTAGGCGCTTTGTATTCATCAAGCATAGTGCGAGCCATCTCAACAAGAGTTATGTTCTTGCGCCCACGACGCCATTTTGCCGAGGAGTATAGGGAGCAGATAACTCATGAGTAATACCAAGTTCATCAAGATAATCCTCAAGTCCGAATTCTTGAACTCAGTTCCATTGTCACTCCGATGTGCTTGATCTTCACACCAAAGTTGGTTGAAGCCCTCGAGGAAAATCGCTTGAAGATTTCCTGCACTTGATTTTTGTAAGTAACAATGTGTACCCAAGTGTAACGAGAGTAATCATCAACAATAACAAAGCCATATAATGATGCTTCATTAACGACAATGAGTAATGATTGGGACCAAAGAGGTCCATGTGAAGCAATTCAAGGGACGAGTAGTGGTCATGATAGTCTTCGTTGGATGCTTGGCCTTGGTCATTTTTCCAGCTTCACAGTTCGCATAAGTGATCCTTGAGGAATTTGACGTTCTCAATGCCAATGACATGCTTCTTCTTCGCAAGCGTGTGCAAATTCCTCATGCCTGCGTGACCAAGTCGTCGATGCCATAGCCAGCCTTCTGAAGCTTTTGCAAGTAGACACACGGCTGGTTGTGGTCCTGTGGAAAAATCAACAATATACAAGTCTCCTCTCCTAAAGCCTGACTTTTGCCTTTGTCAGCAAAGATGATATGCTTCAGATGTGAAGGTGATAAGGGAGCATCCATCAATAGATTCTTGTCACCAGTCATGTGATTTGTACATCCACTATCGAGAACCCACTCGGTGGTTTTGGGTTGATCATCCTGCAGATGAATTAGTATAACTTACGATCTCATATACTTCATCGGTGAAGAATATGATATCAAGTTCATCGGATGAATTTCATCAGTTAGTATTTAGATAAGCAATATGAGGACGTGTGAAATGAAAGTTCATTTCATTATGATTAGCCTTCGTCCTTTCAGGCAATTTGTCAGGCCCCCAGCAATTTCTTCAGACGTTGAGGCACGCCCGAGACCTGACCTCGCAGAAGAGATTAGTTCTTTTCTTCACCACCCACATCTCAAGGGGTGGCAAAGAGTTCATCATTCTGAAAGCACCATATGAGAATGGTGGCATAGAGGCCAAACCATTTTGTTTCACATAAGAGGGGTTAGGGTAAGCATATGAATAAGCGAGAAATTCTTCGAGGACTTATGAACATATTGGTTTGAAGAATAATGCACATATTCATAGCCCTTAGCTCTACCTGCGAAACAGAGTTGTTAGCACGATGATAATCATATGAGGACTTTGATCCTTTTGAGGAATTTGATCCACGTGAGGAATTTGGTCCGTATGAGGACTTGGATCCATATGAAGAATTTTGTCCATATGAAGAATTTGATCTGGGGTTCCTTTTCTTCACTTGGTGGTGTCATGAGGACATTCACCAAGACTTTCAAGACATTTCTTGGGAACCCAGATTTTCTTCATAGGGGACCGTTCTGCAGATTAGTGCCAACATATCTAGCAAATACTTCACCATTCTGATTTTTGAACAGTTTATAATTTGAGTCAAATGACTCATCATCGTAATGAGGAAATTCACATGTAAAACCAGATAAGGTAGATGGATCAATGGAGATCCCTTTGCAGCAACCCATGAGGTTTTGGGATACCGCTCAAAGCTTCCAAAGATGTTCCATCAAGATTGAGTTTCCTCTCAAAGGCAATACCTCTTTCCTAGGGTTCCTATTGAGGATCTGCTTTTAAGCACATCACAAAGAGTCTCGATGCCCTTTGAGGCTTTTGTAAATGCTGTCATGTACAATTCCTTCAGCCCTGCATCGTCGGTGATACTAGCAATGTCCTCGGTGAGGAATTAGTGATAGCAGAGGCAGGTGAAGAATTTGTAACAGTTGAAGCATTTGAACATTCGGTGAAGAATTAGCGATTCACGCTCAATGCACTTTAAGCATGGAGGAACAAATTCTTCTTGAGAAGCGCTGATTTGTTGAGCAAGTAATGAATCGCGCTCCTTCAAGATCTTCATAACTCGCTCTTAGCTTCTCAAGATCTTGCTTTCTTTGAAGAAATTCATAAGAAAGTTTCTCATGATCGATAAGAGAGTGTTATGATGACCTTGAAGGCTGTCAAGCCTAGGTGAACTTTCAAGATTTTCATCGGGGCTTGAGTGCGATCCATTTCTTCACCTAACATATCATCACTCTTATCTAGCATGTTTTGAACCTTTTCAAAAGCCCTTTGTTGTTTTATAGCAATCTTAGCAAGTTTAGAGTAGCTGGGCTTAAGATCCTCATCAGATTCATTTTCACTGGATTCAGAGGAGGTGAAATTGAGTACCTTGGCACCTTTTGCCATGAAGCAATAGGTGGGAGCGTAGTCATCATTTTCCTCATCAGGTTTGTTGGCGGAGTCATTTTCTTCAGTGTTGAAGATGGATTTGCTGACGTAAGCAGTAGCAAGAGCCGGACTAGCCACACCAGATTCGGATTCTTCGACTCCTCCTCTTCCTCATTTTCCTCGATTCAGCTTGAGTCCATTTCCTTGCCAATGAATGCCCGAGCCTTTTTGGAGCTGCTCTTCTTGTGAGAAGAAGGCTTTGAGGATTTTGATGATGAAGATTTTGATGATTTCTTCTTCTTCTTCACGCCATCGAGGCTCGTAATCCTTGTGTTTCTTCTTCTTCAATTCCTTTTCCCATCGAGGACAATCTTGGATATAGTGACCAGGTTTCTTGCATTTGTGGCAAAGTCTTCGCTTATAGTCACTAGATGAGGAATCACTTCTTCTTGAGGATTTTCCAAAACGACCACGCCTTGTGAATTTCTGGAATTTCTTCACGAGCAAAGTGCTAGCTCCTCGCCAAATTCTTCAGATCTCCAAGGCTACTACCAGATTCTTCACTCTCGATTCAGATTCAGCCTTGGCCTTGTGGCACGTGTTTTTCCATAGCCGTAACCATAGAGATCTCTCTTTTCAGCAAGTCGAACTCGTGAGTATTTAGCCTTCGAGGATATCAGCAGGATCAAGAGACTTGTAGTCAGCTCGTTCTTGTATCATCGGTGTGAGTGTCAAATGAGGAATCAAGCGATCTTAGCAATTTCTTCACCACCTCATGGTCGGTGATGTCATGGCACCCAGTGCTTGAAGCTCATTTGAGATGTCGGTGAGGCGATCAAGGTTTGTTGAACATTTTCGTTGTCGAGTCTTTTGAAGCGGTTGAAGAGATTCCAAGAACATCAACTCGAGAGTCACGCTGAGTTGAAACACCTTCATTTACTTTGGATAGCCTGTCCCTGATGAGTTTGGCAGATTCCAAAGCACTCACTCTTCCATATTGACCTTTGCTCGATGGCCACATATGATATTCTTCGCTTGAGAATCGAGTTGCTTGAATCTCTTCACATCAGCATCATTCGTAGAGGGTGTGACCGAGGAAACACCTTTTGTCACAACATACCGTAGATCGTTGTCAATTGCTTCAAGATGCATTCGCATTTTGTTCTTCCGAGGGGTAGTCCGTCCCATCAAGGTAGGACACCCTGCTGAGACCTTGATCATACCTGCGGTCGACATAACTAAAACTCCGGTGGTTAAACCAAAATCACACGTAACAAGGAGTACCTTGCTCGATACCAATTGAAAGTCGTTATATCGACTAGAGGGGGTGAATAGGCGATTTTATGAATTTTACAAATTCTTCATCGAGGAATTTGCGGTGAGGAAATTCCTTAGCTAAGAAATACATGCAGCGGAATAAGTACTCAGAAGTAAGCATAACAGATTACAAGCATAGTCATCACGATGAAATGAAGACAATCACAGAGTACCGAAAGCGTAATCACAGGATAACACAAGATGAAGACAAACAGATCAAGAAATTGAAGCGAGGAAATTGAGAAAGTCTTCATCAAAGTCTTCAAACACAGATATGACAAACACTCAACACAAGAATGAGGAAATGAAAGGGTTGAGGAAATAGAACCGATTAGGTTGGTGAAGACAATGATTTGGTAGACCAGTTCCAACTGCTGTCTCGGCTTGTACGTCTGGTTGGAGCGGGTGAGTATTTAAACTCGAGGACACGCAGTCCGGACACCCAACATCGAAAGCACGCAGCTTAGGACACCAAGTCCTCACCATATTCTCCTTGAACTAAGGCCACGCAGACCTCGCCCAATCACTCGTGGTAAGTCTTCAGTGACTTCCAAACCTTCACATACTTGGTCACTCGGCGATCCACAATTCCTCTTGATGCTCTAGACCGTGACGCCTAACCGTCTGGAAGAAGCACAGTCTTCAAAGGTAAAAGCGCCGGATCCACGCTGGATCAATTTCTTGATGATGCTCAATCACTTTGGGTTTGTTGGGGTTTGGTTTTGGGTTTTTCCTCACTTTGGGTTTTTCCTCACTTGATGATTTTCGCCAAAGTCCTCGGAGGATGGGTTGCTCTTAAATGACAAGTGTCAAGTTCTCTCGAGCAGCCAACCAGCTAGTGGTTGTAGGGGCGGCTATTTATAGCCTAGGGAGCAGCCCGACATGATAAGACATAAATGCCCTTCAATGATATGACCGTTAGGTGGAGATATTTTGGGACAGGTGGCCAAGAAGACAAGAACGGTCGGAAATTGGAATATCAAATTCCTCGGGGCTATAATGTTCTCATTGTGTAGGCAATTCAGATGGCGAATTCCTAACTCCTCGATCGAGAACAAATTCTCAAGTGACTGTAAGAGCTTCGCCTCATCACATCAAGAAATTGACTGAATCTGTATGAGATTTCCAAAGGCTTCACTCAAGGGATTGGTAGGTGAGGATTTTGAGTTGAGCATCAAATGGAAATTTTTCCTTAGTATTTCCTCGACCCCTTTAACAAAGACGGTGTTTCCTATGACTCAAGAAAGAGAAAATGAAACTACGAAAACAAAAGTCTTCACGCTTCATGTTCCTCAAATGAATACCAAGTCTTCAAGGTCACACCAATTTCTTCACTTTCAAAGTCTTCGTAAAGTCTTCGAATATCAAATTCTTGATTGAAGAAATTCATTTTAGGGTCGACTTTCTCTGTAAATATCAAACTCCTCATAGACTTATAGACCTGTGTACACTCACAAACGCATCAGTTACTTAACCTATAAGTCTTCAATACACCAAAATCACTAAGGGGCACTAGATGCACTTACACCCACGCAAGACATACATCAAGTGTTCTCAAATCATTAGAAGACTCAATCTGATAAGATAACTTCAAAGAGGAAACTCAATCCATTACAACAGAGTAGAGGGGGAGAAGAAACATAAGATCCAACTATAATAGCAAAGCTTGCGATACATCAAGATCGTGTCAAATCAAGAACACGAGAGAGAGAGAGAGAGAGAGAGAGAGAGAGAGAGATCAAACACATAGCTACTATTACATACCTTCAGCCCCGAGGGTGAACTACTCCCTCCTCGTCATGGAGAGTGCAGGGGATGATGAAGATGGCCACCGGTGAGGGATCCCCCCTCCGGCAGGGTGCCGGAACAGGGTCCCGATTGGTTTTTGGTGGCTACAGAGGCTTGCGGCGGCGGAACTCCCGATCTATTCTGTTCCCCGAAGGTTTTAGGGTATATGGATATATATATAGGCGGAAGAAATACGTCAGGGGAGCCACGAGGGGCCCACGAGGGTGGAGGGCGCGCCCCCTGCCTCGTGCCTCCCTCGTTGCTTTCCTGACATGCACTCCAAGTCTCCCGGGTTGCTTTCTTTCCAAAAATAACTTCTCCAGAAGGTTTCATTCCGTTTCGACTCCGTTTGATATTCCTTTTCTTCGAAACACGGAAACAAGGGAAAAACAGAATCTGCACTGGGCTCGGGTCAATAGGTTAGTCCCAAAAATAATATAAAAGTGTTTAATAAAGCCCATAAACATCCAAAACATATAATATAATAGCATGGAACAATCAAAAATTATAGATATGTTGGAGACGTATCAGCATCCCCAAGCTTAATTCCTGCTCGTCCTCGAGTAGGTAAATGATAAAAACAGAATTTTTGATGTGGAATGCTACTAGGCATAATTTCAATGTAATTCTTCTTAATTGTGGTATGAATATTCAGATCCGAAAGATTCAAGATAAAAGTTCAATATTGACATAAAAATAATAATACTTCAAGCATACTAACTAAGCAATTATGTCTTCTCAAAATAACATGGCCGAAGGAAGTTCATCCCTACAAAATCATATAGTTTAGTCATGCTCCATTTTCGTCACACAAGAATGCTCTCATCATGCACAACCCCGATGACAAGCCAAGCAATTGTTTCATACTTTAGTAATCTCAAACTTTTTCAACTTTCACGCAATACATGAGCGTGAGCCATGGATATAGCACTATGGGTGGAATAGAATATAATGATGGGGGTTATGTGGAGAAGACAAAAAGGGAGAAAGTCTCACATCAACGAGGCTAATCAATGAGCTATGGAGATGCCCATCGATTGATGTTAATGCAAGGAGTAGGGATTGCCATGCAACGGATGCACTAGAGCTATAAATATATGAAAGCTCAACAAAAGAAACTAAGTGGGTGTGCATCCAACTTGCTTGCTCACGAAGACCTAGGGCACTTGAGGAGGCCCATTGCTGGAATATACAAGCCAAGTTCTATAATGAAAAATTCCCACTAGTATATGAAAGTGACAAAACAAGAGACTCTCCATCATGAAGATCATGGTGCTACTTTGAAGCACAAGTGTGGTAAAAGGATTGTAACATTGTCCCTTCTCTCTTTTTCTCTCATTTTTTTGGGCCTTCCCTTTTTTTAATGGCGTTTCTCTCTTTTTTTTATTCCTCACTTGGGAAAATGCTCTAGGAAATGATGATCATCACACTTCTATTTATTTACAACTCAATGATCACAACTCGATACTAGAACAAAGTATGACTCTATATGAATGCCTCCGGCGGTGTACCGGGATATGCAATGAACCAAGAGTGACATGTATGAAAATTATGAAAGGTGGCTTTGCCACAAATACGATGTCAACTACATGATCATGCAAAGCAATATGACAATGATGAACGTGTCATGATAAACGGAACGGTCGAAAGTTGTATGGCAATATATCTCAGAATGGCTATGGAAATGCCATAATAGGTAGGTATGGTGGCTGTTTTGAGGAAGATATAAGGAGGTTTATGTGTGAAAGAGTGTATCATAGCACGGGGTTTGGATGCACCGGCGAAGTTTGCACCAACTCTCAATGTGAGAAAGGGCTATGCACGGTACCGAAGAGGCTAGCAATGATGGAAAGGTGAGAGTGCGTATAATCCATGGACTCAACATTAGTCATAAAGAACTCACATACTTATTGCAAAAATCTACAATTCATCAAAAACCAAGCACTGCGCTCATGCTCCTAGGGGGATAGATTGGTAGGAAAAGACCATCGCTCGTCCCCGACCGCCACTCATAAGGAGGACAATCAAAGAACACCTCATGTTTCAAATTTGTTACATAACGTTTACCATACGTGCATGCTATGGGACTTGCAAACTTCAACACATGTATTTCTCAAATTCAAAACAACTTAACTAGCACAACTTTAATATCACTATCTCCATATCTCAAAACAGTCATCAAGTATCAAACTTCTCTTAGTATTCAATGCACTTATATGAAAGTTTTTATTATACCCATCTTGGATGCCCATCATATTAGGACTAGTTTCATAACCAAAGCAAACTACCATGCTGTTCTAAAGACTCTCAAAATAATATAAGTGAAGCACGATAGTTCATCTATTTCTTCAAAATAAAACCACCGCTGTGCTCTATAAGGATATAAGTGAAGCACTAGAGCAAATGACAAACTACTCCGAAAAATATAAGTGAAGATCAATGAGTAGTTAAATAATTATGTAGCTATGTGAAGACTCTCTCATTTAAGAATTTCAGATCTTGGTATTTTATTCAAACAGCAAGCAAAACAAAATAAAATAAAATGATGCTCCAAGCAAAACACATATCATGTGGTGAATAAAAATATAGTTCCATGTAAAGTTACCGATGAACGAAGACGAAAGAGGGGATGCCATCCGGGGAATCCCCAAGCTTAGGCTCTTGGTCATCCTTGAATATTACCTTGGGTGCCTTGGGCATCCCCAAGCTTAGTCTCTTGCCACTCCTTATAGTCCATCGAATCTTTACCCAAAACTTGAAAACTTCACAACACAAAAAAACTTAACAGAAAATCTCGTGAGCTCCGTTAGCGAAAGAAAACAAAACACCACTTCATGGTACTGTAATGAACTCATTCTTTATTTACATAGGTGTTAAACCTACTTTATTACAACTTCTCTATGGTTTATAAACTATTTTAATAGCCATAGAGTCATCAAAATAAGCAAACAACACACGAAAAACAGAATCTGTCAAAAACAGAACAGTCTGTAGTAATCTGTAACTAATGCAAACTTATGGAACTCCAAAAATTCTAAAATAAATTGGTTGACCTGTGGAATTTGTCTAGTAATAATCAGAAAAAATAATCAACTAAATATCACTCTCCAGTAAAAAAATTTAGCTAATCTCGTGAGCGCTAAAGTTTCTGTTTTTGACAGCATGATCATAAAGACTTCACCCAAGTCTTCCCAAAGGTTCTACTTGGCACAAACACTAATTAAAACACAAAACCACATTTAAAAAGAATCTAGATGGATTATTTATTACTAAACAGAACCAAAAATCAAGAAACTAAAATAAAAAAAAATTCCTCCCAACAAGCGCTAACGTTTAACGCCCCTAGTTAGGCATGATGATTTCAATGATGCTCACAAAAAGATAAGAATTGAAACATAAAGAGAGCATCATGAAGAATATGACTAGCAAATTTAAGTCTAACTCACTTCCTATGCATAGGGATTTTGTGAGCAAACAACTTATGGGAACAATAATCAACTAGCATAGGAAGGAAAATAAAGCATAACTTCAAAACTTTAAGCACATAGAGAGGAAACTTGATATTATTGCAATTCCTACAAGCATATGTTCCTCCCTCATAATAATTTTCAGTAGCATCATGAATGAATTCAACAATATAACTAGAACCTAAAGCATTCTTTTCATGATCTACTTGCATATAATTTTTACTACTCTCCACATAAGCAAATTTCTTCTCATGAATAATAGGAGTATCATAAGAGACATGAATATTATAAATTGTTTCCACATTAAAAGAGTAATGTTCAGAAAAAGGGTAATCATAATCATGACAAGTTTTATAAATATAATCATCACTAATTTTTATGGCATAAGTTTCATCACAATAGTCATCATAAGTAGCAACTTTGTTCTCATCATAATCAATTGAAACCTCTTCCGAAATAGTGGATACATCACTAAATAAAGTCATGACCTCTCCAAATCCACTTTCATAAATATTATAAGATTCAACATCCTCGAAAATAGTGGGATCATTACTTCCTAAAGTTGACACTCTTCCAAACCCACTTTCATCAATATAATCATCATAGGTAGAAGGCATGCTATATATCATTATAACAAATTTGCATATCAAAACTTGGGAGACTAAAAATATCATCCTTGTCGGCGTTCTGGGAAGGGGGGTCCCCAGACTTGCCTGCATGCGGCCTGCAGCGTGGCTCAAGTAGGGGCCCAGCGCGGCCGAGCTTCATCAGCTCAAGCTTAAGACCCACGCGAGGGGCCAAGCCTCGCGGGGTGGACGATAGGAACCTTCCTCAGGAGCAGCCTCGTCAGGCAGGCTCACGAGGAGGCGGAGAGATCAAGGCAGGGTACCTCACGAGGGTGCCCCATGACGCAAGCCATGACGATCGAGACCAGGCGGGCACCAGCCCGCGCAGTGTCCTCATTTCTCCTTTGGTGAAAAGGAGGCAAGCACATGCCAAAGCATTAGGCAAAGGTTACCGCTTCGATGCAACAAGACCGAGACCAGCAGAGCGGCAGGAAGGAGGTCATCGTGGAGCCCAGGACGGCGTCACCGTCAGAGCCTTTGGCAGCCGAAGACCAACTTTAGTCAGGATAAGTGTACTAGATGTTCCCCTTCAAAATGGCCAATTGTTGGCGCCCTTCCCGCTCATTATTTGGGAAGAGGCCCAGGGCCTCCCTCTATAAATAGGACTAGCCACCACAGAGAAGGGAGACAAGTAGAACAGACCAAGACGGGTTGAACCTACCAGAGAGAGAGAGAGAGAGAGAGAGAGAGAGAGAGAGAAGCGACTGGGCTCACCCGAGCAGTCCATCGCACCAGCTCAAGAACAGCTCCTCGCGAGGCTGTTCTTCCTTTGTACTGTTCATCATCAGCCCCTGAGGCAATCCACCACACCACAAACTAGAGTAGGGTATTACACCACAATGGTGGCTCGAACTAGTATAAACCTCGTGTCCCTTGTGAGTTCTTCTTCCTAGTTTAGATCCCTTGCTAACCATCGATGCGTGAGCTGGTAGGGGAAAGATCTCCGCACGCACCCCAGTGTTCGAACCTCAAGGGTCTGCCGGAACCCGAAATCCTACATTTGGCGCGCCAGGTAGGGGTGCGCCAGAATCTTTCTTCCGCTGGTAGCGTGTGATCTTCCGTCGTGTCCATGGCTGACAATCGCCGAGCTCGCGCCGAGCGTCGGGCTGCTCGCGCCGCTCGAGTCGCCCAGATGGCTCCCGTCGGTGGACGCCCCCGTCGTTCCCCGTCGCCTGCCGCCAACACCCCCACCGGTCAGGCGGGGAACGAGCAGCATGCCTGTTGGGGGGAGCTGCACGACCTCTACCTCGCCCATCGCGCCGAGCCAGCGCCCCCGGTCGTCGCAGCTCTCCTAGGAGGCTTACTGGCGCCACCTTCCAGCCGCCATGTCAAGCCGTTCACCCGCCAGATCGCCGCCGCCTCCAAGCGCCAGGGAGCCCCACCGGGCTGGGTGGTGCCCGAGGCCGATCTGCTCTTCAACTCGGATGATCACCCCTCCAACCCCGCCGGGTCGGGTGCGCTCCCGATGTTGTGCACCCCCACCATCTGCGAAGTGGTAGTCACCAGGACCCACATCGACGGTGGAGCCAGCCTCAACGTGCTCTCTGTGGAGGCCTTCAGCCTCCTCCGTGTGCCACGAGAGCGGCTCCAGCCCAGCAGGCCTTTTTTGGGAGTCGGAGCCGGTTCCACCGCCTCACTGGGACAAATTCGCCTCCCAGTGACCTTCGGCACCCGCGACAACTACCGCATGGAGCTGATCGACTTCGACTTCGTCCCCATCGGCCTCCCCTATAACGCCATCCTCAGCTACCCAGCCTTGGCCCGGTTCATGGCAGCAACTCCCCCGGCGTACAACCTCATGAAGATGCCCGGGAGCAGCGGCGTCCTTACCGTGTCGAGAAACACCGGAGATGCACTGCAGGCGCTCAAGCTTGTTTTCAAGGCGGCTGCGGCGGCACGGCCCACCAGCGCTGACGCCCCCGGGCCCAAGGGGGCTGCGCCGTCCAAGAAGAAGCAACTATTCACTCAAAACAAGGCGGAAACCAAGCAGGTACCAGTCAGCGAGGACGGGTCCACTGACGCCACCTTCACCATAGGTGCAAACCTCGAACCCAAGCGGGAGGAGGCCTTGGTGAAGTTCCTGCACGCAAACAAGAAGGTGTTCGCATGGGGACCTGATCAGTTGGCGGGGGTCCCGAGGGGCGTGATTGAGCATCAACTCAACGTGTGCCCCAACGTGCGCCCCGTGAAGCAGAAGGCGAGGAGACAGTCCATAGAGAAACAAGCTTTTATCATCCAAGAGACCCGCAAGCTAGAGGCAGCAGGGGTTATTCGCGAGGTCCGCTACCCGGATTGGCTGGCCAACCCAGTTGTCGTGCCGAAGAAAGGGGGAAAGGAACGTATGTGTGTCGACTTCACCAACCTCAACAAGGCCTGCCCACACGATCCATTTCCACTTCCTCGCATTGACCAGATCGTCGACTCCACCGTTGAGTGTGACCTGCTGTGCTTCCTAGATGCCTTCTCAGGCTATCACCAGATCAAGATGGCGGTAGAAGACGTGGAAAAAACGACTTTCCTGACCCCGTGCGGAGTGTACTGCTATACCTGCATGCCGTTTGGGTTGCGCAACGCAGGCGCGACCTTTCAGCGGCTGATGCACATCGCCCTGGGCCAACAGCTCGGGAGGAATGTTGAGGCGTACGTCGATGACATTGTGGTGAAGTCTCGGGAGGCGAAAACCTTGATACAGGACTTGGAAGAAACCTTCGCGAGCCTCGATAAAGTGAACCTGCGGCTCAACCCGGAGAAGTGCGTATTTGGAGTCCCCTCGGGCAAGCTCCTGGGGGTCCTCGTGTCCCATAGGGGCATCGAGGCCAACCTGGAAAAGGTCAAGGCAGTCGAAGACATGAGCCGCCAAAGACCCTCAGAGAAATGCAGAAACTCACCGGGCGCGTGACCGCGTTAGGACGTTTCATCTCTAAGCTAGGGGAACGAGCACTGCCATTCTTCAATCTGATGAAGAAGAAGGGCCCCTTTGAATGGACTAAAGAGGCCGACAAGGCATTCCAAGAACTCAAAAGATACCTTACCAGCCCTCCGGTGATGGTAGCTCCACGTCCTCGGGAGCCTCTGGTGCTCTACCTCGCGGCCACCCCCTACTCCGCCAGCGCAGCCCTGGTAGCGGTCAGGGAGGAGCGTCAGGCCAAGACCGCAACTGCCCTCCAGGAAGGAGCGAAGCGAAGCCAAGAAAGCCTCACAAAGGCCGCGGTCATGGCCGAAGGAGAACAGCCGCAGCAGGAAAGCGCGCCAGGAGCAGAAGAGGCCCCGCCAAGCGATCAAGCGCTGGGGGCTCCGCTGCCTCAGGAGGCACCCCAACCTACGAAAGACGCGAACAGCGCCAACGCTCACAGCCTCGTCGAGCACCCCGTGTACTTCGTCGGCACGATGCTACGGGATGCGAGGGTGCGGTATCCCATGCCCCCAAAACTCCTCCTCGCGCTATTGGTGGCCTCACGCAAGCTGCGGCACTACTTCCAGGGTCATCCCATCAAGGTCGTCTCAACATACCCACTGGAGAGGGTGCTCAGGAGCCCCAACTCAGCTGGAAGAGTCACTGAGTGGAACATCGAACTGCAAGCATTCCAGCTAGAATTCAGCACAACCAGAGTCATCAAGGGGGCCGCATTGGCAGATTTCGTGGTAGAATGGACGGAGGCACCCGACCTCGAAGCAGGAGAAGACCGATCACTTTCTCCGGGGAGCGAGGCACAGGACGGCTGGGTCATGTACTTCGACGGGGCCTTCTCCCGACATGGCGCGGGGGCCGCGCGATGCTCAGATCCCTACTCAGACAAGCTCTATTATGCCGTGCAGCTCTGTTTCCAGCACAGGGAAAAGGTCTCCAGCAACATAGCAGAATATGAAGGCCTGATAGCCGGCCTGAGAGCCGCAGTCGCTTTGGGGGTAAAGCGCCTCATCATCAAGGGCGATTCACAACTCCTCATCAACTTCTCCAACAAGATATACGAGCTGAAGGACGAGCACATGGAGGCCTACCTCGCGGAGGTTCACAGGATGGAGAAACAATTCTGGGGGCTCGAGCTGCAGCATGTGACTCGCGGCACCAATCAAGAGGCGGATGACATCGCCAAGAGGGCATCCAGGCGGCTGCCTCAGGAGCCTGGCGTCTTCGAAGAGCGACTCTTCAGGCCCTCAGCGGCACCGTCACTATCAAGCGCGGCGCAACCTCGGGAGGAGCTCCCCTAGCCGCCTGCCTCGGGAGCCCCGTCTGCGGCCCGGCCTCAGGAGCACGCCTGCTCCTGGCATTGGAGCCTCAAGATGGGTGCTGGATCACAAAGCTCAAGAGCTACTTGACGCAGGGGACCCTGCTGGAGAAGGAAGAGGAGGCGGAGCATGTGGCATGGCAAGCCACGGCCTACTGCATCAGGGATGGAGAGCTTTACCGGAGGCGGCCGAATGACGTGTCCCTACGCTGCATTCCCAGAGAGCAAGGGAAGGAATTGCTGGAAGACATACACGGCGGAGACTGTGGGCATCACTCATCGTCGCGAACCCTCGTTGGCAAGGCGTTCCGCAGCGGGTTCTACTGGCCCATAGCACTCAGCGACGCAGTTGAGCTGGTAAAGGGTTGCGAGGCCTGCCAATTCCACACCAAGCAGATCCATCAGCCGGCGGGAGGTCTGCAAACTATACCCCTGTCATAACCATTCGCCGTTTGGGGGCTGGACATTCTAGGCCCGTTCCCTCGGGCACCAGGGGGCTATTGCTACCCCTACGTCGCCGTGGACAAGTTCACCAAGTGGGCTGAGGTGGAAGCTGTCCGCACCATCCCGGCGGGCTCTGCGGTCAAGTTCATCAGGGGCCTCGTGAGCCGGTTTGGGGTTCCAAACCGCATCATCACCGACAACGGTTCGCAGTTGATACATCTCCAACGTATCCATAATTTTTGATTGCTCCATGCTAGTTTATCTATTGTTTTGGACTATAATGGGCTTTATTTTCACTTTTATATTATTTTTGGGACTAACCTATTAACCGGAGGCCCAGCCCAGAATTGCTGTTTTTTTTGCCTTTTTCAGTATTTCGAAGAAACAGAATATCAAACGGAGTCCAAACGGAATGAAACCTTTGGGAACGTGATTTTATCATCAGATAAGACCCAGGAAACTTGGACCCTCCGTCAAGAAAGCCATGAGGCGGTCACGAGGGTGGAGGGCGCGCCCTCCCCCTGGGCGCGCTCCCTGCCTCGTGGGCCCCTCGAAGCTCCATCAACGTACTCCTTCCTCCTACATATACCTACATACCCCCAAACGATCAGAACAGGAGCAAAAAACCTAATTCCACCGCCGCAACCTTCTGTATCCACGAGATCCCATCTTGGGGCCTGTTTCGGAGCTCCGCCGGAGGGGGCATCCACCATGGAGGGCTTCTACATCAACACCATAGCCCCTCCGATGAAGTGTGAGTAGTTTACTTCAGACCTTCGAATTATCTACGGAAAATATTTGATTCTTCTCTGAATTCTTTTATGTATGATTGAGTTATCTTTGCAAGTCTCTTCGAATTATCCGTTTGGTTTGGCCAACTAGATTGGTAGTTCTTGCAATGGGAGAAGTGCTTAGCTTTGGGTTCAATCTTGCGGTGTCCTTACCCAAGGATGTAAAGGGTTGCAAGGCACGTATTGTATTGTTGCCATCGAGGATAACAAGATGGTTTTTTATCATTTTGCATGAATTTATCCTCTACATCATGTCATCTTGCTTACAGGCGTTACTCTGTTTTTAACTTAATACTCTAGATGCATCTTTGGATAGCGGTCGATGAGTGGAGTAATAGTAGTAGATGCAGAATCGTTTCAATCTACTTGTTTTGGACGTGATGCCTATATACATGATCATTGCCTAGATATACTCATAACTATTCTCAATTCTGTCAATTGCTCAACAGTAATATGTTCACCCACCGTAGAATATCTATGCTCTTGAGAGAAGCCACTAGTGAAACCTATGGCCCCCGGGTCTATTCTCATCATATCAATCTCTATCACTTTATTTACTTGCTTTGTTTTTACTTTGCTTTTACTTTTTACTTTGCATCTATCTATCAAAAATACCAAAAATATTATTTATCATCTCTATCAGATCTCACTATCGTAAGTGACCGTGAAGGGATTGACAACCCCTAATCACGTTGGTTGCGAGTTGCTATCGTTTTGTGTAGGTACGATGGACTTGTGCGTGGTCTCCTACTGGATTGATACCTTGGTTCTCAAAAACTGAGGGAAATACTTACGCTACTTTGCTGCATCATCCTCTCCTCTTCGGGGAAATCAAACGCAGTGCTCAAGAGGTAGCAAGAAGAACTTCTGGCGCCGTTGCCGGGGAGGCTCACGCAAGCAAGTCAACCATACCATGTACCCATCGCAATCCATATCTCTCGCATTACATTATTTGCCATTTGCCTCTCGTTTTCCTCTCCCCCACTTCACCCTTGCCGTTTTATTTGCCCTCTCTTTCCCAATCTCCTCCTCTTTTTCCCTTTGCCTTTTGTTTGCTCGTGTGTTAGTTTGCTTGCTTGTCGCTATGTCTGAAATTGGGGAAATTATCGCTGATATGGGTGATAATAATATGGAAAATTCTAAAGCTCCTGCTGAAGAATCCCCCACCTATCACACAAAAAGATTTCGAATCGGTAGTGGTAATTTTATTGGAAAAGGAGTTATTCAAGATTTCTTTACTTGTGCTGGTGCTTTACCCTCTATGGGTGGTTCTATTCTCCATAGAACTAGTAGTCTTGCGGACGCTATTGCCATGCTTATCGTTGAACTTGAAAGGCAATTTATGCATATGCACCCTTCTATACAAAGAATTTTCCTAGAATTTTCTAATATTGAACACTCCTCTGTTAAGCGTGCCGCTACTATCTTTTTGGCTCATGAGTTCAGATTTATAATAAAATAAGCCAAAAAGAAATCTTTGCGCATTATAGGGTGGACGCTGGCCGTCCTCCCATAGAATCTATCCTTTTTGATCAAGAAGAAATAATGCGTTTTCAATCTATCGACTATGTTGCTTTCAATGAAAATCTTAGAAAAAAAGTGCCTACCAATATTTTAATTTATAGAATCTCTGAGCTTAATGATGATTTCGCTATTCGAAATAATGAGCTAGGATTCTCTCTTGAGTATAGGCTCACCAAGTTCTGTCAAAAGAATGCTTATAATGATGAATTGGTTGTGCAATCTGAATAATAAAGAGGAACCTATACCTCCTAAAATTGATCTTGGGTACTTTTGTCCTATTAAATTTAGCCCTTTTGATTACTTTTGCTTGCCTCAAATAAAACTTGCTGCCGAACGTAGAGAATATGAAATGAGTTTCACCGATCTATCTTATTACTACGGCACTACCTAGATCTATCCTTGCTTTTATGCCTAGCTAGGGGCGTTAAACGATAGCGCTTGTTGGGAGGGATCCCAATTTTATTTTGTGTTTTTTGTTTTTGCTTCTGTTTAGGAATAAATAATACATCTAGCCTCTGTTTAGATCTGATTTTATCTTTTAATTAGTGTTTGTGCCAAGTTAAACCTATTGGATCTTCTTGGATGATAGTTATTTGATCTTGCTGTAATTTCCAGAAACTTTGCGCTCAGTGCCCGAATTGTTAAAAATCACCACAACGTGATAAAATACTGATTACAATTGCTGCTGATCAATAAACAAATTTTCCAGGTAGTCTAATTTTGGTAGAATTGTTTGAGTTCCAGAAGTTTGCGTTAGTTACAGATTACTACAGACTGTTCTGTTTTTGACAGATTCTGTTTTACGTGTGTTGTTTGCTTATTTTGATGAATCTATGGCTAGTAAAATAGTTTATAATCCATATAGAAGTTGGAATACAGTAGGTTTAACACCAATATAAATAAAGAATGAGTTCATTACATTACCTTAAAGTAGTCTTTTGTTTTCTTTCTCTAACGGAGCTCACGAGATTTCTATTGAGTTTTGTGTTGTGAAGTTTTCAAGTTTTGGGTGAATTCTTTTGATGGATTATGGAACAAGGAGTGGCAAGAGCCTAAGCTTGGGGATGCCCATGGAACCCCCAAGATAATCCAAGGACACCAAAAAGTCAAAGCTTGGGGATGCCATGAAGGCATCCCTCTTTAAATCCACTTCCATCGGTAATTTACTTGGAGCTATATTTTTATTCACCACATGATATGTGTTTTGCTTGGAGCGTCTTGTATTATTTGCGTATTTGCTTGTTAGTTTACCACAATCATCCTTACTATACGCACCTTTTGAGAGAGCCATACATGAATTGAAATTTGATAGAATACTCTATGTGCTTCACTTATATCTTTTGAGCTTGATAGTTTTCCTCATAGTGCTTCACTTATATCTTTTTGAGCGTGATAATTTTTGCTCTAGTGCTTCACTTAGATCTTTTAGAGCACGGTGGTGGATTTGTTTTAAAGAAACTTGATCACTCATGCTTCACTTAGATTAATTTGAGAGTCGTTAATAGCATGGTAATTTGCTTAATGTTAATATACTTGGTATTCAAGATATGTGAAACTTCCTTTTGAGTGCGTTGAATACTATGATAAGTTTGATGCTTGATAATTGTTTTGAGATATGGAGGTGATAATATTAAAGTCGTGCTAGTTGAGTAGTTGTGAATTTGAGAAATGCTTGTGTTGAAGTTAGCAAATCCCGTAGCATGCACGTATGGTTAAAGTTATGCAACAAATTTGAAACATGAAGTGTACCTGGCTTGTGCATCCTTATGAGTGGCGGTCGGGGACGAGCGATGGTCTTTTCCTACCAATCTATCCCCCTAGGAGCATGCGCGTAGTACTTGATTTTTGATGACTTCTAATTTTTTGCAATAAGTATATGAGTTCTTTTGACTAATGTTGAGTCCATGGATTATACGCACTTTTACCTTTCCGCCTTTGCTATCCTCTTCGGTACCGTGCATTGCCCTTTCTCACCTTGAGAGTTGGTCCAAACTTCGCCGGTGCATCCAAATCCCGTGATATGATACGCTCTTTCACACATAAACCTCCTTATATCTTCCTCAAAATAGCCACCATACCTACCTATTATGGCATTTCCATAGCCATTCCGAGATATATTGCCATGCAACTTTCCACCATTCCGTTCATCATCATCATGACATATACTTTAATTTTGTCATATTGCTATTGCATGATCATGTAGTTGACATCGTATTTGTGGCAAAGCCACCATGCATTATTTTTCATACATGTCACTCTTGATTCATTGCACCATCCCGGTACACCGCTGGAGGCATTCATATTGAGTCATATCTTGTTCTAGTTTCGAGTTGTAATCCTTATTGTTGTAATCAACAGAAGTGTGATGATCATCATTATTAGAGCATTTCCAAAAAAAAAAGAGAAAGGCCAAAAAAAAGAAAGGCCCAAAAAAAGAAAATAAAATGGGCAATGCTACTATCTGTTTTTCCACACTTGTGCTTCAAAGTAGCACCTTGTTCTTCATATAGTGAGTCTCATATATTGTGCTTCAAAGTAGCACCATGTTTTTCATATAGTGAGTCTCATAAGTTGTCTTGTTCATACTACTGGGAATTTTTCATTATAGAACTTGGCTTGTATATTCCTACGATGGGCTTCCTCAAAATGCCCTAGGTCTTCATGAGCAAGCAAGTTGGATGCACACCCACTAGTTTTCTTTCGTTGAGCATTCATAGCTCTAGTGCATCCGTTGCATGGCAATCCCTACTCCTCATGTTGACATAAATTGATGGGCATCTCCATAGCCCGTTGATTATCCTTGTCAATGTGAGACTTTCTCCTTTTTTGTCTTCTCCACACAATCCCCATCATCATATTCTATTGCACCCATAGTGCTATATCCATGGCTCACGCTCATGTATTGCGTGAAGGTTGAAAAAGTTTGACATTATTTAAGTATGAAATAATTGCTTGGCTTGTCATCAGGGGTATAGAAGTTGGGAACATCTTTGTGTGACGAAAATGAAGCATAGCTTAACTATATGATTTTGTAGGGATGAACTTTCTTTTGCCATGCTATTTTGAGAAGACATGATTACTTTTTATTAGTATGCTTGAAGTATTATTATTTTTATGTCAATATGAACTTTTGTCTTGAATCTTTCGGATCCGAATATTCATACCATGATTAATAAGATTTACATTGAAATTATGCCAAAGTATCACTCCGCATCAAAAATTCTCTCTTTATCATTTACCTCCTCGAGGACGAGCAGGAATTAAGCTTGGGGATGCCTGATACGTCTCCAACGTATCTATAATTTTTGATTGCTCCATGCTACTTTATCTATTGTTTTGGACTATAATGGGCTTTATTTTCCACTTTTATATTATTTTTGGGACTAACCTATTAACCGGAGGCCCAACCCAGAATTGCTGTTTTTTGCCTTTTTCAGTATTTCGAAGAAACAGAATATCAAACGGAGTCCAAACGGAATGAAACCTTCAGGAACGTGATTTTCTCATCAGATAAGACCCAGGAGACTTGGACCCTCCGTCAAGAAAGCCACGAGGTAGTCACGAGGGTGGAGGGCGCGCCCTCCCCCCTGGGCGCGCCCCCTGCCTCGTGGGCCCCTCGAAGCTCCACCGACGTACTCCTTCCTCCTATATATACCTACGTACCCTGAAACGATCAGAACGGGAGCCAAAAACCTAATTCTACCGCCGCAACCTTACAGATCCACGAGATCCCATCACGGGTCTGTTCCGGAGTTCACGAGGGGGCATCCACCACGGAGGGCTTCTGCATCAACACCATAGCCCCTCCGATGAAGTGTGAGTAGTTTACTTCAGACCTTCGGGTCCATAGCTAGTAGCTAGATTCCTTCTTCTCTCTTTTTGGATCTCAATACAATGCTCTCCCCCTCTCTCGTGGAGATCTATTCGATGTAATCTTCTTTTTGCGGTGTGTTTGTTGAGACCGATGAATTGTGGGTTTGTAATCCAGTATTATCTATGGAAAATATTTGATTCTTCTCTCAATTCTTTTATGTATGATTGAGTTATCTTTGCAAGTCTCTTCGAATTATCCGTTTGGTTTGGCCAACTAGATTGGTAGTTCATGCAATGGGAGAAGTGCTTAGCTTTGGGTTCAATCTTGCTTGTGTCCTTACCCAAAGGATGTAAAGGGTTGCAAGGCACGATTGTATTGTTGCCATCGAGGATAACAAGATGTTTTTTATCATATTGCATGAATTTATCCCTCTACATCATGTCATCTTGCTTAATGCGTTACTCTGTTTTTAACTTAATACTCTAGATGCATGCTGGATAGCGGTCGATGAGTGGAGTAATAGTAGTAGATGCAGAATCATTTCGATTTACTTGTTTTGGACGTGATGCCTATATAAATGATCATTGCCTAGATATACTCATAACTATGCTCAATTCTGTCAATTGCTCAACAGTAATATGTTCACCCACCGTAGAATATCTATGCTCTTGAGAGAAGCCACTAGTGAAACCTATGGCCCCCGGGTCTATTCTCATCATATCAATCTCTATCACTTTATTTACTTTCTTTGTTTTTACTTTGCTTTTACTTTTTACTTTGCATCTATCTATCAAAAATACCAAAAATATTATTTATCATCTCTATCAGATCTCACTATCGTAAGTGACCGTGAAGGGATTGACAACCCCTAATCGCGTTGGTTGCGAATTGCTATCGTTTTGTGTAGGTACGAGGGACTTGTGCGTGGTCTCCTACTATATTGATACCTTGGTTCTCAAAAACTGAGGGAAATACTTACGCTACTTTGCTGCATCATCCTCTCCTCTTCGTGGAAATCCAACGCAGTGCTCAAGAGGTAGCAGCAGTTCACCAGCAATCTCTTCAAAACATACTATCTAACCTTGGAACGCAGATATGCTACGCTTCGGTGGCGCACCCCCAGAGTAACGGCCAGGCCGAGCGAGCCAACGCGGAGGTCCTTAAGGGCCTCAAAACCAGGACCTTCAAGAAGAAGCTGGAGGCCTGCGGCAGGGGCTGGCACGACGAGCTCCAGTCTGTGCTTTTGTCCATCCGCACGACCGCGGCCAAGCCGACTGGCGAGACCCCCTTCTTCCTCGTCTACAGAGCAGAAGCCGTCCTCCCTCGCGAGGTAAAGCATCGCTCCGCACGGGTCCTGGCGTTTGACGAGGCGCAGCAGGACGCCATGCGGGGGACGGATCTCGTGCTGGGGGAGGAACATCGTCGAGAGGCCGCGCTGCGAGCGGCAAGGTATCAACAGGCGTTGTGGCGATACCACTGCCGCAACATCCGCCCCAGGAGTCTTGAGGTAGGGGACCTCGTTGCTCAGACGGGTCCTCTCCAGGGAAGGGTTGCATAACCTTTCTCCCATGTGGGAGGGCCAGTTCAAGGTTGTTCATGTTTCCAGGCCCGGCTCCGCATGCTTGGAGACTCAGGAGGGGGTGCCCATCCCGAACGCGTGGAACATCCAGCATCTCCGGAAATTCTACCCTTGAAGAAAGGCCCGGAGCCTGTGAAGAAGGCAAACGCCTGTGAAGCTCGTTTCCCCGAGAAAGGCCCAGAGCCTGTGAAGAAAGCAAACGCCCGTGAAGCTCGTTTCCCCGAGAAAGGCCCAGAGCCTATGAAGAAGGCAAATGCCTGTGAAGCTCGTTTCCTCGAGAAAGGCCTAGAGCCTGTGAAGAAGGCAAACGCCTGTGAAGCTCGTTTTCCCGAGAAAGGCCCGGAGCCTATGAAGAAGGCCAATGCCTATGAAGCTCGCCGCCCGTGACACTCTCATGTAATAATGAGTTGGGGTTGTACACGCCCCGGAGTCTCCGGAGAGCCGCCCTCGGGCCTCGGGGGCTCCCGCCCACGCCCAGTGGCAGCACTTAGCTCCGCGCCGGTGAGAAGACGTCGAACACTAGATTAGGTGCTGGACGTGGCTTTTCATTTTCTTTCTGCAGTTGGCTTGTTTGTTCCTATTTGAAGTTTTATTGAAGTTGTTGCCGTCCTTGGCTTGTGGCTCTTTGCCTTTTTCGCTCTCTTGCCTCGATTTCTCTCGCGCAAGTCTCGTGAGAGAGTAGCGCGGGCACCCTCGCGAGTGTTTTCTGCCCTTGTCGTTTGAAGCTTTCCTATCCAGGTCCACTAGGGGAGCACCCCTCCCAGTCCATGCCCCACGGGCATCGCGACACGAACACCGGACCTGGGTCGGTCGCCTCCTCAACCGAGGCCGGAAGCTACCCCTCGTGACTAATCATTGCAGGACATGAAGCGAAGACCGTGACAGATCCCCCCCAAGCTAAGTAATTCCTGCACGCGGGCATGCTGCACAAAAACACAACACAGAAATAGCGGAAACAGCATGGTAATTAACAGCAACAGTCCAGCACGCCCCCACGGGGCCCTACACTACTTACTCTTTGCGCAGGGAAGGGAGAAAAACAAAATGGGCACGGCTTTCTCGGCACCAACTCGCGGTGAAGGCTCGTACTGCCTACGGAGCTCAGTTGGACTCCTCCTCGTGCTTCACCGGGGCACGACGGCAGGCTGACCCGCTACCTCCCTCCAGGCGGGCGCGACGGTGCGGGGGCTGGTCGCGGCCACCGCTGGAGGAGGTGTTGTCCGAAGGAGAACCACCGAAGCTCGACAAGCCCCGAGCGCCGCCGACCACGCGCCTGCTGTCGTCCTCATCCCGATCATCACCGGGGCTGGGTACACGGCCACGGTCATCGTCTTCGGGGCAGCACCCGGCGCGGCGACCGTCTTCTCCGAACACCCTCACGTGTAGGGTGGCGTCGCCGTCGAACTTGAAGTTCAGGGTGCACCACTGGCTCAGGCCACGCGCGGGCAAACGTTTGCCAGCCGCGGGTCAGGGCCACATTCCCGACGACGGAGACCTCCAGCGAAGCCCAGGAGGCCCTGTTGCAACAACCGTCCGCCTGAAGCCAGAGGCCGCCCGGAGTGCCGGCCGGAAGTTCACCGAAAAGAAGCGGCGAAGCTGGAGCAGTGTGCTGGTCGGCTCCACCGACCACACGATTTAACTCCGCAGCACCTCCGCCGAGTGGAAGCGCCTGGGGGTCGCGTATCGCTGCACGCCCCATCGACAACTTAGCGCCCATCACGCGCGGGATCGCCCACGCCCACGGAAGCCGCTAAGGGAGCCACAGGATGCTTGCGAGGACGGCCTCGACCGCACTTGGCCGGGGGAGAGTCAGGCCCAACCTGGCGAGCCTTCCCCTTCTCCGCGGCCAAGAACCTCTTCGATGGAGCCATGGAGAGAAAGAAGTAGCAAGAGGGGATGGAATGGAAGGGCTTGCGCCGTTCCGTACTTATAGCTGGAGGAGGCCAACCGTCGGCCTCCACGATCACAGGTAATCATGACCCATTTCTGCGTGCAGAGACTTGTCAAATCATGTGGTCGCCGAGGGATCGTGGGGAAGCGGAGACGCCTACAACTGCTCAATCGCAACGCGGCGCCCAAGGCCGCAGGCTATTGGGGCCCGCGGCGCTTCGCACTTTCCCCTTCGCTTCTCTGCTAAGCCAAGTCCGGGCGCGCCTTGGGCCCGGGGGCTACTGTCGGTGTTCTGGGAACGGGGGTCCCCAGACTTGCCTGCCTGCGGCCTGCAGCGTGGCTCAAGTGGGGGCCCAGCGCGGCCCAGCTTCATCAGCTCAAGCTTAAGAACCTCGCGAGGGGCCAAGCCTCGCGGGGCGGACGACAGGAACCTTCCTCAGGAGCAGCCTCGTCAGGCAGGCTCACGAGGAGGCGGAGAGATCAAGGCAGGGTACCTCACGAAGGTGCCCCGTGACGCAAGCCATGGCGATCGAGACCAGGCGGGCGCCAGGCAGGCGCCAGCCCGCGCAGTGTCCTCGTTTCTCCTTTGGTACAAAGGAGGCAAGCACATGCCAAAGCATCTGGCAAAGGTTACCGCTTTGGTGCAACAAGACCGAGACCAGCAGAGCGGCAGGAAGGAGGTCATCGTGGAGCCCAGGACGGCGTCACCGTCAGAGCCTTTGGCAGCCGAAGACCAACTTTGGTCAGGATAAGTGTACTAGATGTTCCCCTTCAAAATGGCCAATTGTTGGCGCCCTTCCCGCTCATTATTTGGGAAGAGGCCGAGGGCCTCCCTCTATAAATAAGACTAGCCACCACAGAGAAGGGAGACAAGTAGAACAGACCTAGACGGGTTGAACCTACCAGAGAGAGAGAGAGAGAGAGAAGCAACTGGGCTCACCCGAGCAGTCCATCGCACCAGCTCAAGAACAGCTCCTCGCGAGGCTGTTCTTCCTTTGTACTGTTCATCATCTGCCCCTGAGGCAATCCACCACACCACAAACTAGAGTAGGGTATTACACCACAATGGTGGCCCGAACTAGTATAAACCTCGTGTCCCTTGTGAGTTCTTCTTCCTAGTTTAGATCGCTTGCTAACCATCGACGCGTGAGCTGGTAGGGGAAAGATCTCCGCACGCACCCCAGTGTTCGAACCTCAAGGGTCTGCCGGAACCCGAAATCCGACAATCCTCATTAAACGTAGCATCCCCAAGCTTGGGACAAACATTAATTGCAGCAAATATATTCTCAAAAACATCATAATCATCAAACATTGCATCCCCAAGCTTGGGCCTTTTCATATCATAAGCATAATCACTCTCATCATTAATAGTATGGATAGCACCAATAGTATAGCAATTATCATATTCCTCCAAGCAAGTGCCAAAAAGATTTTCAAGATCATAAGGAGTATCATTATCTTCCCAATCATAATCATCACAACAAGCAATAGGCATAACAAGATCATCATCAAGTGCATCATCTTCCACAATTACTTTTGATTCATTTTCATGAGGCACAACAATAATAGGAGCAACATTATTTGGGAGAGATATCTTTTTACCTCTCTTCCTTTTCCTTTTCTTCTTCACCACATCATGTGTGGGTTCAATCCTCTTTTTGTAGCTCCTTATTAATGAAATTGGTTAAATAGAAGGCTCCTCCTCGTTACCAGATTCATCATAAGAAATAATAGGAGAATATTGGGAAGTCGCTTCCCTTTCATTAGTATTCTCTTCATCTTCTATTTGTTTTCTTTTCTTTATGTAATTGGCAATATAAGGATTTTCAATGCAATTCACTGCACAATACATATAAATTTCCTCTAGATCAAATCCAAGAAGTTTGTCACGGGCAAATACTGGAAGATAGTTAGTTATACGTTTCAGTTCTTCATAACCCATAAGCAAACTAAGTTCATTATGATGTGCAAGGGAAATCAAGTCATCACAATTTTTGCAAACGATTAGATCATGAAACAATTTGCATCGGATAGTTAAATGACCACGTTCATTGCAAAGTTCACAAGTACGGCCAAGAAAATTTAAATTTTCAGCACAAACATCTAGCCTTTTTGCAACAATTTAGTTTCTAAATGCTTATGCCTCTTGCAATATCTATCTTCCCTATTTGGTGTGTACTTGCAAACCCAATGCACTCCACCAAAATTGACATGTTTATAGGAGACATTTTCATCGTAACTAGTGCAATCATCATTAGTACTATGGATATTCAAGGAGTTCATACTAACAACATTGCAATCATGCTCATCATTCAAAGATTTAGTGCCAAACATTTTAATGCATTCTTCTTCTAACAGTTTGGCACAATTTTCCTTTCCATCATACTCATGAAAGATATTAAAAAGATGAAGCGTATGAGGCAAACTCAATTCCATTTTTTTGTTTTCTTTTATAAACTAAACTAGTGCTAAAACAAGAAACAAAAAGGTTCGATTGCAAGATCTAAAGATATACCTCCAAGCACTCATCACCCCGGCAACGGCACCAGAAACTGCTCGATGTCTACTACACAACCTTCTTCTTGTAGACGTTATTGGGCCTCCAAGTGCAGGGGTTTGTAGCACAGTAGCAAATTTCCCTCAAGTGGATGACCAAAGGTTTATCAATCCGTGGGAGGGGTAGGATGAAGATGGTCTCTCTCAAACAACCCTGCAACCAAATAACAAAGAGTCTCTTGTGTCCCCAACACACCCAATACAATGGTAAATTGTATAGGTGCACTAGTTCGGCGAAGAGATGGTGATACAAGTGCAATATGGATGGTTGATCTAGGTTTTTGTAATCTGAAAATATAAAAAAAGCAAGGTAATTAACGATAAAAGTGAGCGTAAACTATATTGCAATGCTAGGAAACAAGGCCTAGGGTTCATACTTTCAATAGTGCAAGTTCTCTCAACAATAATAACATAATTGGATCATATAACTATCCCTCAACATGCAACAAAGAATCACTCCAAAGTCACTAATAGCGGAGAACAAACGAAGAGATTATTGTAGGGTACGAAACCACCTCAAAGTTATTCTTTCCGATCAATCCATTGGGCCATTCCTATAAGTGTCACAAACAACCCTAGAGTTCGTAGTAAAATAACACCTTAAGACACACATCAACCAAAACCCTAATTTCACCTAGATACTCCAATGTCACCTCAAGTATCCATGGGTATGATTATACGATATGCATCACACAATCTCAAATTCATATATTCAACCAACACATAGAACCTCAAAGAGTGCCCCAAAGTTTCTACCAGAGAATCAAGGCGAAAACGTGTGCCAACCCCTATGCATGGGTTCATGGGCGGAACACTCAAGTTGATCACCAAAACATACATCAAGTGGTTCAATACAATACCCCATTGTCATCATGGGTATCCCACGCAAGACATACATCAAGTGTCCTCAAATAATTAAAAGACTCAATCCGATAAGATAAATTCAAAGGGGAAACTCAATCCATTACAAGAGAGTAGAGGGGGAGAAGAAACATAAGATCCAACTATAATTGCAAAGCTCGCGATACATCAAGATCGTGCCAAATCAAGAACACGAGAGAGAGAGAGAGAGAGATCAAACACATAGCTACTAGTACATACCCTCAGCCCCGAGGGTGAACTACTCCCTCCTCGTCATGGAGAGCGCCGGGATGATGAAGATGGCCACGGTGAGGATCCCCCCGCAGGTGAGTCTTAACAGGTCCCATTGGTTTTTGGTGGCTATAGAGGCTTGCGGCAGAACTCCCGATCTATTATGTTCCCCAAAGGTTTTAGGGTATATGGATATATATAGGCGGAAGAAATACGTCAGGGGAGCCACGAGGGGCCCACGAGGGTGGAGGGCGCGCCCAGGGGGGGTGGGCGCGCCCCCTGCCTCGTGCCTCCCTCGTTGCTTTCCAGACGTGCACTCCAAGTCTCCCGGGTTGCTTTCTTTCCAAAAATAACTTCTCCAGATGGTTTCATTCCGTTTCAACTCCGTTTGATATTCCTTTTCTTCGAAACACTGAAACAAGGGAAAAAACAGGAACTGGCACTGGGCTATGGGTCAATAGGTTAGTCCCAAAAATAATATAAAAGTGTTTAATAAATCCCATAAACATCAAAAATAGATAATATAATAGCATGGAACAATAAAAAATTATAGATACGTTGGAGACGTATCAACAACGCTGGCGCTCCTTCATAAATATGATATTCTTCAGGGGCGTTAGTCCTCATTTTTCATCCCTTTCGGTCATTCGATGACAAAGGGGGAGAAATTTGAGTTAGTCTTCAAGCGGGTCTATATATGGGCATTTTTTTGCTAAGTTACAACTCTCGTTCTTTTGGAAGACTTTATTGGATCGAGTTGTAATCTTAAAGCCGATGGTGGTCTGATACTTTTGCTATGTTCTTCTGCATGCTATTCCTCATATATGTTAATGCATGCATGCTGAATAACATCAGTCACCATATTTCATCATGCATTTCAAAATCTTCATATCATATGTTAAATGCGTGTATGAATTACAAGATATGGGGGGAGATCTCCATGATTCTACTCTTCAAATGTGCATTGCTTCAAAGCAAATTCCTCACTATGCACATCTTCAGGGGGAGTTCTTCTATATCTTGCAATCAAATTCCTCAATATCTATATTTACACTTCATATGTTTATTCCCATTAAAAACTTAACCTATATTGTCATCAATCACCAAAAAGGGGGAGATTATGAGTGCATCTAGTGCCCCTTAGTGATTTTGGTGTATTGAAGACTTATAGGTTAAGGGACTGATGCGTTTGTGAGTGTACACAGGTCTATAAGTCTATGAGGAGTTTGATATTTACAGAGAAAGTCGACCCCTAAAAATGAACGTCTTCATCTCAAGACTTTCTGAAGAATTTGAAAGTGAAGAAATTGGTGTGACCTTGTGTCGGTGTACAAAAGAAGGGACACACCTTTGTACCCCTTTACCTATGCACGGACAGTAGGAGCCGCGCCCACGGCCGCACCAAGCAGAATAGGGGAGGTGAACCGAGGTGAAACCGAAGCCCAAGACAGCCAAAGCAACGCCAAGACCGAGACCACAAAGCGCAGAGGGACGAAGCAGGTTCCCCCGGCAAGACCCTTGCCGGGCAGCAGCCCATGCCCGGCAAGGCCCTTGCCGGGTGGTTCTTCAACACCAGCGGAGCGCACCACCCTTGAGCCCACGGTCTCCAACACCATCAACCACGTTGGGCCAGGGCTCGGGAGGCACCTCCATGGTGGCATGCAGATCTTTCTGAAGACAAGGAATATTCAAGATTGGATGAGGATTAAAAGACAACGATCATCGGCAAGATCCTTGCCGAGGACGACAGCACGCCGTGGCGAGGCCCTTGCCGGGCCACCCGGCAAGGCCCTCACCAAGGGCGCCAGCAGGGCCACTTCTAGGCCCGCACCAGCCAAGTCTCCACCACCGTTTGCATGCAGCTGCTAGCCCAACCAGTTGGGCAGGCACCTGCGTGGCAACATGCAGCTTCCAGGCCAACTCAACAAGCGCCTGCGTGGTGGCATGCAGATCTTCATGAAAACTTTAGCACTGCGCCACCTCAGCTGCATGCCTGCCTACATGGCACCGCATGCATCGCTGGCCAGGGCGCGTGTCGAAGCAAGGAGGAGTGACGACAGACGGGACGGGCCTCGTTCCCGTCCTTGATAAAGCAAGGGGACACCTAAGCGATGCATTAAATGCGTCTTGTCCTGTAATACGAGTGATAAGCTCGTAGCACTGTACGCCTTTCCACCTCCTGTGTGCCATTGTGGCAGCCCCTTTCGACTATAAAAGGAGGCCCATGGTGTACTGGAGGGGGATTCGGCTCTTTGGATTGATCCAGCCACCGTAGCTAGTTGGAAGGCTCAAGAACAATCAATACATCCACCAAAACAGGAGTAAGGTTTTACACATCCTCGCGGCCCGAACCTGGGTAAACGATCCTTGTGTTGATTACTAATCCTGCTCTTCTTGCAACCCTACACCCCGGCAACCATAGTAGGGACTCTTGTGATCCCATAGGTGTCGTTTCCCACCGACATCTTTGTCGCGCCAGGTAGGGGGCGCAATTGTGAGAATTATGTCTAGTAGTTAGCCTAGCGTTTCTTCATCGCCATGGCTCCCAAGAAGAACACGGCCAAAAGGACAGCGCTACCTGCAAGTGCGAAGGGTGCCAGAGCGGCGACAAGAAAGCTAAGTCATGCCGAGCCTTTAAATATTTCCCTTTTATATAAGGTTATCGTCCTCAGAGGTCCTGCCTATGTATGGAAAACCTACACGCAAAGGGGCCCTCCCGCGATTGGCAACGCCCTTATTCTTTTTCGAGTATGCTCAACAGCTCAAGCGGCCGCGTCGAGAGTGGCGGGGTAGCCTTCCGCACCTGGCAACGCTCTCGATTCTGACTCGAGTTAAGCTCGACAGTTCGGGCGGCCGCGTTAAGGGCAGTAAGGTGGTTCGCCCGGCAGCAAGCACACCCGGAAGGCCAATGGGAATCCGTCCCCAAGACGCCGCCCTGGGTTTACGCACCGGCAGGCCTACCCAGTTACTAGGGTGGATATACAAAGGAAAATCGAGCAGGAAAATAACGTGCATAACATCAAAAGTACTGCAGAGTTATATTACATCAATTGTCGCCACGGTTCAACTAAAGATAGAAATTTTCTTGGCCATGAACCTGCAGCGATGATAAGAAACGGGGAGCCTAATACCGGCGCTGGCCCTCCACCCTCAGAATTCCGCCGACACCGCTGATGATGGGCTTGATGCGCTCCCTGAGCGGTGCAAGGTCAGTATCCTCCGGCAAGCTCTCCAGCGCAGCGTCGAAGTCGAGGTCGGGGTAGCAATACGCCACCTTGGTGAGAACCTTGGTCATGGCACCCTGGCAAAGCCTCCGGGCCTCGTCGGCCAGCGAGGCCGCCCGGTTGGCGTGAAGCCGCTCCAAAGCACCGATGACCTTCTCAAAGAACAGGGTCAGGCTGCAGTTGGTGCTCAGACTCCGCTCCGGGACGTACCTCACGTCCGGCATCCCCATGGTGGCCAGCTGCACAGCGGCCTGGTTGGCAACGGTGGCGAGGCGATCGAGCCAGCGGTTCTCGGCCTCCACGTGCTCCTTGAAGTTGAGGGCCTCTATCTTCCGCAGCTGCTTCTCGGTCTCCAGGTTTTTGGTCAAGGTCCCCTCCCAGGCCCTGTCCTCCGACAGCATCTTCTCGATACCCTCCAGCTTCAGCTTGAGGTCTTTGATGGAGTTATTCGCCTTGGAGAGCTCCCCGGCCCTGCTGACGGCCGCGCCCTGCGCCTCCGTCAGGGCGCCGTTAAGCGTGTCCCTCCCTGGGACAGCTTCAGGGCCTGCTCCTTTAGCCCGTCCCGCTCCACCTCCAGCTCCTTCACCTTGCCGGCATGAACCGGGGCCTGGGCATCGAGCGCCTCTTTGTGCCTCTGCTCTAGCTCACGGATCCGCTGCAAGACAAGCTTCCCCACCTCTTCATCCTTGCCACAAAGCGTGGCGGCAAGCTTCTCCTCGCGCGTGGCAAGGTCCTCCTCCTGGGAGTTCAGTGCGGCCTCGTGCTGGGTCCGGGTGGCCTCGGCGGCGGTGGCCAAGTTCTTCGCCGTCTCTTGGGCCTTCTCGACATCGGCCAGCTTCATGGTGATCTCCACATCATGCTTGGCCAGCTCGCTCTGGGCAGCCTTCAGCTCATCGCGAGCCTGATGGAACCAGTCCTGCGTCTCGGTGACGCGCTTCTGGAGGTCCGCCTCCGCCTTCTCCGCCACCGCTGTCCTGGACCTAGCCTTGTCCAGGCGGGCACGGTGGAGCACTTGGAGCATCCAGAAGTTGGCACCCATGGCCTAGACCAGCCGCTCCTCCTGGGTGCCGTCGCCACCAACGCTCGTCTCGTCGACGACCTTGAGTCCGGTGGAGGCGAGCACTTCGTCGTCGAACACCTCTCCCTTGACGGGGGCCCTGGTGCTTGACGCGCCGGGGAGGTGGACAAAGAGGTCGTCGCTCACCTTCAGGTACCTGCCGGAGCCATAGGCAGCGGAGGAGGAAGGCTGGTCATCGACCACCTCCTCCTCGGCACTGGCCTTGTCGGCCTCCTCGGCGGTAGCCTTGCCGGGCTCCCCGGCAGTCCCTTTGGCGGCATCCTCCACAGCGCCCCTGGCGGCCTCCTCGGCGGCGATCTTCTCGGCCTCCAACGCGGCGTCCTTGGCCACGTCCTCGATGACGGTGTCCAGGTCCTCCCAGTCCACTGAGAGAGGATATGGATATCAAGAAAAGGTGGGGTAGAGCCAAGATCAAAGATTCAAAAAGAAGAGAAATAGCAGGGACGAAAGGCCTGAGACTTACCGGTGCCAGGCTGGGAAGCAGAAGTCCCCTCCCCGCCAACATCTAGCAACTAGGCAAAGCCACCCGCGCCCAAGTTCTCCTCCTCCTCCTCCATGTGCATGAGCTCGGTGCTTGGCGCCCTTGCCGGGGACGCCCCTCGGGGCGGTGTGGTTGATGGGGGCGGCATGGTGGGAGTAACCCTGTGTGGCTCCTCCCGCTGCTGCTCTCCTCCTGCATACACGGCAAGGTCAGCACCGAAGTATCATACCCCTGACACATGTCGACGAGGAGTGAGCGGTGAACTTATGCTGGGGGCTGCGCCGGGGGCTGCTATCCGGACTGCTCAACACCACCAGCGGCGCCCTTGTAGCACCAGCTGGGGGATGGCCGCCCGCCGAGGCCTTGCCCTCTTTACCCTTTGGGCCAGCGTCTCCGCGTCCCTGCAAGGATGAAAATAAGTCAAGACATGCGGCACAAACTAAGGAAACAGAGATAGCGAAGAGGGGCAAGTTGCTTACTCGACGTTCATCTCCTCCTCTGCTGCCTTCCTCTTCCTCCTTGGGCTGAGGGACCCAAAATCAAAGGTGACCCCCGCGTCAACGTCTGCCGGGGGAGGGGAAGGAGGTGGCGTCCGAACGCGCCTTGCTGAGGAAGAAGCGGATGCCCTCTCCTTCGCTGCCGCGGCCGTTGCCACTTTCTTTGTCGCCGCAGCCCTCGTCTGGTGTGCGGACATCTCCTGGGCCTGCCGCAGCTGTGCGGCCCTGCCAGGCCGGACCGGCTTGCCGGAGGTGGCCCACCGCAGGACCCGTCCTCTCCCCGTGGCTGGAGGGTCGACGGCCACGACTTCCTCCTCCTCGGTCTCTTCTTCCGACAACTCATCGGCCGCGTCTTCGACAAGAGGAGCCCCGGTGCCGGCGCTGCTGGCCTCCCCGGCGGCCTCCGCCCACCGGGCGAACTCCTCTTCCTCCGCGGCCGCCGCGACCTTGTCCTGCATGCCACCAGCGCTGCCGGCCTCCTCGGCATGCTGTGCCTCCATCGCCCTGGCTGCGATGCAGTCTGACTCTGCCTGGGTGGTGTCCTGGATGAGCCGCGGCTCATCGGTGACATACCCCTCGTGCAGGGTGTCGAAGAACTACTGCACCTGGATGTCCTCCGGCTCGACCCAGCTCGGTTCAGGGACGTGCGTGTTGCAGTCCGGCATCATGGCAATAATGTCGGTCCGGCGCGAGTTATTTCTCAGCAGGACCACTCCTGCCGGCAACTTGAACAAGGGCCCTTGACGACCTTGCTAGCCTTTGCGGCAGCCCTCGTGACCTTGTCGGTCCGCTCGACCTCGCCGTTGCGGCCCACATCGACCTGGAAAAGCCGCTGTCAAAAGTGGGCATGCCCCATCACTGTGAAGTTGTGGTCGAGGCTTGGGTGAAGCCGCATGATGTCGGCGGCGTTCGTGAAGAGCCAGGCCGGCCTCCCCTTGTTGTGCAGTGGAGCGATCCGGCGGCGGATGAAGTCCACCCCGATCATCTCAAGGGTGAGCCCGGCCTCGGTGAGCCGAAGGATCCTGGTGGTGGCGATCGTGAGCTTCTCTTCGTCGGCATCGACGTCGCTCCAATTGCTTCTGCGGACCGGCGGCACCCGGCGAACTTCGCAGAACGCAGGCAGGTCCTTCTCTTCAATCCAGCACCACCGACCCCGCCACTCTTCCCACCTCTCCTTCATGGCGCCATCTGGGTACGCTCCCTTGGACCTTGGGATCCAGGTGACGCAACCGGAGATGGCGCCCCCCTTTGGATCCGAGGGAAGAAGTAGTGGCGGAAAAGCGCTGTGTTGGGGTGCACCCCGGCGAAACCCTCACAAAGGTGCGCGAAAAGGGCCATGCACGCCACAACATTTGGGATAAAATCCAAGAGGCGGAAGCCAAAGGTGTGCATGATGTCGCTAAAGAAATCGGAGAAGGGAGGACAAAGCCCATAGGAGAAATAGTCGACAAAGAAGGTGTACCGATTCGGGGCAGCCTCGGCGCAGTTGGCGGGGATGACGCGCGTGGCTGGGTGCCCCGACTTCTCTCCCCCCGTCTTCACCCCCCACAGGGGCTTGAAGGCTTCCTGGAGCTCAAACACATCAACTGTCGAGGGGAAGCAGGCGGATTGCGTCCGCTGCACCGCCAGCGCACCCTCCGGCAGCTCCGTCGCTCCGGCATCCTTAGCCACTCCCTTGCCCTTGGTGGATTTGGGTGCCATGGCGGCTGGGGGAGGGGGCAAGAAATAGAGGAAGGTGGGAACGTGATGGCGGCGAGCAAGAGCGAAGCTTAGGGAAGAAGAGCAAGGCGAACGGAGACTTCCGAGATTGGGATTGCACGGAGGGTAAAGGAACAGTGCGCTCACAGTTATCCCTTTTTATGGGGAAGGTGCGGGTCACGCTGCCCATTTACTACGATGTGACGCATGCATGCGGGAACCGCCCCACGCATGACCCCCACGTCACGCGCACCCCTCCATGTCGCGCATTCGACGCAGGTCGTGGGGAAGCGCAACAGACAAAAAATTACCGCGGTAAAAACCGCCCTCCTGCTTGCGCATCGTTTTGGGCCTGGCCCAACAACGTGTCACGCTTATGTGCGGCCCAGGCCCGGGGGCTCCTGTCATTTTACAAAAGAAGGGGCGCACCTTTGTACCCCTTTACCTGTGCACGGACAGTCGGAGCCGCGCCCACGGCCGCACCAAGCAGAATAGGGGAGGTGAACCGAGGTGAAACCGAAGCCCAAGACAGCCAAAGCAACGCCAAGACCGAGACCACAAAGCACAGAGGGATGAAGGAGGTTCCCCAACAAGACCCTTGTTGGGGCAGCCCTCCGCTGCCCCGGCAAGGCCCTTGCCGGGGCGGCTCTTCCAACACCAGCGGAGCGCACCACCCTTGAGCCCACGGTCTCCAACACCATCAACCACGTTGGGCCAAGGCTCGGGAGGCACATCCATGGTGGCATGCAGATCTTTGTGAAGACAAGGAATATTCAAGACCAGATGAGGATTAAAAGACAACGATCCTTGGCAAGATCCTTGCCGAGGGGAGCCACAAGACCCCAGGCAAGGCCCTCACAAAGGGAGCCAGCAGGGCCACTTCCAGGCCTGCACCAGCCAAGTCTCCACCATCGTTCGCATGCAGCTGCCAGCCCAACCAGTTGGACAGACACCTGCGTGGCAACATGCAGCTTCCAGGCCAACTCAACAAGCGCCTGCGTGGTGGCATGCAGATCTTCGTGAAGACTTTACCACCGCGCCACCTCTGCTGCATGCCTGCCTACATGGTGCCACATGCATCGCTGTCTAGGGCGCGTGTCGAAGCAAGGAGGAGCAGTGACGGACGGGACGGGCCTTGTTCCCGTCCCTGATAAAGCATGGGGACACCTAAGCGATGCATTAAATGCGTCTTGTCCCAGAATCTGAGCGATAAACTCAGAGATCAGACGCCTTTCCACCTCCTGTGTGCCACTGTGGCAGCCCCTTTCGACTATAAAAGGAGGCCCATGGCGTACTGGAGGGGGATTCGGCTCTTTGGATCGATCCAGCCACCATAGCTAGTCGGAAGGCTCAAGAACACTCAATACATCCACCAAAGCAGGAGCAGGGTCTTACGCATCCTCGCGGCCCGAACCTGGGTATACGATCCTTGTGCTGATTACTAATCCTGCTCTTCTTGCAACCCTTCGCCCCGACAACCGTAGTAGGGATTCTTGTGATCCCTTAGGTGTCGTTTCCCACCGACACCATGAAGACTTGATATACATGCGAGGAACATGAAGCGTGAAGATTTTTGTTTTCGTTGTTTCATTTTCTCTTTCTTGACTCATAGGAAACACCGTACTGTTAAAGGGGGTCGAGGAATAACTAACGAAAAGTTTCCAAGTGATGCTCATCTCAAAATCCTACACCTACCAATCATTTCGAGTGAAGCCATTGGAAATCTCATGTAGTTCAGTTAATTTCTTCAATGACAGAGACGAAGATCTTCTGGTCTCTGAGGAATTTGTTCTGACTGAGGAGTTAGGAATTCGCTAGTGCGGATTGCCTACAAGTGAGGAACATGATAGCCCTGAGGAATTTGATAGATCAAATATCCGATCATTGCTGTGCTACGCACCAGCTACCCAAAAATATCTACCCACCTAACGCTCATATCATTGAAGGGCATTTATGTATTATCATGTCAGGCTGCTCCCTAGGCTACAAATAGTGCCCCCTACAACCACTAGCTGGTTGGCTGCTCCGAGAGAAAATGACACTTGTCATTGAGAGCATCCCATCCTCCGAGGACTTTGAGCGAAAATCATCAAGTGAGGAAAACCCAAACCCAAACACCTACAAAACCAAAGTGATTGAGCATAACTGAAGAAATTGTTCCTGTGTGGATCCAACGCTTGTTACCTTAGAAGTTTGTGCATCTTCCAGAAGGTTCGGCGTCATGGTCTAGAGCATCCAAGAGGAAATTGTGGATCGCCGAGTGACAGAGTTTGTGAAGGTTTGGAAGTCACTGAAGACTTACCACGAATGATTGGGTGAGGTCTGTGTGACCTTAGCTCAAGGATAATATGGTGAGGACTGTGTGTCCGGGACTGTGTGTCCTCAGGTTTAAATACCTAGCCGCTCCAACCAGACATACAATTGTCACATCAGTTTGAACTAGTCTACCAAATCAATGTCTTCACAAAGCCTATTGGTTCTATTTCCTCAACCCTTCCATTTCTTCACTATTGTGTTGTGGGCTTGTTCATATCTGTTTGAAGACTTTGACTGAAGACTTTATCAATTTCCTCTGTTCAATTTCTTCAGTCTGTTTGTCTTCATCCTATTTTATCCTTTGCTTACGCTTCCTGTACTCTGCGGTTGTTTTTCATTTCATCATGATGTCTATGCTTATGCTATGTTATGATTTCATCAGAGTACTTATTCTGCTGCAAGTAGTTCTTCGCTAAGGAATTTCCTCACCCTAAAATTCCTCAGTGAAGAATTCATAAAAATCGCCTATTCACCCCCCTCTAGTCGACTTAACGCACTTTCAGCCACAATAATCATTCTTGTGATTAATCTTTGTGCTTTCTACTGCAGAGCAAGGCTTGGCTAGTCGTCATCGCTCATGATATTGACCCAATTGAGCTGGTTGTGTGGCTCCTAACCCTGTGTAGGAAGTTGGAGGTCCCATCCTGCATTGTTAAGGAAAAATCACGACTTGTATCGGTATATTTCCCCCCATTATACCCTTCTTAAATTTGTTACCATAACTAGGAACAAATGCTCACTTTGGCTTACCCTCTCTTGACCGTTCAAAACAAGACCACCTCTATTCTCTGCCTTACCACTGTGAAGAACAAGGACAAGCTTGAGTTCAATAAGATCTTGGAGGCTATCAAGGATGTTGCTCACATAACCCTTGCTATCATTGATATGCACTCCACTTTGTTGTTACCTTTCTAACATCTCCAATGTCTACTATTTTGCAAGCTAAGTTTAATGACAAGTTCGACAAGGTCATGAAGAAGGGAGGTGGTTTCATGGGATCCAAGTCTGCAGGCGAAGACCAAGGCAAGGGAAAGGCTCATCGCCAGGGAGGCCGTGCAGAGGATGAACTATGCCTAGCCTTATACGTCACAACATATGTGCAATTTAGTTACCCTTTTGTGTGTCTTGATTTTGACGAGGAACTCGAACCCTTTTAGCGGCACTATGGAATCGTATTGTGGTTTTCTGATCCACTGTTCTTTTCGCCAGACTTACGCAAAGATCAGTTGAGGTTGGGTACAATTGTGTGCATGGAAAATTTGATGCCTAAGATATGTTCTCATGATGCTACAATTTGCATGTTACATGATCTGTGTTGTTATACATCTACTACATAAAGTATCTAGAGATTCATTTCCTTACATTTCAGTGCCTACTTTTTATCATAGAGAAAATAAAAATGATAGAAGGTACTCCCTCCTTCCCATAATGCAAGCTATTGTCATGCAAGATTGTATCGTATGTGAACAAATTCCGGGGTTATAATTCTAGAATATTCATCTTCGTTGTTCTGCTTAGCTAAACCATCAACTAATTGGTTTATCATGTTTGTGCAGTTCCGAAACTGGATAAAGAATGCACCTTTCATTTTCCTATAGTCTATTGGTTGGCGCTGCAAGTTTGGTTGTGTGGCTTCTTTAGTTGTACATGTTGTATTTGCATCTTCAACACCATCTCTTTCCATAAATATTGAGATGGTTTAAGGTCAAAAGCACTAAAAGATAATTTACTTGGATTGATGGTATATAGTGTAGTACTTGAGGATGATGCGTGCTTTGCCGCACCGTCCTTTTGTGGTGAGTTGAGCCTCTCTTTTTATTACATAGGTTATCATCGTTAGTTGGTTCGTTGGGTGTTTTGTTTAAGCTATAGTACCTAAATTAGTTGTTTATGTGATAAAAATTTTTTCTAGACAACTTGATGAGCGAAGCTTCACATAATGCACATGCAAAAAAAGACCACACAATGCATGTGATTTTCAGTTAAGGGCAATATGTTAACATGAGGTACATGCACAAAATAATAAAATGCTAATTATCCATCATCTTTCAACTAATCTGTTCCACCTGTGCTCTTATCCGGTCCCAAAATTTAAATCAAAACAACCAAAGTTTGGACCAATCTTGTTCGCATCACGCTACATGATGTGTTGCACATGTACTACATCAACATAGACGTCACACGAGTCTAGCTTGTTACTGATGTCAAGAAACACACTTCGTATGACTTAATATTGTTCACCGGAGGGTACACATCATAGTTGTTGCCTGCAAAAACTTTTGCATTTTCGTCTCTAGAATGTCCCTCTTTAGGTCCACACAGCTAAGTATCCCTCCATTAACCAAGTTAATTATAAACACTCGGGTAACTGGCTAAAACACGGCTATATCCTCTATAATGATTGAGGCCGGGACTGAGACTGGGTCAATGAAACATACCTTTCGCTTAATGTAAGAGAAACAAACTGTGACAGAATGGCTAATTATAATGCCATGACCATAGTAGAATAAATTAGTAGCTTGTAAATTTGTACCATTACAGAAATTTACTTAATCTTACAAGCTACCAGTCTATGTAAAATTTTACAAGCTACCAATTTATTCTTTAGAAACGAAAGAGTTCACCCCATTAGAGAAAAGAAGTTCCGGAACAGAAAGATAAGAAAACGAAAAGATATTAGCAGCCCATAATCCAAAGTGTACATAGACTTAGCATTGACGATGGAAACAATGACACTATAATTCAGCAGCCATAAACATTTCCATGTGTAGTGAACTACTTCTATCAATTGAACATAGTACTATTTGCCCATGAATTCTCAGGGCTACCAAAAAATCCTACTGAAAGCAAACAATTGATTTTAGACGACCTTAGACTAAGGGGAGAAACATAAGACAAGTTAAAGCCCATAACAGAAGAAAGAGCAACATAAGAAAGAAAAACACCTCTTTTACGAACTAGTGGGCCTACAAAAATCTCATAGCCTCCTAACTGAACATGATGAAAAATATAATGGATTCTAACAACCCCTACTGCACTAGTACAACTTAGGTAAGTACATTGATTGCATAAATATGAATAAGAAGGGACCACTTAACTATCGCCATACTTTTTTTTGCCTAAACAATATAAAGCTTTGTCATCATCCATATTCTTTGTATATCATTATAGAGGACAAGAATTAAATAAAAATTATTACATTATCAAAGTATATATTTAATGAGAATAGTCAAAGCTCTTAAGTTGTATCTCTATATGAAACGTTTACTTCTCGCCTTAAAGCAGCAAAGTCACTATCAGAAACAATGTACATTGGCCTCTCCACAATAAATTAATCAAATGCGTGCTCTTATATGCATTACTGAAAGTCTATAAGTATACATAATTTGAGGCTACACCGGCAGTATTATACGTGTTGCTGGCGTGCGATGTTTGCAACTTCACCACTATATTCACTCACCTAGCGGCGCACAATATAATTTGCATGCCACGAACGCTTCGTGCACCAAATAAAGTTTTTTCAACACCATGTAACATTTTGCATTTCACATTAAAACTAAGTACATATTATATAACATTACACAGTAGAACAGTACCAGACAATAGAACATTAGGACTTGATATTTAATTGGCTGTTAGCTAGATCTCACAAACATAACCAGTTAATAGAAGCATTATGAGCTAAAATAGTACTAGTATATAGCGCTAATACATGAGCAATGCATTCATGTACTGCCCTGCTGAGGGAGTCCTGGATTAAGGGATCCTCGGGCGTCCAGGCTGTGTAACATGGGTCGGACTAATGGGCCGCGAAGATACAAGACGGAAGGCTTTCCTCCGTGTCCGGATGAGACTCTCCTTGGCGTGGAGGGCAAGCTTGGCGTGCGAATATTAAGATTCCTTTCTCTGTAAACCGACTCTATACAACCCTAGCCCCCTCCGGTGTCTATATAAACTGGAGGGTTTAGTCCGTAGAAGCAATCATAATCATACAGGCTAGACATCTAGGATTTAACCATTATGATCTCGTGGTAGATCAACTCTTGTAACCCATATAATCATCAAAGTCAATCAATCAGGAAGTAGGGTATTACCTCCATTAGGAGGGCCCGAACTTGGGTAAACATCGTGTCCCCTGCCTCCGATTATCCTTAATCCTTAGATGCACAGTTTGGGACTCCCTACCCGAGATCTACCAGTTTTGACACCGACATTTGTGCTTTCATTAAGAGTTCCACTGTGCCGTCGTATGGCCCGATGGCTCCATCAATCATCTACAACAATGCCACTGCAAAGGAGATTTTCCTCCCCAATCAGATCTTTGTATTCGGCGACTTCGCACTGCGTGCCAACTCGCTTGGCCATCTGGAGCAGATCGACAGCTATGCCCCTGGTCACCAGATCAGTTTTGGAAATCTAAACTATGTTGCTGATATCCGAGGAGACTTGATCTTCCAAGGGTTCGCGGCTCCAATCACCAATCCGGCCATAGATCCGGAGCACGCCACCAGGCCCGAAGATGGGAGTCTAGAACCCGCTGGACTCTTTGCAGCTATAGAGCTGAACACTGGAGAACCAGAGAGAATAGCACCACCAGCAATTATCACAAAGTCGAGCTCTTCTCTGGATACTAGCTCCGAACCCTCGAAGCCCGCGTCATGCGAGTTCAGCCAGGGAACTTTGGTCCCCATCCAAACCTTGCTCTTAAACAAGGCTCTGGACTTATTGCGATCCCTCACCATCATAGAGGAACCGCTTCTGAATTAAGCCCAGCCCGGACTAGGGGCTGAAAATAGGGAATTTTACTTCCCACCCACCATCCACTTTATAGCCACTGTCGAGGATCTAACCGACATGCTTGACTCTGCCTCCGAAGACATCGACGATAGGGACGACGATGCCGGAGAGGAGCAGGCCCAAAATCCGCCTTTCACCGGATGGTGGACGGCCACTTCCTCATACGACGTGTACATGGTGGACACACCTAAAGAAGGAAACAACGATGAGGAGAAGGACCCAGTCGAGGATACACCTCCTAAGATACCACCAAAACATCGACGTCAGCGGTGCCGCTCTAAATCGCGTCGCGAAAAAAAGAGCAATACCGGCACCGGAAACAATGATACTCCGGAAAATGCTGAAGACCAAGAAGACCCATCGAACCAACATCCGAACAGGATGATCGGGAGGACGGGCGAGTTGACCCTGACGGGCAAGCAGGGAACAAAGACTCGGAGGACAGCAACTATTTCCCGCTCTCCGAAGATGACGTGAGCCTCGGCGACGAAGATTTTATCGTGCCACAGGAATCCCTAGAACAAGAGCGCTTTAAGCGCCGGCTAATAGCCATGGCAAGAAGCCTAAAAAATAAGCAGCAGCAGCTTCAAGCTGACCAAGAGCTGCTCAACGACAGATGGATTAATGTCCTGGCAGCTGAAGAGTACGGCCTCGAACGCCCAACAAAGAGTTACCCAAAGTGTAAGCTACTACCGCAATTTGACGATGAGGCGCTGGAGCCCATACCACCCGCGCGTAATGCGGCGGACGGACCTAATCGACCACCACGTGGCCGCGAAAGAGCGGCAACTCAAGCCGAACACCAGCCTACACCACCGCGCCATAAAAGCAGAGAAAAAACAGCTCGGGGATACACATATGACCTGTGACAAGACCTCAAAACAGAAATGTCACACCGGATCAATCTTCGGATCGCGGGGGTGCGCCCCGGCGCGAGAAGACGGCTATCAAGCCTGGCGCGACAAGCATAATAACGCCCGGGCCAAAAACAGCAGACGGACTTCGTCCGAACTGCATCGTGACATGGCCCGATACAGAGGCGCCGCACACCCCCTAGGCTTCACCAATGAGGTAATGGAGCATCAGTTCACAGAAGGGTTTAAACCCGTGAACATTGAATCATATGACGGCACAACAGACCCCACAGTATGGATTGAAGATTTTCTTCTCCACATTCACATGGCTCGCAGTGATGATCTACACACCATCAAATACCTCCCCCTAAAACTTAAGGGGCCAGCTCGACACTGGTTGAACAGCCTCCCAGAAAACTCTATTGGAAGCTGGGAGGACTTGGAGGATGCCTTTAGAGACAACTTCCAAAGCACTTATATCCAGCCTCCGAATGCCGATGAACCTCAGTCATATAGTCCAACAGCCCGGAGAGTCAGCCAGGAAATTACGGACCAGGTTCCTAATTAAAAAGAACCAGATTGTCGACTGTCCGTACGCCGAAGCCCTAGCGGCCTTCAAACACAGCATCTGCGACGAATGGCTCGCCCAACACCTCGGCCAATAAAAGCCAAAGTCCATTGACGGTGTCCTGGACTAGGGGGTACTCACCACGTCGTCTCCCGATCAGTTGGATTGGGCCGAGGATCCCCATGGCCGTATACTCATGGGCCAGTCCGGACAGTTGCCGCATACAAGGAAGATTCCCCAAGACTTGGCGATCAAGACAAGGACTCCTCCCCCACCGGCGTATTCGGCTAGGACTCTTGTTATCCTAGGACTCTGGTGCATTATATAAACCGAGGCCAGGCTAGTCGATAGACAATCTCATATATACAACAATCATACCATAGGCTAGCTTCTAGGGTTTAGCCTCTTTGATCTCGTGGTAGATCCACTCTTGTAAACATCCACAATATCAATATCAATCAAGCAGGACGTAGGGTTTTACCTCCATCAAGAGGGCCCGAACCTGGGTAAAACATCGTGTCCCTTGTCTCCTGTTACCATCCGCCTAGACGCACAGTTCGGGAACCCCTACCCGAGATCCTCCGGTTTTGACACCGACATTGGTGCTTTCTTTGAGAGTTCCTCTGTGTCGTCACCTATAGGCCCGATGGCTCGCCTGCAGATCAACTGCGAGTTCGGCATCTTCGTCACCAGCTCGACTAGTCACCTTGGTTCGACCAAGGACTGCGCCCTACCTCCGATCGTCACGTTCGGATGAGGGCCTTCATCAACATCAGCTCCGATCTCTATCAAGATCATGGAGGAATCATCCAGGAGCCCGGGGCTCAACGTCAACATTGCCTCGGGCGACCGCGGCTGTTTTTCTCGGACAGCGAACTTGAATCCGCCGTCAGCGCCTCCTCGAGCGCCGCTTTAACGATTGCTTCGTGGAATTGTGCGGAATTGAATCTACAACAACCCTGGAAAATTTCATCGAGTTCCGATGGAGGAATCTCCGCAATCTCCGATATACCGAGCCGCATTGAATCTGGACGAGAATCCGGACGAGTTTAGGGCGTGGTGTCCAGCTTCTAGCTCGGACTTCCTTTGGAAGATCCAACCGCTGATCGGCTGCGGAATTCCTATATCTACCACCCTCAAAATTTCAGCTCGATCCGACCGCCCAAACTCCGGGAACCTTCCGATTAGTGCATCACTTTTCGGATGTGTTTTCTGCGAAACGAATCGACCCGAAGTTCGTCTTTTTTATGAACGGGATTTGGACATCCTTTTGAAGGAAGTTTTGTATGGGGTATGTGTTTTTTTCCAACACATCCCACTAATTTTAAGATCTTTTGAACATGATCTTCAACATCATGCTGGTGTCAAACCAGTCCGCAATATTGCTCCACGGCTGCCGACCTGCGCTTAGACATCGTCGTCACTTTGTTGAGCCGAGCTCAACTTCTTCGGATCATCATCTCGGCAAGCGTAACAAGAGTCCGCATCGCGAAGTATAAATCATCACCAACATCGCCGCCCCACGGATTACACGGAGCGGGCATACCGCATCGCCGCACGGTCGCTTCATCAAGCCGCATCGACCACGCCACGACCTGCATCGGCAGGGCCGCACTATTGCTTCTTCAAGCTGGTGTCCATCACGCCGACCTACTTCGACATCTCGGCTGGACCGGGGGCTTCGCCATCTCTTCATCAACCTACTCCGGACACTTCGGCGTCACTAGCCGACCAGGCAATGGGAAAATGATCCAGCCGGACTATATCCTTTGGCGTCACCTCGGTGGACGGGGCTTCGTCAACACTTCATTACCCCATGCTCGGGACTTCGGCATCACTCTGCAGTCCTGCATTGACCGTGCTATGTCACCACTTCGGAGTGCTGAGCTCTTTTGCTCCGCCACCTCGGGATCGGCTGGGGGATGGAACCTTGTCCCGAATCAAGCTCGGACCGCGTCGTCAATACCGAACACATCAACCAGCTAAGTTGCCTTCATGCTCAAAGTTTTAAATTTTTAACTTGTGTTCGGCTCGACCAAGCATTATACTTTTTTGGAAAAAAGTTGCTTGTAAAAAATTTTCCTTGTCGAAACTTTGTTCGCACACACTTGACGCGCTACCCGCTCATTATATTCGGGGCTTCTTTAATGAAGCTTATTAATCTGGGCTTTATGCCCAACACATGTGTCGACTTCGCATGTACCTTTTATTCACCATTATCTCGCATCGATATGACTTAAGTTTTGGCCAAGCTGGGTTGTTCGGCTCCTGCTTACCCCCTACGTTCCCGATTGTTCGGCTAGGTGGTAAAGGAGCACCTCTGCGATTATTACTGCTGGTCAGCCGGATGTGTACCTCAGACCGGGTGAAGCCGAAAGCTAGCGTTCTTAAGGGAATACTCGGTCGGTGAACTAAAAGATGATTTCTTACCTATTCATTTACCTGCCCCAGATGTTTTTCTGCTCTTTTTCGCAGTCCGGATATGCACTTTAGGGCATGCCTCCTGTGGAAAGGAACCCCTAACGGAACTATTCTCCACGAAGATGTTTCTTACTAACCATGTAATATAACATAACTAGTTGGGCACTTGTCCGATAAAGCACTAATGACCCCTACGCCTGGTCTCCACGCATGCCCCGTTTTTATAACCGCGAGGGTATTCGGACACACTCCGGACTATTGGGTCCAGAGGTTGAAGCTTAAAAGGTCCGCTTCGACAAACGATCTACAATCCGCTAGAAGGCATTCTACATGTCATCTTACATTATATAGTCAACTTTTACCCAAGTCACTTGGGGGCTCTTATGTTTATTTGAGCCATTTCATACTAAGTGTTTTTCTTCTTAGTCGTTGCAAAGTTAAAGCACGGCAGAAGCACTTTTTTTTTCTAAAGTCCAATTTTCGGATTGGCACCGAACACTTGATCTTATTCGGACGTCATGTTTTTTACTGACGCTTTTTGTTTTCCAACCTTTTGGCACTTTTTACCTATTTGTGTGTTTTCAGCACAAGTATCGATCTGCAACGGACACCTTTAGAGATTCGCAAAACATTCTCGGATATTGCTATATATGCATCAGTTTCAATTGTGTCTTGGTCAATAGTTGGGCTGCCGGCCCCAGCTTGCCTCCTACGTTCCGCTTTGTTTGGCTAGGTGTGCAAAGGAGAACCACTGCGATTGTGCTTCCGGCTCGCATGGTCAAGCACCTCGATGGAGAAAGCCAAAACCGACTGTCACAATAGGTGTAAACTGGTCAGCGATCCGATGACTATATTAAATGACGGGCCATTCATAAAATTGGCCGAAGTGTTTCTGGCTTGACCTCGACTATCGCCGAACACTACCGGGGGCTAGTAACTGGCCTCCCAAACTAAATCCTCGATCTTTTGCCCTTACATTAGAGCTGAGGTTTCATAATCATGCTTAGCATGACAACCCAAAGAAAGGAACCGATAGTGGGACTATTTTCTTTGGAAGACATTTCTTCTGTTAAACAGTAATATAACATATCTCTCTGCGTACCTTTGTTTCTAAAACCGTATGGCCAGATTGCCTTGTTTGTCGTAAATCTTTGCCCTCATAAAGGCTTCATAAAGTAGGACAAACACTCCTCGGCTACTGGCCGAGGAGGTTGAAGCCGATGGTCGGTCAACAAAGTTTTGTACAATGCGGATCCAAGCATTAATGACGTAAAGTACTTGGATACATAGAGTCATTACACATAATTTGTGATTTTACTATGGATATCGATCCTTAATTCGGCCTCCCGTGCCCGCATTAAGGCTCGGGGGCTTGGGCTTCGAGCTTATTATTTACAAATATTAAAGGCACATCAATCCTCGATCCGGTGTTGCCACCCGACCCGATGTCTCGGGGCTACTGCATTGCATGTTCTATGCAGAAAATTTTAAGTGCAATACAGTTTCGAGGAGATTTTGATCCTCAGGTTGGTCGGCCGCACCCAACCTGAGTCTTGAGGACTAAGCACGACACTTTCGTGTCCCAAGTATTCTGCCGAGCTAGGACTTGATCCTCGAACGATTTTGCAAATCAACCGAGTCTCGGCAGCTACGGGATCAGCGGTCTTATGTCATCCTTCATGTGCATCTCGGTTTTAGACCGATACCCACCTTGAGGGCTACCGCTATGTATCTCGGCAGAGAATAAATTGCATCAATCAAAAACATTGACAAAAATCGCCCACATTCGGGTGGTGCACCACCGGAAGCAGTCCGGCATAAAGCTCTCGGCGCTAGTGGCTGGCTCCATAGAGGGCATTTCCGGCATTAAGCTCGGCTAAACTCCTTCAATCTTCTTTGAACCAAGGTGATTTACACACTCGGATACAGTCCGGCGTTGGAGCTCGGATACATAGTCGGCGTTGGAGCTTTGATACATCCGGCGTTGGAGCTCGGATACATAGTCGGGCGTTGAGCTGGGATACATCCCGCGTTAGAGCTGGAAGCAGTCCGGCGTTGGTGCTCGGCTGCAAAAGATACTCGAATGTAGTCCGCGTTTGAGCTCGGACGAAGAGGACACTTGCCTCCCGGGAATAACTTCAAACCCGAGGCGTTGCATAAAAATAACAAGGCATTGATAAAGGCCGTAAACTTAAAGGGGCTCCTTGGATACCCGACGTGTAAACTCGTTGAATGCATTTCGACGATCCTCAAGATCAAGATGAGAAGATTTGGTGAACCAGTTTTCAAGACCGACGATCAAGATGAAGAACAGTTCGAAGAATCGAGGAGCGTCCCTAACTTGAAGACCGGTTCAGGGGCTATCGACGGTGTCTGGACTAGGGGTACTCACCACGTCGCCTCCTCGATCAGTTGATTGGGCCGAGGATCCCCATGGCAGATACTCATGGGCCAGTCCGGACAGTTGCCGCATACAAGGAAGATTCCACAAGACTTGGCGATCAAGACAAGGACTCCTCCCCACCGCGATTCGGCTAGGACTCTTGTCATCCTAGGACTCGTGCATTATATAAACCGAGGCCAAAGCTAGTCGATAGACAATCTCATATATACAACAATCATACCATAGGCTAGCTTCTAGGGTTTAGCCTCTTTGATCTTGTGGTAGATCCACTCTTGTAAACATCCACAATATCAATATCAATCAAGCAGGACGTAGGGTTTTACCTCCATCAAGAGGGCCCGAACCTGGGTAAAACATCGTGTCCCTTGTCTCCTGTTACCATCCGCCTAGACGCACAGTTCGGGACCCCTTACCCGAGATCCGCCGGTTTTGACACCGACATCCATGCCAGCCCTTACATCACTAATGACCTGCTTCTGCGCGGGCGAGGATAGCTGGCTAGCCCGTAGCGGCAATAGTACCAGCGACACCGGCACTTCCGAAGCCAGAAACGGCAACGGAAGACACCGGTGCAACAAACATAAGCGTCGAAGCAACAACGATGATACAAAGAATACGACAGTGAATGCGGATTCAGTGGATCCAAATCCGGTCAACGGAAGAAGCCATTCAAACGAAACAAAGACGGTTCATCAAGCCTGGACCGCATACTTGATCGACCTTGCCAGATCCACGGCACGCCCGACAAGCCTGCGAACCACACCAACAGAAGTTGTTGGGTCTTCAAACAGGCCGGCAAGTTAAATGCCGAACACAAGGAGAAAGGGTCACTCAGCGAGGACGACAACGAGGAACCTCGCGCACCGAAAACAGGGGGACAGAAGAAATTTCCACCGAAGTCAAAATGGTGAATATGATATACTCCACTCATATCCCCAAGAGGGGGCGCAAGCGCACGCTAAGGGATGTGTATGCGATAGAGCCAGTCGCCACAAAATTCAACCCATTGTCAGCCTGTCCGATCACCATCGATCGTAGAGACCATCCGACCAGTATTCGTCACAGAGGTTCGGCCGCATTAGTCCTCGACCCAGTCATTGATGGATTCCACCTTACACGAGTCCTCATGGACGGTGGCAGTAGCCTTAACCTGCTCTATCAGGACACAGTCCGCAAGATGGGCATTGATTCGTTAAGAATCAAGCCCATTAAAACTACCTTTAAAGGAGTAATACCTGGTGTAGAGGCACGCTGCATGGGCTCAATCACATTGGAGGTCGTCTTCGGTTCATCGGACAACTTCCGCAGCGAAGACTTAATCTTCGATATCATCACCTTCCGCAGTGGCTACCATGCATTGCTCGGACGAACCGCGTTTGCTCGCTTCAATGCGGTCCCGCACTATGCCTATCTCAAACTCAAGATGCCCGGACCACGCGGTGTTATAATAGTCAATGGAAACATGGAACGCTCCCTCCGTACTAAGGAGCACACCGCGGCCCTGGCAGCGGAAGTACAGGGTGGCCTTATCAAGCCAATAATTACACCGGCGGTCAAGACCCCGAACACCGTCAAACGAGTCCGGACTACCCAACAGTACGACAGTCCAGCTCATCAGGAGTTTAATTAGCAATTAGGCCTCCATCTCAGTCCCTACCAAATTGTGGCATATGTACCACGCGTACATAATTACGCGCTAAAAATACCATGGGAAGGGATGGAGGCATAATAAAGATAAAGTCCACAATACGGCTAGACCCTTTCAGGACACTCATATCTCCTTTTTCTCCTCTTTTTATTTTTCCCAGGTTCCTTACAACCCACATCACCTTTTCGACGAAAACAAGGCCTCTTCTCGAGGCCTATTATGAAAACACTGATCGACGATCCTCTCGAAGGACAATACACCAAGGAGAAAGGCAGCATAGACGCGTAGCAGAGTACCTACGGACCCTAAAGATCAATTGCCATCTTCAGGACACTTACACAGCTTTTCTTTGTGTTCCACATGTCAAATAGCCTTGTTGCTTAGTGCACTATTTGTACCAATATGTTTTGACGTATCAATTAGACTATAATGGAAACAGGTTTTGGCCCAACCTATGTGTTGTTGGCTTATCTCTTAATATGTGTTTCCCTGTTATTGTCTGATTGTCATGTACACCTCGGTACGACTTAAATCGCCAGGGGCTCTATTAGGCCTCGTACATTTGTTAAATACTAAAACAAAGTCCAAACACTTTCACGGTAAAAATTCGGCGTCCCGAATAGAGCATTATATGCATTGGCTCCGAATCATGTCTTTGGTCAATAGTTGAGTTGCCCGGCTCCTGTGGTTGCTACCTTACATTCCACTTGATCGGCTAAGGTAGTAAAGGGAGAACTACTGCGATTGTGTTTCCAGCTCATTCGGACAAACACCTCAGTAGAGAAAGCCGAAAACTGACTGTCATGATGCAGCGAGAGCTGGTTAGCTATTCGGTGACTAAGTATAAATCTCTTGCGATTTTTCCGCGTTGTGCGATATGCCGGCCTACACCCGGCCGGGCATTCACAGCACCCAGGTTCGGATAACCGAACAATACTAGGGGCTGCGCCCACACTATCATTATAAAACTCATATGGCTAAGTGAGAGCGATAAAGCCACATAGTCCGATTGCCTGGTTCGCCGCACTAACACCTCCTTCACGAACCAAAGCATTGGGTAAAGTGTGTTTAGGTGCTATCCCGAACACCCCTGTACTACCTACGTGGGGGCTGAAGCCGACGACTGGCCAACTATCAGATGTCGTGAACAGCCGCACAGGAGGATAAATTTTAAGAGTAAAACATTCAACATATCATACGTACAGCCTTGTTTGACATCACAGATACATTCATTAAAAAATGATGTCCTTTGAAGACTGGCCCTCTACAATGCGGGATCCTTTCAGGACATCATCGAAATACCACTCCGGCATGCGGTGCTCCTTGCCTGCGGGTGGTCCCTTGGTTGCAAACTTGATGGCGTCCATCTTCGCCCCCTGCACCTTGACACGGGCGAAGGCCATCTGCACACCTTCGATGCAGACCGACCGCTTCACGGCATCAAGCCGAGGGCAGGTACTGACCAGCCGCTTCACGAGACCGAAGTAGCTATTGGGCATGGGTTCGGCGGGCCAAAGACGGATTATCAAATCCCTCATGGCCAATTCAGCCACCCTATGCAGTTCGGTCCACTACTTAAGCTGATCGCTGAGGGGCACGGGATGGTCTAGCGCAAGGTACTGCGACCAGAACAGCTTCTCCGTTGAGCTCCCCTCTTCAGCTCAGAAGAACTCTGCAGCATCAGCAATACTCCGGGGCAGGTCCGCAAACACTCCTGGAGAACGCCAAATCCGAGTTAGCATGATATACCTTTTCCTCATGAATTTACTCTGCATGTTGAAGGCCTTACCCGCCGCAATAAGCTTCGCCTCTTGGATCTCCCGGACAGAACTTTGGGCTTCAGTCCGGGCCTCCTTGCTCTTTGAAGGGATTTAGCAAGTTCGGAATTTTGATCCGAAATCTTGCGCTTTAAGGATTTAGATTTGCTTATCGCATCCTTGAGCTCTTGCTGGACTTCCTCCACCCGTGCTTCATGTTTCAGGCGGGAGGCTCGCTCCTCCTCTGGCTCCTTCTTGGCTTCGACCATTGCGTTCTTGAGGGTCTCAACCTCCACTGCGTCAGCTATAAGAATTATTATCAAAGCTCATTAAGATAACAATTTGGAGCTGATATCATTTCAGACATGTTTTCGGTGTCACATATCTTGTTTTCCCTCTAAATTCTGCCTCAGCTCGGACGATCCAGTGGCATGGGCAGCTGACGCCTGCCTCGCAGCCTGTTTGTTCAAACAGATATGTATGTTAACCTCCTGCGCGAATTATTAGATCCTCTGTTCGGTCTTTCTTTTCGAACACCGAACAGAGTCTCAGGGGCTACTATCTATACAGCAGGCATTCCTCTTATACATAGCTAAAAAACACTATTTCACATACCTCAAAGCCTCAAAGAAGGCTAGTGTAGGCTTCGTTCAATCCTCTTTTCACGGACTGAACTTTTTCAATCACCGTACCCATAAGGGTGAGGTGTTCTTCCACAATGGTGGCACTCTGAAGCGCTCTCACGAGAGTGTCCGGCGCCTCCGCATCGACAGAGGTTGCCGGTGTGATAGGCGCGCCCCCTTCTTGCACTACAAAAAAGACACTTTCGTGATGATACGTGTTTGTCACAGTAGGTCAAGTTTTTTCTCATGCATGTACATCCATGAAAAATTTATGACAGAATCAAGATAGTCATACCTATGTTGTCGTAGAAGTGTTCCATGACATTACCAAAATTATCATCACGGAAGTGTCCACTTCCATGACGATAAATCACGCGTCATGGAAGTGCTTTCGTCAAGGGTGACCGACACGTGGCATCCACCGTAATGGAACGCCGTTAAGCTATCGGGTCCGGTTTTGGATCTGATAACCCGCTAAGAGACCGGACCAATGAGGATTTTCCACGTGTAAAATTCTCATTGGCCGGAGGAAACACGTGTTGGCTCACCGTTGGGACAGATGTCATCCATTAATTGGACAGGAGGCGCCTATGATACGTCGACACGTGGCACGGCCCAACAGAGGCCCATTCTGGTGAAAAGGCCGGCCCGTTTGACTTGGTCAAAAGGTAACGGGCCGGCCCATAGGAAGCCTGTTAATGACCTGTTCGTATATAGCCCATTTACGACCCTCTAACTCACGGCCTGTTAGGGCCTATCTGAATTAAGCCCAGTAGTTTCATCTGGGCCTTCCAATATGATTCCAGCCCGTTGTAACTTCCGGCCCATGTGCCCATGATGTCTTTCGGCCCATATGAGACCATTTGTAACTTTTGGCCCATTAACGGCGTGGTGAATCTGGCCCGCAATGAACAGTGTACCCCTTTATACCCATTAACGACCCATTATTCCATTGGGCTGTTTCCAACCCGTGTTATCTTTCGGCCTTCCAAGGGACCATTTATTCTTTGGCTCATTTCTAGCATTCAGTTACTTACGGCCCGTCATTGGCCTTTTCTGCCTGTGGGCTAAATTCAGCCTGTGGTTACAATCAGCCCATTTGCGGCCCGTTACTCCGTTGGGCCGTTTTCATAATGTCATCAAATACGGCCGATTAACGACGACCTGTTATTGTCGGCCCATGAATGGACGATTCCAAATCTAGCCTGTTTACGACCCATAATGCGGTCTGTGGCCCATGTTTGGCCTATCGATCAAACGGCACGTAGAAGGCCCATTGATGCTACGGCCCGTAGAAGGCCCATTGATGCTATGGCCCATAGAAGGCCCATTCTTTCTATGGCCCTAAGAAGGCCCATTGTTTCTACCGCCCATAGGAGGCCCATGGTAACTACAGTAAATATGTAGCCCATGGTTATTGTGGCCTAGTTTTAAAAAATAGGTTATTGCGGCTACTAGCAAACTGCGGAAAAAGAACTGCACTGACTACAAGCAAACAAATAAACAAGACAACAAGGAAATAAATAAGCAAGCAACTTACGCTAGGCCATCATGGCTATTACACATATTACATCCACTGGGCATCAAAGTTCGCCACCAAAGGCAAATATAGCTAACAAAGCAAAGATATCATATACATCGTTGTAAAAGTTGGCAAAGGCAAAGAAACAAAACAAGTCCAGAACTGAAACCACTTCATAAGAGCTCAAGAAACAATATCCTGGGTACCCATAATGTTGTCAAGATGCTTAGCAAGATTATTATCTTTCTCTTGTTGGCCCTTAAATCCTCCAAAGACTTGTTGTTGCACCGTAAAGTATGCATCTGAATTCAGAGGGACTTCCTCACCCTTCGGCTTCTGCTGCATAACATCTGATCGATGTCTTTGAATTTGAAGTTGAGACTCAAGAAGCCGAACTGATTCAGGCAGCGAGTTTGAAGAGCTGGTGCCAGCAGTAGTAGCCAGTAACTCGAACACTACATCAAGACATGACTTTGGGGTTGTCTCAGTGTCTTCAATATAGTTTTTATCAGCTTTCTTGGAGACCAACAGGGATGTCTCACTATCTTGAACCTTATGTGCATTACTTCCTTTACCATTGCGTAACGGGGTACTCTTCTCCAATATTTTATCCGCGTTCTAAAAGAGAAACAAACAAACACATCACAGGTTTACCATGTTGTATATGAAACTCATTTTGGTAAACCAGTTCAGTAGTAAGGTGGACAGGATAACAGCATGAAACACACATATACCTATGTAGTATGGTCACTGTATGGTCTATATCATTCTAGTTTATGTTGCCAAATCAAGATAGAGATAGTTCAAATCATATCTATTTAGGAATTTTTACATATATGCCCCTGGTTCCTTAGCTCTACTCATTCATATCTATTTAAGACAAAGCAACATAGACAGAATATAAGTGTGGGAAACTACACAGCAATAACAACACTTGTAATGTGCATGGCATGAGAACATAACTGTTTATTCAATTGAAACTGAAATCAACATAGAGAAAGTTACAACAGCAAACACGTTAAAGAAACAGGTTTAAAACATACCTGTTGCGCCATTGGAGTTTCAATTGCATCCTTCAATTTTAAATTTGGTTGTATGAGTAAATAAAGTGATGCAAGAGCAAAGTAGTATGAACCATAGCTACGGAACCTGACCTGAGAACAATTCTTCTTCTGCTTTAAGCGTTGACTTGGGGTTCGCAGTGGTGGTCCTCGTGCTTTAGGCACTGTAGTTGCCTTACTAACTGCTTGTGTTTGGGTGCTCTGTGGTGGAGACGGTGCTGTGTCAACTAGAACTGGGTTACTATATGCTGCGGTTGGGGTTAGAAGGGGTGTAGCTGGTTCTCTGTCCAACTGGGTAGGGGTACAATCTGTGTGAGTCTGAGTTACGTGTGGTGGGGCTGGTTCTTGGGCAAGTACAACCGTGGTTCTATCTGCATCGACAGGTAGCACAATCTTTTCTGAAGACCGTGTTTTTACTCCCACAGATACTACCATCACCGCCTCCAATTGAAATGGCCGATAAACAAGAAAAGTAACTGAATGTACAGACATTGTAAGATAGACAGGTGCAATGATAGTAGGGAAGAAAACAGGGCATGAAATAATTCACATTTATGTTGTCTAACCAAACATAATAGCAGGACATAATTTCACATATATGATGGCTAATTAAACAGGATAGCATGACACAATTTCAAATGTATGATGGCTAACTAAACATGATAGAATGACATAATTCAAAATATGATGACTATGTAAACAGGATGAGATGATATAACTATATTATGTCTTTAGAAAATGGGTTGGCATGCCATAATTCAGATACATGTTGTCTATGTAAACATCTTGGCATGATATAATCCAAATGTATGATTTATATACTAAGCAAGTGAGCAGAGGGAAATCACATATATGATGTATCAACTAAGGAGATGGCATTCAATATTGTGCATATGATGTAAAAACTAAGCATTGCAATACAACATATGCATGATATGAGTAATATAACCCTGCCAAGTTTGAGCATACACCTCAGGGGGGTAATAGGACTGGTCATCGCCTCAATCCTCCTCCGAGAGCTATCTCAGAATCAGCAAGATATCTGCTTGAGCAGTAGCATTGTCTCCGCTCAAGACCTTGTTTTCACTCCGATTTCTCCATCACCAATTCAAATGGCTGATGCAGGAAGAGCAGTTGAATATAGAAACATTGTCGACAAATGCAACGAGGAATACAAAAAAGGACGACATGATATAATTCACATATATGACGCTTGGCTAAACATCATGGCATTGCATAATTCACATATATAATTCCTTGCAACAAGATAGCATTGCATAATTCACATATATAATGTCTTGCAACAAGATGGCATCGCATAATTCACATATATGGTAATTAGACACTAAACAGGTGGCATTCACACAAAGCATGTCTAAACTAAGCAAATGACATAGCAATGCAAGATAACATACGCACGATATGAGCAACATAACCCTGCCAAGTTAGAGCATGCACCTCGGGGGGGAAATAGGACTGGTCATCTATCTCTGAATCCTCCTCTGTGGAGCTATCCGTAACCAGCAAGACATGCGCTTCGTCAGATAGCATTGTCTACTCTAAAGACCTTGTTTCCACTTCAGATTTTTCCATGACCGTGTCGAATGGCTGATGTATAGGAAGAGTATTTGAATTTACTAAAATTGTTGACAAATTTAACACGTAAAAAAAATGATGGCATGATATAATTCACATATAAGATGACTGGCTAACCAGGGTGCCATTGCAAAATTCAGATATATGATGCCTGGCTAAACAAGATGGCATTGCATGATTCACATATACGATAAAGAAACTAAACAGATGGCATTGACACAAAGCATGTGTAAACTAAGCAGATGGCATATTTGATGTATCCAGTAAGCAATGCAATGCACCATATGCATGATATTACCAACATCAGCATGCCAAGTTAGAGCGAAGACCTCAGGGGGTAAGTAGGAGTGGTCTTCTTCTTCTGAATCCCCCTCAGAACAGTTATCTTCCTCTTGATTACGATCCGAAATGGGTGGAGGGGGATGCCTTTGCGCCCACCATGGAGCGACGTCTGCATGAAATTTTATTGCCATGCAAGGCTCGTCTCTTTTGCTCTACATGTCCAGTTTCATTGTGTACAATAACTGACATGCATAGGAATAAAACATAGTGAGATTATGTAAGGAGTGCATGCACAAATCCAGAGTGATGGTAGCAAACTGTGGATAGACCCAAAACCAATTATAGCAGGCAGATAATAACTTTAGTTAAAAAATACAGATAATGGCTCCTTTAATGTTTGTTTGCACCCGATGTGAAACTCATAGTAGACACCCGAGATTAACCAGATAGTAGACAGATAGTACTGATTGCTGCCCCAATATGTACCCCACAACCATTTAAAAACTCAAGTTTCAGCATTAGTTTGGACCTGACTCAGAGGCTAATAGGTGAACACGATGATAAAGTAGCATGTCATCATATTAAGCGATGCATAACGTAAGCAGACACGGAAGAGTGTGACCTCTCTTGCGGACCCGTAGTCCTCAAGGTCATCTCGCTTTCGATTGACGATGGTAATGCAGCTTGTCGGGCTGCCGGTATGGGAAAGAATATCCGAGGCGGCGAAGACAGTCCGAGAGCGGATCCCTACTATGGTGAACCCTTTCATCGTTGGAGCAGTTGAGCTGGGGTGGAACACAGCGCAGCAGGAGCAGGACAAACCACACAAGGTTTTCTTTGACACATATCTGTAACAGAAGTAATTGTGTAAGGGCTTGTTTGAATTTGAGGATTCTAACAATGCAGAGATAGGAAATAGACAGGAATAGGATAGGAATGCACATGTAAAACAGAGAATCTAAAAACACAAGATTTATGCCAATTTGGGTGTTTGATTCACAAGAATGGGAAGATCACAGGATGCAAAGAAGCAAGGTGAGATTAAGTCGAACCACAAGAAAATATACGGTTATTATGCTATTATGCTATTATCTCTTAGTCTTGTGCTTCATGAATAGGAATTTGAAAAGGAGGACAAGTGGAAATTAAAATTCCTACGTTTTTTCTTTCAAGGAGACACTCAAGGAACAAATCCTACAGTTTTCCTTTGCTCCATTCCTTTGAACCAAATTCATGAATAGTAGCACCATAGGAAACTTTCCAATTCCTATGTTTTCCCTTCACTTTTCCTTTCAAGCACTGGCGATTCTAGTAGGCAGGCTTGAGCAAGGAAAAGCCTACACTCAAAAAATGTTTTTGTGCTACTTCACATTTTGGACCCTGTGCCACGCCCTACTAGCTCAACTCCTAGGCCCATCGACAAATGCACAGCTCAAACGCACAGAGATTAATAATGATGGTGTTCAAGAGAGTCCATCACGGATAGCTAAGTTGCCTGGTACCTCACTGCTTGTCATATAGTAGGAGAAACTAATCATATTTCACGTTACTGTGTGTGCTCAGTGGACAATATATATAACATGTAGAGTAAAAAATAGATGCAACAAGTGTACAACCTCTTTGGCGAAGCCATGTCGATCTCAGCGCGATTAGGTTGGTCGGTGAGGATGATCCGGCTGACTTGGCTGTCGGAAGAGGGGAAGAAGATCTTAGGCGTCTGGAGATGGAGCCCGGGGTACAACTCTGTTGTGTTGGAGGGTTTCGTTGTTGGAGCAGCTCCAGTGAGTTTTACGACGCCGAGGCTGAAGCAGGACAAGAGCGACAACGTTAACCTGAGTGGAATTCTAATAGCATCTCTAATAGATGACGTAAAATACATAACAACAAAGTGCTAGATGTAAAATACATCAGCCGCTCATCTCTGAACTTAACTGTCGAAACTGAACTTAACCATGGAAACTGAATTTTTTGTCAAAACTTAACACACAAGTAGCAGAAAAGCAGCAACAGCAGTAGCAGCAGTGTGTGCGAGAGCCGGGGCAGCTGGTCATGTAGCAGCATCAGGTGAGGCTACCCTGTGCCGCCAGCCACCACCGGCCAAACAGCCGCCTCATGGCCATGGTCGGCGGTGCGCCGCCCGCCTGCCTCGAACCACTCCCCACCTCCGGTCCGCCGCCCCAGCCATCCTCTAGCCCCCCGTGCCGAGATTTTTCTCCGTGATCCCCACGCCAACGCCCCACCACCACCGCCACCACCGCCCCCACCCTAAACCCTAAGATAGATACCGGGGTACTTCTCCAATGAGCCACCCTCCCCGCTACGGCTGGTTCTTCCTTAACTCCGGCGAGCCCCTCACCCCCTGATAATCGACTGACCCGAAAGTCAATTCAGTCGACTGAAGTATAGCTAAATCAGAGCAGCATCACAAGCAAGAGCAAGAGCGAGAGCAGCAGCGCGAGCAAGAGCAAGAGCAAGAGCAGACCAAGCATGGGACCGAGAGCAAGAGAAGAGAAGCAGTGCGAGCGAGAGCTAAAGCAGCAGCAACTCCTACTGACGTGGATGTCGCCATCGAGGGAGCGACATCATGGAGGAAGTGGTCGGCGATGCCGCCGTGGATGGAGCCGCACCGTGTCAGCTCTGGACCGAGCGCCGACAGCACCATGAGATCGAATCAAGAAGAAAATGCGGCGGTTAGTGTACAACCTCTTTGGTGGCACCGATTAGGCCTCAGCTTCATCCAAGGAAACGGTGATGATGATGCTCTCCCAGTGGTGTAGGTTAAGACGGTGGTGTGGGAATGGAGGTGGCACGAAAGACGAGGGGAACATTGGGCAACTCCTTGGAGGTGGAGGACGGGGTGGCTGAACCGGCGGGATGACGAGATCGACGACGGATCCTCATCCGGTATGATGGATGAGGGACGTCGAGGTGTTGTTGTGTACGTCATCGTCGGGGAAGAGGCTCCGGCTGGGTGGCGGACGGAGGAGGGTGTGGGGCTTCACGGGTTTTCGCGACCTCGGTGTACGAAAGGGTGGGCGGATGGGATGGGAGTGGGGAACCATGGCTTAGGAACGCGCTTGTCCGAGATGTGGGGTAAGTTACGAAAGTACCCCCACCGATTTGACCTAGGCGGTTCTTTCGGTTCAGGGGTATCACGGGCATTTCATGTGTCAGGATTTCACAGGAGGTGGGAGTTTTCGCGCGTGTTGTAATTTTGGAATAGCAAGGCACCGGTTGAGATGGAGGGAGTATCTTAAATATTTCGGGGTAACAAGGCGCAGGTCGAAGAGGCGGGAGTTTCGCAGCACGATAGACAGAGACACTATCTTGAAATTTCGGCATGACAAGGCGCGGCTTGAAATTTCGGGAGAACAAGCTTAACGTGTACCCAAAAAAAAGACAATTCGCACTCATCACTAGAGAGAGCTATGTCCCGTTTTACTATATTACTAGAAATGCATTCAAATACAACAAAAAGAAACTAAAAAAATCAGGACAAAAAATATAACGTGTACAGTACCAAAACAATTTGCACTTCCCCCAACAATAAAAAAACAATGTGTGTTGTCTAGCATATGGACTAAATTTGAGTACATTTTCCCAGTTTGAATGGGATTGTACTCGGGTTAGTTATACAACCATCTAAATATTATCTTCACAACACATGACATGAATATAGAAGTAAATTCCTATATAAACACGAACTACATGTACATACGATCTCAAATTCAAATATATGAATAGATTTTATGTTGAATTCAAATCATAGTACATGTATGCTCTAGCTAGATGTTCGGAATCTAAACCATGTATGATATACTACGTACAATGTGTTTAACAAGCACAACACACACACAAACACCATTTAGACTAGTAAGGTACACGTGCATTGCACGGATGAGATTTGGCTACCAAATTATGAATAAATACCACATTATATCATGTAAGCTTTGAGTCATATATGCATGATGTAGATGTTAGTTTAATTCTTATAGTTCATTTCATTCAAAATCATCTAGTTTTTATAAGAAAGCTAATCTATTTTAAGATTCATGGAATTGTGCGTTGTAAGGCATAACGTAAAAACAAATAATGGCAAATCATGTAGAAAAACATTTGGGCAATTCTGACACGGAAGATTCTAGAACAAAGAAGAAGTGCTTGTGTTTTGAGTTTGTGCATTATGCTTAAGTTCAACCATGGAGTCTTCTAGATTATACATGTGGCAAAATCTGGTGGAATCTAGATGATATCCAACGACAGTTGTGCTCAAATTTGCCATCTCTGCACCATCGGATTGGCCTCATACAACAACCATCTTTCAAAGTTAAAGTTATCTGCACACTATATAAAAAATATAAAATATAATATATATAGGGGTATAGATATAGATATGTGATGCGAAAGCCACCCATCATCTCCACTTAGAATAGTGTGTCCATGCACGAATGCAATGTGGCCAAATGATGTCTGCCATCGATATCTCAAATACAAATCAGTCCGACCTTGTTCAATGTGTATACAGTACAACATGCTCATTTCCAAACCACACCACGCATATCTCAGTTATATTCATGCATGCATGGGTTTCAAACATCATGATCTCTTATTCAAATATTTTAATTCTACTTTACATTGATTATGACGTCACCTTGTCTTTTACACCCACAAAGTCATCTTGTTTTTATAATTGTATCATTAACTTTCTCTCATGCATGCATGCACACACAGTACCAGTCGGCATTATCCATCGCACACATGCAATCTTGTTCTTCAGGTCAGTCTCCCATGCATGCACACACACACACACCTCCCCCTCCTCACCATATCAGGCATTATTTATCTCTCACGTGCATGCACAACGATCGATGTTCCTCTATGTGTGTGTATATACAGCTAGGTCTTTCACAGTTTTCCACACAAATCGATCAATCTGTATATCTAGTGAGGTCTCACCCTCTTTCCCACGTCCACATCAATCAATCTATACCTCTCTATATAGGATTACATAGCTAATACACCCACATTAATTATATATCCAACGTCCCCCTCTCATCATCCATGCCTCCACTTCATCTCTCAGACGCGCACACAGTGGCGAAGACAGGGGCAGCAAGGGCCCTGCCCCCCTAACATCACTATATATCAATCCTAATATGATCGTGATCATTAGACAATTGCTAGTAAAATGGTTTAAGTTGATGAATTGGCCCTCCTCGTAAAGGATTAGCAATGCTTGGCCCCCTAGCTCATTTATTTTTCATGGCTCTGCCACTGCCCGCAACAACGCACGTTCTCGCCCCCTCTCTTCAAATATCGATCTCGCACTTGTGCACTCCTTCATAGTCTCCCTCCACTTGGTCCCTCGCACCATGTTCTAGCCCCCACCGGATTTTTCCACATGTACAATCTAGCAGACTCCATGGTTGAACTTAAGCATAATGCACAAACCTCAAAACACAAGTGCTTTTCCTTTGTTCTAGAATCTTCCGTATCATAACTTCCCAAACTTTTTTTCTAGTTGAATTGCCATTATTATTTTTTTACTTTATGCTTTACAACACACAATTCCATGAATCATAAAATAGATTAAGGGCTTCTTTGATTCAAAGGATTCTCAAAGGAATTTTGGAGGATTCTAATCCTTAGGAAATTTTCCTATCTTGGTTGTTTGATTCGTAGGATTGTAAACCATAGAAATTATTCCATAGGATTCATTTGCACTAGATTTCATAGGAAACATCCGATCCACTCAAACCACTTTGAAGGAATCTTGCGTTTTTTCTATGCACAATCAAACACTCGTACAATCCTAGCTTTTATAAAAACTAATTTATTTTGAATGAGATGAACTATAAGAATTAAACTAAGGTCTACATCAGGCATATATGACTCAGAGCTTACATGCTATAGTGTGGTATTTATTCATAATTCTGTTGCCAATTCTGATGCGTGCAATGCACGTGTACCTTACTAGTACTTCGAGTATGTGCAAACACGTAAATTAGAATTCCAATGGCATGCTACACAGTGTCTCTCTTATAGTTCATGAAGCTATGTGGCACATGTGGAGGCATTGTCGCGACCTCCTTGTGTGGATTGATCACATTGACGTGCTGCTGCTTCCAGAAGAATGTACTCGTCCTCTTTGAGCCACACTAGCGGTACACGGGCGGACACATTTTTTTATGAAGATCCACCCCATGTGATAATTTGACGCATGTAAAGTCCTTCATTTCATTGGTGGTCAATTAATACAGCGCATGCAAATTGAGTGGACGCGAGGGCAGAAGAAAGACATTACTACTCCACTACGCGCATGTGAGTAGTTAAATCATGGGGTGCCAGTACTTCTATTGGTCTCCTTTGTATGTTGTGCCAATTTTTGACCATATTTGTGAGTAACATAATATTTATGCATTTCATAAAAAGTGGCACAAAAAAAGGGGGCCATAAACCAGGACACATGCAGCATGATCAATTTTTGCCAGGGCTACTGTTGGTGGCCTTTGTATTTAAATATGGACGGAGTGTAGTAGTACTATCTTTATCTTAGCCTCGTAGGGCTCTCCCAGCGCCTAGGCTCGCCTCCCCGCCTCGCCCACCGGATCCCGCCATGGAGGATCCCACCATGGATAAGCCCTTAGATCCCAGGATCCCACGGGTTGCCCTCTCGCTGCGGCCCGCAACACTGCCGCCTTTGAGCGAAACCCACATGTGTTTTAGAGGGGATCCATTGCTCTGGAATAAGAGATCGGTGGCGCCGGAGGACATGCCAGGGCTGTGTTTCAAGTAGTGGTCAGCAAGGGCAAATCGGATTGAGGAAGCGTCACATCGATTGGAGAGAAGTTCCAAGGAGCTGCGACTGGCGCAGCACAAGGCGGAGGCGCAAGTCGATCTTAGGGGAGAGATGCTGAGGGATGTCAGCATCTGGCAGGGTCACGTTGATTTTGAGCTAGGGCTAACGGCAGAGAACATATTCACATAGTCAACTGCGGATGAAAGAACGCGCATGCCTGCGCAATGGCATGAGCAGCCGATGCAACTGTTAAAATGGGCGGTAGGAGAAGCAAAATCCGAGACCGATTAGGCGGCGCCGCCATTGGCATGCATCGAGGCGCAGGTGAGCTGCCCTCCTTCCCGCCAAAGCGATGCAAAGGACCTAGTCGGTTGCTGCTGCAAATGAACTTGCAACGCAATGTCGGTTTGCAACCTTGACAATCACTCCATCTATATGTATTGTTTTCCTATAAAAAAATAGTTGGACGTTTGGAAAAAGATGGTAATTGATTTATCACTAGTTTTAGAATGCTTGGTCCTGACAATCAACCGAAGCCACAACCAGAAGTCTCCATCGCGTAAGTACTTTACGGTCGGTCGCACCAACAAACGGTTGGTCGGACCCGCGTCTCACCGAAGGGACACACATCGGCTTGGTCTGACATGTACGACCAGTTACATCACCGACTTGTGCGACCACATTTGAGCAGTGTAGTACTCCCTCTATCTCAGTTTACAAGTCTTGCATGTGTACCTAGGTCGTTAATTTGGTCAACTTAATAAGAGGCACACATTACGAAAAATATATCATTACAAACTTCAAATATTCTATTTTTTAATGATATATTTTTTACGTTAAACAATTTATGTTCTACTAAACTCATCGGGAGTACTTGAAATTTATATTCCACTAAACTCATCGGGAGCCGTTTCGGGCCTCAAAACCAAAACCATCAATTAATCTTTACCTTGTTCCCATCACATTCCAAAGTACTAGTGCTACAATTAAGTGCATGCCTGCTCTCACCTACCAGTACGTACCAAACCTGAATGTGTTCCCCCTATGCAGGTTTTAGTACTAGTGGTAGTACTTAGGTTATAAAAAGGGGAAGTACCTAACCAGAAATTACTGTACCTTCCTCCTCATAAGTCCTCCTTCTTCGTCCGTCCTTGCCATGGCCGGTGTGCAGTGCTCTAAGTCGAGAACTACTCATAACAAGGGAGCGGCAACCAAGGCTATGGAAAAAAAGAGAGGGCTCACTGCCATGCAGAGACCTCGAAAGATCTCTCACGGGTCGGCAATGGCTCCCAGGAAAGCCCTAGCCGCGGAGGCGAACATGCCGAGCTGGCGGCGCTTGAGTCATTATCCCTCGACGGCATGCCCGATCAGCTCAATAAGCACCTCAATAAGCAGAAGGAGTTCATCCATGACTTGGTGGAGCTGCTGAAGGAGAGCCTCGACAACATGCCCGCTGAGCTCAATGAGTAGGGGGAGTTGACTGCCAGCTTGGTGATGCTGCTGAAGAAGAGCATTGCCTCGGAGAAGAAGGTGACCGGCGAAATCCTGCAACTTCAGGAGGACAAGGCGAAGCTCTGCCACGAGCTCGACCTGCTGAAGGAGGAGAACGCCGGCTGGAAGAAGCTGAACTGCACACTTGGCTCTTGCTCTTGATCCCACCCTTGTAGATATTGAAACAAAGGTAGCCATCCATTGTAGCGTAGTGGATGTCGTCTACATTCCACTGCCATGCACAATGAAACGCAGCGGAGGTTTCTTGAAGGTACTGCGTCTGAAGGATGAACCATGGCTCGTGCTGTGGTCAGCATTGTAGGCTTATCACGGAGGACACCAGCCCATTATTCTCGAGGTCGAAGGGTTTGCCTACAACGAGGCCTATCCGCTCTGGACTCTTATGTCGCTCAGAAGTCTCGAAGAACGAATTTGACTCGGCCGCCCTTGAGGAACTTCTTAAATTCCTCGCACTCAACGTCAGCATGGCATATGTGGTAGACCAAGCATAAGTCATGCACGCAAACCTGGATCACGGCGGGCTTCTTCCTCTCTTCCTCCTTTAGATTCTTCTCTTTTCCCAGGACTGTGGTGTACTTAACATCTGGCCCAGCGACCCACTCATCATTTGAGTTTTCGAACATGCGTCTGAAGCAATCAAGGCACCCTTTCACCGTCGCGGAAGAACGGGTGTAGATGACGTCGAACTCATCGCCGGTGATGGTTCTAACCTTGTACTCACCGCCGACCATGAAGATTTGGGACGCCATGGATTTGGGAGGAGGGTTAGGATTAGTGGAACTGCCGTAATGTGAAAGGACGTGACGACTAGGAGCGGTTTATCGATTGTAAAAATGCCGAGTGGGGGGGGGCGCGTGCGAACGGCAGGGTAGTGGCTTGCCTGGTGGATAAATGGATTCATGCACAGTACTATGGGGGCCCAATTAGATGTCATGTCTACTCGACGCCCCATTAAATGGCTTTCGATGTCATGTCAAGCGTCGGGAAAATAACAGGTGATAAGAAGCTTCCGAGAGCCCTTGGATCTGAGATCGAACGGTTGCATGGCGTGATTCTAGACCTGGGTGAATATCCTATCCTGGAGGGTTATTCTACAAATTTTCAGCAACTTAGCATGCGACCGTTCGATCTCAGATCCAAGGGCTGCCAGCAGCTCGTATCATGGTCGCGCCTACCACGACCGTCACCTTGCTCGCGCGGGTGCGCCCTTGGAGATTTAACACGGCAAGTTAGGCTATCTGATGTTGGCATGTCATACATAGTCATCACTTAGTCACTCATACAGTACTACTACCTCCATCTAGGTGAATAAGTCATTCGCTTAGTTCTAGGTCATCGATTTGAGCAATTAAATATGTGATATATGTCATGAAAAGTATATCACTAGATTTCTACCCGGATGTAGTTTCCAAATATATAATTTGTCTCACATATAATACATATTTAGATAGTTAAATCATCAACCTAGAACTACGCGAATGACTTATTCACCGAGACGGAGGTAGTACAACAAGGTTAGCTATAAGGTTGGCTATAAGAGTATTTTTTGTTTACTTCTCTCTATCACTTTCTTTGTAGTTGTATTTATTGCATTTGCCAAGGAGTGACCTCTCCCAATGAAATGGTGCTTAGATGTCACGCCCAATATGCGACCCTATCCAAAAGGAACTCGACGGTCCCACCAAGGATAGACCCGCATATTGAAACGCTTTTGCAAGGTGGATATCATTACATCAACATTACATAATAGATGGGGATACATACAAAAGGCACAAATGCCACAAGAATACATCAACATCATATACAAGATCAACATCCGACTACGGATGAAACATAAATGAAACTCAACGACATCCACCTGCTAGCCCAGGCTGCCGACCGAACCTATCCCCGATCAAGAAGAAGAAGAAGAACTCCAAGACAAGCAAACATCGCTCTCACGTCATGATCATCGCAAACCTGTACCTGCAACTGGTGGTGTAGTAATCTGTGAGCCACGAGGACTCAGCAATCCCATTACCATGGGTATCAAGACTAGCAAAGCTTAAGTAGGAAAGGAAGGGATAAAGTGGTGAGGTTGCAGCAGCGGCTAAGCATGACATGGTGGCTAACATACGCAAATGAGAGCGAGAAGAGAGACAAAGGAACGGTCGTCAACTAGTAATGATCAAGAAGTGATCCTGAACACCTACTTACGCCGACATAACCCAAGAAAACCGTGTTCTCCTCTCGATCAACCCCGAAAAGAGACACTCACGGTTACGCTTTACGGTTGGTGTATTTTAATTAATATCAACTTCGGGTTTTCTACAACCGACATTAACAAATTCCCATCTGCCACATAACCACGGGCACGGCTTTGAAAGTTTATACCCTGCAGGGTGTCCCAACTTAGCCCATGATAAGCTCTCGCGATCAACGGAAGAATAGACCTTCTCCCGGAAGACCGATCAGTCTCGAATCCGGCTACAAGACATTTCACAGCAATAAAACAAGACCAGAAGACCTCCGGCGCTGCCACACCCGGTAGTAGCAGCAGATCTCGCCCTGTGCCACGACCGGATGAGCAGTCCGTACAACTAAAACCAGCCCTCAAGTTTCCTTGAGGTGGCGCTGCAAAGCACTCTAGTTTGGACCAACACTTTGACAAGCATTGGCCCGGGGGGGCTGAATAAAGATGACCCTCGAGAGAGCGACTCCCAAGGAAAAGTAGGTGGTGGTGAGGCAAATGGTAAAACCAATGTTGGGCCTTCTTTGGAAAAGTCTTATTCAAAGCGAACTGTCAAGGGGTCCCATAAATCACCCGACCGCGTTAGGGACGCAAAATCCGGGAACATAACACCGATATGACGGAAACTAGGGCGGCAAGAGTGGAACAAAACACCAGGCATAAGGCCGAGCCTTCCACCCTTTACCAAGTATATAGATGCATTAATTAAATAAGATATATTGTGATATCCCAACAAGTAAACATGTTCCAACAAGGAACAACATCTCCATGTTCCAACAAGGAACAAACTTCATCTTCACCTGCAACTAACAACGCTATAAGAGGGGCTGAGCAAAGCGGTAACATAGCCAAACAACGGTTTGCTAGGAAGGGTGCAAAAGGTTAGAGGTGACATGGCAATTTGGGATGGCTTGATAAAGTGTAATAGGTAGCGAAGCATAGCGAAAGAACGATCAACTAGCATAGCAATGATAGTAGTGAGATCCAGGTAGCGGTCATCTTGCCTGAAATCCCGCAAGGAAGAAGAACGAGTCCATGAAGAAGATGAACGAGTCCATGAAGAAGATGAACGGATGAAGCCGAACCAAGCGTAAGACGAACAATCCTCACGATCGCAACGAAACAGGAACTAACAAGAAGAAGCACACAACATAGTAAACACACCACACATGAACAAGACATGATGCACAACAAGCATGATGCATGACAAAGCTACATGAAGCTACTCATGGCAAGAGATGATGCAAACAAGACCAACACATCAAGGCAAGTTTAAATGAGGCCGGGAACAACATATAACAATTCCGGTAAGTCCTCATATGCAAATTTCGAAATTGGTCCAGATCTGGATAACTTTATGTTCAAGTTGTTAAACAGCAAGTTAAAATGCACCACGATGATCTACACGAAATTCTAGTCAAGTTACATATAAAGTTCATTAGATTCGGAGCTACGGCCTAGAAGATATGAGCAAAACAAGTTAAACATGGCATTGATGCAAAATGCATACAAACCTCAAGCAAACACCTCAAAACAAGGATCCAACATGATAATATGAAACTACATGCAAAATCAAGCAAGTTTCATATAGAGCACACTCAAACGGAGCAACGGTTCAACACATACACCCTATACAAGTTTAAAGGACAAGCTGTCCAAAACAGCAACTAGGCATATTTCAAGCTTCAAAACAACATGCTACAGGACCTCAACACAATAACAAAAGGCATGGGCATGATCTACAGGTAAAGCATTACAAAACATGAGAACTGAGATACCTCCAGAAATGACTAGAACATGCTCAAAATGACATGGCAAGATTGCAACTAATAACAGTTTCAGGCATTGGCAGAAATAACAACAGGTTGCAATGTTTAGAGCTATGAAACAACATGCTACAGGAACTTATCATGGCAAACAAAGGCATGGCATGAATCTACTCAAAGCATATAACAAAAGTCCTTTAGTGACCATAAGCCAAAAAGGACTAGAAAATATAGTAACACCCATGTCAATATTGAAAGTTCCGTTAACAGATTCAGCAACATGACATGTCAAAAACTGGTAACGAGAAGGCATGTTTACAAGCTCAATGCACTCACTACAGAGCCTCAAATGATAAACTAAGCATACATACATCAAGAAGACATGACATAGAAGACATACATGGAAAGAACAATAACATAGCATGCAAGGATCAACCACAACAACCTAGGCAAAATTGAATAACATGTAAACAATCTGCCAGGAAACATTTGAAGCAAAAGTAGAGCTCGATTGACTCAAGCTAGACTACTCCATAATTGCAAACAAGGGCATGGATGGATAGAGAATGACATGCTTAACAAAACATCCTTACTGAAGTATCTCAAAATATGCATGGAACTCTCGGTAGCATCAAGTTAACATGGCATCAAAATAACAGCAAACAGGGCTGAAAACAGCAATAACAAGACACCTAGTTTGCATGCTTGTGCTAGTCACCACATAGATCACAAAAATACATAGCAAGCACCACTGGAAAGAAGACATGGCATATTTCAAAACACATGTGGGACTCAAGTTCATAGGATGCACATATCAATCATGGCAAAAATGACAAAAGTGCAAGTTCTAATAAAAATCAGAAACTAACATCACATAGCACTCTTGCAACAGCATTTCGGGCATCAAGATGAGCTCAAATGAAAATGATGCAATGAGATGAAATGATCTACTCTTCGAAACGAACATTTTGACATATTACACGCGCAAAACGGAGCTACGATGACAGAGATACGATGCAACGAAAATGGAACAAAATTACTGCAGACACGGGGACTTGGATGAATTTTTAGAGAGGGGGGAGAGTCAACCCTGCGTGCACGGATATCGATGCGGCCGGATCTTCGCCGGAATCTCACCGGAGATCGGGGAGGAGGCCGGGGAGGGCCGGAGAAGGACGGGGAGGAGAGAGAGGGCGCGGGGGCGAGGCTGAGGTGGCGGCGCCCGGTTGGAGGAGCCGGCGGCGGAGGCGACGTGGCACGCCCTGATTGGGCCGGGCGACGTGGCGGCTGGACATGTCCGGCGGGGCTGGACATGTCCGGCGCGCGAGGGGAGCGGGGCTAGGGTTTCGTCTGCGAAAAGATCCGCGAATTTCGGGGGAGGGGACTGATTTATAGGTAGAGGGAGCTAGGAGACTCCAAATGAGGTGCGGTTTTCGGCCACGCGATCGTGATCGAACGGCGAAGAGCATGGAAGGGAGTTTGGTGGGTTTTGGGCCACTTAGAAAGGGGTGTTGGGCTGCAAGGAGAAGGAGGCTTTTGCGGTTACCCGGTTAACCGTTGGAGTACCAAACGACCTCCAAATGATCCGAAACTTGACAGGCGGTCTACCGGTTCTATACCAAGGCCGCTTGACAAACCTCGGGGCATTCCGAGAACGTTTAACACCCGCACACGAAAAGAGGTAAAAGAGGGCGCCGGGAGACATAGGAGTGCCGGATTGGAAAACGGACAACGGGAAAAATGCTCGGATGCATGAGACGAACACGTATGCAAAATGAAATGCGCATGATGACATGATATGAAATGCAGATGATGACATGGCAAAGTGCAACACGCAAGCAAATGACATGGCAAAGACAGCGAATAACTGGCAGACACCTGGCGCATCGAATCTGGGGCGTTACAACACTCCTCCACTAACAAGAGATCTCGTCCCGAGATCTTAGGACCGAGACGGAAGGGAAAAGGGATGAGGTGAAACAACAACTGAAAGAAGATGCAAAGAATCGAGAGCACTCGAGAAAAAGAGATGAGCGACGAGAATGACGAGAATCGAAAGCTCACAGAATCAAGATAGACTCTGAAAGCATTCCGGATAGGACGAGACAAGAAGCGAACAAGACTGAAAGGATTTAGGCAGCACACCGGTTGAAAATGGAAGGAAAATAACACGAACTTCACAAGATAGAAATACACTTGACAACATGAACAAAGCGATGCCTCCGGAAAAATTGGAAGAATTGAAAAGAACTTAGAAGGAAGGATTGAATGGAGTTGTTGAGAAAATCAACAACGAAAGAATAAACTTGATGTGGACTTATGGATAACATTTCAAAATTATGAGGTGAACGCCGACCACAAACGGAAAAGATTAAATAGCTGAGAAGAACGAAGAAATGCAAAACTCCACTTCAAAAGAATACGGAGAATTAATTGCACTTCGAGACGCGAGAAGAAAAGATACTTGAACTCCACCAACAAAATCTTGATGAACTCTTGAAGAATGAATTAAATCATGAAGAACCACCGTGAAGAACTCCGGTAACAAAAAGGATGATGAGATAGAAATGAAGGATGAATGAATAAGATGAGCCTTGCGCTGATTTAGATGGAGGTTCCGACGAAATGAACGAGGAAATTTGAACTCCGGAAAAGAAAAGATGAAAACGCATGGAAGTAGAATTTATTCCTCAAGAACAAACTCCGAAGGAAGGGATTACTCACTAGGATGAAATAAGAATAAGATTTATTGTATGCTTATCCTTCATCAAATTAAATTGATGACAAGCAATGGATTTTGCAAACTACTTATTCTTCTTGAAAAAGGATTGAGAAGGGATAGCACAAAACTTGAGAAAGTCTTCATGAATCACCGATAGGATTGGAAAGAACGAATGAATTAATATGATAACAAAGAAAAGAATCTTGAACGAACCACCGTAAGAATTTGGAAATGACTGATGCAAGAGAATGAATCACCGGGAAGAATTAGAAAAGCATGAAGATACTTGAGGGAATTTAGAGAAAAGAGATCGAAGAGATCGCACACTGATAGATGAATACTTGAACGAAGCACCGGAAGAATATTGAGATGAACGAAGCTGAAAACTTGGAACGAAGAAATATTCCGAAAAGATGGCCTCCGGATGATTGAGACGGAAAGCAACACCTGAACTACTCCGGATGGATGAAAAGAATTTGCACAACTGGAAACAAATTGATAGGATAACATCGAGCTAGCACCATGAATCTCCGGGGGAACGGACAAGATTTAAAAGAAACTCTACTTCGGTCTTCAAGGATGACGATAAACACCACCAAAAATTACTGAGAAACTTCGGAACAAAGAAAAAGCGAAGAGGTTGATCCGACGATGAAAATGATTTGAAATCGATCTTGGAAAAACATCTGACTGATGAAATTCATACTTACGTCAAATTTCGAAAAGAATTTAGAATAGCTCCGGGGAAAATTAAAAAAAAGTCAGGTAAGATCCTGGGAAAAGACCTGTGGGTTAGGGCCCACTAAAAGAAAACACCGTTGGAAAGGGATGTTGAACAGATAAATGATGCACCGGAACAAATGAAATATTTGAATGAGGTGACAACCTCGAATTAATTGGAAGACAGACGAATGTCCTGAGATGTCTTCGGAACTCCGGAATGATAAACTGGCGAGAGACGACCGAGCAAGGAAAACACTTGATCCAAGGAAAGAATATGATCAATACCGAAAAACTTGAATTGAGTGCACCGGAGAAGAAAGGGATGAAGAATGACGAACAAGACAAGAATTCACCGGTTGAAATGGTTGAGGGAAGACTGAAGAGACTCCGTACGAATGAAATAGATGGTCGGAAGAAACTCGAACTCCGGGAATAATAGGGTGGGAGGGCGGGAAAACCAAGGCAACTTGGAAGGGGAAAACGACGAATATCTTGACGAGAAAACACCAGTTGAAATCATTGAGGAGAGAGAGCAAAGACTTCGCACGAGTAGGATGGATACTCGATTACGGACTCCGGTTCCGAGAAGAAGAAGGGAGGGCGGGTGGGAAAACAAGGACAACTTCGGACAGGGAAACAACATCGATCGAAAATAGCTGAGGATTGATCTCTCAAAGACAAAGAGGTTCGAGTCGACTTGACGAGAGATGCACCGGATAAAAGCGGATGGGCAACGAACGAAAACTAACCGCGTGATCCTAAAGAAAAAATTTTGAACGGGAAGAGGAGTAATTCAAAACACCTACGTCAAGCTTCCTTACCAGAGCGACGAAGGGGATGAGGAGTAAAAAGAATTCCTACTCTCCGATATAACTAGACTCCGAAAACAGTTTTATTCTAGACTCAACTGCGGCCAAACTACACGATCAATCAAGGGGCTCCTAGGGTCGGATCGAGGCTCGATACCAACTTGTCACGCCTAATATGCGACCCTATCCAAAAGGAACTCGACGGTCCCACCAAGGATAGACCGCATATTGAAACGCTTTTGCAAGGTGGATATCATTACATCAACATTACATAATAGATGGGGATACATACAAAAGGCACAAATGCCACAAGAATACATCAACATCATATACAAGATCAACATCCGACTACGGATGAAACATAAACAGAAACTCAACGACATCCACCCTGCTAGCCAGTGCTGCCGACCGAACCTATCCCCGATCAAGAAGAAGAAGAAGAACTCCAAGACAAGCAAACATCGCCTCACGCCATGATCATCGCAAACCTGTACCTGCAATCGGTGGTGTAGTAATCTGTGAGCCACGAGGACTCAGCAATCCCATTACCATGGGTATCAAGACTAGCAAAGCTTAAGTAGGAAAGGAAGGGATAAAGTGGTGAGGTTGCAGCAGCGGCTAAGCATGACATGGTGGCTAACATACGCAAATGAGAGCGAGAAGAGAGACAAAGGAACGGTCGTCAACTAGTAATGATCAAGAAGTGATCCTGAACACCTACTTACGTCAGACATAACCCAAGAAAACCGTGTTCTCCTCTCGATCAACCCCGAAAAGAGACACTCACGGTTACGCACACGGTTGGTGTATTTTAATTAATATCAACTTCGGGTTTTCTACAACCGGACATTAACAAATTCCCATCTGCCACATAACCGCGGGCACGGCTTTCGAAAGTTTATACCCTGCAGGGGTGTCCCAACTTAGCCCATGATAAGCTCTCGCGATCAACGAAGGAATAGACCTTCTCCCCGGGAAGACCGATCAGTCTCGGAATCCCGGCTACAAGACATTTCACAGCAATAAAACAAGACCAGCAAGACCTCCGGCGCCGACACCACGGTAGTAGCAGCACAGATCTCGCCCCGTGCCACGACCGGATGAGCAGTCCGTACAACTAAAACCAGCCCTCAAGTTTCCTTGAGGTGGCGCTGCAAAGCACTCTAGTTTGGACCAACACTTTGACAAGCATTGGCCGGGGGCTGAATAAAGATGACCCTCGAGAGAGCGACTCCCAAGGGAAAAGTAGGTGGTGGTGAGGCAAATGGTAAAACCAATGTTGGGCCTCTTTGGAAAAGTCTTATTCAAAGCGAACTGTCAAGGGGTCCCATAAATCACCCGACCGCGTTAGGGACGCAAAATCCGGGAACATAACACCGATATGACGGAAACTAGGGCGGCAAGAGTGGAACAAAACACTGCATAAGGCCGAGCCTTCCACCCTTTACCAAGTATATAGATGCATTAATTAAATAAGATATATTGTGATATCCCAACAAGTAAACATGTTCCAACAAGGAACAACATCTCCATGTTCCAACAAGGAACAAACTTCATCTTCACCTGCAACTAACAACGCTATAAGAGGGCTGAGCAAAGCGGTAACATAGCCAAACAACGGTTTGCTAGGAAGGGTGCAAAAGGTTAGAGGCTGACATGGCAATTTGGGATGGCTTGATAAGCAGGTAATAGGTAGCGAAAGCATAGCGAAAGAACGTATCAACTAGCATAGCAATGATAGTAGTGAGATCCAGGGTAGCGGTCATCTTGCCTGAAATCCCGCAAGGAAGAAGAACGAGTCCATGAAGAAGATGAACGAGTCCATGAAGAAGATGAACGGATGAAGCCAAACCAAGCGTAGACGAACGAATCCTCACGATCGCAACGAAACAGGAACTAACAAGAAGAAGCACACAACATAGTAAACACACCACACATGAACAAGACATGATGCACAACAAGCATGATGCATGACAAAGCTACATGAAGCTACTCATGGCAAGAGATGATGCAAACAAGACCAACACATCAAGGCAAGTTTAAATGAGGCCGGGAACAACATATAACAATTCCGGTAAGTCCTCATATGCAAATTTCGAAATTGGTCCAGATCTGGATAACTTTATGTTCAAGTTGTTAAACAGCAAGTTAAAATGCACCACGATGATCTACACGAAATTCTAGTCAAGTTACATATAAAGTTCATTAGATTCGGAGCTACGGCCTAGAAGATATGAGCAAAACAAGTTAAACATGGCATTGATGCAAAATGCATACAAACCTCAAGCAAACACCTCAAAACAAGGATCCAACATGATAATATGAAACTACATGCAAAATCAAGCAAGTTTCATATAGAGCACACTCAAAACGGAGCAACGGTTCAACACATACGCCCTATACAAGTTTAAAGGACAAGCTGTCCAAAACAGCAACTAGGCATATTGCAAGCTTCAAAACAACATGCTACAGGACCTCAACACAATAACAAAAGGCATGGGCATGATCTACAGGTAAAGCATTACAAAACATGAGAACTGAGATACCTCCAGAAATGACTAGAACATGCTCAAAATGACATGGCAAGATTGCAACTAATAACAGTTTCAGGCAAACAGGGCTGAAAACAGCAATAACAAGACACCTAGTTTGCATGCTTGTGCTAGTCACCACATAGATCACAAAAATACATAGCAAGCACCACTGGAAAGAAGACATGGCATATTTCAAAACACATGTAGGACTCAAGTTCATAGGATGCACATATCAATCATGGCAAAAATGACAAAAGTGCAAGTTCTGATAAAAATCAGAAACTAACATCACATAACACTCTTGCAACAGCATTTCGGGCATCAAGATGAGCTCAAATGAAAATGATACAATGAGATGAAATGATCTACTCTTCGAAACGAACATTTTGACATATTACACGCGCAAAACGGAGCTACGATGACAGAGATACGATGCAACGAAAATGGAACAAAATTACTGCAGACACGGGGACTTAGATGAATTTTTAGAGAGGGGGGAGAGTCAACCCTGCGTGCACGGATATCGATGCGGCCGGATCTTCGCCGGAATCTCACCGGAGATCGGGGAGGAGGCCGGGGAGGGCCGGAGAAGGACGGGGAGGAGAGAGAGGGCGCGGGGGCGAGGCTGAGGTGGCGGCGCCCGGTTGGAGGAGCCGGCGGCGGAGGCGACGTGGCACGCCCTGATTGGGCCGGGCGACGTGGCGGCTGGACATGTCCGGCGGGGCTGGACATGTCCGGCGCGCGAGGGGAGCGGGGCTAGGGTTTCGTCTGCGAAAAGATCCGCGAATTTCGGGAGGGACTGATTTATAGGTAGAGGAGCTAGGAGACTCCAAATGAGGTGCGGTTTTCGCCACGCGATCGTGATCGAATGGCGAAGAGCATGGAAGGGAGTTTGGTGGGTTTTGGGCCACTTAGAAAGGGGTGTTGGGCTGCAAGGAGAAGGAGGCTTTTGCGGTTACCCGGTTAACCGTTGGAGTACCAAACGACCTCCAAATGATCCGAAACTTGACAGCGGTTCACGGTTCTATACCAAGGCCGCTTGACAAACCTCGGGGCATTCCAAGAACGTTTAACACCCGCACACGAAAAGAGGTAAAAGAGGGCGCCGGGAGACATAGGAGTGCCGGATTGGAAAACGGACAACGGGAAAAATGCTCGGATGCATGAGACGAACACGTATGCAAAATGAAATGCGCATGATGACATGATATGAAATGCAGATGATGAAATGGCAAAGTGCAACACGCAAGCAAATGACATGGCAAAGACAGCGAATAACTGGCAGACACCTGGCGCATCGAATCTGGGGCGTTACATTAGATGATGTGCTATGGGCATTAAATGGCTTAGCAACTCAAGTCCCCAATGCATAGGTGCTTGGTTTTTTGTTGCTAAGTTTGCTTCATCTAGGTACAGGCGCTTAGCACCGTTTCTTCCTGGGGTCACCAAACTAGTCTCTCTTCTTAATTAACTTGCCACATCAGACTTTATGCCTATGTGGCAGGCTTAGCACCTGTAGGATCAAGTACAATAGTGGGCTATAAACCCGCTTTACATGGCATTTTTGCATATGTGGGGGAAAGAGGCAAGGAAAAAGTGGAGTGGGCTCTCAAGCAAGAGCCAGCCTCTACATGGTGGAGCATCGGGAGATGCACCGGTGTGGAGGTGGTCAAGAATCGGGAGACTCACACCGGTCATAGCACCGCAGTTAAAATGATAATGGCAAGTCAAATCACCAGGCCCCACCTGTCCAGTAGTAACTCGCTGTCAAATCACACGGCCCTAAGTTTGCAACAGCCTACTCCCTCATCTTCTCGCGTCTCTGTCAAACCGACTAGGCGGAACTGCCCCGCCTACCGTGCTGGAAAAGCCCCGCACTCAACTTTTAAATAGTATAGTATACTAATTTGTATCCATGGATTGCGCCCTGGAGCAAAGCCTCAAGAAAACGGCGGTACACATTTACGGAGTACAGTATACAGGACGTCGTCGCGTTCGCATCACACCCTAGATGGTCGGTTGGTTTGGCACGCCGCTCTCCGAATGGAACGCGCGTCATATTGCGTTTTCACACACACGTGGGACCGCAATTGAGAACCGATCATAGGCACACTCCCTGGCCTCGCAAGTCGGGTGAGTTAATAGAAGAGAGAGATACGAGAAGTGTTGTACAGACGTTGGTGGAGGCCTCGTGTTGGTGCCTGGACGATCCCTGCATGACACGGAAGATCAGTTCGTCCATGCATGTGACCAGACTCTAGCAGACACGCCTGGATTGGCTATCGTCTACATATCGTGCAAGCTGTGTTGTATAGGGATGTAGTTCTGGTGAGAAATCTAAAAAAAGGTTTCTTGTCATTTCGCAAAATTAGGTGTCGTGTGCTTCAGATCACTGCGAGGGTTAAACAGCGACAACTCCAAGGCTCTAGTCATGGGGGACACATGCACGAAGACTACTCGGTTGCCATCTATGTCAAGCCAGCTATGTTAATTAGGGCATCTATCGATGGACCCCTTTTCTATGAGTTTATCTTTAATTTGAGCTCTGATCCTCGTCTAGTTTATCCGTCGGGATTCATGTTGTCTCCTTTGGGCAGTGAGGTTATGGTTTCCTGTCATGTTATAAACCGGTGATTCAGATCAAAATGAGGACAACTGCGCCTCCGGGGCACGTGCATGAAGATAGTCATTGACGAGGTCAAGTCGGCTCCGGTAGACAAAAGAAACTAGTAGTACTCCGCTATATAGGCAGGAGCCTTCGTGCTTGCTTGCTAGTGTTGCCCTCTTCACACTGTCTCGTCCTCTCCAGATCTAAACACGACAGCAGTGGCCACTCTCTCTGTCTCTCTCTCTGCTCATCGCTGGTCACAGGTACAGCCGGATCCTCTCCGCTGGGGAAGGTGAGAAGGTGCAATGTTCACGCGGTCGTCCTCGGCGACGGCTCTTACCGACTGCCGCGTGTCCGTTCAGCGTGCCTTGTCGTTCTCTCCCAAGCACCGCAGGCTAGGGAGGGCCTCCAATCCCTTCTTCCTCGTTGCCATAGTGTGGGCAGATCTGACCTCCCGCCGCCCACCTAGCGACATCCCAGCGACCCTCAGGTATAACTTCCTTCGAAACCGGCCTTGCTCTACTTCCTGAGCTCCTGACGTCGCTGCATTTATATCTTTTACTATTTCCCAGGCCCCCTCGTAGATAGGATCAATCAGTTGTTCGAAAGCCACCTAAATTTTTACTGTTAAGAGGTAAAACTAGTTCATGCACTCAAATCTAGTACTACTTGGTTCAAACAAGGATGAAAGGGGGTGGGATCGGGGTGGGGGAAGATTTGTTATCTGAATCTAGGACTTGGTCGAAAGAGGAAATAATGGAGGCGAAAAGTAGCAGAGACTGGCTATCCAACTGGTCTCTTGGTCTAAGAGGGAAATAAAGGGAAACGCAATACAAACTCAATATAAACCCGATCTATTGGTTGAAAAAGGAAAGAAAGTGGGGACTGGGGGACAAGTCAACAGAGTACGTCCAGCACTAGATTTGCTAGCCTCACACAGTATAAGGTGGCTATACCGAACAAAAATGGGACCAACCCAGATATCATGTTCTGATGTTTGTTGCCCCGAGCCACTCTTATGTAATGCCACTGGTAAAATGTAGCAGTCACACTGCTAAAAGTAAGGACACGTTAAACCAATGTTTCTGGTAAAATGAAGCAATGGCACCATTAAAGTAATGTCATATTTAATAGTTGTCAGAGTTAATCCTAATGCCCACACTAATATCTAGCAATGCTGCTGCTTTCGAAATTGCTATTGTCCTTGTAGGATTTCCATTCAGATAAGGAACTTGCTTCTTTTCATTTGATGTATGTTTCATCACTTGTTTGTCACCCTCCTTTCCACCTTTTTTGTGCAAATAAAGACATACATTTCACGCTTGATCTTAGTTGAACTGGACAAATGATATCCAAATTATAGTTGAACATTCTAGGAGCTTCACAACCAACCTTTATGTTGCTCAATTTTGTTGCAACTAATGAAGAAGAAGCTTTGTGTGTTTCTTTTCTGATGGAAATGGAATCGGGGCTGGAGCCCTTTTCTTAAAAAATATGAAGAAGAAGCTGCTAGCTCATGGGACATTGCTTCATTTTAGGTGAACTGCACCAAAAGGTCCCATGAATTGAATCATCCATGTTGGTGACAGGTATCATTCCTTCTACGATGGCGTTGACTGCAGACATGGTTCCCATCACGAGGTATGTTCCTTTTTGGTCTGACCATTTGCCAAAGATCCTGCATGTTGAGTCTGCTCTTGTGCTACTGTTTTGGCACTGCCATGATAAAGCAGTAATGTTATTATTTTGCACCTTAATCTAGTGGCACTATTAATTTGAGGCAATGTTTTGCACTGCTAGTGGCACTGATTTTTTTATATACCGAACGAAGGGGTTTCCTCCGATTTCATTAAAGAATCCAACCATAGAGAACCATTATCCGACAACATCTCAGGGTAAATGGGCAGTTATGCAACTACTACTAGAACGGACTGAGTACTAGCAGGAGACAAGTTCGCCACGTAAGCTAGGCAGGTAGGGGGACGCAGCACCAGCTCGACCAAGTTTGTATTACAACCCAAATGCTACCAAAGAAACACCAGAGGGGAAGATAGGGACTGAAAGAGCCAGCTTCAGCATCTTAGTCTAAGTACCCCCGGCCTCCATCCTTGCGACGCACGGTACACCTCGCTTGCCACCTGCTCGACCCTAGTGTCACTGATAAAATGAAGTAATAATACAATTAAAATAGAGCGAGTGTCCCCTCTATCATTTCATTTCCAACGTAGATAAAGAAAGTGATTCTCTTTGTTAGTATATGTTTCATCAAAGAGTCCCATTGTTAATGTTTAAGCGTTTCTACAAACTGGGGTGCTTAATTTTAGTTGATCTGCACAAAAATAGAGATTGGAATGTCTCAAGGCCCCTCCTTGTACTACCTCGATACACTGATGTTCATCAACGCGCGAAGGTGTATCGGGAGACTTGGGTCGATTTCGAAGATGACGCATACCGTATGAGGCGTCGCAGGGCCCATCTCGCCCTCGCAGCATGGCATACTATGATACTATCGCAATATTTTCTTCTATTTATACGTGTATGTTTCATGAACTAGTGCCACTATAATGTAATCATGCCTTTTCATTATCTGTGCAAACAGTACATCTGCATTTTGGTGGAACTGCACAAATGTACGGATGGAAGTGGCATATATACAGAGTGCGAAGTGCCAATTAAAAATTACCGACACCAACCCTGCTCCATCTAAGCATTGGCATCCACCACCATCAGTGGGATGTGTGGCGCTCACTGTGGACGTATCTTTCTCGGCAGCAAATCCTCTAAGCAAATACTAGTAGCTTAGACTTCAAAAAAATACTAGTAGCTTATATTGGCAGTTTTCTAGGGTGTACTCTTTTCTGAAAGAAGCACCAATCTATTTTTCTTTATTTGTACACAGTGTCACAACTTTGACACAAAGGTCCAGAGCTATTTTATGGTGATTGGCGTAGTACTCGGATACTGATTGTAAGCATGAATTTTACTAGCTGGCACACTGATTGTAAGCATGAGCAGATTGAAGATTAGGTTAGTGTGAAGCTTACCTTAAACCCTACCGACGCCGTTGAAACGAGGCGACCGTCCAGGGAATCATGGAGAACGGCAGGGAAGCGACGTCGCGCCATCTGGCCTCCTCTTGTGGTGGGAGAACGAATACTCCTGTGGCTCCGGCTGGCTCTGCACCCTCACGAACGACACACCATACTCGATCGATTCGTTATCCTCTGGGTGCTCGACCTTCGACCTGTATGCCCACCACCTCCGCCTGACTTTTGCCTCGGGCGAATCTGTCTACTGCATCGCCCAGAGGAGATACTCGATGAACTCGAAGGACTGCGATGTGATCGCCGCCGAGGAGTACATCGCCGCCCTCATCGCCGCCGTCTTGCTCTTTCGCATACATTGCCAAATGGCCCTCACCGTCCTCAAAATCTCCCACTCATTGTCAAACCAAGTAAGGATCTCCTTCAACCTGACTAACTTTGCACAGGTGCGCCATGGGCGATCTGCTGATTCTTGCTGCATCCTCTCCATAGATGTCCTTCTGAGTGGTCCGGTGCTAGCTTTGGAAGATGGGTGGAGAGACGATAGTCTTGCAATAGAGAAGAGGGAGAGGCGAGATGGTGGTTTTTGAATGGAGATGATGGAGAGGAGAGGGGGAGGTTTTGAAATGGAGAAGAGGGAGAGGCGAGACGGTGGTTTTGGAATGGAGATGATGGAGAGAAGAGGTTTCCCTGCCTTTCGGTCGCTGATAGGTGGGCCCCGCGCTTGGTGGGACCCATGTGTCAGTAACTCAATGGCAGGATGGGCTACGTCAGGGGATCCTCGTCCGAGGAGAGAGGAGGTGATTTTGCAATGGAGAAGAGGGAGAGGCGAGATGGTGGTTTTGGAATGGAGATTATGGAGAGGAGAGGAGGTGGTTTTGCAATGGAGAAGAGGGAGAGGAGCGTGCGACAGCGATTTAGGATTGGACGAGAGGGCTGGCGCACTGTGACTGGATCAAAATCAAAATCAATTTACCCTTCAATTCAGAAAGTGACCCCATAGTAACTAGTCTCCCTTGTATTCCGGGTCATAATTGACCATGATTTTCACAAATAAAATATATGTTATACATTGCAAAAATAATATAATTTGAAAGTACATTCAGACACGAACCAAACGATACAATTTTTGGTGACATGCATTCACATTTGGCTTGTCAAATACAGTATGTGGTCAAACTTTGACCCAAAATACGCAAAACAAAAAACTACTTCCAAGACCAGCGCCACACCTCTCCTCTTAAACCACTGTCGCTCCTCTCATGTTCCAATCTAAATCCAGCGCCGCTCCTCTCCTCTTCCATTTCAAAACACCGCCTGTCCTCTCCTGTTCCAATCCAAAACCAGCATCGCTCCTCTCCTGTTCTAATCCAAAACCAGCACTGCTCCTCTCCGGTTCCATTCAAAAACCACCGCCGGCGAGTGAAGGTGCTGTGGACAAGTAGATCGATGGAGGAGTACAACCGATACGTTAGGATCGCAGACGGCAACCCTGTGAAGCTAGCTAGGATGTTGGAGATACAGTCTTGGTTTGACAACAAGGACCAACTAGCGGCGACGGTGACATTCATGGCCAAATATCTACAATAGAGCGAAAAGGCGGCGATACTCCCAAGGGAGTCGCGCGGGAGTACATAGAGCTGCTCCTCTGGGCCATAGAGCAAACAAATTCATCGAATCCGATCGCGAGGGAGCGGTGGTGGGAGTTTCGATCCCAGAAGGAGCATCCACCAGAGATTGAAGGATCGAGCACCCACAGGGTGTCGTTTATGAGGGTGTCGTGCCAAAGTGAGCCGGTGGAGTCTTCGTCGACCTAACCCAACTGCAAGAGGAGAAAAGCAGTTGGCCCAACGACGCTTCCCGGTCATCCTCTCCCTCGCCGTTCACATCGTCTCACGGGGCGGTTGTCTGCCGCCGAGGAATAGGAGGGGACTGCCCCCCAGCCCAATAGTCGGGCAGGTTGTGAATTGTCAAGAGGAGCTTAGGGTTGTCAGTATTTGCAGGTTGTGAATTGTGTTTTGTGTTGTGTATTTTGAGAGTACTTTCAGATGTGAATGTCTTTTAAATTTCCGATTTGCGGTATTGAGCATAGGAAGTATTTTATGAATTCTAGAGATCTATTTTTCGCACTTAAAAAAATGTAGTTTCATAGGAGTATAAAAGTGCAGACAATGCGATTCTCAGAGAAGAAACCGCAAGTTTGATTTCAGATAAGCGCAACTTTGAGGCGAGCATTTATATTAACACGGCCTTTTCAAACAGGGTTAACATCATGTTGGAAGTTTTATTCATGGTCGAAAATGGAACAACCAGCCAGTTAACATCATGCTGATCAACATTCATGCATAGCACATCTTCATATGATGCACAGTCAAAACGGTATGCTATTTTCAAAATGCCCACACAATGTCGAGTGTGCGAAAAACAGAGAAAACGAGGGATGAAGTTTTGGCAAGTGTTGGACGTGGTATGCGTAGATGACAATGGGGACCCACATGTCAATAATGGCAGAGGCAAAAAATTTGAAGATATTTTCCCTGCATCAGGTGGAATCGAACCCGGGCGGAACAGCTGTCGGGTAGTGTCACTTGGCCACTGGCCTAGTTCAGTACTTTCGTTACAAATAAGGCACTGCATTGGGTGGTACGATCACCTCCTGCGCCTTTGTGCACTCGCCGCGGCGCTGCTGTCTGCCGTTGTGAACATGCTGAACAAACGAGAGGAATATGGAGAGGACTGTATGTGGAGAGGCGGACAGTCGAGACCCACCAGGTCTATGGCCGTACGCAAGCAAGTGCCTCATCGAAAAAAACTTCCTCCTAATGCTATACTGACGTTGGAGCCCACGGGTATGTCAACATAGTTACATTTTTTTAGGTGCTTCAACATAGGAGATAAATTCACAACCAAGTTGTGGAGTTAGCAGGTAGTATCATTTATTATCACTGGGGCAGCAAGTATCCGCTGGGTTTTGGGCTGCCCCATCTAGGCTTTCTTTTTTAACATGTGCAGCCCACGACATGCCGGTTTGTATTTTTTTGAGGGCCGTCATGTATCGACCGGCCTATGGACCTCCCATCCAAGGTTTTATTTTTCCTAAAACATTGGTAGCCTAATTTATGTATTTTTTGAAGAAAACGCAGAGGTCTGTTCTATTTTTCTATATAAGGGTAGGAACGTCTGGTCCAACTTTTGTTTCCCTTCTAACTATATTATATATATTTAAATTATTTTATATGTTATTATATATTATTGTTATTGTCATCATATATTTAACAGATACTTACATATGTAAGAAAACAATATCCCACATCTTATTAACTTATAAAAATAATTTCTTAACAATAAAATAATGGATTTTTTTGGCAACGAAAATCCTGGTGATTGTGTATAAAAGCTTGGTATGATTTAAGGACCAATGTAATAATAAATCCATTATTATTTAAATATATTTATAACAAAATGCTCAGCCCTTGTTTATTTTTTAATAACATTGTTGCGCCCAACCCAACATTATAATTAGAATCAGCCCAGAAAAATCGTGTATTCAGAGAAAGTGCAAATGGCATATAAGTTTTTAGGAGAAAAATAAATGGGCTACATGTACACTACATTATTTGTTCACCCAGCCCAGCAAATGGATTGTAATTATAAAAAAAAGATCAAATTGACTGTAAATTCTGAAAAAATGTGTTGAATACGTGCCACATTTTTTGAGGCTGAAATGTGGGCCAATAGGTCGAAGCCAAGGCAAGTCGTTGTCAACTTAGTCAACAAATGATTCTGACATCGTTAGCCATTGGATTTACATCCACCGACCGGCATCCATCTTCAATCTCTCGTCTTCTTCCTCCAGCCTGCCGGGACCACCTGCTCCCGCCTCCTACTACTAGCAGCTCTGCTTAGCATGCTTCGCTGTGAAGCGCTACCCCACCATTGGCTAGGCCATCCCTCCACCCCTCCACACCTCCTGTTCTTCTCCACCGACTGCCGAACCACACCGCACTGTAACGATTAACCTCAGACACCTCTCCGTCTGCGACTCTACTCCCGCGTCTTCCCATCTTCGGCTCGTTGCTGTCCGGGGCCTCGCCGTCGTCCACCACCTCGGCGTGGAGTAGAACGTGGTCAATGAATGACATCCATCAAAAGTAGAATGTGCGTGGAGAGGCTGACAACTGGTTCCACAGCCACACGTAAGGAAATGGCTCCTTATTACGCGCAAAATAATGATTCCTCCACCTAACAGCTCGGACCCACCGGAAGGGCCTCTGTATTTTGAGAAAAAAATGTCCCCCCCGCTGACAAGTCAGACGCACCAGCTATATCTTCGTACGCAAGGAAGAGCCTCCTTATTATGCACAAAAAAATGAATACCCCCCTTCTAGCTGGGACCCACCATAGTGGGAGGCTGACTTGTGGGCCTACTAAGTTGACGGGGACGGAGGGCTTTGTCAACTTAGTAAATATGAACGATTCTAGCTCCAGTGACCGTACGATGTCCATCCAACGGTGGCAGTGCTTCTTCAGCCTCTGGTCTTGTTGCTCCAGCTGCCCAAACCAGCGCTGGTCGTGCCGCGTGCTCCTACTTCCCGTGGTCGGCTGTGATGCCACGGAGGCCTCACCGCCCCCTACAATTCCATCGCTGCGCAGGCCCTATGGTGACGGCAACCTCACACCGCAGCCGAACCAGTGAACCCTCATACTCCTCTCCGCGTGGGCATCCACTGCCACGTCTTCCCCGGCTTCGCGTCGTCCCCTTCCTAGCCCTCGCCGTTGTTCACCGCCCTGGTGCTCTCGCCGCAGCGTGGTCAATGTGGTCAAGGAACAAATTCCATCAGAATAGTGCTGTACGTGGAGAGGCTAACAGCTGGGTCCACGGCCGAAGCAAGGAAAGTGCCTCCTTATTTCACGGAAAATAATGATTCCTCCACCTGACAGCAGGGACCCACCGTACGGGCCACCGTATTTTGTGAAAACAAACGTTTCCCCCCTGACTGCTGGGACCCACCAGCTACATCTTCGCACGCAAGGAAGTGCGTCCATATTACGGGAAAAAATGATTCGCCCCCCTGACTGCTGGGACCCACCAGCTACATCTTCGCACGCAAGGAAGTGCCTAACAGTCGGGACCCACCCGGTCGAAGCGTACGTAGCGTTGTCATTCTGGTCGCGAACGTGTACGCACATACTGATCGATGTAAAGGCGCGCACGTGTGGTAGTAGAGGCGCGCACGTGTCGTAGTAGAGGCGCGCACGTAGCATGTACACGTATGTATAGCGGCCATGGTGCGAGAACGTAAATACGGCCACGTATGTATATACGGTCGGGGTCTCGAACACCTACTCGCGCATATGTATGGCCAGGGCTTGTGTACATGGCTGTGGCTGGGTCGGAACGGAGAAACTGCGTCATCGTCGTGTTCATGGGGAGGCAACGAAATGCGTCGTGTTCATTGGTAGGCAACGGAACGCGTGCTATTCATCGGGAGCCAACCGGCTTGGACGGAACATGCAATGGAAACGAGGCCTGGCGTACCACAGAATGGAGGAAACAGCCTTTTGTTCGACCGGCCACAGTGGAAACGGGATCCTGTTCATCGGGAGGGGTCCGGCATACCAAAAGACGGAGGAAACAGACCTCGTACGGTCGAAACGGGGTCCTGTTGATCGGGAGGGGTGTGGTGTACCGCAAAACGGAGGAAACGGACTTGTGTTGGAGCGCTACGGAGGAAACGGACTTGTGTTGGAGCACTAGGTCGAAACGGGGGTCCTGATCATCGGGAGGGGTGTGGCGTACTGCAAAACGGGACTCCACGGGATACTGTTCATCTCCACCATCGACTTCCTCCACGGGTTACTGTTCATCCACCGTCGACTGCCTCCACAGGCTCCTGTTCATCCACGGTCGACCTCCTCCAGCCTCCACCTGTGACTGTTCGTCCACGGGCTCCTGTTCATCTAGCCTCCACCACGCGCTCCTCCACTGGCTACTATTCAACCAGCCCTCTCCGCGGGGGTCCTGTTCAACCACCCCTCCACGGGCTACTGTTCATCCAGCCCTCCACCGGCTACTGTTCAACCAGCCCTCCACCGGGTACTATTCAACTAGCCCTCCACGGGTTCATGTTCATCCAGCCCTCCACGGGGTCCTGTTCATCCACCGGCTCGATCGATCGGGGCACTGTTCATCCAGCGGCAATGGCCTCTACTACCACGGGTTCCTGTTTATCCAACCCCCACTGGGAACTGTTCATCCAAACCCCCCAACAACGCTCACTGTTCATCAAGGGAAGGAGGCAGCAGTGTTCGATCGGCTTCAATTAGCAGCAGTAACGAAGGAATCACTCGGCTTCAGTTAACAGCAAGGGATTGATCGATCGCTCGGGTTCAGTAACGTGTAGCTTGCGGTGCAATCGCTCGGGTTCAGTTAGAGCCCAACGCCTCGCTCGGGTTCAGTTAGAGTGCAACACCTCGCACACATGCGCGTACGTACGAGACAAACGCGCATCGCTTGGCCCCCGACCACCCACCGTAACCGGGAACTCCCCTGATATTTTCCTCGCCCTCGCTTCTACCACGGTTTTCTCCATCATGGAAGGCCCAAAGAATGTCATGTAGCTGTGTCTCCGGCCCGCCCAGGACGAAAAGCCCATTTTCTGTCATGATCTTTTGTCATAGAAGTAGGAGCCCACCACATCTATGATGATACCGGGTTTTGTCACAATTATCGTCATAGAAGTGTCATAAGTATGACAGAAAAAAATTGTTCGTCCCAAAATGTACGGATGTGTCTTTTTTTTGTAGTGTTGCGAAGAGGGTTTCTCATTTGACTCCGGAACCGTGTGGGTTTCCGGAATGACATTTGGTTGGGGGCCAAATTGGACATGGTCCCCGTCTCCAGTATCTATGGGGCTCGGTTCCCCCATGTTCTCGGCAGCCGAGGTGTCACCCTTCGGCGCCGTCTTGGCAGCCTCCGACACCCCTCCCTGTTCCAGAAGGGTCCTTCGGGACAACACCTCAGTGTTATCTGCAGCAGTGGGGGAGGAAGCTGGTGGAGGCGACTCGCTCTCCATCATGTTCGCACCTAGCGAGTTCCCAGAAGAGGAAGATTGCTGGGAGAGGACATGAACCGGACTGCAACACACAGTTTAAATGTATTATAACTATAAGCCAGAAAAGCCGGACACACACACACACACACACACACACACACACACACACACACACACACACACACACACACACACACACACACACACACACACACACACACACACACACACACACACACACACACACACACACACACACACACACACACACACACACACACACACACACACACACACACACATATATATATATATATATATATATATATATATACCTTTGAGTACTTACGATCTGGCCAGGGGCTTCGGCCTGGGGCGCCACTCGTCGGCGTCCGACTCGGAGTCATCCGTGAGGGAGGTTCTCTCTTTCTTGGACGCCTCCGCCTCTAGATCAGCGGAGGCTGCCCTCTTCTTCTTCTCCCCCTTAGGGGGGGGGAACTGTTCTCATCCTCTTCCTCTTCCTCTTTGTCAGGAGAGGAGAGGGTCCTGATGTCCTCAGACACTGCGTCCGAGGCACTCTTACGGCGGAGGCCACTCTTGGCCGCCTTGCCCTTCTTCTTGGCCTTCTTTTCCGGCGCCTGGTACGGCACCGGGACCAGCATCCTCGTCAACAAAGGAATAGCTGAGTCTTCGGGCAGCGGAGCCAGACAGTGAATCCGTTCCGCTTTCTTTGGCCATACCTGCAAAGAAAATGGGGAGTTTAGTATGCTCCTTAGACTTGCAAAGTAAGGATATCAAAGAACTTACGGGGGATGCAGCGTGGGTGCTATCATAGCCGAGGTCCGCGGTTGTCTCCGGCCACGATTTCTGGTTCTTGAACAGCAGCTTCCACATGTCTTCTTGCTTCATGCCGAAGAACCGATGCAGGGTCCGGGGACCGGCCGGATTGAACTCCCACACAAACTCTTGACGCGGCTAACAGGGGAGAATTCGGCGGAAGAGCATCACCTGGATCACGTTGGCAAGGCTGGTATTCTTGTCTACCATGCTCTTGATACGCTTCTGCAGCATCATCATCTTGTCAGACGACGCCCAGTCTAGGCCCTTGTTGAGCCAGGATGCTAGCCGCATTGGAGGACGGGAGTTGAACTCAGTAGGAGCGGGCCATGTGGAGTCACGGGGCTCTGTGACATAGAACCACACCTGCTGCCATCCCTTCACGGTCTCCACGAAGGTGCCTTTGGGCTAGGTGACGTTGGGGAGCTTGCTCACCATAGCGCCTCAGCAATCCGTGTGCTAGCCATCCACCACTTTCGGCTTCACGTTGAAGACCTTGAGCCATAGGCCGAAGTGGGGGGAAATGCGGAGGAATGCCTCGCATACGACGATAAACACCGAAATGTTGAGGAAGGAATTCGAGGCTAGATCATGGAAATCTAGCCCGTAGTAAAACATGTGGCCGCGGACGGAAGGATGAAGGGGAAACCCCAATCCGCGGAGGAAATGAGGGATAAAAACTACCCTCTCGCCGGGCTTTGGTGTGGGGATGATATGCTTTTTTGCCGGGAGCTGGTGGGCGATCTCCTTGGCCAGATACCCCGCTTCTTGGAGTTCCTTGATGTTTCTCTCTGTAACGGAAGAAGCCATCCACTTGCCTTGCACTCCGGATTCGGACATGGCTGGAGTACTTTCTGGGAATGGAGAGGATGGAAGCTTGGGCGCTGGAGCTTGAGGCCGGATGGGCTGAGGGAGGGGAAGGCGTGGGGTAAAAAGGGGGAACCTTATCTCCTTAGAAAGGTAGTGAATATCATGCAACCCCCACGAGACTTAAAGCTCACCTATTCCCAAGGGGTCGTGCGAAACGATACGGTTGGGTTTCCCAAACCCGTATTGATGAGAATCCCATAATAAGGGGGCACGATCTCTGCTTTGACAAGACGTGTCGCCGGAAGCTGCGTCTCGAAACGCAAAACGGGAAGCCGAAAAATGGTTTGAAATAATAAATTGGCCGGATGTAACGTCTCACCAGTAAACTCGTGAGAAGAGAGAACTTATCTGTATTTTGCCCTTGTGGTTCAGGGTTGTGACTATTGAACAGAGCCGGATATAGCACTGGTGATCAACTGCTTTGAATGTTCGGAGGAGGAACCCGCCTTGCAATGTCGAAGACAAGCGTGCCGGACACGTCGGCGTTGAAGCCTGGTTCAGGGGCTACCGAGGGAGTCCTGGATTAAGGGGTCCTTGGGCTTCTGGGCTGTGTAACATGGGCCGGACTAATGGGCCGCGAAGATACAAGACGGAATGCTTTCCCGCGTGTCCGGATGGGACTCTCCTTGGCGCAGAAGGCAAGCTTAGCGTGCGGATATTAAGATTCCTTTCTCTGCAAAACGACTCAGTACAACCCTAGCCCCCTCCAGTGTCTATATAAGCTGGAGGGTTTAGTCTATAGAGGCAATCATAATCATACAAGCTAGACATCTAGGATTTAGCCATTACAATCTCATGGTAGATCAACTCTTGTAAACCATATACTCATCAAAGTCAATCAAGCAAGAAGTAGGGTATTACCTCCATTAAGAGGGCCCGAACATGGGTAAACATCGTATCCCCTGCCTCCTATTACCCTCGATCCTTAGATGCACAGTTCGGGACCCCCTACCCGAGATCTTCCGGTTTTGACACCGACACCCGCCACACACATAGTTCTAAATGAGGTCGATGACCACCATCATCCTCAAGCGATGGCGCCGGGTGTTCCTGATGGTGACTAAGATTGTTGGGAACGCAGTATTTCAAATTTTTTACCTACAATCACGCAAGATCTATCTATGTCATGCATAGCAACGAGCGGGAGAGTGTGTCCATGTACCCTCGTAGACCGAAAGCGGAAGCGTTTAGTAACGCGGTTGAAGTAGTCGAACGTCTTCACGATCCAACCGATCAAGTACTGAACGCATGGCACCTCCGCGATCTGCACACGTTCAGCTCGGTGACATCCCTCGAGATTCTAGATCCAGCTGAGGTCGAGGGAGAGTTTCGTCAGCATGACAGCGTGTTGACAGTGATGATGAAGTTACCGACGCAGGGCTTCGCCTAAGCTCTATAATGATATGACCGAGGTGGTAATATGTGGAGGGGGGCACCGCACACGGCTAAGGTCAACTTGTGTGTCTGTGGGGTGCCCCCTCCCCCGTATATAAAGGAGGGGAGGAGGGGAGGACCGGCCCTCTCTATGGCACGTCCCAAGGGGGATTCCTACTCCTAGTAGGAGTAGGTTTCCCCCCCTTCCCTAGTTGGAGTAGGAGAAGAAGGAAGAGGGAGAAGGAGAGAAGGAAAGCCCCCCCCCCCCAATTCGGGTTGAGCTTGGGGGCCGGGCGCCTCCCACTTGGCCTCCTCCTCCTCTCTCCCACCATGGCCCATTAAGGCCCATTAACTCCCCGGGGGGTTCCAGTAACCCCCCGGTACTGCGGAAAATGCCCGAACTCATCCGAAACCTTTCTTGTGTGTAAACATTGGCTTCCAATATATCAATCTTTATGTCTCGACCATTTCGAGACTCCTCGTCATGTCCGTGATAACATTCGGGACTCCGAACAACCTTTGGTACATCAAAACATATAAACTCATAATACCGATCGTCACCGAACGTTAAGCGTGCGGACCCTACGGGTTCGAGAACTATGCAGACATGACCTAGACACATCTCCGGTCAATAACCAATAGCGGAACCTGGATGCTCATATTGGCTCCTACATATTATACGAAGATCTTTATCGGTCAAACCACATAGCAACATACGTTGTCCCGTTTGTCATCGGTATGTTACTTGCCCGAGATTCGATCGTCAGTATCATCATACCTAGTTCAATCTCGTTACCGACAAGTCTCTTTACTCATTCCGTAATGCATCATCCCGTAACTAACTCATTAGTCACATTGCTTGCACGGCTTATAGTGATGTGCATTACCGAGAGGGCCCAGAGATACCTCTCCGACAATCAGAGTGACAAATCCTAATCTCGATCTATGCCAACTCAACAAACACCATTGGAGACACCTGTAGAGCATCTTTATAATCATCCAGTTACGTTGTGACATTTGATAGCACACTAATTGTTCCTTCGATATTCAAGAGTTGCATAATCTCATAGTCATAGGAACATGTATAAGTTATAAAGAAAGCAATAGCACTAAACTAAACGATCATAGTGCTAAGTTAACTGATGGGTCAAGTCAATCACATCATTCTCTAATGATGTGGTCCCATTCATCAAATGACAACTCTTGTCCATGGCTAGGAAACTTAACCATCTTTGATTAACGAGCTAGTTAGTGACACTCTGTTTGTCTATGTATTCACACATGTACTAAGTTTCTGGTTAATACAATTATAGCATGAATAATAAACATTTATCATGATATAAGGAAATATAAATAACAAATTTATTATTGCCTCTAGGGCATATTTCCTTCAGTCTCCCACTGGCACTAGAGTCAATAATCTAGATTACATTGTAATGATTCTAACGAGTCTTGGTGCTGATCATATTTTGCTCGTGAGAGAGGCTTAGTCAACGGGTCTGCAACATTCAGTTCCGTATGTATTTGGAAAATCTCTATGTCTCCCTCCTTGACTTGATCGCGGATGGAATTGAGGCGTCTCTTGATATGCTTGGTTCTCTTGTGAAATCTGGATTCCTTTGCCAAGGCAATTGCACCAGTATTGTCACAAAAGATTTTCATTGGACCCGATGCACTAGGTGTGACACCTAGATCGGATATGAACTCCTTCATCTAGACTCCTTCATTTGCTGCTTCCGAAGCAGCTATGTACTCCGCTTCACACGTAGATCCTGCCATGATGCTCTGCTTGGAACTGCACCAACTGACTGCGCCACCATTCAATAAAAATATGTATCTGGTTTGTGACTTAGAGTCATCTGGATCAGTGTCAAAGCTTGCATCGATGTAACCGTTTACGACGAGCTCTTTGTCACCTCCATAAACGAGAAACATATCCTTAGTCCTTTTCAGGTATTGCAGGATGTTCTTGACCGCTGTCCAGTGATCCACTCCAGGATTACTTTGGTACCTCCCTGCTAAACTAATAGCAAGGCACACATCAGGTCTGGTACACAACAATGCATACATGATAGAAACTATGGCTGAAGCATAGGGAATGACCTTCATTTTCTCTCTGTCTTCTGCAGTGGTAGGCATTGAGTCTGACTCAACTTCACACCTTGTAACACAGGCAAGACCCCTTTCTTTGCTTGATCCATTTAGAACTTCTTCAAAACTTTATCAAGGTATGTGCTTTGTGAAAGTCCAATTAAGCGTCTTGATCTATCTCTATAGACCGTTATGACTAATATATAAGCAGCTTCACCGAGGTCTTTCATTGAAAAATTCTTATTCAAGTATCCTTTTATGCTATTCAGAAATTCAGTATCATTTTCGATCAACAATATGTCATCCACATATAATATCAGAAATGCTACAGAACTCCCACTCACTTTCTTGTAAATACGGGCTTCTCCAAACGTCTGTATAGAACCATATGATTTGATCACACTATCAAAGTGTATATTCCAACTTCGAGAGGCTTGCACCAGTCCATAAATGGATCGCTGGAGCTTGCACACTTTGTTAGCACCTTTTGGATCGACAAAACCTTCTGGTTGCATCGTATACAACTCTTCTTTAAGATATCCATTACTGAATGCAATTTTGACATCCATTTGCCAAATTTCATAATCATAAAATGCGGCAATTGCTAACATGATTCAGACGGACTTAAGCATCGCTACGTGTGAGAAGGTCTCATCGTAGACAACTCCTTTAACTTGTCGAAAACCTTTCGCAACGAGTCGAGCTTTGTAGACAGTAATATTACCGTCAGTGGCAGTCTTCTTCTTGAAGATCCATTTATTCTCTATGGCTTTCTGATCATCGGGCAAGTCAACCAAAGTCCATACTTTGTTCTCATACATGGATCCCATATCAGATTTCATGGCCTCAAGCCATTTCGCGAAATCTGGGCTCATCATCGCTTCCTCATAGTTTGTAGGTTCGTCATGGTCAAGTAACATGACCTCCAGAACAGGATGACCGTACCACTCTGGTGCGGATCTTACTCTGGTTGACCTACGAGGTTCGGTAGTAACTTGATCAGAAGTTTCATGATCATCATCATTAGCTTCCTCACTTACTAGTTTAGGAATCACTGGAACTGATTTCTGTGATGAACTACTTTCCAATAAGGGAGCAGGTACAGTTACCTCATCAAGTTCTAATTTCCTCCCACTCACTTCTTTCGAGAGAAACTCCTTCTCTAGAAAGGATCCATTCTTAGCAACAAATACCTTGCCTTCGGATATGTGATAGAAGGTGTACCCAACAGTCTCATTTGGGTATCCTATGAGGACACATTTCTCCGATTTGGGTTCGAGCTTATCAGGTTGAAGCTTTTTTACATAAGCATCGCAGCCCCATACTTTAAGAAACGACAACTTGGGTTTCTTGCCAAACTGTGGTGTCATCTCTATGGATTTATATGGTGCCCTACTTAACGTGAATGCATCCGTCTCTAAAGCATAAACCCATAAAGATAGCGGTAAATCAGTAAGAGACATTATAGATCGCACCATATCTAATAAAGTACGATTACGACGTTTGGTCACACCATTACGCTGTGGTGTTCCGGGTGGCATGAGTTGCGAAACTATTCCGCATTGTTTCAAATGAAGACCAAACTCATAACTCAAATATTCTCCTCCACGATTAGATCGTAGAAACTTAATTTTCTTGTTACTATGATTTTCAACTTCACTCTGAAATTCTTTGAACTTTTCAAATGTTTCAGACTTATGTTTCATCAAGTAGATATACTCATATCTGCTTAAATCATCTGTCAAGGTTAGAAAATAACGATACCCGCCACGAGCATCAACACTCATTGGGCCGCATACATCAGTATGTATTATTTCCAACAAGTTTGTTGCTCACTCCATTGTTCCGGAGAACGTAGTCTTAGTCATCTTGCCCATGAGGCATGGTTCACAAGCATCAAGTGATTCATAATCAAGTGATTCCAAAAGCCCATCAAAATGGAGTTTCTTCATGCACTTTACACCAATATGACCTAAACGGTAGTGCCACAAATAAGTTGCACTATCATTACTAAACTTATATCTTTTGGCTTCAATACTATGAATATGTGTATTACTACTATCAAGATTTAGTAAAAATAGACCACTCATCAAGGGTGCATGACCATAAAAGATATTACTCATATAAATAGAACAACCATTATTCTCTGATTTAAATGAATAACCGTCTCGCATCAAACAAGATCCAGATATAATGTTCATGCTTAACGCTGGCACCAAATAACAATTATTCAGGTCTAAAACTAATCCCGAAGTTAGATGTAGAGGTAGCGTGCCGATGGCGATCACATCGACTTTGGAACCATTTCCCACGCGCATCGTCACCTCGTCCTTAGTGAATCTTCGCTTAATCCATAGCCCCTGTTTCGAGTTGCAAATATTAGCAAGTAACCCGTTATCAAATACCAGCGCCATCTGCGAGCATTAGTAAGGTACACATCAATAACATGAATATCAAATATACCTTTCACTTTGCCATCCTTCTTCTGCTAAATCCTTGGGGCAGTTCCGCTTCCGATGACCAGTCCCTTTGCAAGAGAAGCACACTCGATCTCGTGCTTTGGTCCAGACTGGGCTTCTTCACTTGAGCGACAACTTGTTTGTCATTCTTCTTGAAGTTCCCTTCTCCCCTTTACCCTTTTTCTTGAAACTAGTGGTCTTGTTGACCATCAACACTTGATGCTCCTTCTTGATTTCTACCTCCGCTGCCTTTAGCATTACGAAGAGCTCGGGAATCGTCCTATGCATCCCTTGCATATTATAGTTCATCACGAAGCTCATGTAGCTTGGTGGCAGTGATTGAAGAACTCTATCAATGACACTATCAACTGGAAAATTAACTCCCAGCCGAGTCAAGTGATTGTGGTACCGAGACATTCTGAGTATATGCTCACTCACAGAACTATTCTCCTCCATTTTGCAGCTATAGAACTTATTGGAGACTTCATATCTCTCAATCCGGGCATTTGCTCCATGATGTTCAAAACATCGTTGAAGTCCCGGTTCTAAGCTGTAAAGCATTGCACACTGAACTATCGAGTAGTCATCAGCTTTGCTCTGCCCGAGGTTCATAACATCTGGAGTTGCTCCTGCAGGAGGTTTGGCACCTAGCGGTGCTTCCAGGACGTAATTCTTCTGTGCAGCAATGAGGATAATCCTCAAGTTACGTACCCAGTCCATGTAATTGCTACCGTCATCTTTCAACTTTGCTTTCTCTAGGAAGTAGGAACGCATTAAAATCCAACGGAACAACAACATGAGTCATTTATCTACAACAACATAGACATGCAAAATACTATCAGGTACTAAGTTCATGATAAATTAAAGTTCAATTAATCATATTACTTAAGAACTCCCACTTAGATAGACATCCCTCTAATCATCTAAGTGATCACGTGATCCATATCAACTAAACCATGTCCGATCATCACGTGAGATGGAGTAGTTTTCAATGGTGAACATCACTATGTTGATCATATCTACTATATAATTCATGCTCAACCTTCCGGTCTCAGTGTTCCGAGGCCATATCTTCATATGCTAGGCTCATCAAGTTTAACCAAGTATTCTGCGTGTGCAAAACTGGCTTGCACCCGTTGTATGTGAACGTAGAGCTTATCACACCCGATCATCACGTGGTGTCTCAGCACGGCGAACTGTAGCAACGGTGCATACTGAGGAAGAACACTTATACCTAGAAATTTAGTGAGATATCATCTTATAATGCTACCGTTGTACTAAGCAAAATAAGATGCATAAAGGATAAACATCATATGCAATAAATATAAGTGATATGATATGGCCATCATCATGTTGTGCCTTTGATCTCCATCTCCAAAGCACCGTCATGATCACCATCGTCACCGGTTTGATACATTGATCTCCATCGAAGCATCATTGTCGTCTCGCCAACTATTGCTTCTACGAATATTGCTACCACTTAGGGATAAAGTAAAGAAATTACATGGCGATTGCATTTCTACAATAAAGCGACAACCATATGGCTCCTGCCAGTTGCCGATAACTATGTTACAAAACATGATCATCTCATACAACAATTTACATAATCATGTCTTGACCATATCACATCACAACATGCCCTGCAAAAACAAGTTAGACGTCCTCTACTTTGTTGTTGCAAGTTTTACGTGGCTTCTACGGGCTTAGCAAGAACCGTTCTTACCTAAGCATCAAAACCACAACGATTTTTCATCAAGTTTGTTGTTTTAACCTTTAATAAGGACCGGGCATAGTCACACTCAATTCAACTAAAGTTGGAGAAACAGACACCCATTAGCCACCTGTGTGCGAAGCACATCGGAAGAACCAGTCTCGCGTAAGCGTACGCATAATGTCATTCTGAGCCGATTCATCCAACAATACCGCCGAATGAAAGTATGACATGCTGGTAAGCAGTATGACTATTATCTCCCACAACTCTTTGTGTTCTACTCGTGCATATAACATCTACACATAGACCTGGCTCTGATGCCACTGTTGGGGAACCAGTATTTCAAAAAAATTACCTACGATCACGCAAGATCTATCTATATGATGCATAGCAATGAGCGGGAGAGTGTGTCCACGTACCCTAATAGACCGAAAGCGGAAGCATTTAGTAACGCGGTTGATGTAGTCAAACGTCTTCGCGATCCAATCGATCAAGTACCGAATGCACGGCACCTCCGTGATCTGCACACGTTCAGCTCGGTGACGTCCCTCGAGCTTCTAGATCCAGCTGAGGTCGAGGGAGAGTTTCGTCAGCACGACAGCGTGTTGACGGTGATGATGAAGTTACCGATGCAGGGCTTCGCCTAAGCTCTACAACTATATGACCGAGGTGGAAATATGTGGAGGGGGGCACCGCACACGGCTAAGATCAACTTGTGTGTCTATGGGGTGCCCCCACCCCCGTATAAAAAGGAGTGGAGGAGGGGAGGGTTGGCCCTCTCTATGGCACGCCCCAAGGGGGATTCCTACTCCTAGTAGGAGTAGGTCCCCCTTCCCTAGTTGGAGTAGGAGAAGAAGTAAGAGAGAGAAGGAGAGAAGGAAAGGAGGGCCGCCCCCCACTTCAGATTGGACTTGGGGGGCGCATGCCTCCCACTTGGCCGCCTCCTCCTCTCTCCCACCATGGCCCATTAAGGCCCATTAACTCCCGGGGCGTTCAGTAACCCCCAAGACTACGGAAAATGCCCGAACTCATCTGAAACCTTTCCGGTGTCAAAACATAGGCTTTCAATATATCAATCTTTATGTCTCGACCATTTCGAGACTCCTCGTCATGTTCGTGATCACATCCGGGACTCCAAACAACCTTTGGTACACCATAACACATAAACTCATAATAGCGATCGTCACCGAATGTTAAGCGTGCGGACCCTACGGGTTCAAGAACTATGTAGACATGACCGAGACACATCTCCGGTCAATAACCAATAGCGGAACCTGGATGCTCATATTGGCTGCTTCATATTCTACGAAGATCTTTATCGGTCAAACCGCATAACAACATAAGTTGTTCCCTTTGTCATCGGTATGTTACTTGCCCGAGATTCGATCGTCGGTATCATCAGACCTAGTTCAATCTCGTTACCGGCAACTCTCTTTACTCGTTCCGTAATGCATCATCCCGTAACTAACTCATTAGTCACATTGCTTTCAAGGCTTATAGTGATGTGCATTACCAAGAGGCCCCAGAGATACCTCTCCGACAACCGGAGTGACAACTCAACAAACACCATCGGAGACACCTGTAGAGCATATTTATAATCACCCAGTTACGTTTTGACGATTGATAGCACACTAAGTGTTCCTCTGGTATTCGGGAGTTTCATAATCTCATAGTTATAAGAACATGTATAAGTTATGAAGAAAGCAATAGCAATAAACTAAACGACCATAGTGCTAAGCTAACGGATGGGTCAAGTCAATCACATCATTTTCTAATGATGTGATCCCGTTCATCAAATGACAACTCTTGTCCATCGCTAGGAAACTTAACCATCTTTGATTAACGAGCTAGTCAAGTAGAGGCATACTAGTGACACTCTGTTTGTCTATGTATTAACACATGTACTAAATTTCCGGTTAATACAATTCTAGCATGAATAATAAACATTTATCATGATATAAAGAAATATAAATAACAAATTTATTATTGCCTCTAGGGCATATTTCCTTCAAAGCTGGCCTGTCCAACCTGGAGATTCTTTCCAGCTAGGAAGTTGTTCCATCCTGCGGCGCTGAACACAGTGCGACCATTCGTGTCCAGTGCGTAAGCACAGTTTGTGATGGAGCCCCTTGCGGTAAGGCCTAGTCCAGCAATGCCTGCTTCATCTGGCTCGATGCCACAACTCTCACTCAACCTCTTAGATAATTTCTAAAAAAAACAAATATGATAAATGAGCATGTCACATTACTACACACTAAGAGCATATTGATCACGTTCTACATTAATCATATCGCATTACTACACACTAAGCATATCCTCAAATTCTACACTAAGCATATATATATATATATATATATATATATATATATATATATATATATATATATATATATATATATATATATATATATATATATATATATATATATATATATATATATATAGAAGATAGCATTATTACGATCCCTGATCAGAATAGTTATTTGGATCACCACGCCCCCCTATATAGAGGCGATTGACATGTTCCTGAAATCTCGAACCGGTTGACCCAAGAAAAAAAAATTAGCTACATCCTATCCCTAACCTCCCGCCCCCCCCGGCCTTCTCAACATCATCTCCCGAATCGCCGCCACACCTCCCACGCCGCCGGCGCCCCTCCTCCACGGCCGGAGTGCATCCTCCCGCACGGACGGCGCCCCTCCTTCCCTGCTGTCGGCATGCCACCTCCCCTACTCCCCAACGGCCGGTGCGCCTTCTTCCGCGCGACAGGGGTACCTCCTCCGCCATGGCCGGCGAGCCTCCTCCTGCCGCCACCCTAGGATCCAGCCACCGCAGGGCCCCGGAACCCCGCATAATGTTCGCCGGGCACTGGATCCCCGTGCGCCGCTGCCGGGCCCTGGATCCCGAGCGCCGCCGCCGCTGGGGTCCTGGCTCGCCTGCTCCATCACCGCTGGGACCTCGGCCCCCTCGTGCGCCGCCGGGACTCCCACATGCTGCAGCAGACCGCGCCACCCCATTGTTGGAAGTCTACTACACGCACACCAGCAGAGGGCCAACGGCCTTGACCTGTTCTCTCCGTCAGTTCAGCAGGCTCGTGCACTTCGTGGGCACGCCCACCTCGCATGCACGGCATGCTCGGCCACGGCCTTGTACACGTTCTCTCCCTCATCCCCTTGTACCTCTGCATGTATAAATACCCCTGTGATATGTGAATACAAGTGTGCGATGAGTTCAGTCATTCAACTTGGTACCTGAGCAGTTCCGATCCCAACCCCACGCTTCCGCCATGAATCGCCTGCTCGCCGGCTCCGCTCCGCTGACCTCGACGCGGCGGCCAACCTCCCTCCTTTAGTTCCTCTTGCTGCCGTCCCACCCGCCCATGCAGCTCCCGGCGCGGGCCTCCATCCTCGAGCTCGGCGCCGCCCGGTGCGCCTCGGCAATGTCGCACCACCGACTGCGGCCGCTCTCGGCGGCCCCTCCTGCGCTCCCCTTCACCACGGCGCCGGCCGTCGCGCTCATCCGCCCCGACAACGCTGGTGCGCCTTGGCCGGCGCCACCGACGGTCTCCTCCCACCATCACGCACTTCCTGCGGTTCAAGCTCGACCTCGCGCTGGTAACTACTCCAAATGGCGCCACCTCTTCTATTGTATTCTCTGCAAGTACAATGCACGGCAAAGATGTAGATGAAGACCGGACCCGCCCACGAGGATGCGATGTGGCGAAACGACGATATAACCATCGCCTTGTGGATGTCCTCCACGATTTGGATGAGTTGTACGACGTCGTGGTGTCCCTCCGAACATTCCCACGGCGCACCAAACCGCACACCTCCATTTGTTCTTCCTCGACAACCAGGCCGGTCGAGCGATCCATCTCTACCGAGTTCCGCAAAGACGCAGTGCGGGGACTGCACTGTGGTCGAATCGCCCGCCGCCTACAGACGCTGGCGGCGGCCGCTTCGCCGCCGTCGAGCCCGTCACCGACCGCACCTTGACGCTCCGGTTCATCCACGGCCTCGATCGTCGGTTCCACGTGCTCGCGACGGTCTTGCGTTGCAGTGCCGTTCCTCAACCGCGACAGCCGGTCGCGCCTCCTTCTTGAGGAAATCACACGAACGAAAGCGCTGGCCGACGGGCGCCGGACGGCGCCACCGCGCTCTCCATCGGCAACACCTCTGGCGGCTCCTCCGGCGCCCAGCGCACCGCAACGTCTCCGGCAACCAAAGCGGACAAGGGAAGGCCTCGCCGAGCCCTCCCCGGCGGCGATCGTGGTCGTGGCAGCGGCGCTGGCGTGGTCGTGGCCATGGCACCCGGCGCGGCAGCAGCTCCACGGCTCCGGCGGGCGCGGCTCTCCTCGGCAGCCGCTGGCGCCCATCCATGGATGGGGTGCCGCCCTATCTGAGCCCTTCCCACCTCCGCAGAGCCGCTGCGCTCCGGACCGCGCTTAACTCCGCGGTGTCCTAGGGCCACGTCTGGTCAGCAAAGATCAGGTCTATAACGCCGCCGGGCTCCTCCAACCCCCCCACGACAACTACGCCGCCCTCCATGCTGCCCTCAACAACATCGCAAGCACCAAAGAAGCAAAGACGGCTCCGGCGAGTGGTTCCTCGACACTCGAGCAACTTCCCACGCCACCGGTGAGACGGGTAATCTCTCCCAACCGTCTTACGTGACTTGCGCGTTCTTCCAATAGCATTGTCGTCGGTGACGGTTCCCGGATTCTGAAGTTGCCGCGGCTCCACCCGCCTAGGCTCTTTCTCCTCAACGATGTTCTTGTCTCCCACGATTATTAAGAATCTCATCTCCGTCCGTCGTTTTACTCGCGACAATTCTTGTACAATTGAGTTTAACCCATTCGGTTTTGTTGTGAAGGACCTCAAAACCGGCGCATCCTAATGACGCCCAAAGAGCTATGGAGACTTATATCCGCTTCTTCACTCCAAAGTGCAATCCAGCAGATCCTCTCCGTCGATGGCAGCCAGGCATCAACGCCTTGGGCATCTTAGCAGTAGTTCCTTTCGGTCTTAGCTAAAACTTTTCTTCAATCACCATGTAATAGAGATAGTTTGAATTCCCATATTTGTGAGTCCCGCCAATTAGGCAAGCAATCAAGATTACCTTTTTCATCCTCTCGCTCGTACTACTCTGCTCCTTCGATTTGATACTGCTGCGACCTCTGGACCTCCCCCGTTCCTAGCGATGTCGGTTACCAATTTTACCTTGTCATCCTTGATGACTTCTCTCATTTTTCATGGACTTTCCCACTACGTGCTAAATCTGATACGCCCATTACCTTACTCCGTTTCTTCTCATATATAGTAACACAATTTCATGTACCCATCAAATGCATACAAGGCGACAACGGCGGTGAGTTTCTCACCACCTCACTCCGTGATTTTCTCTTACCGGGTTCCTCTCCGCCTCTCTTGTCCGTATACTTCGCCTCAAAACGGTAAAGCTGAACGCATGATCCGCACAACAAATGACGTGGTTCGCACCTCCTTCTCCACGCACATCTTCCTCCCAACCTTTGGGTCGAGGCTCTCCATACAGCTACACATCTACTCAACCGGCGACCGTCATCCGCCATCCATAACGACCGCCCTTCTTTCGACTCCACGGCCAAGATCCCACATACGATCATCTCGAGTCTTTGGGTGTCTTTGTTTTCCCAATGTATACCCCACCATTGAGCATAAACTTCGCAAGCGTTGTTATTTGTGTGTTCATTGGATATCCACTTGAGCATAAGGGATACGCTGCCTCGATCTCAACACCCGCAAGGTCATCGCCTCACGCCACGTAACTTTTGACGAGGCTGTTTTCCGCTCGTCGCCACTACCCAGCCCCAACCACCGGATCGCGGCGGCGAGGATCCGATCGAACACATCCCTCGAGCGGGCGCGCTTACCTACCTCAGACTGGCCCCGCAGAGGATATTCCCAGATCCCGAACACCCATCACCAACCCGCGTCGCACGCACCCCACTGCCGCCATGGATCGGCGCCCGCCAGCCCGCCCTCCACCCAGACTCCCAGCCAGCGCCATGCCACCCGACGCCGCCAGAGCTCACCACTCCCGCCTCGGCCGCGGCGACCCGCGTCTCTGCCAAGAACCCCCATGCCCACCGCCTCGGCCAGCTCGCCGGCGCCACCTATCCCGAAACTCCCGCCCCAGGCCGTTCCTACCGATCCACCCGCCAATCTGCACAATATGCGCACCGTGCTAAATCGATTCCTTCTTCCCAAAAACCAGCTCAGCCTGCATGCCTCTGCGCCCACCATTAGTCCTATCCTTCTTCCTACCGGCGGCTTTGAAAGATCCCAACGGCACCGTGCTATGCTAGAGGAGTTTAACGCGCTTTGCAGAATAACACTTGGGATTTGGTTGCTCGTCGTGCGAGTTCTAACGTGGTTACAGGAAGTGGATATACCGCACAAATTTCATCCGGACGGCTCCTCGCTCGCTATAAAGCTCGCGGTGCTCCGCTGGTTCACGCAGCAAGCCGGCGTCGACCACGGCGAGACTTTCAGTCCCGTGGTCAAACCGCAACGATCCGCACCGTGCTCAAGATCGCTGCTGGACGTTCTTGGGCGATCCACCAGCTCGACGCCAAGAACGCCTTCTTGCACGGGCACCTCGCCGAGACGGTCACGCGCAGCAACCCTCCGGCTTCATCGACACCGCTAACCCCACCAGTGTGTGCCGCTGAACCGCCACAGACGGGCTGAAACAAAGCGCCCAGGGCGTGGTTCTCCGGTTCACCACGCACTGCTCCAACTCGGGTTTGTGGCATCTCGGTCCGACTCTTCTCTGTTTATCCTCCGTCGTGGCACACAACTAGCTTACCCACTGTTGTATGTCGATGACATTATCCTCACCGCGAGCGCCACTTCTCTCCTCCACCATCATCTCCTCGCTCCACCAGGAATTCGCCATGTCCGACCTCGGGCGCTGCATCATTTTCTTGGCATTAATGTCACCTCCACCACCGCTGGCCTCTTTTTGTCCCAAGAACAGATGCCTTGGAGATACTTGATCGGGCAGGATGTTAAACTGCAAACCCATATCCACTCCAAAGGACACGATGCAAAACTTCCACTGATGCTGGCCCATTATTCCACGATCCTTCGTTGTACGAAGTCTTGCGGTGCACTCCAAAGATATCACTCACACGCCTCGACCTCTCTTACGGAGTTCAGCAGTGTTGCCTCTTCATGCATGCTCCCCGCGACTCGCACTTTCAGCTGCTCAAACGCATCCTGCGCTACCTTCGTGGCACCACACATCTCGGGCTACAGTTCCACCGGTCTGCTTCCACAGAGCTCGTCGCGTACTCCGACGCCGACTGGGCAGGGTGCCCGACACCCGCCGCCCACTTCGGGTATTGCGTGTTCCTCGGTGGCAACCTTGTGTCGTGGTCCTCGGCGGCAACACACCATCTCCCGCTCTAGCGCTGGAGGCGAGTACCGCGTCGCGCAAGACGCCGTCGCCGAGGCCGTCTGGTTGAGACAACTCCTTGGCGAGCTACATCAACCCCCGGCGCGTGCTACGGTTGTCTATTGCGACAACGTGAGTGCGATGTACATGTCCACTAACCCTGTCCAGCACCAGCGTACAAAACACGTGGAGATCGACTTGCACTTCGTCCGGGAGCGTGTGTCGCTCGGCGAGGTGCGCGTCCTCCATGTCCCAACGAGCTCTCAGTTCGCCGACGTCTTCACCAAAGGGCTGCCGACGAGCATCTTCCTCGACTTCCGGTCCAACCTCAACGTTCAGGAACCCCACGTTTCGGCTGCGGGGGGCTGTTGGAAGTCTACTACACGCACACCAGCAGAGGGCCAACGGCCTTGACCTGTTCTCTCCGTCAGTTCAGCAGGCTCGTGCACTTCGTGGGCACGCCCACCTCGCATGCACGGCATGCTCGGCCACGGCCTTGTACACGTTCTCTCCCTCATCCCCTTGTACCTCTGCATGTATAAATACCCCTGTGATATGTGAATACAAGTGTGCGATGAGTTCAGTCATTCAACTCCCATCGCCCGCCCTTCACCTCTTCCCCGAGCAGCCCTGCCCCTGAGCCACACCTCGCGACTGCGGGGCTCATGCCACATCACCTCCCCTCCCCCAAGTTCTGTGCCACTAGCGAGTTCCTTCCCAAGCCAACTGTCGTTGCGTACCTGGTCAAGAAAATTCCCCTACTAATGGCAGAATCAGCAGTTCCAGTTGTTGGCCAACTGACAGTCACTTAATCTAGTGCAAGCAGCAGCAGTTAAAAGTAGGTTGCGGCTTTTCCCCCATCTCAACTTTTTCTAATTGCAACTATGGGATTTGGTTGTGGCTGGCAGCAAGAAAAAAGAAGAGTAATGAATGACTGGTGGCGGTGCAATGCGGCGAGCAGAACAATGTGATGTAGGCATGCATGGGACAGGTTAGCTGGAGCCTGCAGCCTGCAGGCATGGGCGCCGAGCTGCTAATACATTTGGGTGGTTTGTAATGTACTTGGCCGAATGTTACTACTGCTACAAACATGTGTATTATTTTTGGTAGCTCGCTTTTACATTTTTATGCTAAAACTTCTACCTTCTTCTGACTGCTCCTACTGGACAGCTAATACAGCTTGAACCCAATACTGAACTTGAACCTGAACTTCTCTAGCTCAGGCTGCTGCACCCACTTGCTAGTTTCATATGCATAAGTAGAGACCAGCTACACAGAGAAGAAAAGACAAGGAATAAATCGTGTGGTGGTGGTTACTTCTAGAAGATTAGACAGAGAGATAAAGGCCAAAATGTGTGGTGTAAAAACATGCACAACTTCTGTATAAAAAATTATTATTTGTTGGAAAGTGCATACATTGTACTTTATGGATTTTCGGTTCTTGTATGTCCTTTTGTTCTTGCATGCTGACCGTTGAGAATTTGAGACCATGATTCAAGTCACGTCGTAACTTTGTAGTGCTAATTGGATTCTATAAAGCAACTCCAACGCTAGACCCTAAATGTACTTCCATTTCATCCAGATTTTGTCCGTTTGGGCAGAAAAACGGACGTCGGTGTTCGCCTTTTGTCCGGCGTGCATGCAAAAACGGGTTATTTAATTTAATTTTTGTGTATAAAAAGAAAGAAGTTCAAATATAAGAAATGAAAAGGTTAAAAAATATGTAACATGAGTGAAAGTTTCATGTACGAAATTCACATGCAGAAAAAATGTAAATTCCCATAGAAGTTCATATATAATAAAAAATGAAGTTCGCATAGAGTAAGAAAGGTGCATTTCACAAAAAGGATTTACTCAAAAAAGTACAGGTTCTCTAATTCCTGAAGTTTGTACTCATTGGGGACTCAATTTTTTAACCGAGAACATAATATAAAACACACTCTTGGGCAACAAAGCTATCTATGTTTCAAAACTTCATATATGGATTACAAAATATTTTGCATGGGGTTCCAGTTTGTTTGTTTGTTGATTCAAAACTTCATGAAGTTCGATGTCTATAAAAAAGGATTTTGAGCAAAGAATAATTTCCCCCATTCAAAAAAATATAGAAGTTCAAATTAAAATAACAGTGTTAGTTCAAAGTAAAAAATAAAATAAAATTTCACTTTAAAAAAAAATAAATCCTATAAGTTCAATTTAGAAAAAACGATCATTTGATTTTCATCGTTTCAAGAAAACCCGAGAAGTTCAGTTTAAGGAACCTAAGAAGTACGAATTTTTTCATGGGTGCTAAACAAATAAAATTGAGAAGTGCAAAATAAAAAAACATAGTAGTTTGATGTATACGGAAAAATCAAATTATTTTCGTTTCTAGGAAAAATAGAAGTATGAAAGTTCAATTTAAAAAAAATTGTTTAATGCTTATCTCAAAACATATTTTTCTAAGAATAAGACTAAGAGGTTCCAATTAAAAAAACAGAGAAGTTCAAAATAAAATAACAAGAAGTTCAAATTTTAAAATTAGAGCGCTTTAAAATTTCATAAAAAAGATTAAGAAATAAAACGAGGAAGTCCATATTAAATAGATGGAGAAGTTCGATGGTTTTCCTCGTTATTAAAGAATGGAAACAAGAAGTACAAAAAGAAAATAACAAGAAGTTCAAAATAAAATAACAAGAAGTTCAAATTTTAAAAATAGAGTGCTTCAAAATTTCATAAAAAAGATTAAAAATAAAACCAGGAAGTCCATATTAAATAGATGGAGAAGTTCAATGATTTTCCTCGTTATTAAAGAATGGAAACAAGAAGTTCAAAAATAAAATAACAAGAAGTTCAAAATTTTAAAATAGAGCGCTTCAAAATTTCATAAAAAGATTAAGAAATAAAACAAGGAAGTCCATATTAAAAAGATGGAGAAGTTCGATGATTATAGAAAACTCAGATTTTCCTCGTTGTTAAAAGTATGGAAATAAGAAGTTCAAAAATTAAATAACAAGAAGTTCAACTTTTAATAAATAGAGCGCTTCAAAATTTCATAAAAAGGATTAAGAAAATCAGATTAAAAATTCATAAAAAAACTCAGATATTTTCACGTAACCGAGAGAAGTTCAGATTGATAACTGCCAGAAGTTCACGTACTACAAGGTGTGCATTTGTATTAAAAATAATAAAAAAACGAAGACTAAAAGTTTGTTGATATAAGTTCAAGTCATCCATCGGAGAAAGTTAAAAAAATATTGTGAGAGAGGTTTATACAAAAGAAATACCATTTGTGTAACACTTGACGAATGGATGAGAAAATTACAAATGAAAAATACATCACAGAATTTCAACGTGAAAACAGTAGGAAGTTCACCTACTACACTGAATGAATATGAGATGAAAAACTTATAAAATCATCGCGAGAATGAAAAAATGGTCAACACGGGAAAGTTGTGTGTTTACAACAGCTTTCCATCGGTATATCACTTGCTCAATTTCGATGAGTGGATGGAGAGCTACGAACAGTGGATGGAGATCTACGAGCAAAAAAATCACGTGAAAAACAAAGTGAAGTTCAAGTAGACATGCCGAGAAGTTCACGTTCTTCACGTGGTGCATTTTCGAAGATTCTGTTTCGCGATAAAGGCAGAACGAATGATCTCGCCATTTTCGAAATTACTTGAAAACGGCTAGGAATCACAGAAAACCATCAACATAGAATAATTCGGGGAAGCCACGGTTGCGAAGATAGCCCAAGGTCGTGTTCAGATAGAGGAAGTTCAGCGCCAGCGTTCTTGGCGATTCGGTTGTGATCGAATATTATTCGATCCGTGATCGTAATAGTGTTTGTGTGTGTGTGATATATATATATATATATATATATATATATATATATATATATATATATATATATATATATATATATATGGCTCGCTATTCATTACCCGTAATGTAATAATATTTCGTAACCTCCCCGCCCTATATAGGCGCGACGCACCGCCCACCATAGAATCCCCGACCCAGCCCGAACCCAGCTCGCCTTCTTCACGGGAGGCATCCGTCGGGCGCGGCGAGCGAGCGGCGGCCGAGCGAGGGAGCCCACGACGCCGTGACTGGCCGGCGACGGATCCGCCGCCGTCTCCTGCCTCCTTCCGTCGTCGGATTCATCGACGGGGCCGTGATCCGCTGTCTCCTGCCCCCTTCCGTCGCCGAATCCATTGAGGGGGCCGTGATCCGCCGTCTCCTGGCTCCCTCCGTCGCCGGATCCAACGAGGGGGCCGTGTTCCGCCGTCTCCTGCCTCCCTCCGTCACCGGATCAACAACGGGGCCGTGATCCGCCATCTCCTGCCTCCCTCCGTCGCCGGATCCAACGACGGGGCTGTGATACGCCGCCTCCTGCCTCCCTCCGTCGGCGGGGCTCCTTCTCCGGGGCAGTTATCCCCGCAAGGTGCTGCCTCCCTGGACCTCTTCGCCAGACATCCACCACAAGCAGGAGTTGCATCAATGGAGCCGCCTCCCAAGAACATGCCAGTACGCCACCCAAGAGAGGAAGAAGAAGTCACCCACTGAGGTAATGTTCGCTTCAGACGCTTGTGTCAAGACATTAGTTCATCGACCTCTGCTACTGAAGAAGAACACGATAGTACATTGCAAATGCTTGATCAGTTCATTACACCCCTGCCACTTGATGCACAATTTGGATGTCGAGGTTACTGTTAGTACCTCTAATATGCTAGCTTCAGTTCAAAACCAAAAAACATAAACCTATGCATCAGTCCAAGGAGCTACTAGGCTTTATATAAGGTTCAGCTACCACTGCAAGTTGTATGATGTTATTTATAATAGTACATGTCGTGTAGTTGCGTCAGTTCGAACTAGTGAAAGAATGTTGTTGAAAAAAAATATACACATGTTACACAAAGAAGTTCAATGATACATAAACTAGGAGTACTTCTAGTGTAGTTGCATAAGTTATAGATGAACAAAAGAGAAGACATGCATCCGTTATATATATATATATATATATATATATATATATATATATATATATATATATATATATATATATATATATATATATATAATGCATATCCATACATCTCTGAAGTTCAATGTTCAGTTTACAAGCAGTGCTAAAAAACAGTACATCAGTACATCAGTGTTGAACATGTATGGTTATACTGTTTGACTGAAAATGAAACCAGATACAAAATAGACAACAATAGTTTAAATAACAACCAGCGATGCAAGTTCAACTTGTACATTTCCTTCAGTGCATGACATGTTACCCATAGCATGTATACGAGAAAAATGCAGAAAAGATTAATCCCAAAACTGTTGATTGTCATTGCAGAAGCGAGCAAGGCGGCACACGCAGCAAGCGTTTGATGAGCCAAGCAGGTTCCAAAGTACAAGATATGAGCCATATAGACAGGAGCAACCTCACAATGAATCTGAGGGGAGACAGACGTACAATGAGAGACGAAAATCTTCGTCAACATTGCTCCCTCCAAGAGATGCATTGCTGCATGTGCCAAGCGTGACACCACCCGTGCCCATACACCAGGGTGACCAGCAAACACCGGAGGCAGCACAGAGCTATACACATGTAAGTATCCATATAGAAAAAAAAACATACAACCACAGTCCATACCATGGTACTGTGACCACCCCATCTAACATTTTCATAACTGCGTTTTTGTTTGCTCACTGTTGCGTGCAGCCACCTAATATTGAAGCTTACGTTTTGCCAAGACTAGAGATGCACTATGAAACTTTTAAAGAAGCAAAGAACTTCTACAGCGTCTATGCGAAGCACGCGGGTTTTGCTGTCAGGGAAGGCCCCAGATTTAAGACCAGAGCCTACCTTTATTGCACGTGCTATGGAGTATATGAATCAAAGGTGTCTGAAGCAAATAGACAGCGAAACAAAACGACAACCAGGACTAACTGCGGGGCTAAAATGAGGCTGAAGAAGGAAAAGGATGGAACATTTGTCGTAAAAGAAATAGTCTAGGAACACAACCACATGCTACAGCTCACTCCGGAAATGCTTGTCTTCTTGCACTCCCACAAAAACTTTGACAAAACAATCTTGGAGTACGTCAAGTACCTGCAGTTCAAAGGCATTGAATACGTGCAAATCATGAGCATACTGGGCGGTGATGACCCTGGTAGCTACTTGCTCGAAATAAATGCCAAAGACATGATTAACCTGTAAGTACAAACTTGTTCTCCTCCCATAAACCGCCTCCGTCTTTTTTCCTCTGTCAGTACAAACATATAACGCAACGCATGACCTGGCGCTAGTTCAACATGCATTTTTGAATGGACTTTTAATATGCAGGAAAGCAAAGAATTGAAGGATGGATGATGTGGACGATGTCCTAAAGACTGTCAACTTCTTTAGGGAGATGAAATCTATAAACAGGGAATTCTTCTGTGACATGCAACTCGATGAGTCCGACAGAGTTAAGAACATATTCTGGGAGAATGCAAGCTGCCGAGGAGCCTATCACATATAAGACCAACAAGTACCATATGCCACTTGGGGTGTTTGTCGGTACTAACAACCACTTACAGACTACATTCTTTGGTTTCACCCTGATAAGAGATGAGGATGCAGATTCATTCATATGGCTGTTCAAGACATTTTTAAGGTGCATGAGAGGGAAGGCTTCTACATGCATCCTCACAGGTACAACCGCGAAAACCATCCCCAACCACCACCACCACCCCCCTCCCAAAAATAAAATAAAAGAAAAATAACACAGTAAAAATGGTGTGTCAGTTCTATTGGTATATATGCACCACCATCTGCTGACCACTCCATGTCTCTTTTCTCATTACCAGACCAGTGCCCGGATATGGCTTTGGCGATCCCAGATGCTTTTGGGAACACAGTACACAAGCTGTGCCGCTGGCACATTATGAAGAAGTACATGGAACACCTCGCATACCTGTACTACCTGCACGAAGACTTTAAGGATGAATTCACATCAATCCTCAACTGGCCCCTCATGCCAACTGAGTTTGAGGATGCCTGGAAAGGACTCATGGATAGGTACAACCTCCATGATGATGCCACGATGGTGGCCTGTGGAACGAGCATGAGAAATGGATATAGGCCTACTTCAAAGAAATTTTCTGCGCCAAAATGACATCCACACAGCGAAGTGAGAGCATGAACTATGTGCTCAAGAAGAACTTTCTAAGTGAGAGACAAAACCTACACCGGTTTGTCAACCAGGTAAACTCCTGCGTCAAAACCAGGAGGCGACAGAGAACCAAGAGACAATGGTTACTGTGGTATAGCTCTATCACCTGTCGTGAGACAAAAAACATGCCTAATAAAGTAAAACTTTATTAGTTAGACAAGTTTTTGCTGCGAGAAAACTAACAATTTGGTCATCATTCTTGCATGTGCAGAAGGAACAAAACACGTTGACCTTCTATGGGTTTGACACCCAGATGGCAAAGGTTTACTCACGAGCTATGTACAGCGAGATCAGAAAAAGGCTAAAAACTGAGCACACTATTCACGGCGACAGAGACAGAAGAGCCCACAAAGTACCTCGTGCGCTACAACAACCCGCAAAAACTGTCTGCGTGGTCTCAGCACGCGTTCCAGGTGGTTGCAGACTCCGTGGGAGAAACATATGAGTCCGAGTGCAGGCTATGGGACCACACAGGTGAGGACTAAAAAAAGATGTTACATATTGTACTACTTTTTTTGCAAAGTTTTTCTTTGAATGAAATGACAAAAAACATGCACCTCTTCCAAAAAATACATGTGTTTTCTGCGTGCATGTCCTGTGCATGATGCAGACAATTAAGGCTGCTAGTGTTCCAGAGAAATACATCCTCAGGAGATACACCAAACGCCCGAACATCCAGCCAACATTCAACAGAAATGACTTGAGGACAGTAGCGTCAAACAAGGCATCCCAATACTGCATTGAAAGCTCACTGCTGACGCTGAACATGAGGGTGCACAGAAAAAGCCTGAGAAGCCAAGAGCAAATGACGAGGTCACGTGTCGTATTGGACAAACTTGAACAAGAACTCGACGCCATGCACTCTGCTGAAAATGGAGGTGTCGCGGACAATGAAGCCATTGAGAAGGATATTGCTACAATGTTATCCGAGATGAACCATCTGGGAGCTGTTGACCCGTTCGACAACGAGGAAGAGGAGCAGCAGCAACCAGAGCTTGCCCATGTGCACACTCAATAGCAGCAACATGCTCACATGCATGATCATGAGCTTGATGGTGCTGTAGGCGAACGACATGACAACAGGACATCCTACCGGCAGCAGCAGGAAAGGGTGATTAAACCACCCATATTATCAAACACAAAGGGGAGGAAGAGTAAAACGCAAGCAGCGAAAGCAGCAGCCAAAAAGCCGCCACGCCCCATCAAGCGCATGGAATTTGGCCCGGACGACAAACCTCTAGGGATAAGGGCATGCGGATTCTGCAACATCGTGAGCAACCATAACTACTGCACATGCCCACTCCGCACAGATGGCACTGTCAACAAGCAAACGCTGCATAAGCAGATTGGAGCCACCCAGGTTTCTACCAATGGAGACAACACGCGTAACAGCTACACTTGCCGCAAGTGTGGGGGAACTGACGGGCATAATGCCTGCACGTGCAAAGTGGGCAAGGAGGTCATTGGCGCTGAACAGACACATGGCAAGGTGCAGAGTTCCAAAAAATCAAATGAACACGATGAAGAAGAAGAGTTTCACGAGAATGACGACCAATCAGACGAAGACAATGAAGATGACAGTGTCGGGGACGACGAAACTGAAACTGATGATGAAGCTGCTAAGGCTCAACCAGGAAACGGCCCCGGCAAGGCACAACATTCGGGGCCAGTTAGGAGAAGCTCAAGACTGAACAACTAAATAATACATAGTGGTTATGCTGCTGCGTCAACTAAAAAATAAGCTTGTAGTCTCATTTGCCTCGGCACACAATGAGGAAACATTTCAGAAACACTATCGTTACCAAAACTTATTTAGCTTTATTGTTGATTTCTCAATCAGTACTATAGTTATGATATAATTTGTCATTTGTGCCCGCTGGACCAGTGACATTATTATGTAAACCATTTCATAATCCTTTTGAATGCAGTCACAAATTCATTTGAAAAAACTTATCCGGATCTATCGACGCAAACGCCATCGTCGACCAAGATAACTCAAAAAAAATATGTTAAGGAAAATTTAAACTCTTATAGTACATCAAGATCGATAGTTCTCGATCGTCAAGATAAAGGCAGAGTACACATCAAGATCTTGATATAATTTGTGATTTGTGCCTGCTGGAGCAGTGACATTATTATGTAAACCATTTGATAACCCTTTTGAATGCAGTCACAAATATATTTGTACTGACGAAAAACACTACTATCGACCAGTAACTCAGCAAAAAAAATATTAAGGAAAAATTAAACTCTTATAGTACATCAGTACTGATAATTCTCAATCGTCAGTACAAAGGCAGAGTAAAACAAGCACACCCGTGAACACCTCAAAAAACATCATTTTGAAAAACAAAGCTATATGCTTCGCGGTCCCAATTCGTAAAGACCATCAAGACATAAAAATAATTACCTCAAACAAAATGCGAATATAATACATTACATGCATCGATGAAAATCTAATTTATCTATAAAAATACTCGAGATTATCTTGATATAAACAATACTTTAAAAATACAAAATTGTTTTAAAAAACATTAGCATCACACATAGTCTCACTGGTATTTGGTAAGTTCAATTACACTTCAATCACCAGTCCAAGTACCACAGTAGAGGAATACAGACCTCCATCATCACCAACCCTGACACGTGCAAGTGGGATAAGCAGCTGATAAGTACAGCTTGACAAAGATTTAATCGGCATGACAAGAAATGTCGTCATCACCACCCTTGAGACGTGCAAGTGGGATTTAGCAGGTCATAAGTACAACTTGACAAGACTAGTCAGTGTAGTAGTAAAAACCATTTGACTTGGATGGTTACTTCTTCCAGGCCACCACCCGCTCCACCCACTGAGCGGTTGCCACAAGGGACTGCAAACGGCGAGCCCACACCACTACACCCACGCCCCCGACGAACCGCCTCCCACAAATCCCCATCGACGCACTGCAAAAAACCCCCATTCTCTTGCATCTCTCCATCATCCCCACAAACCACCATTTCCGCTTCCATCTCCACTGCACACAAACCACAAACTTCTCTCTCACAAGCCCACAGCCGTCGGAGGAGGGCGATGGCGGAGGAACCGTCCGCCAAGCGTCATCAAGACGAGCCGTCGGACAAGAGCAGCAACCTCGTCGACGTTCACGTCCCCGGCGAGAAGTGCGAGTACACCAAAACCCTCAGAGGGGTTGAGCTCCACGACAAGGAGACGCTGGAGATCGTCTGCACCAGCGAACCAGACAAGGCCGACGAGGTGATCTCCAGGCTCTGGAGGAAGCTTGACGGCATGCTTCGTTGGATCGTCGGCGTTGGTGTGCACTACACCAACAAAGATGAACCTCCCCAGATGGCAGCAGTCCTGCAGTTGTGCGTCTGCTTGGTGTACCACATCGCAGCGGCCACAAAATAATGAGCCATCCTACTCATTTTCCATGTTTGGTTTATCTGTTTTATTAGTACTGTATCCTAAAAATCTCATCAGACTTGTTTCCCAACTAGATGTACTAGTGTGGTTTGTGAAAAGTGGATGCACTACTGCATTTTCTCAAGTAGATAGACTATAAATGTATTTTTGAACCTGATGCACTGGATTACTATTTGGAAAATCTTGCGGAAGATTAATTTCTGAAGTTGATTGACTAGTGTAGTTTAGAACTTGATCCAATAGTGTAGTTTATGTACTGATGTATTAAAAGATGTTTCGAACTTGATGTAGTGAAGTATTTTTGAATTTGATCTAATGTTATTTTCATAAGAAAATAAACTAAGGACTTGGTAAAGCACTGGTTATGTGTTATTCTATTCAACAAAAGTAAACTAAACTACTACCAAAGCAGAACATACAACATTGACTGAAACTATGTATAATCCAAAAATAAGAATAACATGATGTACTTAATTAAATTTCAGAACTTTGTTTACTAGTTTTTGAAGTACATTCATCCATTATTTATGCTACATAAACATCTACTTCATGGATTCATCGCTTGCAAAACAAAACGAAACTGAATAATTCAAACATCAAAGTAATGCTAATTTTAAAAAATGTCTCTCCCCTTGCAGGCCCAAGCACCTGAACGAGTTGCTGCACCATGAGACGTTGTTCACATTTGCTGGTTTCAGCATTGAAAGCGACAAGGAGAAGCTGAAGTTGTCCGGTTTGGAGATCAACCCCAACAAGTTCATCGACATTCGGCACAAGTGAAGAGTTCCATACACCGCAAAAGAGTACGACTCCTTGACTGATGTTGCAGCCAGCGTCATCCACCCATTCTACAAAGGCATGAAGAAGAACATCAACACGCAGGAAGACTACAAACTATGGGGGACCAGCCCACTTCCAGACAACCTCATCGAGTACGCAGGAGTAGATGTGTACGCCATGTACAAGTCATGGAGCATGATCGACTACATCACAGATGGTTCAGAATATGCAAAAGACCAGGAGGATGCGAAATTCTACGACCACCCCTATTGCCCCTTTTAAGGATGAAGATACATCAGAGCCTGCCTTTGTTTTCCTTCCGCTTGTTCTTGCCTTTTATCATGCTGTTTCAAATTAGTAGTTTGCTCTTGTTGGATTGAACCAGTATGATTATGTCGTGCTTGTCATGGTTGAACAAGTTTATTTATGTCATCAAGTACAATGTTTTGCTTATCTCATTATATAAGTTTGGTAGCTTCGTATGTTGTTAATCCATCATTTCAAATTCAAAAGTAGCTTATGAATGGAACTTTGTGGCTGCTCTAAAGTACTAGTTATGATGCAACTAATCACACAACGTTGTTCCATGTCTAGTTTCGATTCAGTATTGTATAGAGAACATAACTTTGAGAATAATCGGCACAATTTGAGTTGCTTAACAACACTTCAAAAGTTGAAGCAAAAATTCTTAGTACTTCATGTAGTGTTCTCATTCATATGTAGCTGCTAGAAAATTAACAAGTACTACAAACAGAAAAAGTTAAGAAGCATCAGCACACACTTATGTTGGTCGCTTGCAGATTAAGAATGACAGTACTAGTACACTTGATCGGACAGTTAAACTTACTACAATAAAAAGTACATAGAAGCATCAGTCCGTAAGCGCTACTACGAATGGACTATCAGTACAACTTAGTCTACACGCAAGTAAATCTTAGATTACACTTACACAAAACTGACAAGAACTAGAACAAAAAGTTTCAGTCCAAGTTACTGCTGGAGTCAAGTACTAGATTCAAACAAACAAAAAAAGAAAAAACTGACCGCCCAAGGTCAGGCGCAGGCCCTGACGCTGCTAGATACTTGAACTCGAGCCCATAGGCGAATCCCTAGTAATCCGCACAACGCAGGGCCCACCTAGCAGGGCCCACAGGTCAAGAGAGAGGGTGAGCGCCGTGTATAAGCGCTCAGTTAAGTATTCAGAGGAGTTCGACCAGTGAGCCTTGGTTGCGCTTATAAACAGGTCCGGAGCCCCCTCGACTAGCGAGGTGGGACTAAACCCAGAGCACATAAAGACGTCGCTAAGACAACACATGACGAGCTATCTGGGCCGGAAAACGGCCCAATAGCCTGCATCGTTTACAAACACCACACCAAATAAGCCCAGTTAAACAAACCAGAGGGCGAGGCAAAGAAATATAAACTACAAGAAAAATGTTCGAAACTGAAAATATATAAATTCAAATAATAGTTTGCAGGAAATAACTTTGAATACGAAAAATAAAAATAAAAATAATTTTAGCTCTGCACCGTGGATGATAAAAAAGGGATAAAATATGATACAAAAACAATGAACCTCTAAAAAGAAGAGAACTTAATAGCCTATCTCATTAAATGTACATAATTTAAAAAATCGAATTAAATATTACTTTCAAGTTCAACTACTAAATGCAAAAATTTCAAACATATAATGTTTGTCAATTATGCTAAATTTCTTATTTATATAAAATCGACAAGTTCAACTACTAAAATGCAAAAGTTCAAAACATATAATGTTTGTCAATTATGCTAAATTTCTTATTTATATAAAATCGACAAGTTCAACTACTAAAATGCAAAAGTTTAAAACATATAATGTTTGTCAATTATGCTAAATTTCTTATTTATATAAAATCGACAAGTTCAACTACTAAAATAAAAGAAGTTCAAATAGAATTTATGTGTCAATTCTGCTAAATTTCTAATTTATATAAAATCTGTACACACCTCAATGAACGATCTGGTCGTAAAATAATCTCAATCACACAAACCACCCACTAAAACAAAAAAAACTCAGTTCAAACATACATATGACATCAGTACTAAAAAAGTAGGATCAGTTAGGCCACTCACACCACTACGACACCAAATTTCAAAACCGCACGCTGTATGAAATTACATTTCAGTTCACACAAAAACCATAAGTGCACTAAAATGAGAATACAAAAACTATAAAGGCCTAACTTAGGTAAGTACAGATGAAAATAAAATAAGTACCAGTTTTGAGCAACAACTCCCAGGGCACTGAAAAATGTCTTCAGATAAACTAGTCTATAAGACTTCAGTGGAAAAACAATACTTAACATCCTCACGGAAAAACATCACAAAGCATACGTCACCTAAACAGTCCAAAATGCCGTCATCACCACCCCTGAGACGTGCAAGTGGGATTTAGCAGGTCATAAGTACAGCTTGACAAGACAAGTCAGTGCAGCAGTAAAACCATTTGAGTTGGACGGTTGCTTCTTCCAGGCCACCACCCGCGCCACCCACTAAGCGGTTGCCACAAGGGACTGCAAACGGGGACCCCCACGACCACCACACCCACGCCCCCAACGAACCGCCTCCCACACATCCCCGTCGACGCACTGCAAAATACCCCATTGTCTTCCATCTCTGCCTCATTCCCAGAAACCACCATTTCCGCTTCAATCTGCACTGCACACAAACCACAAAATTCTCTCTCCCAAGCCCACAGTCGCCGCAGGAAGGCGATGGTAGAGGAACCGTCCGCCAAGCGTCATCATGGCGAGCTGTCGGACAAGAGCGGCAACCTCGTCGACGTTCACGTCCCCGGCGAGAAGCGCGAGTACACGAGAACCCTCACAGGGGTTGAGCTCCACGGCAAAGAGACGCTGGAGATCGTCTGCACCAGCGAACCAGACAAGGCCGACGAGGTGATGAGCAGGCTCAGGATGAAGGGCAGCAGCTTGTATCCGAGCATCATCGGAGTTGATGTGGACTTCACCAGCGATGATGAACCTCCACAGATGGCGGCAGTCCTGCAGTTGTGCGTCGAGGAACTCTGCTTGGTGTACCACATCGCAGCAGCCACAAAATGGTAACCCATACCACTGTTCATTCATTTATTGTACTAGTACTACTCACTAAAAACTTCATTAAACTAGTTTCCCAACTAGATGAACTACTATAATTTGTGAAGTGGATGCACGAGTACATGTTTCTCAACTTACATGCATTTCTGAAACTGTGAAGTGGATTGTTTCACCAGATTAGCATATGAAAAAATGTTTATAGAATTCTGAACTTGATGCACCAAATTAATTTCTGAACATGATGTGCTAGCATAGATTCTGATCTTGATGCACTAGTATCGTTTATAGAATTGATGTATTAAAAGATGTTTGGTGAAGTGGTATAGGTCCATAGCTTGATGCACATGTTTCTCAAATTAATTTCTGAACTTGATGTAGAATTGATGCACAAAGATGTATCAAGCACTGTGATAATCCCCAAGTGCAAGGAATCATCGTAGCACTTTCCAGAGGTGGAAGTGATAAGTATGGAGTGTCGAACCCACAAGGAGCTAAAGGTAAGATAATTATTCTCTCAAGCCCTATTTGCCACTGATACGACTCTACGTGCACCGGACGTTTTGCTTCCAACTAGCAACAAGAAATAAAACTTCGTTGTGGGTATGAAGAGGATAACTTTGTATGATATCGGAGAGCTAAAACATAAAAGTAGGTGCTGTTATCATAAAGTTAGAATATAATACTAAATTGAACATATAAAGGATGAGCTAGTGCGCCCAACTAGCGGCACCAGCCACGTCTCCTTTTATTCGCCGCTGTAGCGACACGGAGAGAGATAAGTCCCCAGCGCCCCATCTCCCCTCCTCTCACCTCCGCCATCGCCTCCTCCCCTCTCCTCTCTCTCTCCAGTCTCCTCCCTCTCAACCCTAGCCGCCACCACCCACCCTCTACTGTTCAACCACGCACCCACCTCCCCTCTGGATCAGGTGCAGGCCGGCTGGTGCGCGCAGGCGATGGCGCTCCACTCGAGGGCAAAAAGAGGCACCACTGCGCCGCCTCCTCCTCCCCTCCACTTCTCCCCTCCTCTGCCCCCTCCACTTATCTCCTCCTCTGCCCCCGCGCCCGTCCCGTCTCCCGAGTCCGTCCCGGCAGCGGCGACGACTTGCATGCAAAGGGCGACGGCGGTCAAGGCGGGGGTTGGCGGCCGATGGGGTCTGGCGGGCGTGGCGGCAGCTGGAAGGGCAGCAGCGACATGTGGGGCGTCGACCAAATCGGCAGTGACCCCGATGGAGGGGAAGGGCCCGACAGGCGCGTGCAGGTGGGAGAAACTTGGGGGCCTTGTGGATTGGGGAGATGGCGGCCAGCAAGTTTCTTCGATTGACTTAGACAGAGCCACGGCAGCGCACGCGAGGGGCGGAGGCGAGCGACACTCTGGAGCCGCGCACGTTGATAGGTACAAGCCGTTCCCCTCCCCCACCTTTGATTCTCCCTTCCTCCCCTTCGCTTCTTACTCCTCCTCTCTAATGAAGATTCCAGACCGGGCGCGGGTCGAGCAGGAGCAGCTGCTGCAGAGAGGGCAGCAGAGGAACACATCATGGTGAGCTCCTGCCCCGGTGGCTGCTCGCAGAGGAGGAGAGGTCGAAGATGGCTCCCAGTTCATGACAGAGAGGCCGACACAAGTGAGCTCTTTCTTGCTCGTTTTCTGATCTTCCCCTGGTGAATTGAGCTCATCCTTCTAATTGATGGCTTCCTATTTTTTTCTTATGCAGATATTGTTTGGGTGACGGTTGATTCCTACACTGAGTCGTGTTGCTGTACAAATAGCTCTCTTATTTGGTGGTGCTATGGTGTCCCTCTCCAGGTTAGCTGAAACCTTCTTCCCCCATCATTCCTCATATTTGCTTTTCAGAATTTACACACAGAGTTGTAGGTTGGTCAGAACTGTTGCATGAGGCAGAACAAGAATAAGATCATTTGTCAGCCTTTTTTTGCGCAGGTTCTGCAGTGGGCAATGCTCGAGTTAAGAGTTGGGTGCATAGCATATATATACATATATTTCCACGTCTGAATAAACGGAGATGAGCAGCAGCGGAGAGGAGATGTCTATCCGACTATCATCCTTCCCTGACTTGGGTTTGTCATTTCCGTCAGCGTCTCCTTCCTTCGTTGGTCGTCGCTTGTTTGTACACAGCTGTAGTTTAGAGATCATAATATATTTTCCATGATTTCAATTGAATACGCCACCCAGTTTACTAATATAATTGTCCAGTTCTCCCTCATAGTGATTCTTACAAAATTATCATGCATACAGGTCCCAGTTTAGGTAGAATGTAACCACTGGATTATTCAAATGTAGATTATTTTGTAAATATGGTAGTCATATGTTTAGATACTGAGGGAGTAAATCTGTGAGAAAATATTCAAAGTTCATCAGGTGTATTTGCTTCTAATCTGATTATTGTTCTATTGCATTTGCAAAGTCCAGTTTAGATACACTGTTTTCTCCTTATTCTCGCTAAAGCAGCTTTTTGGTTCGTCATTACTTTGTTCCTGCTTGCTTATTAGCTTAACCCCAAGGCTGCATAATCTATGGCAGATCTTGCTGAGTAACCATACTTGTTTGAAGATTAGCAGATTTCTCTGAATGTGCAAGCAGCCATTGCTACCAAAAGGTAATTGTTCATCCTTGCGGTAATCCCCTCCCACGCACATGTTCTCCATAGTTCAATGTCAGCAGTCAGACTCAGTTAGTAGTTTCTACTATCACTTAATAAATATAAATATATAACTGAACAAGGTTACGATAGACCAGTTTGTTTTTTAGTATGTTAGTATTCAGTTCAAGATTTCTTATAAAGTTTTGGACATGTCATCTATTGTAGATTCTGAATGTTCATGTGGTTAGTTTTCCTATTCGATTTATATATCCAAATGACAAGAAATTTCACTTCTCACTCCTTTGGTTAATCTCTGTATGTGTTCATTTTTAAATGCCTATGCTTCTATGATTGGTCATTCAGTTAGCATTAGATGCCTCAACCGATGTACCTTAATTCAGTCCTTCGATTTGGGCACCCGTCGATTTTGGCCGACCCATATCTTATTGCTTATCTAAGGTATCTAAAAGATTAATCTGCCAATGAATGGTTGTTTACTCAATAGAGTACTTAGTTGGGTCATTTTTTGCCAAATTATGAAGATTGGATTATAGAGTTATATAACAGAAAAGAATTTGGTATTTACCTTTCTTCTTGTCATTTGGATATATAAATCGAATAGGAAAGGGTCATGGGCCAGTCCCTGTATTTTGAGCTAAATCTTGGATTCGCCATTCTTTTGAGAGAATGAAAGTAGCGCAAAGGGCCAATGTTGCATAGCCTTTACCCACTCTACACTGCCGTAACATCTCAAGGTGAGAGATCCCTGCTGCTAGATTCTTCTCCTTGGGTGGTTCTAACTCCATCGGCTAGCATTGTTGGAGTGATTAGAGGTGTTTTATAGTTGATTGATTCTTAATTTTGATGTGGCAGTAGCGACTACTCCGGTACATCTTACATTGATCGGAGCAACACCAAGAGAGATCTTTGCTATTTGCGATTGCTTGTTGGGTTTGAAGGATGAAGCAAATCCCAAGCAAGGAACAGGTTAACCTATCTTGATGCGTACTACTGCTCTTGATAGGCATCAAGATTTGATTTAGATGAAGCTAATAATGAAAAGTGTCATCAGTGTGTCGTTATATGTATTATCGACCAATACATGTCTAGCATTACTCGGATAACAGATCAAGAAAGTTGTTTAATGTGGATTTCCCTTTTTTGGCCTATAAACCTGCCATGGAATGGTCTCTAAATATTCTTACTTTCATGCATTCAATGCTTGGTTCCCTCTCGCCCTTTGCGCCATTGGCGCAACGAGTCATCTAGTATTATAAAAAGCGAGTGTGGAATAATGGTGGATCGGTGTGCGGAATTGTCCTAGGCAATTGTTAACAAGACCAGTAATCACTATTGCAGTTTCATGTGAGGGAGAGGCATAAGCTGTCGTGGAACTGTTACGACAGATGTCCTTAGTGTCAGGACTTAGTCGCGAGGCCAACGCATCTATGTGGTAGCTTGAGAGGGGTTGATCGGGATGAGAGGCATAACGCAAGACAAGGATTTAGACAGCTTGGGCCCCGGAAACATCATCCGTAATAACCCTACATCTGTTTGTGGCTAGGTCTCATTATGATCATGAGAGAGTCGCCGGTAAGCCGGCTCTTTGTATCTAGCCCTAGAGATTGTTCTTGTTGCTTGTCTGTCCCTCTTTGGGGAGCCCTGCCCCTCCTTATATAAGTTAGAGGGGCGGGTTACATGTGGAGTCCAAATAGGATTAGGACTAGCCTATCTTGTACTACAAGCCGGATACAAGTCCGGGTCTTGATTCCTTGTAAGGGAGATATTCCTCACGCCTTTTCTCTTAAGCCAGCCTATCATAACGTAAGCCGGCCTTCTGGGCCTTGAGCCTCCTGGGCCCCTGGGTCTTGTCGCTCCTCTGATCCGCTTGCCAGGTCACCCATAAGTCACCAGGATCGGGCGGGTCACTTAGTGTGTCGTCCAGTTAGGGCGGGTCATTAGTGAGTCGCCAAGTCCGGCCGGGTTATACTTCCGGCCGGGTTACACCGCGGGGTATATCCCCGACATTATCCCCCAAGTTTAGCTTGGATTTATCCATAGTAAACTTATGCTTAAAATGAACACAAGAACAAATTTGACAGGTTGTGCTCCGGGTTAAGAATTCTTGTAAACCGCTTTGAACATCCTTAAGTCCTTGTCATTTCCTTCTTCTAGAAAATCCGGGTCAATAGACCAGCTTCACAATCAATTTGCTTGTAGAATAAATATTGTAAACAAATAATCCATTTGAATCGGCTTCCAAAGCGCCGGCTTAAAAAATATAGGTCTTGATATACTCATCTAATTTTCAACCGGCTTAAAGATGTAGATCTTGCCGAGTTATAATTTCCAAAATCTCTGGGTTATAAAAGACTGATGATGTCGAGTCATAATTTTTGTTGACACCGGGTCATGTAATTGATCTTCCTGATTTACTCAAAGCTGAGAATTTTGAAGATGTTCCCTCTTTATATGCATAATACCTGTAGCCCCCAAGTCTTGAGCAGAACAAAGTGATGGTTTAAGACTTGCTCCAATAAATGTTGCAACCTTGAATAAATCTGGTTTATTCATCTCAATCATATAAACTGAATATTCCACACATGTAGCCCCCAAGTGCCGGGTCATTACGCAATAATGAGCAGGGACTTTGTATATATAACCATGTAAATTTGAACAGCAATGTATAGCCCCCAAGGGCCGGCTTAGTAAGATAATACTGAGCTGGGACTTTGTATATAATTGATAATAACATCATATAATATAGTATCCACCATGGGGCTTGAACCCACGTCCACAAGGTTAAGAGCTTTGTACTCCACCAACTAAATAGTGGACCGTTCAATATAATGGATTAATGTTTGTGTACCTTGAATTTTTGACAGGAGCAATTGGTAGCCCCGAAGGGCCAACTCATTCAGAATGTGATGAGTCGGGTCTTCAATAAGTTGAGAAAAAAATGACTTTGCATTATCCCCCAAGTGCCATGGTGCATGCTGGCAGTGACATGGGACTTGCATATTTGATATAATCCCAATCTGAATAATATAGCCCCCAAGTGCCGGGTCGTAAGCCTGCAGCGACTCGGGAATATTCCTTCCATTGTAGAAAAAATCATATCCATTGATAAAAATAATAGCTGTTGCGCTAAAGCGACTTTGAAAACCTCAATCATAGCACTGGTTATTGATAATCACAATAGAAATCCAGCCATGTTGGCTATTCGAGATTTGAATAATATAATCACGGATGAAAACATCAATCATCAATGTCATCATGAAAATCCAGCCAGTTTGGCTATTAAAGGTTTGAATACCTCATCGGTTGACAAGTAAATCCAGACTTTAAAGACTTGGCGGCTCTTGGCCGATGGCGATTTAATACGCCTCCATTGTAAGCCGGAATTTTTATAACCCTGCGGCTTATAGCCTTTGAGAAAAATCCAGAACGGATCATCATTTTGAAGCATGAACTTTGGTAAGGAGCTTGAACTTAATCATTTATATGTCATATTTCTGCAAATCCTGCAAAGATTTTAAACAACATATGCCCTAGCGACTTAACGTCAAAAAACAGGGCGGGTAACCACCCAAATGTAGTCTTATCCTACACACAAGTAGATCACAAGATCCCTATGATCCTTTGAATGATACCGCCGGCTTATGTGACCCGGGCAGTGAAGTTTATAACTCAACTCTGTAGGAGCCGGCACATATGATATTTGTGACATCTCAAATACTTGCGATTGTATAAAAACAGATAATTTTTTTGAGGCTTTTGATTCGAATACGATCAGTAAACCGTTCCAAAGGGGTTAAGCTAAGATTCGAATACGATCATATAGCCCCCAGTGGCGTTGGCGTTGCCGATCAAAGTGGGTATTGACAGCTCTGTTCTCTTTGGTTCAAATACGACCTATGTTTGAACAGGAAGCCCCCAAATGACCTTAAGAGTTGTTTAGCGACGCTGATTCGAATCGATCCACGTCGATTCCCAAAGGGGTTGAGCTATGATTCGGATCGATCAAGAAGCCCCAAGTAGGTTCAGCAGTTTGCTAATCAAAAGGGTATCGACAGCTATGTTCTCTTTGGCTCGAATACGACCTATGTTTGAACAGGAAGCCCCCACGTGACCATAAATTTGGCATCACACCGATCAAGAGGGTACCGACAGCTATGCTCGATGAGCAGGAAGCCCCCAAGTGACCATAATAAGATAAGCCGTAAAGCAGGATACCCATGTTTGAACCGCGCATCATGGACGCAAGTTCTTTTTGGCAACCTTTACTTTGTCTGAGAACTCGAACTTCGCGAGAGATTAATTCTTTTTGAACCGGAACTTTAAACCGGATTTGAAAGCTTCAAAAATTTGTGAGGGACAAATTTACCTTGAGCCGGATTTTGAACCGGATTTGAGAGCTCCAGTGCTTTGTGGGAGAAAGATGTCTCTTGAGCCAGATTTTAAACCAGAGTCCTTATTTTGAGCCGGAAATCTTCTGACGGCTTTTAAATTTTCATCGATCTAGCAGTAATCTCCAGGGCCGGGTTATTTTTCCCTTCAATGATCTTGAATTTATTGAAACCGGCTAATTTTGCCGAGTCATATCATTGTAGCCCCCGAGTCTCAAGAACACTTGAGGAGTTGGCTTGAGATTCTCCATAATTAACCGTGATATAGACCGGTTTGAATCCTGCATGGGACAACTTGCAAACCAAAGTAATTGCTCTTTTGAAGAAAATAATATGTAATATAAAATATATTGGATGGATTTCACCTGATATGTTAGGCTAGTGATTATCAACAGAAGGTTGAGGTGACTGCGGCGGGTTAAAAATGATCCCGTATGAGTCGTGTCAGCAACTCGGCCCATGGTTCCTTCCAACTGGCTGTTTGAAGTTAACCAAACCGTAGTGCCGGTGACTTGTGCACCTATCCATTGAGCCATCTAGTGCAGACAGCGGTTGATAATATATGATAATTTGCCTCCAATTTGTTGGAAGAGAAACCGGGCTTCCCAAGTAGTGACTTGCTCATACTCGGTGTCAAAACCGGCGGATCTCGGGTAGGGGGTCCCGAACTGTGCGTCTAGGCGGATGGTAACAGGAGACAAGGGACACGATGTTTTTACCCAGGTTCGGGCCCTCTCGATGGAGGTAAAACCCTACTCCTGCTTGATTAATATTGATGATATGGGTAGTACAAGAGTAGATCTACCACGAGATCAGAGAGGCTAAACCCTAGAAGCTAGCCTATGGTATGATTGTTGTTCGTCCTACGAACTAAAACCCTTCGGTTTATATAGGCACCGAAGAGAGTTAGGGTTACACAGAGTCGGTTACAATGGTAGGAGACCTACATATCCGTATCGCCAAGCTTGCCTTCCACGCCAAGGAAAGTCCCATCCGAACACGGGACGAAGTATTCAATCTTGTATCTTCAAAGTCCAAGAGTCCGACAAAAGGCTATAGTCCGGCTATCCGGACACCCCCTAATCCAGGACTCCCTCAGTAGCCCCTGAACCAAGCTTCAATGACGACGAGTCCGACGCGCATATTGTCTTCGGCATTGCAAGGCGGGTTCCTCCTCCGAATACTTCATAGAAGATTTTGAACACAAAGATAGTGTCCGGCTCTGCAAAATTAGTTCCACATACCACCGTAGAGAGAATAATATTTACACAAGTTCAATCTGCTGACGTATTCCGCAGCATGATATCACACCGCAGCCAAGCCTTTATTCGAGTCGTTTTTACTGTCCCACCTCAGCGCGTTTAGTGAGGCAGTTTCCTTGGCACGTCTTGTCAAAGCAGAGATCGTGTCCCCTTATTCTGGGATTCTCATTAATATGGACATGGGTAACCCAGTCGTGCCCGTTGGCACACCTCCTCTATCAAAGGCGAGTCCCGAACAGTCACGGGAGGGCTCCTGGTATTCAACCTCTTTATAAAGAGACCAAGGCCCCGCTCTTTTTTCTCAATCTCAATCCAATCCGCCCCTCGCTTCGAGTCCCAACACCCAAAGCTCCAGATTCAGGCGCTTTGGACCTTCGATGATGTCCGATTCCGACCTTCAAGGCTGGTGGATACCTTCCTCCGTCACGGAAGAAGACGTTCTAAAGCTAAGAGATGCCAGGTATCTAACCGGCGAAATCTCGCATAGGCTGCCTGCCCAAGGGCAGGTTATTCCCTCTCCCAAGCCCGGTGAAAGCGTGGTGTTCGCGTCTCACTTCCTTCGGGGGCTAGGTTTCCCGATGGACCCCTTCATGAGGGGGCTCATGTTTTATTACGGGCTGGAATTTCACGACTTGGATCCGGAGTCCATCCTCCACATCTCATCGTTCATCGTCGTATGTGAAGCCTTCCTCCGCATTACCCCTCACTTCGGATTGTGGCTCAAGACCTTCAAGGTGGAGCCGAAGATGATCAAGGGGCAACAGGCAGAGTGCGGAGGGGCTGTTATAAGCAAGAATGCTGACGCTTTATGGCCCGAGGGCTCTTTTCAAGAGGAGCTCAGTCTATGGCAAAAAGAGTGGTTTTATATCACAGCTCCCAGGGGCACCAAATGGGTGGTGCCACCTGCCTTTCGCTCGGGTCCTCCACCGCGGCTGGCGTCATGGGTCAATAAAGGGCTTGACTGGGGGCCATCCAAGGACGTGCCCTTTTTGCAGGGCCGTATTCGAGACCTCCTAGAGAGAGAGAGATCAATCTGGTCGTAGTAGCACAGGTCATGCTGATTCGTCGCATCCTGCCCTGCAAACGTCGCCCCCTCTGCCTTTGGGAGTTCAATCCGGAGGGACCACGAGCTCTCCAACATTTTATGGGCGCAACACCCGTGGATATGTACAAACTGTTCTTCGGATCACAAGCAATGTGTCTGGACTTGACCGAGGACGCAGTTCTGAGCTGCAATCGCCCGGATGCTCAAGTAAGTAGTCCCGTACCCGGACACGCTATCCGTATATTTCTCATAAACTTTCCCTTAAAAGAGTTGTCCCTTAAACATGAGTGGATAGCGAAAGCAAAACTGATCAGGTGTCCGGCCCCCCTCCCTGAGACCACGCTGGATCCCGTGTTAACCAAGATGCTGGAGGCTGCACCTTTAAAAGAAGGTGAAGGGGGGAACAAGGAAGCTACTGCCTCCGTGAAGGAGGTTATCGAGCAAGGAGGGATCGAGAATCCCTCCATCCAAGGGGAGAAGAGGACCGCCTCTGAAGATCCGGAGACCAAGGCCTCAAAGCGTGGGAAGAAATCTTCGCCAGAGGGTCCTGCGCCGGAAAATGCCCCGGCCGCATTATTTCCCCAAGGAGATCAGCCCTCCAGCGAGCCGTAAGTAGAGAGGGGAGTTTTTTCTAAAATAAGAGACATCCCTGTTTTATCTTTGAAGATGACCGAAATTTTACCTTGTATTCGGATCTCAGCCCTTCTCAGCAGAGCTCGTCTTCGGGGGATCTTCGTCCGGAGATGATGGAGAGCGGAACGCCTCCCCCTGCCGTACCGCCTAGCGAGGCGAACGATCCTGAGGTGTCGTCGCGGAGGGTGTCTCCGAATCCGGCAGGGGTGGAGGGCGGTCGTAAGGCCCCCCAGAGCCCTCCGTGTCCGGCCTTCGAAAAAGGCCATCAAACGAGTCCGACACCTCCTGGTGCACGGTCGGAGGAGTTGAAGGGTCTGCTCGGGCGAGTGTCTATCTTAGAGGATCACCGTGCATTGATGGGTACGGTGATTGAAAAAATTTCGCCCGTGGAAAGCGGGTTGTACGAGGCCGCCAGAAGTTTACTGACAGGTTTTGAGGTACGTGCAATGATGTACCTTTTGACGGTTTCGCATATATAAGATGCGCCCTGTGTAGATAGTAGCCCCTGAGACTCGGTTCGTTTGTCAGAAATGACAGCGTGCCGAGGATCATAATCCCAGGTTATAATATGTCGCCCTTCCTATGTAGGTGGCGGAGCGTCCGGTGGCTAGCCGGACTGACGAATTTGCCAAATTAAAGCGGCAACTTGACGTGGCGGATGCCGACATCGCGCTTGTCAATAAGCGGCTTGACAAGTCACAAGGTATGCGGTTTCTCCGCGGACACCTGGTAAGGGAGCTTGATGCCCGTGCCTTACAACATGTATGCTTGATGCAGATGGTGCCTCTGCCATGGAGAACCTTCGGGAGGAGCTTGCCCGAGCCAAGGAGCAGGCTAGAAAAAGTGATGCTGCTGCCTTAAAGGCGGCCGAAGAGCTGAAAGCCGAACAGGCTGCTCACTGCCGAAGCAAGAAGGAAATGGCCGAGATGGTCATGAAGTTGAAGAATGCTACCGACCGCTGCGAGCTTCTTGAAAAAGAAGGTCGGCGAACAAGAGGACTGAAGAAGGCCACCACCGAGGCCAAGGATGCTCGCTCTGCGATGAGAGCTATGAAGGAGGAGCTATGTCAGGCCGGAGATATCGCGGCTGGAAAGCCTTTTCTGCTGCGGAGGAAGTTCACGGATCCTAAATATGCTCAGTTGGACCGGTTGTGGAGTAGTGAGGATGCTTATCTGGACTTGGCGGCGAGTGTCGCGGACGCGGCCGAACACTTCGAAGATCAAAAGGATCACGACATGGAAGAGCTTTTTTGGTCGCAGTTCCGTAGTCCAGAGCGTCCACTTCCATTAACCGATCGTTTGGCCGAATGGGCGGAGCTGAATAGGTTGTCCGGACATGCCATGAAGAATGTCGTGACTCATTTATGGCCGAAAAGGCCCGAGCCGAAGAGTTATTTTGGCTTGGTGTAGCAGTTCCTTGGTGTGGTGCCGCATATCAAAGCAATGAGGCGGTCAACATGCATAGAGTGTGCGCGGATGGCTCTTGCCCGTGTCAAGACATACTGGGCGGAGATGAAGGCCACCGATGTTGCATCCCAAGATTCGGATGGAAGCCGAGTACCTGTCGAGCACTATTTTCAGGAAGTTCTGCATGGCGCTCGTTTAATGGAGACGCAGTGCTCGAAGGATATTATGTTCGAATAACATGTATTATTGTGAAACAATGTTTCGATGGAATATAAAAGCTTTTTATACTTGTGCCTTCAAGAATTAAAAATACCTCCTTTGCGGCTGTTAATGTATATGTGTATATAACCTGAAAGATGGCAGTCTTTGGCTTCAGCCCCCACGCATATAATGCGGGGGTGTTTGCAGAAAGCGCATTTTCACACTTGATCCAACGTCTTGGTCCTACAAAGGAGGTGATCGCGCAACAAACTAGGCAACCGGACTATAATGCTTTATCACTTTCACTTAGCCATAGGAGTTCGATAGTGGGGCTACTATATAGCCCCTAGGGGCACCGCGCTCACCCGAATTCGGGGCGCGTATGTGCCTGGCCTGGAAATGGCCCTTCGTCAATGCGGAGGAATTCTGAAGATTCCAGCGGGTCATCGAGTGGTTGACCAGTCTCACGCTATATCATGACAGTCAGTTTTCGGCTTTCTCTACTGAGGTTCTCGCTTTGGCGAACCGGGCACAATCGCGATAGTTCTCTGGTGCCGCATTAGCGATAGAGCGGAGCGTCGACAGCAAAACACAGGAGTCGGGCAAACCCAACATTTGACCAAAGACATGATTCGGAGCTGATGCATATAAGGCCTAACTCGAGGCGCGAACACTCCCTAAGGTATTCGGTCTTTAGGAAAATGGGTGAACAATCGCCCTTGGTAATAAGCCCACGTGTCCAGTGCAGCGAAATTCAGCGTGGCCCATGCCAAGCGCCAGCCTCCTCCTCGGTTATAGCAAGAAACCGGGGATGTGTATCAACAAGAGATAGTGAAAAAGGTTTACGCAGGGTCTTAATCTAAAAAGAATCCTTGCGACGGGTCCCTACTGCACGTCTGCGCCTGTGTCTCCGTTGTGCCGTATCCTGGGCGGTGTAGCACGATGTTCATCTGTAAAAAAGAACTTAGTTGAAAAAGGTCGTGCGAAAATGTACGTTATATTAAATAAACGAAGTACAATTCAAAAAATGAATAAAATTGAGCTTTATGGTCTCTTGTTGCGGAGCCCCTTGTATGGGGGTATTTGTCTAGTAAACCCTTGTATGTTTACGCCGGACTCGTCCAGCCGTGTCCGGGGTTTGGACGACTTGTCTAAGTGCTTTTATTGATGAAGCCGGTTTATTGTGTGGCTGTCAAGGCAACCGCACGATTTTCTGTACTCGAGGAACCCTCGATGTTTCCTTTTAACAAGATGATGCCGCATGGACCGGGCATTTTAAGTGTAAGAGATGCATAATGCGGTATTGCGTTAAAGCGGGCGAAAGCTTCGCGTCCCAATAGTGTTTGATAGCTACTTGTAAATGGGGCGAGGTGGTAGGTTAACTTTTCGCGGCGGAAGTTGTCGGGTGAGCCGAACACAACTTCTAGCAGTAGACAGCCCGTACAATGGGCATATGGACCTGGCATTACCCCTTGAAAGGAAGTGTTGCTATGGCAAAATTTGGTTGGGTCTATCCCCATTTTGCGGATTGTGTCCTGATATAGCAGGTTTAGATCACTGCCGCCGTCCATTAGGACTTGTGAAAATTGGAGTCCGCCAATTATCGGATCTAATATCAAGGCAGTCCAACCTGCATTCTGTATACTTCTAGAGTAATCCCGATGGTCGAAGGTGATTGGTTTTAACAACCAGTGGCGGGACTCCTCCGGGATAGGCCATATGGCGCGTACCTCTATGGGCGCCGCTCTATTTTTTTCCTTTTGTCACGTGAAGTGAGTTCACTATTTTGATTTCTTGTGGGAAATTCTTTTGTTTTCTGGTGCTCTGCTTTTGGGGTTCGTTATCATCCTTGCTTGGTGTGTCGAGCCCCTTGTGTTCAGCGTTGAGTTTGCGGACAGCTTGAAGACAACAATCTCTGTGGGTATGGTTTGCGAGGCTTCCGAGAATCTTGTGGATTTGGCATATCTTGTCCAAGATTTTGTTTAAGTTAGATAGCTCATCCTGCTATCCTTAAGGGCAGCTTTTATGATTCTCCGAGAGCTTTTGAATCCGGCGTTATTGCCGTGCTCTTGGGCTGATTCCCTTGGTCGGATACGCTGGTCCTTGCTGCGTCGTGGTTTCCCGTTTCCATCCCTGACTTCGGATGTACTTGGGTCGCTGGTGCTTGATACGTCTCCGTCGTATCTACTTTTCCAAACACTTTTGCCCTTGTTTTGGACTCTAACTTGTATGATTTGAACGGAACTAACCCGGACTGACGCCGTTTTCTGCAGAATTGCCATGATGTTGTTTTATGTGCAGAAAACAAAAGTTCTCGGAATGACCTGAAACTCCACGGAATATCTTAGAATAAATAATAAAAAATCCTTGCCAAAGATGAAGACCAGGGGGCCCACACCCTGTCCACGAGGGTGGGGGGCGCGCCCCTCCCCCATGGGCGCGCCCCCTACCTCGTAGGCCCCCTGGATGCCCTCCGACGCCAACTCCAACTCCATATATTGGCTTTCGGGGAGAAAAAAACCAGAGAGAAAGTTTCATCGCGTTTTACGATACGGAGCTGCCGCCAAGCCCTAATCTCTCTCGCGAGGGATGATCTGGAGTCCGTTCGGGGCTCCGGAGAGGGGATTTCGTCGCCGTCATCATCATCAACCATCCTCCATCACCAATTTCATGATGCTCACCGCCGTGCGTGAGTAATTCCATCGTAGGCTTGCTGGATGGTGATGGGTTGGATGAGATTTATCATGTAATCGAGTTAGTTTTGTTGGGTTTGATCCCTAGTATCCATTATGTTACGAGATTGATGTTGCTATGACTTTGCTATGCTTAATGCTTGTCACTAGGGCCCGAGTGCCATGATTTCAGATCTGAACCTATTATGTTTTCATGAATATATGTGTGTTCTTGATCCTATCTTGCAAGTCTATAGTCACCTATTATGTGTTATTATCCGACAACCCTGAAGTGACAATAATCTGGATACTTCTCGGTGATGACCATAGTTTGAGGAGTTCATGTATTCACTATGTGCTAATGCTTTGTTCCGGTTCTCTATTAAAAGGAGGCCTTAATATCCCTTAGTTTCCAATAGGACCCCGCTGCCACGGGAGGGTAGGACAAAAGATGTCATGCAAGTTCTTTTCCATAAGCACGTATGACTATTTACGGAATACATGCCTACATTATATTGATGAACTGGAGCTAGTTCTGTGTCACCCTATGTTATGACTATTACATGATGAACCACATCCGGCATAATTATCCATCACTAATCCGGTGCCTACGAGTTTTCCATACACTGGTTTACGCTTATTTACTTTTCCGTTGCTACTGTTATCATCACTTCAAAAATACCAAAAACATTACTTTTGCTGTCTTTACTTTTGTTACCGTTACCACCACTATCATATTACTTTGCTACTAAACACTTTGCTGCAGATACTAAGTTTCCAGGTGTGGTTGAATTGACAACTCAGATGCTAATACTTGAGAATATTCTTTGGCTCCCCTTGTGTCGAATCAACAAATTTGGGTTGAATACTCTATCCTCGAAAACTGTTGCGATCCCCTATACTTATGGGTTATCAAGACCTTTTTCTGGCGCCGTTGCCGGGGAGCAAAGCTCTATTCTTTGAGTCACTTGGGATTTATATCTGCTGGACACTATGAAGAACTTGAAAGGCGCCAAGACAACAATTTATCCCTCAACTACGAGGGAGGTAAGGAACTGCCATCTAGCTCGCACTTGATTCACCTTACATTATAAGTAAGCTAGCGACACCTAAACCTGCTTACGCTATTAGTTCCGATATATGCATGTTATTGATGATGCCATACGCTATGCATGATACTTATGATGAAACTACATCTATGCTTGATACTCTTGTGCCTCTTGGTGAATTTCTAGATGAACAAATTTCTAGGTCTAGAGAAAGATAAATTATTGAAACTGAACACGATGATGTTAGTAATGATGATAATATGCCTGCTATTCCTGAGGGTTATCTTTTTAATGTTGAATCTACTGAAGCTATTCTTGCTTGCCAGGATAGTCTTGAGCGTAAGAGGTTGCTAGTTAAATGGAGTAAAGAATCTTTTAGAGGTAGGATGAGACCCGACCTGCTTTTGCTACTTCACCTATCGTGTTCTGATCAGGATTATTATGATTTTTCTGTTGATCCAGATATAATTACTTTAGTTGAATCTGATCCTTTTATGGCTATGAATCTGAAATTATTGTGGCACATCTTCGTAAGTTAGATGATATAGCTGCCTGTTTACTAATAATGAGAGATCGCGCTACCTTTATTTACTCAAAATATTTCCGTTCTCATTAAAGGGTGATGCTAAGATATGGTTTAATTCTCTTGATCCTGGTTGTGTGCAAAGTCCCCAGGATATGACTTATTACTTCTCTGCTAAATATTTCCCTGCTCATAAGAAACAAGCTGCTTTGAGGGATATATATAATTTTGTGCAAATTGAAGAAGAGAGTCTCCCACAAGCTTGGGGAGGCTTCTCAAGTTATAATGCTTTGCTGATCATCCTCTTAAGAAACCTGAAATATTTGATATCTTTTACAATGGACTAAGCGATGCTTCAGAGATTACGGATAGTTGTGCTGGTTCTCTTTTCAGGAAAGAACACGGATGAAGCTGAAATTTTATTGAACAATATGTTGACAAATGAAAATAATTGGGCACCTCTGAGCCAACTTCGAGCCAGCTCTGAGCCAATTCTTGAGCCTATTCCTAAACCAACTCCGAAGAAGAGGTGTTCTATTTCTCATCCGAAGATATGCAAGAGGCAAAGAAATCTATGAAAGAAAAAGGTATTAAAGCTGAAGATGTTAAGAATTTACCTCCTATTGAAGAAATACATGGTCTTAATTTACCTCCTGTTGAAGAAGTATATGATCTCAATTACTTATTCTTGAAGAACCTCCGATATCCCGACACGGTAGTAAAGGTAAATTCTCTCTATAGATATGATAAAGTGAAGTCCCTCCTACTAAAATTGCTAGTCGATTGCTTGGATGAGTTTGATAACTTTATGTTTAAGCAAGATGATTTCAATGCTTATTTTGGTAGACAATTAAAACAGAATACCTTTATGATTAAGCGCTTGAGTGATTATATGGCTAATATTAGAGGTGAACTTAAACTTGTTAGCAAACATGCTTCTATGGTTACCACTCAAGTAGAACAAGTACTTAAAGCTCAAAAAGAAGTGCTTGATGAAATGAATAGTAAGAAAAATGATTATCTGTTAGAGTGGCTACTAGAACTGGTAGAATGACTCGGGAACCTTTGTATCTGAAGGCCACCCTAAGAGAATCGAGCAAGATTCTCGGAGAAATAATATTGATATGCCTAGTTCTTCTAAAAGGAAGAAAAAGAAAAATGATAGGACTTTGCAAACTTCTAGTGAACCTATTGCTGAACCACCTGATAATCCAAATGATATCTCTATGTCTGATGTTGAAACACAATCTGGTAATGAACATGAACCTAGTGGAAATGTTAATGATAATGTTCATGATGATGCTCAACCTAGTAATGATAAAGATGTAGAAGTTGAACCTGCTGTTGGTCTTGATAACCCACAATCAAAGAATCAACGTTATGATAAAAGAGACTTTGTTGCTAGGAAACATGGTAAAGAAAGAGAACCATGGGTTCAGAAACCCATGCCTTTTCCTACGAAACCATCCAAGAAAAAGGATGATGAGGATTTTGAGCGCTTTGCTGAAATGATTAGACCCATCTTTTTGCGTATGCGATTAACTGATGTGCTCAAAGCTAATCCTTATGCTAAGTATATGAAGGATATCATAACAAATAAAAGAAAGATACCTGAAGCTGAAATTTCCACCATGCTTTCTAATTATACTTTTAAGGGTGGAATATCAAAGAAACTTGGAGATCCAGGAGTACCTACTGTACCATGCTCCGTTAAGAGAAATTATGTTAAAACTGCTTTATGTGATCTTGGAAGACCTTGTTATTCTTGATATTCCCGAGGACGATAGTATGTCTATTATTCTTGGAAGACCTTTCCTTAATAATGCAGGGGCTGTTATTGATTGCAACAAAGGCAATGTCACTTTTCATGTTAATGGTAATGAGCATACGGTACACTTTCCGAGGAAACAACCTCAAGTTTATAGTATCAACTCTATTGGAAAAATTCCATCGATTATATTTGGAGGTTTTGAATTTCCTCTCCCTCTGTCAAGAAGAAATATGATATACTTATTATTGGGGATGTCCATATCCCGTTGAGGTAACATAGTGTTATTGAAATTTCTCGGTCCCATGATTATCGGAATGAGTTTGTTAACAAGACTTGATCAACCTTGTTAGTGGATTCTTTTGATGAGCATGAGATGGATGAAACTAGAAGCACAACCTTCTGTACCCTCTTTATATTTTCATTACTTAGTAGAAATAAAGTAAAATAGTATTTTTACATGCATTTCTGATTTATCCGTGCAATATAAAAATATCCGAAAATAAAAGTCCTCGAGAATGCCATGCCAATTTAATATGATTTTTTCAGGAATATTTGAGGATTTACTTGCAAAAATTACATGGGAGCTGCCACTGCCACGAGGTGGAGGCGCGCCCTACCCTGGCGCGCCCCATGCCTCGTGGGCCCACGGTGGCCCTCCTCCACTTATCCCTGCACCCATCTTCTTCCTCTGCCTCACACAAACACGAAAAACCAACTCAAGCACGAGTTCCAGCCCCGTTGCTGTGATTTTCGATCTCCTTTACAAAGCACCTCTCATAAAACTGCTTGGGAGATTGTTCCTTGGTATGTGACTCCTCCATTGGTCCAATTAGTTTTGTTCTAGTGCTTTATTCATTGCAAATTTGTGCTGCATAGGTGACCATGTTCTTGAGCTTGCATGTCAAATTTATATGGTTCCAAGTAGTTCTAATGCTTGATATAGGCCCTAGGCACTTGTGGGAGTTGTTGCTATCAATTTTATTGAAGTTGGTTCACTTTTACTTGAAGTTACTAGAAATTTCAGAATTATTTTTCAGAGAAAACAATATGCTTAGGAAGATGTTCCAAGGTGGTTCTTCAAGGAAGCAAGGTCCCAGGCTTGCAATGCATGATGGTGACGAGGAACCACCAAGAAACGCTCTCGTGAGGCCCTGTGAATGGCCTTCAGAAAATTTTATGAATCAAGCAGGAATTAAAGAAGAATTTTACGCATATTTGCGTAATGCCGGTCTTGAGGACTTTGAAGCTGATGAATGCCCACAGTATCATGACCTCACAAGTTCATTTGTGGGGAGGTTTGAGTTTTCATCTTCGCGTAATTTTCCTTCAGTCATGTTTGACCTTTATGACAAATCTTATACCATGGACTTAGAGGATTTCACTCTTGCATGCAAACTTCCATCTTGGGGTAGTATCAGGGATCCCCCTAAATCTGAATATAGAGACTTTTTTGCTAGAATAAATGTGGGGGAATCTAGAGATATAGCGCAGGCCACTATAGGGAGCATTCACTTTCCTGCTATACATTATTTTGCTCTCTTCATTGGTAGATGCATAAATGCTAAGGATGAAGCACGTCACATGTGTGCCCCTGATCTCAGCATCCTCAGAAGTGCTGTGTTAGGGGACCAATCTTATCATGTGGGAGCCATTGTAGCTCGTAGGTTGCATCATAATAGACATAACGGAGATTTCTTTGGAGGAATTTATGCAACCCGCTTAGCTAATTTTCTTGATATAGACATTCGTGAGGGTGATATGGAGTTACCCCCTACTTATTTAGATCTTGATTCTATGTCTTCCCACCAGTTCGTTGAGAGGTCTGGACCACCTTTCCAGTATCGACTAGTCTTTAACAAACGACATGTTGACCGTGTTACTCTTCCTGCTCTTGCCTTCTTTGATTTTCAGACGAGAGGAAGATATATTATTACCAGGGAGGAGGCAGATGAGTACGAGAGGAGAGCGGAGGCAGCTCGACGCCATGCTGCAGCTCACGAGGCGGTAGCCGCTGCATCGCAGTACGACCCCAGCTACACCTACGGGTATCAGCTAGGCTATCCCTGGCAATAGACCAACTTAGGCCAAAATCCTAAGCTTGGGGGAGTACGTATTTCCCACCGACATTACATTTATGCTCACACACACTCATTGCGAGATGTCGGTGCTCATACTCTTTCACTGTAATATTCATGTTAGTTTAAATTTCTTTTTCCTGCTTTCTTCTTGTGTGTTTGATAAACCTTAAGAAAAAAAAAACAAAAAAATTAGTTAGTCTACTTTCCATGCTTGTATTAGAATTAAAAAGAAAACCAAAAAAATATTTCCTGTTCTTCTTACTTGTTGGGAGCTTTCCCGTGTAAATAGTTTTTATTTTTCTTTTCTTTTCTTTGGGGGTCAGTAGGAGAAGACCATATTGAAAATGCTTAGTGGCTCTCATATGCCTTATTGTTTATCTAACTTAGAGCCCATATTACTTGTCTTCTCTCTTGAGTTGAATGCTTGCAGATTCCAGTTTAGTCAATGCCGTGCACTCTTATTATTATACACACCGTTCGGTCGTGCAAGTGAAAGGCCATAATGATGATATATGATGTACTTATTGGGATGAGAAAAGCTGGTATGAACTCGACCTCTCTTGTTTTTGTAAATATGATGATTCATCGTTCCTGATTCAGCTATTATGAAGTAAACATATTTGCAATGACATTTAGAGATTATAGTTGCTTGTGCCATGCTTGATTAGCTATGAGTTATAATGGTTTACCTTGTGTGCCAACATGCTATTGAGATGATTATGATGCGCTATGATAGGATGGTATCCTCCTTTAAATGAATTGAGTGACTCGACTTGGCACATGTTCACGCATGTAGTTGAATCAAATCAACATAGCCTTCATGATATTTATGTTCATGGTGGATTATATCCTACTCATGCTTATATTCAGTGTAAATTAATTTTAATGCATGTTTACGATTGTTGCCGCTCTCTCGGTTGGTCGCTTCCAGTCTTTTGCTAGCCTTCACTGTACTAAGCGGGAATACTGCTTGTGAATCAAACTCCTTAAACCCCAAAGTTGTTCCATATGAGTCCACTATACCTTCCTATATGCGGTATCTACCTGCCGTTCCAAGTAAATTTGTATGTGCCAAACTCCAAACCTTCAAATGAAATTCTGTTTTGTATGCTCGAGCAGCTCATGTGCAACTAGGGCTGCCTATATCTTCCATGCTAGGTGGGTTATTCTCAAGAGGAGTGGACTCCGCTCCTCATTCACGAGAAAGGGCCGGTAACCGGGATGCCCAGTCCCATGATCCAAAAATATCAAAGCAAATCAAAATAATTAAAAAAAACTCCCCTTGGGACCCGTTGAATGTTGGAGGCACTCGTTGTTTCGAGCAAGCCATGGATTGATGCTTGTGGAGGAGGGGGAGTATAAACCTTTACCATTCTATTTGGGAACCGCCTATAATGCATGTAGTATGGAAGATACAACCATCTCATAGTTGTTGCGTTGACAGTGAAAGTATGCCGCTCAAAATATAATTTATCTCTATTTCAAAATCGAGCTCTGGCACCTCTACAAATCCCTGCTTCCCTCTGCGAAGGGCCTATCTATTTACTTTTATGTTGAGTCATCACCCTTCTTATTAAAAAGCACCCGCTGGAGAGCACATTGTCGTTTGCATTCATTATAATTGGTTTATATTGGGTATAACTTGACTGGATCTCTTTTACCATGAATTACAATGTTTAGTCAGTCCTTGATCTTTAAAGGTGCTCTGCATTTTTGTTTTGCGGTCTCAGAAAGGGCTAGCGAGATACCATTTCATTATATCATGTTATGATTATTTTGAGAAAGTGTTGTCATCCGAATTTTATTATTATGGCTCGCTAGCTGATTATATTATTGATATGAGTAATTGTGAGACCTACGTGTTATTGTGAGTATGGTTAGTTCATAATAATTGCTGAAACTTGAATGCTGGCTTTTCATGTTTACAACAACAAGAGCAAACAAAGTTTGTAAAAGTTTTTCTTTTTCTCTTTCAGTTTGTCAACTGAATTGTTTGAGGACAAGCAAGGGTTTAAGCTTGGGGGAGTTGATACGTCTCCGTCGTATCTACTTTTCCAAACACTTTAGCCCTTGTTTTGGACTCTAACTTGATGATTTGAATGGAACTAACCCGGACTGACGCTGTTTTCAGCATAATTGCCATGATGTTGTTTTATGTGCAGAAAACAAAAGTTCTCGGGATGACCTGAAACTCCACGGAATATCTTAGAATAAATAATAAAAGATCCTCGCCAAAGATGAAGACCAGGGGGCCCACACCCTGTCCACGAGGGTGGGGGCGCGCCCCTCCCCCCTGGGCGCGCCCCCTACCTCGTGGGCCCCCTGGATGCCCTCCGACGCCAACTCCAACTCCATATATTGGCTTTCGGGGAGAAAAAAATCAGAGAGAAAGTTTCATCGCGTTTTACGATACGGAGCCGCCGCCAAGCCCTAATCTCTCTCAGGAGGGCAGATCTGGAGTCCGTTCGGGGCTCCGGAGAGGGGGATTCGTCGCCGTCATCATCATCAACCTTCCTCCATCACCAATTTCATGATGCTCACTGCCGTGCGTGAGTAATTCCATCGTAGGCTTGCTAGACGGTGATGGGTTGGATGAGATTTATCATGTAATCGAGTTAGTTTTGTTAGGGTTTGATCCCTAGTATCCATTATGTTCTGAGATTGATGTTGCTATGACTTTGCTATGCTTAATGCTTGTCACTAGGGCCCGAGTGCCATGATTTCAGATCTGAACCTATTATGTTTTCATGAATATATGTGTGTTCTTGATCCTATCTTGCAAGTCTATAGTCACCTATTATGTGTTATGATCCGACAACCCCGAAGTGACAATAATCGGGATACTTCTCGGTGATGACCATAGTTTGAGGAGTTCATGTATTCACTATGTGCTAATGCTTTGTTGCGGTTCTCTATTAAAAGGAGGCCTTAATATCCCTTAGTTTCCAATAGGACCCCGCTGCCACGGGAGGGTTGGACAAAATATGTCATGCAAGTTCTTTTCCATAAGCACGTATGACTATTTACGGAATACATGCCTACATTATATTGATGAACTGGAGCTAGTTCTGTGTCACCCTATGTTATGACTGTTACATGATGAACCACATCCGGCATAATTATCCATCACTGATCCGGTGCCTACGAGTTTTCCATATACTGGTTTACGCTTATTTACTTTTCCGTTGCTACTGTTATCCTCACTACAAAAATACCAAAATATTACTTTTGCTGTCTTTACTTTTGTTACCGTTACCACCACTATCATATTACTTTGCTACTAAACACTTTGCTGCAGATACTAAGTTTCCAGGTGTGGTTGAATTGACAACTCAGCTGCTAATACTTGAGAATATTCTTTGGCTCCTCTTGTGTCGAATCAACAAATTTGGGTTGAATACTCTACCTTCGAAAATTGTTGCGATCCCCTATACTTGTGGGTTATCAGTGCTGCATCTTGCCAGCCAGCTGTCCTCTCCCGCGCAAAAGCGGGTCATGAGGCTTGTTAATGCGGCCATTGTTCTTGGCTTTTCTTGGCCGAGGTGTCTGGCGAGCCATTCGTCTCGGACGTTGTGTTTGAAAGCTGCTAAGGCTTCGGCGTCTGGATAGTCGACTATTTGGTTCATTTTAGTAAGGAATCTGTTCCAAAATTTCCGGGCTGACTCTCCGGGTTGTTGAGTTACGTGACTTAAATCATCGGCATCCGGAGGTCGGACATAGGTCCCTTGAAAATTTGCCCGAAAAGCATCCTCGAGCTCCTCCCAACTTCCAATGGTGTTTTCGGGAAGGCTTTTAAGCCAATGCCGGGCTGGCCCTTTGAGCTTGAGGGGTAAGTATTTTATGGCGTGGAGATCATCTCCTCTAGCCATGTGTATGTGGAGGATGTAATCCTCAATCCGAACTCGAGTGCATTGTTCCGTCGTATGCCTCTATGTTTACGGGCTTGAATCCGCTGAAATTCATAATCCAGCACCTCATCGGTGAAACATAGGGGTGTCCGCACCCCTATATTTAGGTGTACCGTGATGTTCGGATACTTGATGTGTTGCATTGCTTACTAGAGCTTGCTTTCTTGGCCCGTAGATAGATCTAACTTGGCCATCTTTTTGATGCGAATCCCTGTGCGGATCGCGTGCCGGCTTGTGTGCGGCGCCGTTTGCTGCTCTCTGTTTGCCATGGGGACGTCCATCCGACCGGGTGGCCTCTTTGTTTTTTGATTGCGGGGGCTCTACGGCCTCCTCATCAAATTCAGGCAGTAGTTTTCGCTTGGGGTAGCTCTTCGTTCGACGACTGTCGCCGTATTTGTCTGCGGTGTTGAGTACTTTGCTCCATCTGATTCTAAGTGCATCTTCCGCTGTTTTGAGCATCCGCTTCTGCTTTTTCAGGCTACGTGCAGTGGCGACGAGCCTTTTGTGGAGGTTCTTCTGCTCCAGCAACTTGTCCGGCGTGAGATCGTCCGGACTGTTACCTTCGCCGGGGACGGGTTGTTTCTCCAGATTGTCCTGTTCGGACAGTTGCTCGATAGCATGTTCGTCGTCCACCGGTTCGCCCTGCTCTATGGCTGGGTCTGTATGGCTGTTGTCTTTGTCGAGGCGGGACTTTGAGCGGCGCTTACGTTGCCGTTTTGACTGCTGCCGAGAGGAATGATCGCCGTGGCGTCCGTTGTTCCTCATCGTCGATTCCTTTAGGTGTGTCCACCATGTATACATCATGAGATGAGGTGGTTCTCTAGTGCCCTATAGGTGCTGGTTCATGTTCCTCCCTTACATCGTCGTCCATACCGTCGATGTCTTCGGAGTCGAAGTCGGGCATGTCGGTTAAATCATCGACAGTGGCTATGAAGTGCGTGGTGGGTGGGCTTTGAATTTCTTCGTCGTCCGCATCCCAACCTTCCGACCATAATCCGGCCGGGGCTCTCTGATAAAGAGAGACTTTAGTGAATTCAGGATGTCGCCAAAGGCGAGTCTTGAAAGATGTCCATGGCAGTGAATTCCATGATCGGCGCCTAATCGGATTCGATTGGCGGGGGCGCGGAAGGCTCGGAGTCCGGAGAGGAGTCCGACACCTTGGAGTCACGAGATTCGCAAAGAACGGGGTAGGTGTACGGCTCAATCGCCGTAGAGATTGCAGCCCCGAGGCGGTGTCCAGCCACCCGTCCTCGTCGGCGCAGATCAGCTCGAGCTGAAGGTCGGGGCGGACATCGTGCGACCTCCGAGGACTTTGTTCGGCGATGAGAGCTAGATCATGACCCTCGTGACAGTGCGGCGCGCTTGGCTGTGGTTCGAGCCCGTCGAAGATCAAGTCTCCGCGGACGTCAGCCGTGTAGTTCAAACTTCCAAATCTGACCTGGTGGCCAGGGGCGTAGCTTTCAATCTACTCCAGATGGCCAAGCGAATTGGCCCACAGTGCAAAGCCGCCGAATACGAAGATCTGTCCGGGGAGAAAAGTCTCACCCTGGAGCGCATCGTCGTTGATGATCGGAGGAGCCATCGGGCCTAAAGATGACGACACAACGGAACTCTCAATGAAAGCACCATTGTCGGTGTCAAAACCGGCGGATCTCGGGTACGGGGTCCCGAACTGTGCGTCTAGGCGGATGGTAACAGGAGACAAGGGACACGATGTTTTTACCCAGGTTCGGGCCCTCTCGATGGAGGTAAAACCCTACTCCTGCTTGATTAATATTGATGATATGGGTAGTACAAGAGTAGATCTACCACGAGATTAGAGAGGCTAAACCCTAGAAGCTAGCCTATGGTATGATTGTTGTTCGTCCCACGGACTAAAACCCTTCGGTTTATATAGGCACGAAGAGGTTAGGGTTACAGTCGGTTACCATGGTAGGAGATCTACATATCCGTGTCGCCAAGCTTGCCTTCCACGCCAAGGAAAGTCCCATCCGGACACGGGACGAAGTCTTCAATCTTGTATCTTCAAAGTCCAGGAGTCCGGCCAAAGGCTATAGTCCGGCTATCCAGACACCCCCTAATCCAGGACTCCCTCAGCGGTTGATAGTATATGATAATTTGCCTCCAATTTGTTGGAAGAGAAACCGGGCTTCCCAAGTAGTGACTTGCTCAAACTCAATAAACAGCTCATCCAGAAAAATGCGGCCCGGTGTGTTGATGTAGACCAGGCCGTGAGAGACGGACCGTAAAAACGACCGCAACATCAAAGGCGGCTCAGACAGCTGAATCAACCGTGGTGCTGTAAACCGATGCGGGCGGGTAAGTTGTCCTCCTTGTTGTAAGCCGGCGTGGTCGTAAGAGACGACCACGGCGTTATCTTGGCGCGCTCGATCGAGAGACGGCCACGGCGTTATAAGCCGCCGTCATCACGAGGCGGCCGCGGCGTTGTAAGCGGTGCGGGAGTCCGTTGAGTAACGACGACCACCTGTGCCAAAAGATGTTGGCGTGCCTCCACCTCCGCGGTATAATATCACTTTTGTCATAAATAATTGCCCTGCATAAACAATATTGCAGACCAAGGCAGAGATAAACTTGTTCTTTGACAAAACCAACATGTGATAATAAAACAAACTTGGATGGATATCACCTGATTTGTTTAGTCCGAAAATAATCCGCCATGAAGTTGATGATCCCTAGGTGAAACTGAAATCCCTCACGGGTGAATCGGCCGCGGGAACAAACAGATAAACCGGCCATGGCGTTTGTAAGCCGGTGCGGACGAGCAAGTTGTCCTCCACGTTGTAAGCCGGCGAGGACGTGTGAACCGGCCGCGAGGGCGGACGGGCGAGTCGTCCGTGGCGTTGTAAGGTGGTGCTGACGGGCGAGCCGGTCGGCGCGTTGATGTAAACCGGACCGCAGGGGCGATGGCTGTATATATCAACACTATAGGCAGAGTGGTTGTTTTCAAAAAATTAATAAATATTGATAAAAGTAAACTGGATGGATATCACCTGGTATTTTTTGCCGGATGCTTGCGCTGGATAATGCATAGTGCTGCTTTTGTTTTTTGACAAAAGAGTTAATTGGTTCTATGTCATCTAGTGCCTCAGCTCTCCACATAACCCGGCCGGCACGTTTTGAGCCGGAATTTTTGGAACCAGAACTACTTGATAATCCGGCTGGAACCTTTGATAACCCGGAACTTTTTTACCGGAACCTCTCGATAATCCGGCCGGAACTTTTGATAATCCGGAACTTTTGAACCGGAAGCTCTTGATAATCCGGCTGAAACTTTTGATAATCCGGAACTTTTGAACCGGAACCTCTTGATAATCCGGCCGGAACTTTTGATAATCCGGAACTTTTGAACCGGAAGCTCTTGATAATCCGGCCGGAACTTTTTGATAATCTGGAACTTTTGAACCGGAACCTCTTGATAATCCGGAACTTTTCTGTAGCCTAAGTCGGAACTCTTTGATGACTTGGACGGAACCTTTCGGCGATTCGGGTGGAACCCTTCGGCGATTCAGATCGAACTTTTCGTTGAGGCGATCGGAACTCTTTGGTGATTCAGACGAAACCTTTCGTCGAGGTGGTCGGAACCTTTCGCCGATTTATACGGAACCTTTCTTCGAGGCGGTCGGAACTTTTTCGGTGATTTAGACGGAACCTTTCGTCAAGGCAGTCGGAACTTTCTTCAATAAGCTTGGCGGAGCTTCTCGATCCCTAGGATAGCGCCCTTCAAGAACTCAACACCACCGTGCGCGAGCCCCACGGTGGGCGCCAACTGTCATGGAATTGTTACGGCATATGTCGTTAGTGTCAGGACTTAGTCGCGAGGCCAACACATCTATGTGGTAGCTTGAGAGGGGTTGATCTGGACGAGAGACGCAACACGCAAGACAAGGATTTAGACAGCTTCGGGCCCCGGGAAACATCATCCGGTAATAACCCTACATGCTGTTTGTGTCTAGGTCTCATTATGATCATGAGAGAGTCGCCGGTAAGCCGCCTCTTTGTATCTAGCCCTAGAGATTGTTCTTGTTGCTTGTCTGTCCCTCTTTGGGGAGCCCTGCCCCTCCTTATATAAGTTAGAGGGGCAGGTTACATGTGGAGTTCAAATAGGATTAGGACTAGCCTATATTGTACTACAAACCGGATACAAGTCCGGGTCTTGATTCCTTGTAAGGGAGATATTCCTCACGCCTTTCCTCTTAAGCCGGCCTATCATAACGTAAGTCGGCCTTCTGGGCCTTGAGCCTCCTGGGCCCCCAGGTCTTGTCGCTCCTGTGATCCGCTTGACAGGTCACCCATAAGTCGCCAGGATCGGGTGGGTCACTTAGTGCGTCGTCCAGTCAGGGCGGGTCATTAGTGAGTCGCCAAGTCCGGCCGGGTTACACCGCGGGGTATATCCCCGACATAAGCTAACATACTTTATCTACTTGGATCATATGCACTTATGATTGGAACTCTAGCAAGCATCCACAACTACTACAAATCATTAAGGTAAAACCCAACCATAGCACTAAAGCATAAAGTCCTCTTTATTCCTATACGCAACAATCCCTCTTACTCGGGTTTGTGTTTCAATCACTCACCAACCCACTATAAGAGAATCATGAACGTATTGCAACACCCTACAGCTCATACCAATCTAGATCATCAATCAACCCACAGACAAAAGATATCTACTCAAAACATCATAGGATGGCAACACATCATTGGATCTTAATATGTGGCATAAAGCACCATGTTGAAGCAGGGGATTACAGCGCTGTGCGGGAGAGTGGACCGCGTAAAAGAGATGAGGATGGTGATGATGATGGTGATGTTGATGAAGACGATCACCGTGGAGATGATTCCCCTCCGATGGCACTCGGCGCCACGGAAGAGAGGAGGAGAAGTTCTCCCCTTGTGCTTCCTCCTCCATGGCCTCCACCATCGGTCCTTGGCCTTCATGATGATGAAGACCCTCAGGATACTCCTCCATGGCCACGGTGATGATGGCCCCCTCGGCAGAGGCGCGGAGAGGGCCTAGAATGATTTCTTGTGGCTCAGAGGCTTGCGGTGGCGGAACTTCGATATAATCTCCGTTCTGGAGGTTTTAGGGCACGAGAGTATATATGGGTGCGGGGAGGATGTCGGTGGACTTCCGGGCTGGCCACGAGGTAGAGGCGCGCCCGGGGTGGGCGCGCCCCCACCTCGTGGACAGCCGAGACTCCCAGTGAGCTTCACTGTACTCAATGGGCTTCTTCGGTCCAAAAATAGGTTCCGTGGAGTTTCAGGTCTTTTGGACTCCGTTTGATATTCCTTTTCTTGAAACTTTGAAATAGGCAAAAACAACAATTACGGGCTGGGCCTCCGGTTAATAGGTTAGTCCCAAAATAATATAAAAGTGGAAAATAAAGCCCAATATTGCGGAACAGTAGATAATATAGCATGGAGCAATCAAAATTATAGATACGTTGGAGCGTATCGGGCACCCCAAGCTTAATTCCTGCTTTCGTCTTGAGTAGGTAAATGATAAAAGATAATTTTGATGAGGAATGCTAGTAAGTGCTTAAGTTTGACCAATGATAATTCCAATCACTTTTCTAGCATCAATATGTGTCATAATAGCAGCTTATCTCATAAAACTTTTCATGATCAAGTAACAATCTATTCACAATGTCAAGCATGGTTCAGAAACTTCATTGAGAACTACCAAACTATAATCTCAGTCATTGAAGCAATTGCAATTTATCATAACATCAGAAAGAGTCAAGAATAGAGCCTTTCAGCAAGTCCACATACTCAACTATCATATAGTCTTCTACAATTGCTAACACTCACGCAATACTTGTAGTTATGGAGTTTCAGCCGGACACTGAGAAAGATAGGGGCTTATTGTGTTGCCTCCCAACGTATTCACCTTTAGGCCCTGTTTGCTTCAAAGGGTTTTAAACCATAGGAAAGTATAGAAGTGTAGGAATATGGAAGCCTTGTAGGTACAATGCAGAGGAATTGAAAATAGAGGAAAGAAACAGTAGCTAAGCACTCTGGACGTAGGATGGATAAGAGAGGGTTGCCGGGAGTTGTACAAGTACTAACCACGCATTAGCAGAGGTATGCTAATTTTTTTTCCGCATGTTAGCCATTCTTTCTCACGCGTGGACCCACACCAGCATATTTTATTCAACTTATCAATGGGCAGCCTCGGGCTTCTGCCAAAAAAAGAGGGCAGGGCAGATTTGTTTATTCCTATGGAATTGCCACTGTTAGCAATCCTTTCCTTTGGTGTACTGTAGTGAATTCCTTTGTACAGAACACAATAAAGGGAAAAGAAACCATAGAATCCACAATTCCTTTGGAATGCCTAGAAATCCTTTGAAGCGAACTGGGCCTTAGGTGATGTCAACAATAATAGCCCATGCTAACTTACATCCAATTGGATATATATATATATATATCATGATCTTTCAAACACAAGGAGCTTGCCAAAGGATAAAAAGAAAAAGGGAATGGTGAGGATCACCTTGACTCAAGCATAGAGTAAAAACATAAAGTAAAAGATAGTCCCTTCGCAGAGGGAAGCAGAGGTTGTCATGCGCGTTTAGGGTTGATGCACAAAATATTAATGCAAGAGAACGTCACTTTATATTGCCCCTTGTATGTGGACCTTTATTATGCAGTCCGTCGCTTTTATTACTTCCACAAAAAGTTCGTACAAAGCTTATTTTCTCTTCACTAATAAGTCATGCATATTTAGAGAGCTATTTTTATTGCTTGCACCGATGACAACTTACTTGAAGGATCTTACTCAATCCATAGGTAGGTATGGTGGACTCTCATGGCAAAACGGGTTTCTGGTGTTTGGAAGCACAAGTAGTATCTCTACTTGGTGCAAGGGATTTGGCTAGCATGAGGGAGAAAGGCAAGCTCAACATGTTTGGAAGGTCAATGACAATATACTTTAACTGAGATGTCGGAAAACATAAACCATTACGTTGTCTTCCTTGTCCAACGTCAACTCTTTTATCATGTCATACTTAATGAGTGCTTCACAATCATAAAAGATGTCCAAGATAATATATTTGTATGTGAACCTCTCTTTCCTTATTACTTCCTATCAATTGCAACGATGACCAAAACTACGCTTGCCAATTCTCAACAACTTTTATGCCTCATACTTTCTATGTGTGAAGTCATCACTAACCATGTTATTAAGCACATGAGTAAATGACAAACTACTCTAAAAGATATGAGTGAAAGACACTGAGTAGTCAAATAATTAACTAGCCATGGGAGGGTTCCTTTTCTATTCTATTCAATAATTCAGATCCAATGATTTTATTCAAACAAAAAGTAAAACAAAATAAAATGACATTGCAAGGATAGCAAAACTCATGTGAAGAAGCAAAAACTTAGGCTCAACCGATATTAACCGATAGTTGCTGAAGAAGAAAGGCGGGATGCCTAACGGGGCATCCCCAAGCTTAGATGCCTGAGACTTCTTGGGATATTATCTTGGGGTGCCTTGGGCATCCCCAATCTTGAACTTTTATATCTCCTTAATTCCTCTCATATCATGGTTTCTCTTTTTATCAAAAGCTTCATCCACACCAAACTCAACAAGAACTCGTGAGATAGGTTAGTATAAACCAATGCAAAACCTTATCATTTTCTACTGTAACAAATCGCTAAAATTATTATTCAACATTGCATACTAAATGACTCTGCATATTTAATACTTCTATCCTTAAATAGAATCATTAAACAAGCAAACATATGCAAACAATGCAAACATAACAGCAATCTGTCAAAATAGTATAGTCTGTAAAGAATGCAAGATTCATCATACTTCCCTAAATCCAAAAATTATGAGAGAAAATTCCCACTGTATTATATTTATCAGAGCTCATTATGCAAAAAGTTTCAACATTATATCATGATCTTACTTTTCTAGGGAATTTTTGCAACAGCGGTAAACTTTCTGTTTTCAAACAGCAACATGTATAATAGCAAAATAAGCATGGTAAAGGCTATCCTTGACATTTTTATTGAAAGTAAAGATGCAAAACACTATTCTAAATAGCAGCTAGCTAATACTAACAAAATAAAATGACGCTCCAAGTAAAACAGATATCACGTGACGAATAAAAATATAGCTCCGAGTAAGGTGTACCGATAGTTTTGAAGACGAAAGAGGGGATGCCTTCCGGGGCATCCCCAAGCTTAGGCGCTTGAGTCTTCATTGAATATTACCTTGGGGTGCCTTGGGCATCCCCAATCTTAGGGTATTTCCACTCCTTATTCTCCTCATATCGATATCTCACCCAAAACTTGAAAACTTCAATCACACAAAACTTAGCCAAACTTCGTGATATAGGTTAGTATGATAAAGAGCAAACCATTCACTTTGGTACTGACAAAGACAAGGTTCATAATTGTTTTCACACAATTACTACTGTACCATATCATTTCTACAAATTATATTGAGAAATATAAGCCATAGAAACTAGAAAACAAGCAGACTATGCAATGAAAACAGAATCTGTCAGAAATAGAACAGTCTGTAATGATCTGAACAATAACTATATTTATTATACTCCAAAAATTATGAAATAAAATGGTGGACGTGAGGAATTTATCTATTAATCTTCTGCAAAAAGAATCAACTCAAAAGCACTCTTCTGTAAAAATGACATCTATTCTCGTGAGTGCAAAGTTTCTGTTTTTTACAGCAAGATCACATTAACTTTCACCCGAGTCTTCCCGAAGGTCTTACTTGGCACTTTATTGAAAAAAAGATATAAAACATTATTACTACAGTAGCTTAATCATGTAAACACACAAAAACAGTAAGGGTAAATATTTGGTTGTCTCCCAACAAGCGCTTTTCTTTAATGCCTTTTAGCTAGGCATGATGATTTCAATGATGCTCACTTTAAAGATAGGAACTGAAACACAAAAAGAGCATCTTGAAGAATATGACTAGCATATTTAAATCTAACACACTTCCTATGCCTAGGGATTTTGTGAGCACACAACTTATGGGAACAAGAATCAACTAGCATAGGAAGGCAAAACAAATATAACTTCAAAACTTTAAGCACATAGAGAGGAAACTTAATATTTTTGCAACTCCTACAAGCATGTATTCCTCCCTCATAATAATTTTCAGTAGCATCATGGATAGAAAATTTGTTCTCATACTCAATTGGAACCTCTTCCGAAATAGTGGAGTCATTACTAGCTAAAGTTGACACTCTTCCAAATCCACTTTCATAAATATCACACTAAGATTCAACATTCTCCAAAATAGTGGGATCACTAATTCCTAAAGTTGACACTCTTCCAAACCCACTTTAAATGATAGTATTATTGATACTCCAAAATATATAAGTGAAGTTCATGGAGCATTCTACAACTAACCAATATCCAAGCTCAAAGTGTATAAGTGAAGCACATGAAGCATTCTATAAAACCATACTCAAAAGATTTACGTGAAGCATAAAGAGCAATTCTATAAGATCATACTGAAAAGATTAAAGTGAAGCACATGAAGTATTATATAAATAAATGAATGTATATCTCATGCCAGCATGGTTATAGAAGAAAAATAAAAACACAAAGGACACAAATCATGTGAACAAAACAAAACCCGAGGTATACCGATAATTGTTGAAGAAGAAAGATGGGATGCCAACCGGGGCATCCCCAAGCTTAGATGCTTGAGTATACTTTGAAATATTTACTTGGGGTGCCTTGGAAATCCCCAAGCTTGAACTCTTGCCTCTCTTTATTCTTCTCATATTGATAGCTCCTCGACCTTCGGACACTTCATACACACAAAACTTTAACAAAAACTTGTGAGATCCGTTAGTGTAATAAAGCAAATCACTACCTTTAGGTACTGTAATGAACTCATTCTTTATTTGTATTAATGTTAAATCTACTGTATTCCAACTTCTCCATGGTTCATACCCTCCGATACTACTCATAGATTCATCGAAATAAGCAAACACACACGCAAAACAGAATCTGTTAAAAACAGAACTGTCTGTAGTAATCTGGAAGTTTGGCAAACTTCTGTAAGTCCTAAAATTATAAACTAAATTTTAAAATTTAAACAATTTGTACAGAAGTAATGTGCAAAAAGAATCAGAACCATTTGACTTTCCAATTAAAAATTTGAATTCATGCACTACAGACAAAGTTTCTGTTTTTGTTTTGCACAAAGCAAACAAGCAATCTAATCATCCTAAAACCAAAGCTTGGCATATTATTTTTATAATACAACGAATATATACAAGGGGATAATTATTTACAGAGAAACTTCCATGAAAATTTTTACATTGTTTCCGTGAGCATGAGCACAAGTGCTCAAGGTCGACCCTCACTTCTTCAATGCAAAACCTTCCAATCACTTCTCTTTTTGAAAAACTTTTTAGGCAAGAGAGGCAAGTAATAATTTTTTTTTGTATGTTTCACCCACAACTAAACAGAAACAAAAAGTAAAAACAAAATCTACTTAGTGAAGGAAGCAAACAAGCACACACAAGAATATTGTGACGCCCGGATAATCAAGCTACAGTAATCCCACGTTAACGATGCCACGTCACCAAAGTTACTGTTGTTAATCTCGCGTTAGTTCAAAACCGATTCAAATTCAAAAATTGAATTAAAGGCAAACAACAAAAGTTTTCAAACATTAAAACTAAAATGTTCTAGAGGTGACAAATAATACATAGGTAATTGTGGTGGAGAAACCACACCTTTATAAAATGTTTAAACACTCTAAAATGAATAAAATAGTAGCAATAATAATTATTTAAAAGCTTTTAAAATGATAAACAATTTCTAAACTATTTTGTTTCAGTGCTAAGTTGTTTGTGGCTGTCGCATAAATTGTAACATCTATTTGGGTGCCACTTTAGTATTTTAACAAAACTAAAAATAAAAGAAAACTAAAAAGAAACAAAAGAGAAATAAACACCGAAACCCCCATGGCCAAATGGGCCTCGGCCCAGCCGGCTAACCACAGCCACCCCGCGCAGGCCGGCCCAGCCATGGCCTATATGGCCCCTCACCCCTCACCCGGAAACCCTAGCCTCTCCCCTCCCCGATCCCCTCCCACTCCCATCGGCCCCAGGATCTGGACGGCGCCCATCCCGTCGCCTAGCACCCCACACCCTCCCACTCCTCGCTCCCTTCCCCCCCCCCCTCGATCTGGATCGAGACCGGGGGGCTCGCCCCTTCGCTCGGTGCCGAAGCCTCTCGCCGGCGCCGCCCGAAGACCACGCCGACGACGTGTCGCCTCCCCGTCGGTCTGCCTCCTCAACGCCCGTCGTCCCCGTCCCCCCCACCTCGCGCCCCGTTGCCATGTCCCCTACAGCTCCGATGTGAGCGCCTCCCCATGCTCCCTCTCCTCCTCTCTCCCCCCTCGCCTCGGCGTCCACCCGCCGCCAAGAATCACCGTGGAGCGCCAGCTGCTGAAGCCAGCAGCTCACCGCCGCGACCCCCCCCCTCTTGCACCGGCCGGCTCGGCTGCGCCTGGCCGTTCATGCGCGTGACCAACGCCCTCCACGGCCTCGCCTTCAGCCTCGCGCCATGAAAGCACTGCCTTCGTGCCGCCCGCGACTCCCCTCGCCGCCGCGCCTGCGCCCGTGCGCGCCGCGCCGTGGCTCCTCGCCACGAGGCCTGCCCGCCCTGGCCTCCCCAAGACCCCCACTCGTGGCGCCTTCTTCCGCCCGCCGCCACTGCCTCGCTTCATGGCAAGACTCACGACCTCGCCGCGCCGCCCTGGCTCACTCGTCGCCGATGGCCTCGCCCCCCCGCTTCGGCGCAGCTCCCCTCGGGCACGGGCGCCCGCTCCGTTATCCACCCGCTCCAGTGGCCGGATGGGCCACTGCCAGATGGGCCCCACCGGCCCCCTCCCCCTTTTTTCTAACAAAAAAAACGGAAAATAAAAGAAACTAAAATATATATATATAAAATAAATAATTAATAATAAAATTAATTAATTAATTAACTTAATTAACTTAATTAACTCTGATTAAATTAACTAATTATGATTAATTAACCTAATATGTAATTAACCTAAACAGAGAATGACAGGTGGGTCCCACTGGACCCACATGTCAGGTTGACTAAGTCAACCCTGTTGACTGCTGACGTCAGCATGACATCATGCTGACGTCATAAATTCATTTTTTGAATTAATTAATTAATTAATTAAATTCCAGAAATTAATAAAATCTTTAGAAAATCATATCTTTTAATCCGTAACTCGGATTAAAATATTTTCAACATGAAAGTTGCTCAGAACGACGAGACGAATCCGGATACGCAGTCCGTTCGTCCGCCACACCCCCTAACCTATCGAACTCGCAACTTTCCCCCTCGGCCTCCTCTGCGAAATTAAACACCGGAATACTTTCCGGATGTTTCCTCCACCGTATCGCCTATCCTCACGTTAGGTCACCCTAGCACAACGTATTGCAGCGTCTTGCTTTGTGTCACATTTGATTGCTCTGTTATTTATTGTGTTCCCCTCCGTTACTCCTTTCGGTGAGACTCGAGACCGCCGATGCCACCGGCACGACTACATCGATGGCGACCCTCTCTCTTGCCGAGCAACCAGGCAAGCCCCCCTTGATCACCCGATATCGCCTACTCTTATCTACACAGCTTGCATTAGAGTAGTGTAACATGTTATTGCTTTGAGATACTCCTATCTGCTGCATAGCCTGTCCTTGTTACTACTGTTGTTACCTTTACCTGCAATCCTATATGCTTAGTATAGGATGCTAGCACTTTCGTCTGTGGCCCTTCATTCTTGTCCGTCTGCCGTGCTATACTATCGGGCCGTGATCACTCGGGAGGTGATCACGGGTATATACTATATACTTATACATGATACATGTGGAGACTAAAGTCGGGTCGGTGGTGGAGCACCATGAGTGATTCACGGATTGGGGGCTGAAAGGACCTTTGTCCCGACGGCCCTCTGGATGGATCTTTGTGGCGGAGCGACAGGCAGGTTGAGACCGCCTAGGAGAGAGGTGGGCTGGCCCTGTTCGGCGTTCGCGGATACTTAACACGCTTAACGAGGTCTTGGTATTTGATCTGAGTTGGCTACGAGCTTATACGCACTAACCATCTACGGGAGTAGTTATGGGTATCCGGCGTCGTGGTATCACCGGCACTTCAGACGTCGGCTGACGGAGGCGCGCGCCGGATTGGACTGGAACGCTGATGGGCTAGGTCGCTTCCGGCACGACGCAACGTGCAGGTGTGCTTTCAGGCGATGGGCGAGACCCTGGCGCTTAGGTTTAGACCGGCGTGTTGGCCTCTGTTGTGCCTAGGTGGGGCTGCGGCGTGTTGGTCTTCCGCGGCGGGCATGACCCAGAAAGTGTGTCCGGCCAAATGGGATCAAGCGTCTTTGGGTAAGATGGTGCACCCTGCAGGAAGTTAATCTATTGAATAGCCGTGATCTTGATAACAGGGCGACTTGGAGTTGTACCTTGAGCTTATGACAACTAGAACCGGATACTTAATAAAACACACCCTTCCAAGTGCGGATACAACCGGTGGTCGCTCTCTCTCGTGGATATGAGGAGGGATCGCGGGTAGGATTCTTGCTATGTGATGTTACTTGGAGGACTTCAGATTGCCCTCTTCTACTGTTGCAAGACAGTGACTGAAGCGTAGTCTTCGCTAAGACTAGCTATCCCCCTCTTATTCTGGCATTCTGCAGTTCAGTCCACTGATATGGCCCTTTACACATATATCCATGCATATGTAGTGTAGCTCCTTGCTTGCGAGTACTTTGGATGAGTACTCACGGTTGCCTTGTTCCTCCTTTTCCCCCCTACCTCTACTCGATTGCTGCAACCAGACGATGGAGCCCAGGAGCCAGACGCCACCGTCGATGACGACTACTACTCTGGAGGTGCCTACTACTACGTGCAGCCCGCTGACGACGACCATGAGTAGTTAGGAGGATCCCAGGCAGGAGGCCTGTTCCTCTTTCGATCTGTATCCCAGTTTATGCTCGCCTTCTTAAGGCAACTTGTTTAACTTATGTCTGTACTCAGATATTGTTGCTTCACGACTCGTCTATGATCGGCGCTTGTATTCGAGCCCTCGAGGCCCTGGCTTGTATTATGATGCTTGTATGACTTATTTTATTTCTAGAGTTGTGTTGTGATATCTTCCCGTGAGTCCTTGATCTTGATCGTACACATTTGCGTGCATGATTAGTGTACGATTGAATTCGAGGGCGTCACAAGTTGGTATCAGAGCCGACTGCCTGTAGGAATCCCCCTTCCACACTCCTTGGCCGAAGTCGAGTCTAGACATTGCAAAAACTTTTACTAACTTGGCTGTGTGCCTTACGGGCCCACGTCGCCATCGGGTGGTACTAGGATCTTTTACTCCTCGACCTTTACTCTGGGACTCTGAACTCTCTTCTATTCGGGTTAAATGAATTTGCTAAAACCAAAACTAACTTTAGGTTCTCGCAAGTACTTTCTCCCGGAGAGCCCCTCACTTCAGATGATCGTCTGCTAATCAGAAGATTCCGAAGATACTCTCTGATGTTCTCTCGAGACTTTGTGCCCATCACTTTTGCTATTCCTGACCACCGATAAATCCGTATGGATAACTACTTACACTTGCCATTCATACGACCATCCCCCATTGATCTTGTTATTACAAGATACCCCAAAGTTTTCTCTATTGTTCCGAGAATACCTTGTGCCTACTGCCTAGCAGTTCTTTTCCACATGAATACCCCTTCAAATAAATCCTCGCACTTGTCGAGTATCCGCTCAACCCCGGTTGTTCAGGTGTGTCACAAAAGTCTTCAAAATACTATTCGATCTTCCGAAAATCCTCTGGAGCCTTTGGCTCTTGAAATTCTTGCTTGCTTGCATTATGGTTAATCCCATAAGTCTCGTAGTCTTATTGACATTCCTTGTCATTATCATTTTGAGTCTGTTGACTCAATATGTTTGCGAATACCCGCAATCATCATTGATCCTTATAAATTACTTTTCCGGTTGAGCTGCCATTCTTTTATCTGGAATTGGTTCTCGACCAATCCAATTATCGTTGATTGTACCCTAAGGCTATTCAACTTATCCATCCCTAATCAGAGCATTGCTTCTGACCCCTTGATTTGGGAATCATAATTCCTTTGCATTTGACAATTGAGTTAGTCAGTTGTTTCTATAGTTTAATCTCCTTGCATTCTTCTTCATCTAGTTGAGTACTGATGCTCACGTCAGATCCCTTGTGGACCACCAGATCCTTTGTTGGATTTTATCTGACAACGCCCTTCATATTCAATAACCTTGTGAGCCTTTCCTCTGATACATAATGCCTTTGGTAAATTGTATCCTCTGCTTTCTCAACTATGCTCTGCCTTCGAGCTTGAGTTAATTATTTCTAAAGATTCTGGTATATGATTCCAAGAAGCCCCTATGGGTTGAACATATGCCTTCACTAAACCGTGTGAACCCGAAAGTTTTCACGAATCATACTCTTACGGTGCTTCGCGGATAAAATTTTCAACACTGCAACTTCATCGAGCGTGAGAAGTGAATGAAAGGTTATGCTTTGGAGAAGTGGAGTCGACCTTGAACTTGTGTCCATGCCCATGGACACGATGTAGATCTTATCATTAAAGCTTCTCTTAAATTAATTATTCCTTTGGTATAAGTTCATCTTATATCGAGGATCGGCCTTTGCAATCGTGGTTCCGACCATGTTCTCTTTTAAATACCATTTCTCATGCAAGTTTTAGCACTTGTCTTCTCAGAGAGCAATACCCCGTCCAACCTCTACTTTGATATGTCATCGAGTATTACCCCCGGTATCTCGAGATTATCATGGAACGCATAACTTCTTATGAGTTCTTCATCAAGTACTACCTTCCCACTGATTCCAATTTTTCACGGGCTCGAGTTATTAAACACTCAAAGACACCGATAACCGAACCGAGTCCGCACTCACGGTTCAACAACTCTTCAAGAAGCTTCTATAAGTACGAGTTTGTACCCGATCCGCCATTCCTAGCCTGTTTGGCTATATCATTGTCGTGATTATTTTAACTGTGCTACCGGTCCTTCTTCTCGGAGCACAATTTTCGACGATGAACTAACCTTACGTCGATCCTCATCGTCATATCATTTCGCCTTGAACAACAAGCTTGGTTTGAGATTGTGTCGCACCTTGGTTCTAATAACCTTTCACTTCATCATTACTTTGATTTGATGTAAATCGCCGATCGATTACATCTTCATGAACTCTCGCGACAAAGGTGTCGTGATCGTCAACATTCGAGCTCATCCGGGATATCAATTGAATTCATGATGAGAAATACCATCCTTGCCCTCGATGAATTGTATCATCATCGACCACTTTATTGCCTTCCCACCAACACAAGCTTGTTCATGTTTGGTGTTATACCTTGAGTTCCTTGCTATCCAGCAATTGTTCTTCTTTACCTTGGAGTATTACCATACTTTATGTCAAGAATGTTCGAGATTTGTTCCACCTCTTGAGAATTCTTGACATAGAAATACTTCTCACCACCACCATTCCTTCTTGGTCCCGTGTTAATTCCAACAAGTGAGCGGTGTTGTTTGGATTCTTTCCTTCTAGCAACCCTATTTTTTAAGTTAATGGTGAAGGTTCATTCTTAGGCTATCGATTATTGAATCACCATTCTGACATTGGTCGTGCAACCCAACCCATCGGGCGCACCTTTCAACCAATGTTTACTTGTGTATGTTTTCCTCGAGCATACTTCCTTATACCATTTGGGCTGACAAATGTCATCTTCTTGTTCACATTATCGTGGAAATCCATCCGTTTGGAATTCTCGATGAATTGTCGCTGAGCCCATCAGCCACCTTCTCATCCCCTCCTTGGTTTAATGATGGACTATTGCTTCAGAAACCCACTCCCATAGTTCAATTCTCGAGAATCTTGCAATGTCATTTCGTCGATTTGTGTTGCACCTTTTCCTCTCGGACCCCCTGAGTCTGAGGTATCATGACACCAATTGGATATGGATCTCGGTCAGATATGATGGTTGGGACAACTTTCCAAGCGTTATGATGTTGATCCTTTGATGACCCGTAGCATGATGTCATGCCTAGCACCCCGGTGGAGGACCTATCATTATAGATTCCTTTTCAGCAGGGTTATCCATTCATCCATGAGGGAATTGTATCTTTGTTACTACAAGTTATTCTGATGGATCCTTCGTGATTCAAAGTCTGATCTTCACCAAGACCATGTCAATGCTATCTCGAAGCATGTCGTGGTACTCGATTTTCAACAAGAACATTGAATCCCAATGCTAAATGTTTCTTGCTCAATTATCAAACACCGTGGTATGGGTAACGTCATGAAATTCTCTCCCTCACCTAAAGGATTTTCTCGTTATATACTATCGTGGATATCATGCTCGCTTGTCCTTGGGAAGGATATGCCCTTGAAATATGTGTTTAAACATATTTTCCTTTCCATTGTTCTCATTTAATCTGATGATCATATTTTCCATCCATTGGTTTGTTTAAACCTTTTCTATGATCTATATGATATAAGCAGTAATAATCCTTGCTTGTGCAAACACCTCGTTGTACCACTGTAAGTAAGACCCTATTACTATTGTTGATGACATTAGGTAACCACCGATGGGCGAGAACCTTGCCTATTGGTCCGCCTCGTTCAATGAGCAGGAAAATGGTTCTCTTCGTCCCTCGCCCTTGGTACCTATGTTGTTGCCGACATGACCCTCGAGACTCTCCTCGACATGCCTTGCTTACATGATCGTGCAAGAGGTCACCAATCTCCTACTTTTAACCACAAGGTGGGCCCATAACCTGATTTCACGGGATCGAAACCTGACTCTCCTGTACACCCCCATGTCGAAGTTATTCCTCACGCTTGACTTTGTATGTAATTCACGGGCCACTTGCCTGTTGATCTATTCTGGTATCGGACGCAATATTTATTCCCGTTGCTCTGAACCCTTTCGCACCTCGCTTGAGCAATGAGCGATTGCCTATCCGCTTGAAACTCCTTATCGCACTGTCTTACTTTGCTCTCGATGTGTGTCATTTGTTCAACTCGAGAGATACTCATAAGTTCATTCTTCGGATACCCCCAGATGATTTTCCCTTATAACATCCTATCATTGTAGAGCTGCCCCTTACCTATTCGTAAGTACGATGGAGTTCCCCGAAGAAAGGATGACAACTTCATCATGATGCTTTGGAATAAATAATTGAAGACATCAACGAAAGGGATTGACTTCTTCGAGGAGATCCGTTTGAATGTCGTAACCAGAACTTTCCCCCTTACTCCCCTCTTAAATCTCGGGACGAGATTTCTTGTAGTGGAGGAGAATTGTGACGCCCGGATAATCAAGCTACAGTAATCCCACGTTAACGATGCCACGTCACCACAGTTACTGTTGTTAATCTCGCGTTAGTTCAAAACCGATTCAAATTCAAAAATTGAATTAAAGGCAAACAACAAAAGTTTTCAAACATTAAAACTAAAATGTTCTAGAGGTGACAAATAATACATAGGTAATTGTGGTGGAGAAACCACACCTTTATAAAATGTTTAAACACTCTAAAATGAATAAAATAGTAGCAATAATAATTATTTAAAAGCTTTTAAAATGATAAACAATTTCTAAACTATTTTGTTTCAGTGCTAAGTTGTTTGTGGCTGTCGCATAAATTGTAACATCTATTTGGGTGCCACTTTAGTATTTTACCAAAACTAAAATAAAAGAAAACTAAAAGAAACAAAGAGAAATAAACACGAAACCCCATGGCCAAATGGGCCTCGGCCCAGCCGGCTAACCACAGCCACCCCGCGCAGGCCGGCCCAGCCATGGCCTATATGGCCCCTCACCCCTCACCCGGAAACCCTAGCCTCTCCCCTCCCCGATCCCCTCCCACTCCCATCGGCCCCAGGATCTGGACGACGCCCATCCCGTCGCCTCGCACCCCGCACCCCCCCACTCCTCGCTCCCTCCCCCCCCCTCGATCTGGATCGAGACCGGGGGGCTCGCCCCTTCGCTCGGTGCCGAAGCCTCTCGCCGGCGCCGCCCGAAGACCACGCCGACGACGTGTCGCCTCCCCGCCGGTCTGCCTCCTCAACGCCCATCGTCCCCGTCCCCCCCCACCTCGCGCCCCGTTGGCATGTCCCCTACAGCTCCGATGTGAGCGCCTCCCCATGCTCCCTCTCCTCCTCTCTCCCTCGCCTCGGCGTCCACTCAGCGCCACAAGACTCACGTGGAGCGCCAGACGCTGGAAGCGCACTGCTCATCGCCATGACCCCCTTTTTGCACCGACCGGCTCGGCGCGCACAGCCGTTACATGCGCGCGGCCGCGCCCTCCCAGCCTCGCCTTTGCCTCGCCAGCGCGCCTGCTTCGTGCCGCCCGCGACTCCCCTGTCGCCGCCTGCGCCACGTGCGCCAGCGCCGTGGCTCCTCGCCATGAGGCCTGCCCGTCTGGCCTCCCCGCACCCCCACTCCGCGGCGCCTTCTTCCACCGCCCGCGGCCGGCCTCGCTTCACCGCGCCGGACTCACGACCTCGCCAGCGCCGCCCGTGGCTCCCTCGTCGCCGATGGCCTCGCCCCCCCCGCTCGGGCGCAGCTCCCCTCGGGCACGGGCGCCCGCTCCGTTATCCACCCGCTCCAGTGGCCGGATGGGCCACTGCCAGATGGGCCCCACCGGCCCCCTCCCCCTTTTTTCTAACAAAAAAAAACGGAAAAGAAAAGAAACTAAAAAATATATATATAAAATAAATAATTAATAATAAAATTAATTAATTAATTAACTTAATTAACTTAATTAACTCTGATTAAATTAACTAATTATGATTAATTAACCTAATATGTAATTAACCTAAACAGAGAATGACAGGTGGGTCCCACTGGACCCACATGTCAGGTTGACTAAGTCAACCCTGTTGACTGCTGACGTCAGCATGACATCATGCTGACGTCATAAATTCATTTTTTCGAATTAATTAATTAATTAATTAAATTCTAGAAATTAATAAAATCTTTAGAAAATCATATCTTTTAATCCGTAACTCGGATTAAAATATTTTCAACATGAAAGTTGCTCGAGCAGCGAGGCGAATCCGGATCGCAGTCCGTTCGTCCGCCACACCCCCTAACCTATCGAACTCGCAACTTTCCCCTCCGCTCCTCCGCTCGAAATCACGAAACACCGGGAATACTTTCCCGGATGTTTCCCCCTCCACCGGTATCGCCTATCCCTACGTTAGGTCACCCCTAGCACAACGTATTGCCGCGTCTTGCTTTGTGTCACATTTGATTGCTCTGTTATTTATTGTGTTCCCCCTCCGTTACTCCTTTCCGGTAGACTCCGAGACCGCCGCTGATGCCACCGGGTACGACTACATCGATGACGACCCCTCTCTCTTGCCGGAGCAACCAGGCAAGGCCCCCCTTGATCACCATATATCGCCTACTCTTATCTACACTGCTTGCATTAGAGTAGTGTAACATGTTACTGCTTTCAGATACTCCTATACTGCTGCATAGCCTGTCCTTGTTACTACTGTTGTTACCTTTACCTGCAATCCTATATGCTTAGTATAGGATGCTAGCACTTTCATCTGTGGCCCTTCATTCTTGTCCGTCTGCCGTGCTATACTATCGGGTCGTGATCACTCGGGAGGTGATCACGGGTATATACTATATACTCATACATGATACATGTGGAGACTAAAGTCGGGTCGGCTGGTGGAGCACCCGCGAGTGATTCACGGATTGGGGGCTGAAAGGACCTTTGTCTCGACGGCCCTCTGGATGGATCTTTGTGGCGGAGCAGCAGGGGTAGGTGAGACCGCCTAGGAGAGAGGTGGGCTGGCCTGTTCGGGCGTTCGGATACTTAACACGCTTAACGAGGTCTTGGTATTTGATCTAAGTTGGCTCTGAGCTTATACGCACTAACCATCTACGCGGGAGTAGTTATGGGTATCCCCCGTCGTGGTATCAGCCGAAATACTTCAGACGTCGTGACGGAGCGGCCTTGCGCCGGATTGGACTGGAGCGCTGATGGGCTAGGTCGCTTCCGGCGCAGACATAGCGTGCAGGTGTGCTTTCGGCGATGGGCCCGGACCCTGCGGCGCTTAGGTTTAGACCAGCGTGTTGGCCTCTCTGTTGTGCCTAGGTGGGGCTACGACGTGTTGGTCTTCAGCGGCGGGCATGACCCAGAAAGTGTGTCCGGCCAAATGGGATCAAGCGTCTTTGGGTAAGATGGTGCACCCTGCAGGGAAGTTAATCTATTCAATAGCCGTGATCTTGATAACAGGGCGACTTGGAGTTGTACCTTGAGCTTATGACAACTAGAACCGGATACTTAATAAAACACACCCTTCCAAGTGCCAGATACAACCGGTGGTCGCTCTCTCTCAGGGATATGAGGAGGGGATCGCCGGGTAGGATTACTGCTATGTGATGTTACTTGGAGGACTTCAGATTGCCCTCTTCTACCTGTTGCAAGACAGGTGACCAGAAGCGTAGTCTTCGCTAAGACTAGTTATCCCCCTCTTATTCTGGCATTCTGCAGTTCAGTCCACTGATATGGCCCTTTACACATATATCCATGCATATGTAGTGTAGCTCCTTGCTTGCGAGTACTTTGGATGAGTACTCACGGTTGCCTTGTTCCTCCTTTTCCCCCTACCTCTACTCGATTGCTGCAACCAGACGATGGAGCCCAGGAGCCAGACGCCACCGTCGATGACGACTACTACTCTGGAGGTGCCTACTACTACGTGCAGCCCGTCGGCGGCGACCAGGAGTAGTTAGGAGGATCCCGAGCAGGAGGCCTGTTCCTCTTCGATCAGATCCCGGTTTATGCTAGCCTTCTTAAGGCAACTTGTTTAACTTATGTCGTACTCAGATATTGTTGCTTCCGATGACTCGTCTATGATCGAGCACTTGTATTCGAGCCCTCGAGGCGCCTGGCTTGTATTATGATGCTTGTATGACTTATTTTATTTGTAGAGTTGTGTTGTGATATCTTCCCGTGAGTCCTTGATCTTGATCGTACACATTTGCGTGCATGATTAGTGTACGATTGAATTCGAGGGCGTCACAAATATCAACCCCATGCTATTGCTCCCTGGCAACGGCGCCAGAAAAGAGCTTGATAATCCCCAAGTGCAAGGAATCATCGTAGCACTTTCCAAAGGTGGAAGTGATAAGTATGGAGTGTCGAACCCACTAGGAGCTAAAGGTAAGATCAATATTCTCACAAGCCCTATCTGCCACTGATACGACTCTACGTGCACCGGACGTTTTGCTTCCAACTAGCAACAAGAAATAAAACTTCGTTGTGGGTATGAAGAGGATAACTTTGTATGATATCGGAGAGCTAAAACATAAAAGTAGGTGCTGTTATCATAAAGTTAGAATATAATACTAAATATTATAAATAGAGAGTGTGGAATAATGGTGGATCGGTGTGCGGAATTGTTCTAGGCAATTGTTAACAAGACCAGTAATCACTATTGCAGTTTCATGTGAGGGAGAGGCATAAGCTAACATACTTTCTCTACTTGGATCATATGCACTTATGATTGGAACTCTGGCAAGCATCCGCAACTACTAAAGATCATTAAGGTAAAACCCAACCATAGCATTAAAGCATCAAGTCCTCTTTATTCCCATACGCAACAATCCCTCTTACTCGGGTTTGTGTTTCAGTCACTCACCAACCCACTATAAGCGAATCATGAACGTATTGCAACAACCTACATCAGGAATCCCTCACGCTTGCGCGACATGGAGGGCACCATAGGACAACACCAAAGTAAAACATGCAACTCATACCAATCTAGATCATCAATCAACCAACAGACAAAAGATATCTACTCAAAACATCATAGGATGGCAACACATCATTGGATCATAATATGTGGCATAAAGCACCATGTTCAAGTAGGGGATTACGGCGGTGTGCGGGAGAGTGGACCACGTAAAAGAGATGAGGATGGTGATGATGATGGTGATGTTGATGAAGACGGTCACCGTGGCGATGATTCCCCTCCCAATGGCACTCCGGCGCCACCGGAAGAGAGGAGGAGAAGTTCTCCCCCTTGTGCTTCCTCCTCCATGGCCTCCACCCTCTGATCCTTGGCCTTCATGATGATGAAGACCCCTCCGGGATACTCCTCCATGGCCACCAGTGATGATGGCCCCCTCCGCAGGCGCCGGAGAGGTCCTAGATTGATTTCTCGTGGCTCTGAGGCTTGCGGTGGCGGAACTTGATCTAATCTCCGTTCTGGAAGTTTTAGGGTGAGAGTATATATGGGTGCGGGGAGGGCGTCGGTGGACTTCCGGGCTGGCCAAGAGGTAGGCGCGCCCCACCCTCGTGGGAAGCCCGGACTCTAGTGAGCTTCCTGTACTCAATGGGCTTCTTCTGGTCCAAAAATAGGTTCCATGGAGTTTCAGGTCTTTTGGACTCCGTTTGATATTCCTTTTCTTCGAAACACTGAAATTGGCAAAAAACAGCAATTCCGGGCTGGGCCTCCGGTTAATAGGTTAGTCCCAAAAATAATATAAAAGTGGAAAATAAAGCCCAATATTGCCCGCAATAGTAGATAATATAACATGGAGCAATCAAAAATTATAGATACGTTGGAGACGTATCACACTGGTATAGGTCTTTTATTCAACAAAAAAGAAAACTAAACTTGAATCAAGCAGCACATATATCATTGAATCTGGTAAAATGATTCTTGAATTTGGTGAAGCATTTGGCGAAGCACCGAAGATAGCAAAAAGGAAAAATAACATGGTGTAGTTGAGTTTTATTTCAGGACTTTGTGTACTAGTTTCTGGACTACATTCATCCATGACTTATACTGTATAAGCATCTACCTCATGGATTATCACTTTCAAAACCAAAAGGCAGAAGAATTAAATCTCCAAAAAAGAAGACTAATCTTTAAATGTGTGTCTCCCCCTTGCTGGCCCAAGCGCCTCAAAGACTTCCTGCAGGAGGAGAAATTGTACACATTTGTCGGTTTCAACATTGGAGGTGACAAGCGGATGCTGAACAAGTCAGGTTTAGAGATCAACCCCAACAACTTCATTGACATGCAGCGCAAGTGGAAAGATCCAAAGACCAGCAAATACTACGACTCCTTGGCCGATGTTGTAGGCGGCGTAATCCACCCATTCTACAACGGCATGAAGAAGAAGATGCACAAGGGAGAACACAAACTGTGGGGGACCAGCCCGCTGCGAGACAACCTCATCACGTACGCAGGAATAGATGTGTACTCCACGTACAAGTCATGGAAGACAATCGAAAACATCGTGACAGGTTGGGATATTTCAAAAGAGCAGGAGGCTTACCCCTACTACCACTGCAACTTCGCGGGATGAAGATGCATGAAAGTCTGCATTCGTGTTGCTCGCACTTCTGCCTGTCCTTAATATTGTTGTTTCAGTTTTGTAGTTTGCTTTCGTTATGTTGAACCATCTACCTTATATTATGTCTGTCAGGGTTTGAACAAGTTTGCCTATGTCTGTCCTTAATATTTGAAGTTGAAGTAGGTTGAAGTTGAAACTAGTCATGCAGAAACAAAAATCATACATGGATATTTTCACAAAAAAACAAAAACAGTGGCAGACTAACTAAGGACAATAGCAAATAGTAGAATTGGACGCTCAGTACAGCTTAGACATTTACAGTAGTACTATCACACTAAGAAATCACTAAAAAGACTAAGTTTCAGCCGAGGACAACATTCGCTACTAACAGTATCGTACTAATAGTAGTTAGAAATTTACTGAGTACTGCAACAGGTAAAGCAAAGAACAATCAGTACATATTTCCCAGTCACTAGCATGCTAGGACTGAGAGTTTTGGTACACTTGAACAAACGGTACATTCATTCTACAAAATATAAAAAGGAACGGGAAGCTTCAGTTCACATTCCATAAAACATTGACACACTAAAGAAAAACAGTAATAGTACAACTGAAATGTCAGTACAACTTAGTCTGTAAGGCAAGTACTATGATCATACAAAATATTTCCTTGAGAAGAACCACAGCCTAGAAAAAAGAAGGCCAAAACTAAATCAAAAAGATATCAGTTCGACCAAGGAGAAAAATCACAAGAAAGACAACAGAAGCAACAGCCCACATTGACGAAAGTACACAAGAAAAATAAAATGATCAAAGTACCAGCACAATTGAAATCTCAGTACAACTTAGTTTATTCGGTAAGTGCTATGATGATACCAATTAATGCGTTGAGAAAGATGGCCAAGACTCAACCAAACAGATTCCAGTTCAACCTAGGACAAAAATTAACAAAAAACAAACAACAGAAGCATCAGCCCACATTGACTAGTGAAGTCAGTATGAACTTTATACAGCTGTCTGTTAAATGTAGCTAATTTAAACCAGTGCTTTAAATTTTACTATGAAGTTCAACTACTACAATTCAAGAAGTTCAAACAAATATTTGGCTCTCAAATCTTGCTAAATTTCTTATACTTGAATAAAATCTGGCTAGAGATGACGTAGCAACTTGGTCGTAAATAATTTCAATCACAAAAAAAACTTTAGTTCTAATACATTATATGAAATCAGTTCTACATAATAAGGAAGCGTCACTCCACTCACGCTAGATCCACAAGTGCTATCCTGACACCAAATATTAAAACCCTTACGTTGAACGACATTACAATTCAGTACTAACATACCTATACTATAAGTACAAGAAAAGAGGGTACATAAACTATAAAGGTCCAACCTAGGTTGGGACAGATGAAAACTAAATAAATCTCACTTTTCCAGCAACAACTCGTAATGAACTTGGGAAAAGTGTTTTCAGTTCAACTAGTTTACAAGACTTCAGTACAAAAAATAGGACTTAACCAAAACGAATTCCCAATGAATCGTACACAAGTGAAAAAAGATATTCAACCACACTATCATCATGGAAAAGAAGATTGCTAAACATTGTGCCACACTTAAACACAACACAAAATATGCCAGTAATTACATAGTACTTGACTAGACATCCAAACACTACAATCAAAGCCTACTATGCTTTCAAGAGATATATCACACAGCTATCCATTTCACTACGCAAATGATGACCATTTCTTCTATGCACCAGGAGCCAAAGGCTGAAACTCCTTGGGAAGCTCCATCACCAGAAGCTCGTTATTCCGGTTGAACACAACTCTATGCAGATCCTTAGCATTCCAATCAACAATACGAGGCTGCAAAACATTAAAACAAATTATTAAAAATCATGACACAATAAAAAGAAGAATACACAATAAACCAAAAACAGAAAAGTGAAAAGCTCAACTAGAACCCACATCATTATCTCAAATGTTCCCAATGATCTTTTCACCATCATAGCATTCTGCATACTTTAGAGTATAATGGACACATCCATTCGCCCCTTGAAGTGGAACCTTCACAAACGTTGGTTTCTTTGCAAAAAGCTCCCATTTGGGCTGCTTGCTCGCATTGTACTGAGCATCACCATAAAAAGCCTTCATTACTTGGACCATCCTGGAGATCTGTAAAAAAAGAAAAGAAACCACACATTTTCAGGTCTCAGAAAAGCAGAAACAAAGACATGGAAAAATTAATCCAGTACAGATAATAAATGTCACTCATAATCTTCTCGCAGTCTTTATGATAGGTGTTCTTTGAAATACCAACACCAGACGGTTTGGCATAAAGTATGCTAGAAGCACCAACATCCTCATCAGCAACTTTGGTACCAACATCGCGCCCACTACTCAATGGGACACCACGAGCATCATCTCCACCACTAACGACAGCCTCATGCTCAACATCAGTCATCTGAAGAAATAAAAATTCAGAAAAAGTGAATAGTAAGAGCAAAACTAACAATAAAAAATAAGCTAGCAAGAGGTGCACAGAAAAACAAACCTTAGAAGCATTCACAGAAACATCATCGATCTTGCTGCTGCTAACATTCAAAGCAACATCACCAACGGGCGAACAAGGCTCGTCGCCAACAACATGACCCTAATTTCATATGTAATGAACCAAAAAGACAATGCTATTATTAGCAACAATAAACACAAGGAATTAAACCATAGTAACAAAAAAGGTAGGTACCACCTGCAAAACTCTTAACGGTGTGGAATAGAAAAATGAACAAGCAAGGCACATTGGTGTGCATGAAAATTCAAGAAATATGAATAAACACATTAAAAATAAAAATAACCTTGCACTTATCAGTAGATGGATCATTAACTCCACGGTCAAAAGTAGCCTCAACATTATGGTGGTCTCGCATGAAAAGAAAAATTAATAAGCAGATGAAGATCGGGAAGTTCAACTACAATACCGCAATGAGAACAACATAGTAAAAACATACAAACACCGAGGACTAACTCACATCAACAACAGGGGTGCTCCAAGCCAACATCCTTCGTATGGTGATCAGGAACTTTAACCTCAGTACCATCATCAACCCTGCTGTCGGTGGCAGCAGCCTCATCCTGCTCAATCTGCATGGAAGAAAAATTAATAAATAGATGAAGATGAGAAAGTTCAACTACAATACTGACAGCAGAACAACATAGTAAAAATTGCAAACACCAAGGACTGACTCACATCAACAACATGGCGCTCCAAGTCAACATCATTCGTTTCGTGATCAAAAACATTAGCCTCAGTACCATCACCAGCCCTGCTATCGGTGGCAGCAGCCTCATCCTGCTCGATCTGCCTGATAACAACTTTTGCACTTTCTTCATATGGCTTGCAGCGAGAGCCTTGCATAGTTTTGAAACGCTTCATGTTGTTCGACAGACGAACCGAGCTCTGAACTAGATCAGCACCACCGTCACGCATATCACCAATAAAAATTCTCTCCATCTCAATATAGTCCACTGCTTCCTCAGTGTTAAATTGATGACCTTCAGGAAGGATACCATTGATACAGCTCAGACGCTCAACTGTCATTGGGACCTTTTGCAGCTCAGAACACACATTACTTGAAATATGCTCAGCGCGCTCCAACACAGAAACAACAACATCATTACCAAAACCCTGCCTCTGTGAAGTACTAGCATTACTAGGACCAGGGGGAACATAACCAGCACCCTCAACACCACGGCCATCTCTCAACTCACCATGCAGAGATGAAGACTTGGGAACCTGAGACGGCGGCATCTCCAGGACTGGCCGTTCATACTATCGTAAAAAACAACCTCCTCTTGAGTTTTCCTCTAAAAAAGGGGAAAAGAGTTAATTAATCAATGCAACACACAGGGAAAAATAAAACATGACATTAACAGATTTAAATCAATAGCACTATCAATCTTTAAATGTCAGTGCCAATTTGTTAGTATTTACCAACAGGACAGTTGAATAAAGATATTCAGTTCAACCACACATGAAACAACAGTACTAAAAATCGTACCTAAACCTCACAAAGCTTAAGAAATGACAAAATCTAAACAGGTAACTCTGCGGGACACATGTTCATTTCAGCAAAAATAGCTATACCTAAATAAAAAAAGGTCTGCAAGACATGAAAGAAATAAAGCTCACTGGAAGCTTCCCAAACACCCAAGTCGTTGGATCTGCATTGCCTTTTTTTTATCAAATCTGCATCAACCAGATCAGAAAGCTTGACAGGATCCATGAAACATATGCGGGGGACTCACATGTCAGGCTCCGCAGTCTTGCCACGGATAAGGCAGTCAAGGTACATTAGTACAAGCCCTATAGCACAACCTGTGATTGCCTTCCCAAGGGTAACACCATCTTGGTACCTGACAACAGCCCTTCTAAGCTCATCAACCATCAGCTGACAATAATCCATATTGGCCATGTCCTCAAAGACGAGACCCTCAAACATTGTTGCCTCTCTGGAAACACGCGGGGCGGCACCAGGAAACACAACCTTCATAAACACAATAATGAAGAACACTTTCAGAGCAAGGTCATCTTTACTAGGATCCTTGACGAGCACCTTGAGCTTATTCCTCAAATCCTTTGTCTTGATATCTATGTTCCTGCTAATGTCAAGCTTCGATCTTAACTTCATAAAAGCATCGTCATATACATCCTCTGATGGCCTTGGCGGAGAACGACCACCACGAGGGAACCCAAATAATTGATGTATACCATCGCTAGTGATGTGAAGCTTCTTATTAGCCTCACCCATGTCAAGAGTCATCGTATCAGGATCTATCCTCAGGTACAAAACTCCCATCAGAGGGCGGGAAATGTTAGACTTCACCCTGCAATTGAAGATAGAACCAAAACTAGCTGCACGAACCCTAGCCACATGCCGACTCTCAAGCAATTTAGCACAAGCTTAAACCTCTCCCAACGAACATCACACAGTCAAGTTCTATTTCTGTTGGTCACCTTCATCCAAGGCAACTTTCCGGGCATTGCCTCCCACCGGCTTCATCGGACTCATAACGCTAACAGGCTGTAAATGAAAAGAAAGAAGCCACACCTTAAATAAATGAATATAGAAAACAAAACAAGCATATGAAGGCAAGTAGAAAAAAGAAAAGATTGCACAAGTTCAACTCTTGAAACAACATCAGTACCACCCTCGATTGATGCAAACAATGACCAGCCTCGCCTGGCCAGCATACCATCCCAGACACAATTAAGTCGTTGCAAGTACAACTAGTTAGTCACATACAGTACAAAAGATGTACCACTACAAATTCATGTTCAGAATCAACTTCGATATCATCTTCTTCAGATACAACATCTTTAGCTTTGAAACGAGCACACTTCTTCACACCTTTGTTCACCTTCACAGGATGAACTTTACGCTTATTATTTTCTTTAAACAAAGAGCACTCTTGAAGAGGAGGCGAAGAAGGCTTCTTATTTGTCAAAACCCATGGACTACGACGAACAGGGGAGCCACCAAGTTTGCTTGGACCAATCTTCACAGCAACACTATCCCCATCAGCTTTGCTATTACCAGGTTGGGAACCAGCTTTCACACGTGGGCTACGCCTCTGTGTGCCATCATGATTTCGATCTGACATCTTCCTCTTCAAAACAACTTTCTTCTCGTTAACTGCATCATGAGTAAACACTTGCGTCAAACGAGTTTGCATGAGGTTTGTCTTCACAGGCATGTCACTTCCATGAGATCCAGCATCAACAGTTGAAAAGGCCGCGTCACCACCTTCATCACCTACACCTTCAGGAGCTTGAGCAACATCCCGATCACTTCGTTGAACACATGCAGCCTTTTGACGCCGTTCAAACTTCTTTCTCCTCCGGAAATCAGACTTCTTCTTTCTTATCCTTTCATACTCGAGCTGTAATTGCATAGGAACATCCTCAGCCTGAGTAACAGGTTCAGTGCCATCAACACTCTGTGACTGAGTAACAAACAACTGCAAGCTGCCATCAACATCATCAACGTTAAGAGAATACATTCCATCATTAATATCTTTTACAACATCAGCAATGTCCTCAGGAGCACCATGGCTGTCATTAACTGCATAAACCAACAAACATAAGCACGCACGTATAAAATCAAAACACAATTAACACTGCAGAGAAAAGATAAATAAAGCGCATAGCATCAGACACAAACAAAAGGAACAACTGATGTAGCTAAAAATATTTATGTATTCAAGGCTGATAAAAAAAGAGCAAATATAAGGGAAACACCAGCAACATCCGCAAGTTTTTCTAGCGGATTTGGTGTCTGAAAAATACATTCACAAGATCTTGAAAGCGTTCTGATTTTTCAGAATCAGGAGGCACCGGCACTCCAACATCTGCAACAACATAATTAGCAAAAAAGTACATGAACTAGCAATCAGTTCAACTATATGAACACTACAAGTGCACCTAATAAAACAATATGAACCCACCACTGGCACAACAAACTTCAGAATGGAAACTCTTTCAACATCATACCAGTTCTTCACTGACTACTACAACCTATTCAAATGCCAGGACATCAGTTCAAACTACAGATGGTGATCAGTACTACAACCTGTCTGCAGGTCACATCAACCGCCAAAACTATACACACCACACAATCCAGGGAAAATTTAACAGCTATCAAAATACATACAACTTATAAAGTCGATACGACCACACCTATAAAACCTAAAAACCAGATCTGTTAAAACATCATCCAAATTACAGGGAAAATCACCTGCATTCAACTTGTCCGGACTGGATGATGTACCCATTGAGATCTACAGACCTAAAATCTGCCGAACCAGATCTGCAAGGCACATGAACAAAAATGAGGGCTCTGACCTATTTCAAAAATGAAGCACGCCATAGAAAGCAAAACTCTTACAAGCAAACACAAAATCCGCCACGGAATCGTGTATCACTGTCGCCAACCGCTTGTTCAAGAGCAAAGGAACCCTAGCGAATCAGTCCTGAGACAGCAAGAGAGAAACAACTAAGAAATAGAGGGAAATTCTATACATAAGAGGATGCAAGGGAAGTCGATCGCAGACCAAAAGGAGCAAACAGAGCACCCAGACCTCCACCCCTGGGGTTCAACCCGCCGGCCGACGCTCCCGCGGCGAAACAGGAGAAGCAACTTCTCTGCAAGAAGAGGAGAACGAAGAAGGAATCGATTTGGAGAGGGGAGCGGAGCGGAATGGGGGAGAGCGGAGGTTAAAAGGTGAGTGGGAGAAAACTGACGGCTAAAGCCCAGAACCGTGGCGAAGCCCACTATCTCTTGGCAGTTACCAAAGATAATAGAAAAAATTAAATACAAAAAAATACAATAAAAAATTAATCTAGAGGGAGAAAACAAAGAGCTAAAGTACAAATAATAACTCACCAAAGTACAATAAAAATTATCAAAAATTACAAATGAAATAATAATTCATAATGGTGCTGGTTTTTCCCCTAAAAAACAAATATAAGATAAGGGGGCAAATCATGTACTACTATGCCCCTCGGTGCGGTGCAGTGCGGTGCGGTGCCGTGCGGGGAACAAGTCATGTTACGGAGATGTGTCAGTACTACTATTCCCATCGGTGCGGTGCGATGCGGGAGCAAGTCCATACAAGGATGATGTGTCAGTTCAACTATGCCCCTCGGTGCGGTGCGGTGCGGGGGCAAGTCATGTTACGGACTCGCCTCCGCATGCGACGCTGCAGCACGCCACGTCGTCGCCTGCTACGGCTCATTCTGGCTCGCCTACGGCGGGATGGGGAAGGGGGGTCCACCCGCCTCCCCGGCTCGACCTCGCGCGCGCAAAGGCGCTGCGCTCGACAAAGCGCCAATGCGGTTATTCTGTCCCCCCACACCCCTAAGATAGATAATGGGGGCAAGTCCATTCAATGAAGACGTGTCAGTACAACTATGCACCGAGGGGCAATGCGGTTATTCTGTCCCCCCCCCACACACACACGCACCGACACACCCCCTAAAGATAGATAATGGGGGCAAGTCATATTCTGGACTCGCCTCCGCATGCGACGCCTTGCGCACGCCCGCGTCGTGCGCCCACTACGGCTCGTTCTGGCTCGACCTCGCCGGGATGGGGAGGGGTCCCTCCCCTCCCCGGCTCGACCTCACGCTAACGCTGCTGCAGGCGCTCGTTTGACAGCGCTTGAGGCGGTTATTCTGTTCCTCCCCCCACACGCACCTACACACCCCTAAAGATAGATAATGGGGCAAGTCCATACAAGGAAGATGTGTCGGTACAACTATGCACCGAGGCGGTGCGGTTATTCTGTCCCCCCCCACACACACGCACTCCACACACCCCTAAAGATAGATAATGGAGGCAAGTCATGTTACGGACTTGCCTCCGCATCAACGCTGCGGCACGGTGCGTCGTTGCCTGCTACGGCTCGTTCCTGGCTCGGCCTCGCCGAGATGGGGAGGGGTCCCACCCCCTCCCCTCGGCTCGACCTCGCCTTCTTGGCGGTCGCTCGTTTGACATCTGTGCAGGCGGTTATTATGTCCCCCCCCACCCCACACGCACCCACTCACCCCTAAAGATAGATAATGGGGGCAAGTCCATACAAGGAAGATGTGTCAGTACAAATATGCACCGAGGGGCAGTGCGGTTATTCTGTCCCCACCACACGCACCCACACACCCCCTAAAGATAGATAATGGGGGCATGTCATGTTACGGACCCGCCTCTGCACACGACGCCCGTCGTCGCCCAGTCTGGCTCGTTCAGTGCTCGGCCACGCGGAGATGGGGAGGGTCCCACCCTCCCCGGCTCTACGCCTCGCGCTTGCAAAGCAGTCGCGCTCGTTGTGCAGCTTGAGCGGTTATTCTGTTCCCGCCCCCACACGCACTCCACACACCCCTAAAGATAGATAATGGGGCAAGTCCATACAAGGAAGATGTGTCGGTACAACTATGCACCGAGGGGCGGTCACGGTTATTCTGTCCCCCCACACGCACTCCACACACCCCTAAGGATAGATAATGGGGGCAAGTCATGTTCTGGACTCGCCTCGCATGCGGCCTTGGTGCACGCCAGCGTCGCCGCCTGCTATGGCTCGTTCCTGGCTCAGCCTCGCCGGGATGGGGGGGGGGGTCCCACCCCACCGGCTCGGCCTCGCTAACGCGGCAAAGCGCTTTCTTTGACAGCACAGTGCGATTATTCTGTCCCCCCCCCACACGCACCCACACACCCCTAAGATAGATAATGGGGGCAAGTTCATACAAGGAAGATGTGTTAGTACAACTATGCACCGAGGGGCAGTGCGGTTATTCTGCCCCCCCCCCCACACGCACCCACACACCCCCTAAAGATAGATAATGGGGGCAAGTCATGTTACGGACTCGCCTCCGCATGCGACGCCGCGGCACGCCGCGTCGTCGCCTGCTATGGCTTGTTCTGGCTCAGCCTCCTTTGGGATGGGGGGGGGGGTCCCACCCCACCGGCTCGGCCTCGCTTAACGGCAGGCGGTCTTTCTTTGACAGCACAGTCACGATTATTCTGCCCCCCCCCCCACACGCACCCACACACCCCTAAGATAGATAATGGGGGCAAGTTCATACAAGGAAGATGTGTCAGTACAACTATGCACCGAGGGGCAGTGCGGTTATTCTGCCCCCCCCACACGCACTCCACACACCCCTAAAGATAGATAATGGGGGCAAGTCATGTTCGGACTCGCCTCGCATGCGACGCCTTGTGGCACGCCGGCGTCGTCGCCTCTTCTGGCTTCGTTCTGGCTCGGCCTCGCCGGATGGGAGGTGGGGTCCCACCCCCCCCGGCTCGACCTCGCTAACGCTGCAAGGCGCGTCGCTTGATGACGCAGCATGTGCGGTTGTTATTCCCCACACGCACCCCCCACACGCACCCACACACCCCTAAAGATAAATAATGGGGGCAAGTCCATACAAGGAAGATGTGTCAGTACAATTATGCCCTTTGGTGCGGTGCGGTGCGGGGGCAAGTCATGTTACGGCTCGTTCCTAGAACAAAACTCACAAGAACTAGAACAAAAAAGTATCAGTCCAAGTTACTGGTGGAGTCAAGTACTAGATTCAAACAACAAAAAAAAGGAAAAATTGACCGCCCAAGGATCATAAAGTATCAGTCCAAGTTACTGGTGGAGTCAAGTACTAGATTCAAACAACAACAAAAAAGAAAAAAATTGACCGCCAAGGACAGGCGTAGGCCCTGACGATGCTATATACTTGAACTCGAGCCCGTTGGCGAATCCCTAGTAATCCATACAACACAGGGCCCGCCGTCCAGGGCCCACAGGTCATGAGAGATAGCGAGATCCGTGTATAAGCCCTCTGGTAAGTGTTCAAAGGAGTTCGACTGGTGAGCCTCGGCTGCGCTTATAAACAGGTCTAGAACCCCCTTGACCAGCGAGGTGGGACTAAACCCATAGCAAGATACAAGCGCTTGCAAGGCTGCAGACAGCCACATGACGAGCTATCTGGGCCGAAAACAACGACTCAGGCAGATGTCCCAACACAGTATTCGCCTCATTACAAAATTCCAGCCGATCACACACGACAAAAAAATGCAGCTATTTTTAAAAAAGCCTCACAAGAAATAAGTTCAAAAAAATAATGTAAAAAGTTCAAACACATCTTAATTGCAAGAACTAAAAAAATAGAAATACATATATTTTTTTGGAAAATTAAACATAGAAGATTGTAAATAAAAATTTCAGAAACAAATTTATAAAAAGTTCAACTACTACAATTATAAGGTTCAAGTAAAAAATACTGTGCAGCAAAGATAAAAATCTTTTAATTTTAAAAAATACTAGAAATATCATTATTCAACTGTAAAAAGAGAAAATGTGATCCAAAATTCATGTAAAAAAGTAAGAAAAAATGTTATACAACAAACAAATTTGATTGGTAATTGACAACCTAAAATAGTTCAGTACTATCATTAACAGAATGTAAGTTCAGCAAACTCAAACCCATAAAAGGGGTTCTACAAACATCATCAGCGTATGGTTCCTTCTGCGAGCTATGTACATGAAAAATATACCAGTCAAAACAAAGGATGCCCATCAGTTCAACTATTGAATTGTTCCAGTACTAATATAAAGAATATATAAATAAAGAAGTTATACTTGAGCAAAACAGATAGGAAAAGCATTACATAAGTTGTTCCAAACCATTTGATAATTCAATAGAATTCAACCATCTCACATGCAAAAGTTTTAAAGAAAAAATACTGCAACATAATCAACCACACACAAATCTCACAACCGGTGTCATTTGCCACATTTAAACCTACAAACATAAATTCTGAACGTCAGAGAGTCATCTTCCCTGGAGAACATAACCATAACCACATCAGCATCCTCAAATCCAGACTCTGCCACAAACTCCTTCCACCCAGTAGTTAGGTTGATGCAACCATCAAAGTCGATGTGGTAGGAAACTTCCATCAACTGATACCCATTTTTGTCTGCGAAGTCTCCATCTTGTAACACCGAACTAGGAGCAACAATCCTGATCCTGGGTGACATTTTCTACAAATGGGCATGGGAGTACAAAACAAAAGTGAACATCTGACATAACTGAATTTTTACACAGATATAGGAACGGTTTGCATAACAAACTGAAAACAAAAAAATTTGAACCAAAACAATAACACAAAACTGACTAGTCATGTGAACTCACTAAACTGAAGAAATATACATATCAATACACCCACAGTAAAAACATCTGACAAAAAACAGATCAAGGATTATACAAAAATGGATAAAAACTATTTAGTAATGAACAAATTCGGACTCCCAAGGGAGGGCGTGCGCAGCCAGCCCTAGGCCCACTCCTCTCTCTCCCATAAGGCCCATGTTGGCCCATTAGTTCCCTTGGGGGGTTCCGATAACCCCCGGCACTCTGATAAATATCCGATGACCCCCGGAACTCATCCGGTGTCCGAATATAGTCGTCCAACATATCAATCTTTATGTCTCGACCATTTCGAGACTCCTCGTCATTTCCGTGATCATACTCAAGACTCCGAACTACCTTCGGTACATCAAAACACATAAACTCATAATACCGATCATCACCGAACATTAAGCGTGCGGACCCTACGGGTTCGAGAACTATGTAGACATGTCCGAGACTCATCTCCGGTCAATAACCAATAGCGGAACCTGGATGCTCATATTGGTTTGTACATATTCTACGAAGATCTTTATTAGTCAAACCGCATAACAACATACGTTGTTCCCTTTGTCATCGGTATGTTACTTGCCCGAGAATCGATCGTCGGTATCTCAATACCTAGTTCAATCTCGTTACTGGCAAGTCTCTTTACTCGTTATGTAATGCATCATCCCACAACTAACTCATTAGATACAATGCTTGCAAGGCTTATAGTGATGTGCATTAGCGAGAGGACCCAGAGATACCTCTCCGACAATCAGAGTGACAAATCCTAATCTTGATCTATGCCAAATCAACAAGTACCATCGGAGACACCTGTAGAGCACCTTTATAATCACCCAGTTACGTTGTGACGTTTGGTAGCACACAAAGTCTTCCTCCGGTATTCGGGAGTTGCATAATCTCATAGTCATAGGAACATGTATAAGTTATAAGCAATAGCAACATACTAAAAGATCAAATGCTAAGCTAACGGAATGGGTCAAGTCAATCACATCATTCTCTAATGATGTGATCCCATTAATCAAATGACAACCCATGCCTATGGCTAGGAAACTTAACCATCTTTGGTTCAACGAGCTAGTCAAGTAGAGGCATACTAGTGACACTCTGTTTGTCTATGTATTCACACCTGTACTAAGTTTCTGGTTAATACAATTCTAGCATGAATAATAAACATTTATCATGGTATAAGGAAATATAAATAACAACTTTATTATTGCCTCCAGGGCATATTTCCTTCAGTCTCCCACTTGCACTAGAGTCAATAATCTAGTTCACATCGTCATGTGATTCAACACCAATAGTTCACATCTTTATGTGATTAATTCACATCCCCATGTGACTAACACCCAAAAGGTTTACTAGAGTCAATAATCTAGTTCACATCGCTATGTCTTTAACACCCAAAGAGTGATCATGTTTTGCTTGTGAGAGGAGTTTAGTCAATGGGTCTGCCACATTCAGAGCCGTATGTATTTTGCAAATTTTCTATGTCTACAATGCTCTGCACGGAGCTACTCTAGCTAATCGCTCCCACTTTCAATATGTATCCAGATTGAGACTAAGAGTCATCCGGACCAGTGTCAAAGATTGCATCGACGTAACTCTTTACGACGAACTTTTTGTCACCTCCATAACCATGAAACATGTCCTTATTCCACTAAGGGTAATTTTGACCGTTGTCCAGTGATCCACTCCTGGATCACTATTGTACCCTCTTGCCAAACTCATGGTGAGGTTCACAATAGGTCCGGTACATAGCATAGCATACTTTATAGAACCTATGACTGAAGCATAGGGATTGACTTTCATTCTCTTTCTATTTTCTGCTGTGGTCGGGTTTTGAGTCTTACTCAACTTTACACCTTGCAACACAGGCAAGAACTCCTTCTTTGACTGTTTCATTTTGAACTATTTCAAAATCTTGTCAAGGTATGTACTTATTGAAAAAACTTATCACGCGTCTTTGATTTATCTCTATAGATCTTGATGCTCAATATGTAAGCAGATTCGCCGAGGTCTTTCATTGAAAAACTCTTGTTCCAATCAACAATATGTCATCCACATATAATATTAGAAATGTTATAGAGCTCCCACTCACTTTCTTGTAAATACAGGCATCTCCAAAAGTCTGTATAAAACCATATGCTTTGATCACACTATCAAAACGCTTATTCCAACTCCGAGATGCTTGCACCAGTCCATAAATGGATCGCTGGAGCTTACAAACTTTGTTAGCATCCTTTGGATCGATAAAACCTTCAGGTTGCATCATATACAACTCTTCTTCCAGAAATCCATTCAGGAATGTAGTCTTTACATCCATTTGCCAAATTTCATAATCATAAAATGCAGCAATTGCTAACATGATTCAGACAGACTTAAGCATCGCTACGGGTGTGAAGGTCTCATCATAGTCAACTCCTTGAACTTTTCGAAAACCTTTCGCAACAAGTCGAGCTTTGTAGACAGTAACATTACCATCAACATCAATCTTCTTCTTGAAGATCCATTTATTCTCGATGGCTTGCCGATCATTGGGCAAGTCAACCAAAGTCCACACTTTGTTCTCATACATGGATCACATCTCAGATTTCATGGCCTCAAGCCATTTTGCGGAATCTGAGCTCATCATCGCTTCCTCATAGTTCCTAGGTTCGTCATGGTCAAGTAACATGACCTCCAGAATAGGATTACCATACCACTCTGGTGCGGATCTTACTTTGGTTGACCTACGAGGTTCGGTAGTAATTTGATCTGAAGTTACATGATCATCATCATTAGCTTCCTCACTAATTGGTGTAGGATTCACTGGAACAGATTTCTGTGATGAACTACTTTCCAATAAGAGAGCAGGTACAGTTACCTCATCAAGTTCTACTTTTCTCCCACTCACTTCTTTCGAGAGAAACTACTTCTCTAGAAAGGATCCATTCTTAGCAACGAATGTATTGCCTTCGGATCTGTGATAGAAGGTGTACCCAACAGTCTCCTTTGGGTATCCTATGAAGACACATTTCTCCAATTTGGGTTTGAGCTTATTAGGTTGAAGATTTTTCATATCAGCATCGCAACCCCAAACTTTAAGAAACGACAACTTTGGTTTCATGCCAAACCATAGTTCATAAGGTGTCGTCTCAATGGATTTAGATGGTGCCCTATTTAACGTGAATGCAGCCATCTCAAAAGCATAACCCCAAAATGATAGCATTAAATCAGTAAGAGATATCATAGATCGCACCATATCTAGTAAAGTACGATTATGACATTCGGACACATCATTACGCTGTGGTGTTCCGGGTGGCGTGAGTTGCGAAATTATTCTGCATTATTTCAAATGAAGACCAAAATCATAACTCAAATATTCTCCTCCACGATCAGATAGTAGAAACTTTATTTTCTTGTTACGATGATTTTCCACTTCACTCTGAAATTCTTTGAACTTTTCAAATGTTTCAGACTTATGTTTCATTAAGTAGATATACCCATATCTGCTCAAATCATCTGTGAAGGTGAGAAAATAACGATGCCCGCCGCGAGCCTCAACATTCATCGAACCACATACATCAGTATGTATGATTTCCAACAAATCTGTTGCTCGCTCCATTGTTCCAGAGAACGGAGTTTTAGTCATCTTGCCCGTGAGGCATGGTTCGCAAGTACCAAGTGATTCATAATCAAGTGATTCCAAAAGTCCATCAGAATGGAGTTTCTTCATGCGCTTTACACCAATATGACCTAAACGGCAGTGCCGCAAATAAGTTGCACTATCATTATCAACTCTACATCTTTTGGCTTCAATATTATGAATATGTGCATCACTACTATCGAGATTCAATATAAATAGACCACTCTTTAAGGGTGCATGACCATAAAATATATTACTCATATAAATAGAACAACCATTATTCCTTGATTTAAATGAATAACCGTCTCGCATCAAACAAGATCCAGATATAATGTTCATGCTTAATGCTGGCACCAAATAACAATTATTCAGGTCTAAAACTAATCTCAAAAGTAGATGTAGAGGTATCGTGCCGACCGTGATCACATCGACTTTGGAACCATTTCCCACGTGCATCGTCACCTCGTCCTGAGCCAATCTTCAGTTAATCCGTAGTCCCTGTTTCGAGTTGCAAATATTAGGAACAGAACCAGTATCAAATACCCAGGTGCTACTGCGAGCATTAGTAAGGTACACATCAATAACATGTCTATCACATATACCTTTATTCACTTTTCCATCCTTCTTATCCGCCAAATACTTGGGGCAGTTCCGCTTCCAGTGACCAGTCCCTTTGCAGTAGAAGCACTCAGTCTCAGGCTTAGGTCCAGACTTCGGCTTCTTCACTTGAGCAGCAACTTGCTTGCCGTTCTTCTTGAAGTTCCCTTTCTTCCCTTCACCCTTTTTCTTGAAACTGGTGGTCTTTTTGACCATCAACACTTGATGCTCCTTCTTGATTTCTACCTCCGCAACCTTTAGCATTGCGAAGAGCTCGGGAATTGTCTTATCCATCCCTTGCATGTTATAGTTCATCACGAAGCTCTTGTATCTTAGTGGCAGTGATTGAAGAATTATGTCAATGACACTATCATCAGGAAGATGAACTCCCAGTTGAATCAAGTGATTGTTATACCCAGACATTTTGAGTATATGCTCACTGACAGAACTATTCTCCTACATCTTGAAGCTGTAGAACTTATTGGAGACTTCATATCTCTCAATCTGGGCATTTTCTTGAAATATTAACTTCAACTCCTGGAACATCTCATATGCTCCATGACGTTCAAAACGTCGTTGAAGTCCCGGTTCTAAGCCATAAAGCATGGCACACTGAACTATCGAGTAGTCATCAGCTTTGCTCTGCCAAACGTTCATAACATCTGGCGTTGCTCCTGCAGCGGGTTTGGCACCTAGTGGTGCTTCCAGGACTTAATTCTTCTGTGCAGCAATGAGGATAATCCTCAAGTTACAGACCCAGTCCGTGTAGTTACTACCATCAACTTTCAACTTAGCTTTCTCTAGGAACGCATTAAAATTCGACGGAACAACAACACGGGCCATCTATCTACAACAACATAGACATGCAAAAATACTATCAGGTACTAAGTTCATGAAATTAAAGTTCAATTAATCATATTACTAAAGAACTCCCACATAGATAGACATCCCTCTAATCATCTAAATGATCACGTGATCCAAATCAACTAAACCATGTCTGATCATCACGTGAGATGGAGTAGTTTTCAATGGTGAACATCACTATGTTGATCATATCAATTATATGATTCACGCTCGACCTTTCGGTGTCAGTGTTCTGAGGCTATATCTGCATATGCTAGGCTCATCATGTTTAACCCGAGTATTCTGCATGTGCAAAACTGGCTTGCACCCGTTGTATGTGAACGTAGAGCTTATCACACCTGATCATCACGTGGTGTCTCGGCATGACGAACTTCCACAATGGTGCATACTTGTAACATCCCAAAATTCTAAATTTTGGAATGTTATAAACATATAGATAGTTTTGATTGATTGTTTGATTGATTAACTGAAATTGAGTGAAATTCGAAACTTTTTGAAGGTTAAATGAGAGGGAATTAAAGGACTTTCCCAAACTTTCATTTTGCTTTTATGATCTCCGGGAATTCAAATTCTTTTCATCACAAAACCCTCGAGAGAAGATGACATGACTTCTTCCATCTATTTAAATGACAAGGGGTGTTGAAAATATTTTCCAATTCTGAAACTTTATGCAACTCAATGATTTTCACGAGCGAAGATAAAATGACTTCTTCAAAACATATGAAATATGAGTTGGGAGTTTCAAAGAATTAAATTCAAAGTTCTTTTGAATTTATTTTCAATTTGGAGTTATTTGAATTTTATTCAAATTATTTTTCTCAAAAATAAAATATATGGAAAATAGGGTAACATGATTCCCTACATCGAAATTGAGAGAAATTAATTTGAAGTCATTATCGTATTTTTAAAATGATTTTCATTGGATTTTATTAGGGCAGAAGCACTCTTTGCTTTATTTTAATTTGTGTGAATTTTATTTAATGCTATAGAAATGCCCATGTTGTAGGAAATTTTTTTCCTGAAAATTTTGATATATTATATGCCTATATAAAATTTTTATTTGGTTTTATTATTTTTGTTTTGTTGTCTCTGTCTTAAAAAAATAAATTTCGCTGCGCCCCGCCGGGCCAAGGGCCAAGGGCCAAGGCCAAGCCAACGGCCAGCCGGCCAAGGCCAAGGCCATGGCGCGCACCAGGGAGCCGCCACTCCTTTTCCTTTTCCTAGTAGGACTCTTTTCCTACTTACGTTTATTCCGATTTGTTTCTAGATCTTTTCCTTTTGTTTCCTAATCCTAGTCTATTTCTTGTCCCTACCCCAAGCAAAACCCTCCCTCCCACTATAAATACCCAAGCACCCCCTCCAACACATCAAACCAACACCTCTCCTCTCCATGAGAAAGAAGAAGTCAAGACCACCGCCGCCGCCAAGTGCCGCTGGGCCACGCCTCAACCTCTCCCGAGGTTTATATGATCTCCTCTCCACCGTCGTGATCTCCTTTCCTCTAGGATCAACCGCAACATCGGATCCGATCTTCTTCCCCAACTCCGACGACTACTCGGTGAGATCCACGAAATCCCGTAATTCATTTTTTTCCGTAAAATAGCAATCTTAGAAAATTCATATCTTTTAGAGTTTTTAGTATTTTGAGTGATTCCAATTGCTATGTGTCACAAATTTGCCAAGTTTCTGTTAGTGTCTCTGGATTTCAAATTTGAGTAGTTTAAATTTGAATTTGATAAATTTTGTTTAGATTAGTATTTTGGCCATAACTTGAGTTTAAAAATAGGTTTTAATTAATTCTTTTGCTCCTGGTCACTTGTGATATTTTTTAGCTGTAGGATTTAGTTTGGTAATTTTGGAGTATTTTAAATTAGATTTTAGTAAAAACAGTACTGTTTTGCTTATATAGTTGTTTTAGTTATGTAATTATTGTTTTAATTATTTTAGTTCATTCCTTTTGTAGATTTTCACTTGTTGTTATATGTTTATGTTTAGCTACAGTAGATAAATTTTTGTAGTTATTTATTAGTGTTTAGCTACTATTTTTGTAATTGCTTGTTTAGTTCATAGTGATAGTGGATAAAAATAGTTTTATTAGTTTTAAAAGTAATTCTTTTTCCACTTCAAGTTATATTGTTTTTGTTTCTGTTATTTGTGAACGCATTAGTTGTTATATTTATTTAGTATAGTTTATTAATGTTTTAATAAATGATTTGCTGTTATAGTTGTCTTAGTGTTTTGCTAGTTGCTATATTTGTTCTAGTATTGTAACACCCGGATAATTAAGCTACAGTAATCCCCGCTAATGATGCCACGTCACCTCGGTTACTGTGATTAAACTCACGATGATTCGAACCCGGTTCAAATTCAAATTGAAAACATAGGCAATCGATAAAAGTTTTCAAAAATTAAAACTAAAATGTTCGGGGGTTGTCAAATATTACAAATTTATTTATGGTGGGGTGCACACATTTTTGTAAAGTGTTTGGGTATTTTAAATAAACTAAAACAGAAAAAGAAAAATAAGAAAAGGAATTAAAACAGAAAAAGGAGAGGGGGAGAAAACCCCATCGGCCCAGGCCAAGCCCACCAGCCCATCGGCCAGCCCACAGCCCGCCGAACAGCCGCCCCTTATCCACCTCCCCCCCGTCGGTGGAAACCCTAGCCACCCATTCGCCCCCCGATCCCCTCCTCCTCCCTCCCCGCGCCGATCTGGATCGGCACCGGCCGATCCCGTCCCCCCCTTGACGCCGGCGACCCGCCCGACCTCACCTCCTCCCTCCACCCCGGACCCGGCAGCAGGCCAGCTCCCTCCGCCTCGGAGCCGCCCCAACGACCACAACCCCACCCCGCCAGATCCGCGTCGCCGTCGGCCGCCTCCCCGCCCTCCTAGTCAACGGTCGACCCCGACCGCCCCCGAGCAGCTCTCATAGACCCCACCCCCCCGTGAGCACTCCCCTCCCCCCATCGGTCCCCTCTCTCCCCTCGTCCTCCTCCCGAGCGTCGCCGCCTCCCCGTCGCCGGCTCCGGCCGCGCACCGACCCTCCCTCTCCCCTTCCCCGCCACGGAGCACGGGAACGTGCTCCCCGGCCTCCCTCTCCCGTCTCCTCGCCCGAGCGGCGCCCCCTCCGCCGCACCCGAACGCCCCACCGTGGATCTCATCGCCGGCGCCCCCCGGTGACCAAATGGTCACGGGGCCGAGCCCGTGGTGCTCGGTGCGCCGCGCAAGTTCTCCGGCCCCAGAAGCAGCGTTCGGCGGACCCGAACCCGCCCGCCGCCCGCTCGCCGCTGGCGCCGTTGTTGCCGATTCGGCCGTGGCCTTGCCACCATTGGCGCGCCGTCCTCCCGCTCTCGAACGCGCCGCCCGCGCCCGCTTGCCACCGGAAGGCGAAGTCCGGCGAGGTCCGCGCCCCTCCGCCATGGACGCCACGGAGCCCCATCGCCGGCCGTCGGCGTGGCACGAACAGGGGCCACCGCTGGGCCATCGACTAGTGGGCCGGGGCCTCGCCGATGCAGTTGACTCGGCCACTGGGTGACAGTCCACCCCCTCCGTCTATGACTGCAGCCCCACCCCGGACGTTTTTAAAATAAAAGAAAAGGGAAAATGAAATTTAAATAAATATAAATAAAAAGAATAAAACTAATTAATTAATTAATTAATTAATTAAGTAAATAATTAATCTAATTAATCACGATTAATTAACCTAATGACTAATTAACCTAATTAACTCATTGTTAATTAAACTAAGCTAGGTTAATTAGTTAATGAGTATGATTAACAGGACCCACTTGTCGGGGTTGACCTAGTCAACCTGTTGATCGCCGACGTCGGCATGACATCATCTCGACGTCATAAATACATTTTTGAATTAATTAATTAATTAATGAAATTCTAGAAATTAATAAAATCTTTAAAAATCATATCTTTTAATCCGTAACTTCGGTTAAAATATTTTCAACATGAAAGTTGCTCGAGCAGCGAGGCGAATCCGGATCGTAGTCCGCTCGTCCGCCACACCCCCTAACCTATCGAGACCTGCAACTTTCCCCTCGGCTCCCCTTGAAAACACAAAACACCGGGAATACTTTCCCGGATGTTCCTCCCTTAACCAGTACCACCTCATACCACGTTAGGGCACGCCTAGCATCGCTACTTGACATGTCATGCATCGATATGCATCTATTTACTTGGTATTCATTGTTTCTTCCCCCTCTTCTCTCCGGTAGACTACGAGACCGACGCCGCTGCTGGCCAGTTCGACTACGGTGTTGACGACCCCTCTCTCTTGCCAGAGCAACCAGGCAAGCCCCCCCCCTTGATCACCAGATATCGCCTACTCCTCTCTACACTGCTTGCATTAGAGTAGTGTAACATGTTCTTGCTTTCGAGATACTCCTATCCGCTGCATAGCTTGTCCTTGTTACTACATTGTTACCTTACCCGCAATCCTATATGCTTAGTATAGGATGCTAGTACTTTCATCTGTGGCCCTACATTCTTGTCCGTCTGCCGTGCTATACTATCGGGCCGTGATCACTCGGGAGTTGATCACGGTATATACTATATACTTTATACATGATACATGTGGAGACTAAAGTCGGGTCGGTGATGGAGCACCATGAGTGGATCTTTGAGGCGGAGCGGCGGGGCAGGTTGAGACCGCCTAGGAGAGAGGTGGGCTGGCCTGTCGGGCGTTCGCGGATACTTAACATGCTTAACGAGGTCTTGGTATTTGATCTGAGTTGGCTCTGAGCTTATACGCACTAACCATCTACGGGAGTAGTTATGGGTATCCGGCGTCGTGGTATCGGCCAAGCACTTGAGACGTCGATGAGCGGGCGCTACCGGATTGGACTAGAACGCCTGTTAGGCTAGGTCTGCTTCGGCGCGACGCAACATGCAGGTGTGCTTTCGAGGCGATGGGCCTGCACCCTGCGCGCTTAGGTTTAGATCGGCGTGTTGGCCTCTCTGTCGTGCCTAGGTGGGGCTGCGGCGTGTTGATCTTCCGCGGCGGGCATGACCCACGAAAGTGTGTCCGCCAAATGGGATCAAGCGTCTTTGGGTAAGATGGTGCACCCTGCAGGAAGTTAATCTATTCGGATAGCCGTGATCTTGATAGCAGGGCGACTTGGAGTTGTACCTTGAGCTTATGACAACTAGAACCGGATACTTGATAAAACACACCCTTCCAAGTCCCAGATACAACCGGTGGTCGCTCTCACTCAGGGATACGAGGAGGGGATCGCGGGTAGGATTATTGCTATGTGATGTTACTTGGAGGACTTCAGATGGTCCTCTTCTACTGTTGCAAGACGGTGACCGAAGCGTAGTCTTCGTTAAGACTAGCTATCCCCTCTTATTACGGCTTTCTTGATTCAGTCCATCGATATGGCCCTTTACACATATATCCATGCATATGTAGTGTAGCTCCTTGCTTGCAGTACTTTGGATGAGTACTCACGGTTGCCTTGTTCCCCTTTTCCCCTACCTCTACTCGATTGCTGCAACTGACGATGGAGCCCGGGAGCCGACGCCACCGCCTATGGCGACTACTACTCGGAGGTGCCTACTACTACGTGCAGCCCACGGCGGCGACCAGGAGTAGCTAGGAGGATCCCAGGCGGGAGGCCTGCTCCTCTTCGATCTGTATCCCGGTTTGTGCTAGCCTTCTTAAGGCAAACTTGTTTAACTTATGTCGTACTCAGATATTGTTGCTTCCGCTGACCCGTCTATGATCGAGCACTTGTATTCGAGCCCTCGAGGCCCCTGGCTTGTATTATGATGCTTGTATGACTTATTTTATTTGTAGAGTTGTGTTGTGATATCTTCCGTGAGTCCTTGATCTTGATCGTACACATTTGCGTGCATGATTAGTGTATGATTGAATCGAGGCGCCACAAGTTGGTATCGAGCCATTGCTGAGGAATCCCCTTCCACACTCCTTGGTCAAGTCGAGTCTAGATATTGCAAAACTTTTACTAACTTGGCTGTGTGCCTTACGGCCCACGCCGCCATCGGGTGGTACTAGGATCTTTTACTCCTCGACCTTTACTCTGGGACTCTGAACTCTCTTCTACTCGGTTAAACGATTTTACTAACTAACACTAGGATCCCGTGACCACATTCACCCCAAAGTTGGATATAGCCATAGTTGTTCTTGGAATTGTATTTGGACAATTTCCACCTTGTCATTTGACTCCTTTGAAGCGTCTTTGTTTTCAGATGGAACCCACGAGGCAGGTAAATGCGCCACACGCGGCCATTGGTGCCTCGGGATCACTGCGGTGCTAGCGAGAGCGATGACCTATCTGGGTTATCGCGGCACCTGAGTACACCGCCTATGAGGAGTACCGGGACTATAACCAGGAGCGATGCGCGCCATCGTCCACCTCTACTCTCGGGAGTATGACTCCACTACTGTGTTGCACACCGCACATGGTGTTGGAGTGACTATCGATATGGCAGTCCACGATGCTGCTTATGCTGCTCTGACACGTCTTCGTGCGAGTATCGAGAGTTGGACACCTCCCCTTGAGCACATTGCTATCGCGTCGATGTTGGTGAGGAGGGTTACTACACCGCTGCCTACTCCATTGTCACCAGAGAGCCTTCTACCATCGAACTTTGTTACGCATGTCGATGGGCTGGATCGAGCTAACCGAGCTTTTCGCCACGAGTTGTACATCACCCGTCGGCACCTTTACCGTGCTCGACGCTGATGCACCCCTATGTCCGATCCGGAGAGCTGCGCGCTCGCGATCTACCCAGCCAGACCGTGATGCCCGAGGTGTCGGTTGGCGGGCGACGGGAGGCTACTCTCCCGACTTGGCCCTCTTCGCCACACGGACGTCGGATTCAGCACCGAGTATCCGCGGCCCCTGTGTCACCGACGTGGAGGACTATCCGCTGCCGCACTACCAGCTTTCGAGCTACTGACTACCTCCGCAGATGCCGCGTGGGACTGATGTAGACTTGCTTGTTAGTGTTAGATGCATTCGCCATGAGCACTGCGTGCCGCCTATGATGTCTTAGTCCATGTACCGAACTCTATCTATCGAACTCTATGCATGATCCCTTTTGTAAGATATGCCGACTACTATGTAGTTCCTATCGTGCTGCTATCATTATGCATGTTTCATCATGAATGATTCCTGTCTTTTGCTTAATTTCTCAAATGCTGAACTACCCCTGTTATATAATAGCAGGATGGTTAGGCCAGCTGGTCGTGGTCGTGGTGGCAACTTCCCACCACCACCTGAGTACATGGCTGGTATGATCCAACAGCTCGAGATGAATCGCCAGTTCATGGAAAACATGATGGCTCAGTTTCCTCGCCCCAATATGAACCAGCACCCAAACGGAACAACTCTGCGAGATTTCATACGCTGAACCCCAGCGTGTATCGCAGCTCAACGCAGCCGCTGGATCTTGATGGAGCTCCGTGACATCACCTATGAGATGGAGTCTGCTGATGTAGCCCCGCCAGCTATGTCACTTTTGCTTCCTTCTTCCGAAGGGACCCGCAGCTCAATGGTGGGGCAGCCACCGCGTATCTGCCGATTGGGAACACTCATCACCGCCAGACTTCCAAGTTGCCTTCCGTGCCCGCTTCATCCCTCAAGGGGTCATGGACGGAAGAAGCGTGAGTTCGCAACCTCACCCAAGGCAACAAGATGTTGAAGCTTATCGCGAGAGTTCTTGGACTTGTCTCGCTATGTCAAGAGGATATTGCAAGCGATGCACGCAGACAGAGAAGTTCGTGACGGCCTTCAAGCGACATCAAGCTCGCACTTCTAGTGCACGACTTTGCCGATTTCGCCACCTTGGTGAACAAGGCTATCAATGTCGAAACTGGTCTGCAGGAATACCAGAGCTCTAACAAAGAACTGTGACACGGGCTCATCTTGGGCCCGTCCTCATGAGCGCAAGATATGGATTCCCAACAAGATGTACCAGCCGAATGCACTGCTCCAAGGCAAAACTATGCTGCACCTCGTCTGCTCGCTTCAACTAAGCAGCCAAAGCTTCCAGCTCCACCACCCCAAGCTCCTGTTCCCACCCCAATAATGGTTTGTGCTTGGTGCGGACAACCAGTGGCACCGTGCTAGAGAATGCAACCAGAACGAGAATCAGTGGCCCTTCCAAAGAAGCTGGCCGTGGAAACACCTGGACCCGCAACAACACCGCCAAGCCTTATGGTCAAGCTCGGGCCAACCACGTTGATCGAGCGAAGCTCAAGACCAGCCTGCTCATGTGATGGGTACACTCCTCGTAAATTCAGTACCTGCATCTGTTTTATTCGATTCAGGAGCATCGCATTCATTCATGTATGAAGACTTTGCATACAAGCACGACGTTAAGTGTGAGGAGATGAACTCTTCGGTAGTGGTAAAAACCCCATTGGGACAATGTCAAACCTCCATGGTTGGCGTCGACGTCCCCGTGGAAATCGAAGGGCTGGAATTCTATGCCTCCCCCATTATCCTGAAGACGTCTAACATCGAACTCATTTTGGGGATGGATTGGTTGAAAGTGCATACTGCGTCAATCGTTTGCGCCACTAAGACCGTCCATCTGCTACACCCTTCTGATGAAATAATAAGCTACAATGCTAAATTCAGTTCAGGATGCCGAGGCAAGGCTCTATGCATTGAATGCATTGAACGCCGCACCCCTCGAGGGCATTGAAAACATTCCTGTCATTTGCAATTTCCAAGACGTCTTTCCTGAAGAACTTCCAGGGATTCCCCCTGCTAGAGCTGTCGAATTCGTCATTGACTTGAAACCAGGCACCACTCCTATAGCCAAGCGACCCTACAAGATGCCGCCGCATGAACTCCTTGAGCTAAAGGAGGAAATCGACAAATCTCTTCAAAGTGGCTTCATTCGCCCAAGTTGCTCTCCTTGGGGAGCACCTTCTCTCTTTGTCAAGAAGAAGGATGGGACGAACCGATTGGTCCAAGACCACCGTCCTATAAATCAAGCTACCATTCGAATAAGTATCCTCTTCCTCGGATCAATGATCTTTATGATCAAGCTGGCTGGTTTCGGTGTTCTTGAAACTCGACTTGAGGTTGGGTTACCACCAGATCCGTGTTCGTGAGGAGGATATCCCCAAGACCGCCTTTGTGACTCGTTATGGTTCATACGAGTACACCGTCATGTCTTCGGCTTAACCAATGCTCCAGCTACCTTCTCTTGCACGATGAACTATATATTCATGGATTACCTCGACAAGTTAAATGCGTGGTTTATCTGGATGATATCCTGATCTTTTCCAAGAATGAAGAAGAACATCTGAACATCTTCGTCTTGTCTTTGGAAAAGCTACGAGAGCATCAACTCTATGCCAAGTTCTCCAAATGTGAATTCGGCTTCCCAAGTGACCTATCTGGGCATGTCATCTCTAAGGATGGTATTGCCGTCAACCCCGAACGAGTTCAGGCTATTCTCGATTGGACTCCTCCGAAGAATGTTAAGCAAGTCGAAGTTTTCTCGGTCTCGCCACTATTGCCGTCGATTAAGCCGAGAACTTCTCCAAGATTGCCGTGCCTCGACTAACCTGTTGCATAAGGCGTCAAGTTCCAATGGATGATAAGTGTCGGGAAAGTTTCCGAGCACTCAAAGACAAGTTGACTACTGCCCGATGCTAGCTCCTCCCGATACTAAGAAGGACTTCGTCATTTATTGCGACGCTTCCGTCAAGGATTAGGCGGTGTCCTAATGCAAGAGCGCAAAGTGGTTGCTTATGCCTCTCGACGATTCGCCCTCACGAAGAGAACTACCCAGTTCACGACCTCGAGCTTGTTTTGTCATTCATGCGCTAAAGCGGTGGCGACATTACCTTCTCGGTAATCGTTGCGAGATCTTCACCGACCACCAAAGTCTGAAGTATCTTTTACTCAGCCAGACCTGAACCTCCGTCGGCAGAGATGGATGGAGCTGTTGCAGACTTTGATTTGGGTATTTCCTATATGCCGAGCAAGGCTAATGTAATGGCTGATGCCTTGAGCCGCAAGTCTTCTGCAACCACCTTGAGTTCACAAATTTCAGCCCTCACTTGTTGAAGAATTCAGAAAGCTGAACCTCCATATTGTTCCTCCGGGTGCACTCGCTCCCCCTCCTCCGGAGTTCCGCAAGATGAATCTCCGTGTTGTTTCCCGTGGTTCCCTCTATACCTGGCTGTTGAACCCGATCTCGTGGGCACCATAAAGACAATGCAGAGATTTGACTCTGAAGTCTACAAGATTAAGCGCGACCTCAAAGAAGGAAATCCCTCATTCTTCACTATTGCTGATGATGGCGCCTTGTACTTCAAAGGCCGCCTAGTGTTGCCGTGTAAGAAGGAAAATCTGAATATGACTCGAAGGTTATGAAAGAAGCTCATGATACACCTCTATGTATCCATCCTGGTAGTACAAAGATGTATCAAGACATTAAATCGAGATTCTCGTGGTCTAATATGAAGCAAGACATTGCTCGCTATGTTCTTTGAGTGTGGCGTTTGCCGTCGTATCAAAGCAGAACATCAAAGGCCTCTTTGGAACTCGCAACCTATCTCTATTCCTGAATGGAAATGGGACCATGTTGAAATGGACTTAAATCCTTTGGATTTCCCAAATCGCAGAAAGGTAATGATGCTATTCTTGTCGTCATTGACCGGCTTTCTAAAGTTGCTCATTTTACGGCGGTCAAAGAAACGATCACTGCTAGCCAGCTTGCAACGCTCTATATGTCCGAATTGTTTCACTTCACGGTATTCCACCGTTATCAGTTCGGACCGTGGCAGCTTATTCACTTCAAGATTCGGGCAAGTTTTCAAGAAGCTATGGGGACTCATTTATCTTTCGAGATGCGTTTCATCCGCAGATCTCAAGGGCAAGTTGAGCGTGTCAACCAAATTCTCAAGACATGCTTCGAGCTTGTGTCGCTTCCTTCGCAAGAAATGGGAGGAATCTCTCACGTATGCTGAGTTCTCTTATAATAATAGCTATCAAGCTAGTCGAAGATGGCCCCCTTGAAGTGTTATATGGACGAAAGTGCGAACCCCTCGAACTGGTCAAAGCGGGGAACGTCCACTCTTGGTCCGGATATTATCCAACATGTCAAGAACAAGTCCGCATTATTCGCGAGAATCTCAAGACTGCACGACGTCAAAAGAGTAATTATGACCGTCATCACAAAGACATGGTCTATCAACCTGGCGTAAAGGCCTATCTTCGCGTTACACCAATGAAGGGTGCTCACCGCTTTGGGATCAAGGGCAAGCTAGCTCCTCGCTATATTGGCCCATTCACTATTCTGGAAAGGCGTGGAAAAGTGGCATATCAGCTGGAGCTTCCGTCGAACCTTTCTCGGGTTCACGATGTGTTCCACGTGTCACAACTCCGACGCTGTTTCAAGGACCCAATCCGAGCAGTGGACCACGAAGTGCTCGAATTGCAACAGGACCTCTCCTATAAAGAGCATCCGGTCCGCATTCTCGACCAAGCTGAACGCCGCACACGCCGAAGGCGATCAAGTTCCTCAAAGTCCGATGGTCGAATCACTTTGTGAAGAAGCCACGGGAACGCGAGGATCGCCTCTTGAGATGAATACCCCGCACTCTTTCCTTCTACCTCCTAAATCTCGGGACGAGATTTCTTGTAGTGGAGGAGATTTGTAACACCCGGATAATTAAGCTACAGTAATCCCCGATAATGATGCCACGTCACCTCGGTTACTGTGATTAAACTCACGATGATTCGAACCCGGTTCAAATTCAAATTGAAAACATAGGCAATCGATAAAAGTTTACAAAAATTAAAACTAAAATGTTCGGGGGTTGTCAAATATTACAAAGTTATTTATGGTGGGGTGCACACATTTTTGTAAAGTGTTTGGGTATTTTAGATAAACTAAAACAGAAAAAGAAAAATAAGAAAAGGAATTAAAACAGAAAAAGGAGAGGGGGAGAAAACCCCATCGGCCCAACAGGCCAAGCCCACTGGCCCGGTCGGCCAGCCCCTGCCCGCCCAACTGCCGCCCGTTATCCACCTCCCCGTCGGTGAAACCCTAGCCACCCATTCGCCCCCGATCCCTCCTCCTCCTCCCATGCCGATCTGGATCGCACCGCCGATCCCGTCCCTCCTCGGCGACCCGCCCGACCTCACCTCCTCCCCTCCACCTCGCCCGGCTGGGCGCCTCCTGCTCCCCTTCGCCTCGGGCCGCCCTGACGACCATAACCCCACCCGCCGGATCCGCGCCGCGCCGTCGGCCGCCTCCCGCCCTCCTCCTCAACGACCCGACCGCCCCAGCGAGCAGCTCTCATAGACCCCACGCCCCCGTGAGCACTCCTCCCCCATCGGTCCCCTCTCTCCCTCGTCCTCCTCCCGAGCATCGCCGCCTCCCGTCGCCCGGCTCGGCGCGCCCGACCTCCCTCTCCCTTCCCCGCCACGGAGCACGAGGCGTGCTCCCGGCCTCCTCTCCCGATCTCGCCGAAGGCGCCCCCCGCCGACCTAACGCCCCCCCTGGATCGTGGATCTGCTGGCGCCCCGGTGACCAAATGGTCACGGGCCGAGCCTGTGGTGCTCGGTGCGCCAAGAAGTTCCCTCCGGCCCTCAGTGGCGTTTCGACGCGGACCCGAACCCTACCGCCTCCCGCTCGCCGGCGCCTGTTGCGGCCGATTCGGCCGTGGCCTTGCCACCATTGGGCGCGCCGTCCTCCCGCTCTCGAACGCGCCGCCGCGCCCGTTTAGCCACCGGAAGGCGAAGTCCGCGAGGTCAGCGCCCCCGCCCTCCGCAGGACGCCACCGAGCCCCCATCGCCGGCCGTCGGCGTGGCACGAACTGGGCCACCGCTGGGCCATCGACTAGTGGGCCGAGGCCCTTCTTGATCTGGTTGACTCGTTCGGTGGGCTAAGCTGGTCCACCCCCTCTGTCTATGACCTGCAGCCCCACCCTGTGACGTTTTTAAAATAAAAGAAAAGGGAAAATGAAATTTAAATAAATATAAATAAGAAAGAATAAAACTAATTAATTAATTAATAAATTATTAAGTAAATAATTAATCTAATTAATCCTGATTAATTAACCTAATGACTAATTAACCTAATTAACTACTGTTAAATAAACTAAGCTAGGTTAATTAGTTAACAGAGTATGACGAACGGGACCCACTTGTCAGGGTTGACCTAGTCAACCCTGTTGACTGCTGACGTCAGCATGACATCATGCTGACGTCATAAATACATTTTTTCGAATTAATTAATTAATTAATTAAATTCTACAAATTAATAAAATCTTTAAAAAATCATATCTTTTAATCCGTAACTCGGATTAAAATATTTTCAACATGAAAGTTGCTCGTAAGCAGCGAGGCGAATCCGGATCGCTGTCCGTTCGTCCGCCACACCCCTAACCTATCGAACCTGCAACTTTCCCCTCGGCTCGCTCGAAAACATTTAAACACCGGAATACTTTCCGGATGTTTCCCTCTAACCAGATACCACCTCATACCACGTTAGGGCACGCCTAGCATCGCTACTTGACATGTCATGCATCGATATGCATCTATTTACTTGGTATTCATTGTTTCTTCCGCCTCTTCTCTCCGGAGACTACGAGACCGACGCTGCCGGCGGTTCGACTACGGTGTTGACCCTCTCTCTTGCGAGCAACCAGGCAAGCCCCCTTGATCACGGATATCGCCTACTCCTCTCTACATCGCTTGCATTAGAGTAGTGTAACATGTTACCGCTTTCAGATACTCCTATCCGCTGCATAGCTTTGTCCTTGTTACTACATTGTTACCTTACCTACAATCCTATATGCTTAGTATAGGATGCTAGTACTTTCATCGTGGCCCTACATTCTTGTCAAATGCGCCGTGCTATACTATCGGGCCGTGATCACTCGGGAGTTGATCACGGTATATACTATATACTTTATACATGATACATGTGGAGACTAAAGTCGGTCGGTGATGGAGCACCCGCGAGTGGATCTTTGAGGCGGAGCGGCAGGCAGGTTGAGACCGCCTAGAGAGAGGTGGGCCTGGCCTGCTCGGCGTTCGCGGATACTTAACACGCTTAACGAGGTCTTGGTATTTGATCTGAGTTGGCTACGAGCTTATACGCACTAACCATCTACGCTGGAGTAGTTATGGGTATCCGGCGTCGTGGTATCACCAAGCACTTCAGACGTCGGACGACGGGCGGCGCGCCGGATTGACTGGAACGCTGTTAGGCTAGGTCTGCTTCGGCAGCGTCACAGAACGCGTGCAGGTGTGCTCAGGCGATGGGCCTGCACTGGCGCTTAGGTTTAGACCGCGTGTTGGCCTCTCTGTCGTGCCTAGGTGGGGCTGCGACGTGTTGATCTTACGCGGCGGGCATGACCCAGAAAGTGTGTCCGCCAAATGGGATCAAGCGTGCGGGTAAGATGGTGCACCCTGCAGGAAGTTAATCTATTCGGATAGCCGTGATCTTGATAAGCAGGACGACTTGGAGTTGTACCTTGAGCTTATGACAACTAGAACCGGATACTTGATAAAACACACCTTCCAAGTGCCGATACAACGGTGGTCGCTCTCACTCGTGGATACGAGGAGGGATCGCGGGTAGGATTATTGCTATGTGATGTTACTTGGAGGACTTCAGATGGTCCTCTTCTACTGTTGCAAGACAGGTGACCGAAGCGTAGTCTTCGTTAAGACTAGCTATCCCCCTCTTATTCGGCTTTTCGCGATTCGGTCCATCGATATGGCCCTTTACACATATATCCATGCATATGTAGTGTAGCTCCTTGCTTGCGTAGTACTTTGGATGAGTACTCACGGTTGCCTTGTTCCCCTTTTCCCTTACCTCTACTCGATTGCGCAACTGCACGATGGAGCCTGGAGCGACGCCACCGCCTATGACGACTACTACTTTGGAGGTGCCTACTACTACGCAGCAGCCGACGACGACCGGGAGTAGCTAGGAGGATCCTGCGGGAGGCCTGCTCCTCTTCGATCTGATCCCAGTTTATGCTAGCCTTCTTAAGGCAAACTTGTTTAACTTATGTCCGTACTCAGATATTGTTGCTTCCACGACTTCGTCTATGATCGAGCACTTGTATTCAAGCCCTCGAGGCCCCTGCCTTGTATTATGATGCTTGTATGACTTATTTTATTTGTAGAGTTGTGTTGTGATATCTTCCGTGAGTCCTTGATCTTGATCGCATACATTTGCGTGCATGATTAGTGTATGATTGAATCGAGGGCGTCCAAGTTGGTATCGTCGAGCCATTGCTGTAGGAATCCCCTTCCACACTCCTTGGTCAAGTCGAGTCTAGATATTGCAAAACTTTTACTAACTTGGCTGTGTGCCTTACGGGCCCACGCCGCCATCGGGTGGTACTAGGATCTTTTACTCCTCGACCTTTACTCTGGGACTCTGAACTCTCTTCTACTCGGTTAAACGATTTTACTAACTAACACTAGGATCCCGTGACCACATTCACCCCAAAGTTGGATATAGCCATAGTTGTTCTTGGAATTGTATTTGGACAATTTCACACCGTCATTTGACTCCTTTGAAACGTCTTTGTTTTTAGATGGAACCCACGAGGCAGGTAAATGCGCCACACGACGGCCATTGGTGCCTCGGGATCACTCTGCGGTGCTAGCAGAGATGATGACCTATCGGGTTATCGCCGCACCCCGAGTACACCGTCTATGTGGAGTACCGGGACTATAACCAGGAGCGATACCGCGCCATCGTCCACCTCTACTCTCGGGAGTATGACTCACCATCATGCTCCACACCGCACATGGTGTTGGAGTGACTATCGATATGGCAGTCCACGATGCTGCTTATGCTGCTCTGACACGTCTTCGTGCGAGTATCGAGAGTTGGACACCTCCCCCTTCAGGCACATTGCTATCGCGTCTGATGTTGGTGAGGAGGGTTACTACACTGCTGCCTACTCCACTGTCACCAGAGAGCCCTTCTACCATCAGAACTTTGTTCTGCATGCTGATGGGCTGGATCGAGCTAACCGAGCTCTTCGCCACGAAGTTGTACATCACCCGTCGGCACCTTTACCGTGCTCGACGCTGATGCACCCCTATGTCCGATCCGGAGAGCTGCGCGCTCGCGATCTACCCAGCCAGACCGTGATGCCCCAGGTGTCGGTTGGCGGACGTGGAGGCTACTCTCCGACTTGGCCCTCTTCGCCACCTGACGTCGGATTCAGCACCAGAGTATCGCGGCCCCTGTGTCAGCGGACGTGGAGGACTATCCGCTGCCGCACTACCAGCTTTCAGGCTACAGCTACCTCCGCAGTACCGCGTGGGACTGATGTAGACTTGCTTGTTAGTGTTAGATGCATTCGCCGCGAGCCTGCGTGCCGCCTATGATGTCTTAGTCCATGTACCGAACTCTATGTATCGAACTCTATGCATGATCCCTTTTGTAAGATATGCCGACTACTATGTAGTTCCTATCGTGCTGCTATCATTATGCATGTTTCATCATGAATGATTCCTGTCTTTTGCTTAATTTCTCAAATGCTGAACTACCCCTATTATATAATAGCAGGATGGTTAGGCCAGCTGGTCGTGGTCGTGGTGGCAACTTCCCACCACCACCTGAGTACATGGCTGGTATGATCCAACAGCTCGAGATGAATCGCCAGTTCATGGAAAACATGATGGCTCGGTTTCCTCGCCCCAATATGAACCAGCACCCAAACGGAACAACTCTGCAGGATTTCATACGCCTGAACCCCAGCGTGTACCGCAGCTCAACGCAGCCGCTGGAAGCTGATGACAAGCTCTGTGACATCACCTATGAGATGGAGTCTGCTGATGTAGCCCCTGCCAGCTATGTCACTTTTGCTTCCTTCTTCCTGAAGGGACCCGCAGCTCAATGGTGGGAGAGCCACCGGCGTACTCTGCCGGTGGGAACACTCATCACCTGGCCAGACTTCCAAGCTGCCTTCCGTGCCCGCTTCATCCCTCAAGGGGTCATGGACCGGAAGAAGCGTGAGTTCCGCAACCTCACCCAAGGCAACAAGACTGTTGAAGCTTATCAGCGAGAGTTCCTGGACTTGTCTCGCTATGTCAAGAGGATATTGCAACCGATGCACACAGCATGTGAGAAGTTCCGTGACGGCCTTCAAGTCGACATCAAGCTCGCACTTCTAGTGCACGATTTTGCCTATTTCGCCACCTTGGTGAACAAGGCTATCAATGTCGAAACTGGTCTCCGTGAATACCAGAGCTCTAACAGAGCGAACTGCGACACGGGCTCATCTTCGCCCGTCCTCGCAGAAGCGCAAGATATGGATTCCCAACAGATGTACCAAATTAATGCACTGCTCCAAGGCAGTAACTATGTTGCACCTCGCCCCGCCTGCTTCAACTAAGCAGCCAAAGCTTCCAGCTCCACCACCCCAAGCTCCTGCTCCCACCCCCAATAATGGTTTGTGCTTCAGTGCGGACAACCCAGGCACCGTGCTAGAGAATGCAACGAGAACCGTAATCAGTGGTTCTTCCAAAGGCTGGCCGTGGAAACACCTGCACCATAACAACACCGCCAAGCCTTATGGTCAAGCTCAGCCAACCACGTTGATCCGAACGAAGCTCAAGACCAGCCTGCACATCGTGATGGGTACACTCCTCGTAAATTCAGTACTGCATCTATTTTATTTGATTCAGAGCATCGCATTCATTCATGTCTCAAGACTTTGCATACAAGCACGACGTTAAGTGTGAGGAGATGAACTCTTCGGTAGTGGTAAAACCCCATTGGGACAATGTCAAACCTCCATGGTTGGCGCCGACGCCCCCGTGGAAATCAAGGGCTGGAATTCTATGCCTCCCCATTATCCTCAAGACGCCTAACATCGACCTCATTTTGGGGATGGATTGGTTGAAAGCGCATATTGCGCCAATCGCTTGCGCCACTAAGACCGCCCATCTGCTACACCCTTCGATGAAATAATAAGCTACAATGCTCGTCTCGGTTCAGATGCCGAGGCAAGGCTCTATGCATTGAATGCATTGAACGCCGCACCCTCGAGGGCATTGAAAACATTCCCGCTGTTTGCATTTCCAAGACGTCTTTCTGAAGAACTTCCGAGGATTCCCCCCGCTAGAGCTGTCGAATTCGCCATCGACTTGTAACCGAGCACCACTCCTATAGCCAAGCGACCCTACAAGATGCCGCCGCATGAACTCCTTGAGCTAAAGGAGGAAATCGACAAATCTCTTCAAAGTGGCTTCATTCGCCCAAGTTGCTTTCCTTGGGGAGCACCTTCTCTCTTTGTCAAGAAGAAGGATGGGACGAACCGATTGGTCCAAGACCACCGTCCTATAAATCAAGCTACCATTCAGAATAAGTATCCTCTTCCTCGGATCAATGATCTTTATGATCAACTGGCTGGTTCGTCAGTGTTCTCGAAACTCGACTTGAGGTTGGGCTACCACCAGATCCGTGTTCGTGAGGAGGATATCCCCAAGACCGCCTTTGTGACTCGTTATGGTTCATACGAGTACACCGTCATGTCTTTCGATTAGTGCATGATTAGTGTACGATTGAATCGAGGGCGTCACAAGTATTAACTAGATGGTTATAGTCGTTTTATATTAGTTCTTTTTGTTAGTTATTAAATTAGTAATTTATTTTCTGTTATTTTATTAGATTTATATTTTCTTTGCTGTAGAAAAAAATATTAGAGTAATTTAGTGATGTTATGTTAAGATTTGTGTGAGTTGGTCACCACTAGTTTTTCCTTGAATTTTTCTTCGAAGTTTTTCCTTTGGTTTTCGACTTGGTTTTCTTTGTTGCTTTTATTTTGATTGAGTTTTGTTATGATTGATAGAATTGATTGCTAGGATGATTGCTTATACGATTGTCTGTTTAATATAGATTTTCAAAGGAGTGACGAATAGTTCTACCAAGTCTTTCTTCTGAGAGCGTTATTATCTTCATCAAGTAATACCAGGCAAGTTCACTTTGACCATGTTTTTCATACCTATGTGTTTTATTGCATCTAGTGTCATCTTCGCAACAAACCCTCCAAAGAGTGATATTGAATTCTTGTAGTTGAGTAGTATGCATGAGGTAGGAACCCATCACCTTGTTACCAAGCCCGGACGATATTTTATTTTAATGCTATGCTATAGTAGACGGGTTTGGTATGAGTGCTCGGAGTGGTGTGAGAATGGAGGATCTACGCCAATGACGACAACTCCATGATGGAATCTGCAAGGACTGCATCTTCAAAGGCCTCAAGACTTCAAGACTCGAGACAAGAATTCAATACACACTCATTGGGTGAAGGATGGTTGACGGCACCCGAGAATCCAGTGGTTGGCGGGATGCATGGAGAAGCGCCATGACATCTTGCGGAAAGCTTCATCCAGACTCAAAGAGACGGAAGAATACTTCATGCCCGAAGCTTACCCGTGCAACCGCAAGTCACTATGGGCTCGCTTGGTTGACCTTAGTTGTGACTGGCTGGGACGGTGCTAGCAGATGTAGAACTACGGTAGGATTGGATGAGCACCGGACGGTGGTCGGGGAACTCTTCGAAGACCATGTTTGGTCATCTTGTTCTCAAACACCCGAAGTGCGAGAACGTAAAGAGAGGGATCGAATCTTGCGGGTAAAGTGTACAAACCTCTGCAGAGGGTTTAAACCTAATCGATTAGCCGTGTCCTCGGTTACGGACAATTTGAGCATCTGGACTTGGATCTATCTCGGAACTCTAAACACCGGACTGATAACTTAATTGTGGGCAACTTATGATGATTTTGGGCTATGAGACATCGGTTGGCGGAACCATGTCATGATAGAAAACTCCATAGTACAGACTTCATTTATTCCTTTGATGTAGGGAAAATAAAACCAGCTTTTACGCAAACAAAACTCGACACTGAGCCACAAAGCCATACCGCATATAGTATAGTTTATCATCTGTTTTCTCTTATTGTGATCTTGCGGTACATTCAATGTAATTGACCTACACGGCTGCAACGTATCATGTTGCGATATTTCCTCGACAGTAAGAGTTACGATACAGGGTTACGGTCTACACTCAACCTGCCGATGGCGCTGATGGGACTCCACACCCGATTACTTGTTTCCGCTGAGACTTATGAGGTATATATCAGTTTTACGTTATTTATACATGTGGTTGCACTTTGATATATACATTGATGTACTGTGTGTGCCAGCATACTGATCCAGGGATGGCACGGATACACAGAGGCTTGACCGTCTGAGGTCGGGTCGCTACGTTATTTCATTTTTATGAGTACAATAAGTTGAGTTATGTAATGGGTGCTCAGAGTTTGTAATGGATTCATGAAATCAATAAAGTTAAGGTGACATGTTTTCATATGTTTAATTGTAGGAGTTGTTACTCTGTGAACAAGGATTTTGACAATTTTCGAGGATATGAGAAATATGGTCTATGGATGGATTTGTGAATTTCATTTTTAGGGTGGTAGTACCTCGTGAAGAAGACTAGACTAATGGATAAGAAAATATATATTCCACGGACTGTAGTTCAAGGAAAAAAGTTGGAGTTTTGCTTTTGATATGATGGTATGAAGAAACAGAGTACTACTGGATTTAAAGGATGTGTAATATGGAACAAGAGAGTTACCCCAAGGATGAGTTAAAGACGCACTAGTGTTGAAGTGGGCCATAACCCACAGGCCCAAGAATTAATAAGGATCAAGTACCCACTGGAGAAAGAAATTTTGGGAATAGACTATGATTCGATCAACCGACGATTCTATAGGAGTTTACGCAAAACCTGAGAGTTGTTAAGGAACGATAGATGTTTGTTTGGCCTGCAGAATCAATGTATTTTCCGAACTTGGTTCATCGACAAGAGAAATTCTGCAATGCTTGTGAGGATGACCGAGTGTTAGAATGCGAGATTCGCTAAACCATGTACAAGGTAATGATTTGGGTGCGGGATGGATTGGTCACCATACCGACTTACTCTTATTATCCGCTTTGCTATATGGGATGGTAAAATCTGAGTGACTTACCTATAGTAGAGAGACGATTTATCAAAACCTTGTTTAAACCTTAGAAAGGTATAGGTATTTTTCCCTTGTACACGGAAGTTGTTGCCAACCGTAGGTTATACGGTGAGGTTCAACCTGACCCGTTTTCATAGGGAAACCATAAATCGTTGACCACCATGAGATACCGATATTTGTTTAGAATTGGCGCTAGACCCATCAGCTATGAAGACCCAGTCTCGGAATAACCTTACCAAGAGTAAAAGACAAAAGAATTGAGGAAAAGGTTATGCCACTACCGGAAGAGCCCAGAGAAGGAATTATCCTTAATATCTGAGAAGACCGACACTGTCAGCAAATAGGATGGAGTATCTGAGCTTTGATGGAACCGTAACAATGCTTCTAAGGGTGGTAGCACCCGAGACCCGGAGACGATCGATGGATTTTTGAGAAGACCCCCAAACCCTAACCTATTTCTTACTAACCTCTCCGAATCTCGAGGACGAGATTCATTTTAAGGGTGGTAGTTTGTAACATCCCAAAATTCTAAATTTTGGAATGTTATAAACATATAGATAGTTTTGATTGATTGTTTGATTGATTAACTGAAATTGAGTGAAATTCGAAACTTTTTGAAGGTTAAATGAGAGGGAATTAAAGGACTTTCCCAAACTTTCATTTTTTTATGATCTCCGAATTCAAATTATTTTCATCACAAAACCTCGGAGAGAAGATGACATGACTTCTTCCATCTATTTAAATGACAAGGGTGTTGAAAATATTTTCCAATTCTGAAACTTTATGCAACTCAATGATTTTCACGGCGAAGATAAAATGACTTCTTCAAAACATATGAAATATGAGTTGGGAGTTTCAAAGAATTAAATTCAAAGTTCTTTTGAATTTATTTTCAATTTGGAGTTATTTGAGTTTTATTCAAATTATTTTCTCCAAAAATAAAATATATGGAAAATAGGGTAACATGATTCCCTACATCAGAAATTGGAGAGAAATTAATTTGAAGTCATTATCGTATTTTTAAATTGATTTTCAGTGGATTTTATTAGGCATAAGCACTCTTTGCTTTATTTAAATTTGTGTGAATTTTATTTAATGCTATAGAAATGTCCATGTTGTAGGAAATTTTTTCTAAAATTTTGATATATTATATGCCTATATAAAATTTTTATTTGGTTTTATTATTTTTGTTTTGTTGTCTCTGTCTTAAAAAAATCGCTGCGCCCTTGGGGCCAAGGGCCAAGGGCCAAGGCCAAGCCAGTGGTCGGTCGGCCAAGGCCAAGGCCATCACACAGCACTGAGGAGCCTTCGCTCCTTTTCCTTTTCCTAGTAGGACTCTTTTCCTACTTTCGTTTATTCCGATTTGTTTCTAGATCTTTTCCCTTTTGTTTCCTAATCCTAGTCTATTTCTTGTCCTCTACCCCAAGCAAAACCCTCCCTCCCCACTATAAATACCCAAGCACCCCCTCCAACACATCAAACCAACACCTCTCCTCTCCAGCAGCAGAAGCAGCAAAGACCACCGCCGCCGCCAAGTGCCGCCGCGCATCTCGACCTCTCCTGAGATTTATATGATCTCCTCTCCACCGTCCGTGATCTCCTTTCCTCTAGGATCAACGCAACATCGGATCCGATCTTCTTCCCCAACTCCGACGACTACTCCGTGAGATCCACGAAATCCCGTAATTCATTTTTTTCAGAAAATAGCAATCTTAGAAAATTCATATCTTTTAGAGTTTTTAGTATTTTGAGTGATTCCAATTGCTATGTGTCACAAATTTGCTGAAGTTTCTGTTAGTGTCTCTGGATTTCAAATTTGAGTAGTTTAAATTTGAATTTGATAAATTTTGTTCAGATTAGTATTTTGGCCATAACTTGAGTCTAAAAATAGGTTTTAATTAATTCTTTTTGCTCCTGGTCACTTGTGATATTTTTTAGCTGTAGGATTTAGTTTGGTAATTTTGGAGTATTTTAAATTAGATTTTTAGTAAAAACAGTACTGTTTTGCTTATATAGTTGTTTTAGTTATGTAATTATTGTTTTAATTATTTTTAGTTCATTCCTTTTATAGATTTTCACTTGTTGTTATATGTTTATGTTTAGCTACAGTAGATAAATTTTTGTAGTTATTTATTAGTGTTTAGCTACTGTTTTTGAAATTGCTTGTTTAGTTCATAGTGATAGTGGATAAAAATAGTTTTATTAGTTTTAAAAGTAATTTTTTCCACTTCAAGTTATATTGTTTTTGTTTTTGTTATTTGTGAACGCATTAGTTGTTATATTTATTTAGTATAGTTTATTAATGTTTTAATAAATGATTTGCTGTTATAGTTGTCTTAGTGTTTTGCTAGTTGTTATATTTGTTCTAGTATTAACTAGATGGTTATAGTAGTTTTATATTAGTTCTTTTTATTAGTTATTAAATTAGTAATTTATTTTCTGTTATTTTATTAGATTTATATTTTTTTGTTGTAGAAAAAAATATTAGAGTAATTTAGTGATGTTATGTTAAGATTTGTGTGAGTTGGTCACCACTAGTTTTTCCTTGAATTTTTCTTTCGAAGTTTTCCCTTTGGTTTTCGACTTGGTTTTATTTGTTGCTTTTATTTTGATTGAGTATTGTTATGATTGATAGAATTGATTGCTAGGATGATTGCTTATATGATTGTCTGTTTAATATAGATTTTCAAAGGAGTGACGAATAGTTCTACCAAGTCTTTATTCTGAGAGCGTTATTATCTTCATCAAGTAATACCAGACAAGTTCACTTTGACCATGTTTTTCATACCTATGTGTTTTATTGCATCTAGTGTCATCTTCGCAACAAACCTCCAAGAGTGATATTGAATTCTTGTAGTTGAGTAGTATGCATGAGGTAGGAACCCATCACCCTGTTACCAAGCCCGGACGATATTTTATTTGAATGCTACGCTATAGTAGACGGGTTTGGTATGAGTGCTCGGAGTGGTGTGAGAATGGAGGATCTCGCCAATGACGACAACTCCATGATGGAATCTGCAAGGACTGCATCTTCAAAGGCCTCAAGACTTCAAGACTCGAGACAAGAATTCAATACACACTCTTGGGTGAAGGATGGTTGACGGGCACCTGGAGAATCCAAGTGGTTGGCGGGATGCATGGAGAAGCGCCATGACATCTTGCGGAAAGCTTCACCCAGACTCAAAGAGACGGAAGAATACTTCATGCCGGAAGCTTACTGTGCAACCGCAAGTCACTATGGGCTCTGGCTTGGTTGACCTTAGTTGTGACTCTGGCTGGGGCGGTGCTAGCAGATGTAGAACTACGGTAGGATTGGATGAGCACCGGACGGTGGTCGGGGAACTCTTGAAGACCATGTTTGGTCATCTTGTTCTCAAACACCTGAAGTGCGAGAACGTAAAGAGAGGGATCGAATCTTGCGGGTAAAGTGTACAAACCTCTGCAGAGGGTTTAAACCTAATCGATTAGCCGTGTCCCCGGTTACGGACAATTTGAGCATCTGGACTTGGATCTATCTCGGAACTCTCAACACCGGACTGATAACTTAATTGTGGGCAACTTATGATGATTTTGGGCTATGAGACATCGGTTGGCGGAACCATGTCATGATAGAAAACTCCATAGTACAGACTTCATTTATTCCTTTGATGTAGGGAAAATAAAACCAGCTTTTATGCAAACAAAACTTAGATACAGAGCCACAAAGCCATACTGCATATAGTATAGTTTATCATCTGTTTTCTCTTATTGTGATCTTGCCGGTACATTCAATGTACTGACCTACACGGCTGCAATGTATCATGTTGCAGATATTTCCTCGACGAGTAAGAGTTACGATACAGGGTTACGGTCTACACTCAACCTGCCGATGGCGTTGATGGGACTCCACACCCGATTACTTGTTTCCGCTGAGACTTATGAGGTATATATCAGTTTTACGTTATTTATACATGTGATTGCACTTTGATATATACATTGATGTACTGTGTGTGCCAGCATACTGATCCAGGGATGGCATGGATACACAGAGGCTTGACCGTCTGAGGTCGGGTCGCTACAATACTCAGGGAGAACACTTGTACCTTGAAATTTAGTGAGAGATCATCTTATAATGCTACCGTCGAACTATGCATAAATGATAAACATCACATGCAATCAACATAAGTGATATGATATGGCCATCATCATCTTGTGTCTTTGATCTCCATCTCAAAAGCACCATCATGATCACCATCGTCACCAGCGCGACACCTTGATCTCCATCGTAGCATCGACATCGTCTGACCAACTATTGCTTCGACGACTATCTCTACCGCTTAGTGATAAAGTAAAGCAATTACATGGCGATTGCATTTCATATAGTAAAGCGACAACCATATGGCTCCTGCTAGTTGCCGATAACTTTGTTACAAAACATGATCATCTCATACAATAAAATTTAGCATCATGTCTACCATATCACATCACAACATGCCCTACAAAAACAAGTTAGATGTCCTCTACTTTGTTGTTGCAAGTTTTACGTGTCTGCTACGGGCTGAGCAAGAACCCTTCTTACATACGCATCAAAACCACAACCATATTTCATCGAGTATGTGTTGTTTTAACCTTCAACAAGGACCGGGCGTAGCCATACTCGATTCAACTAAAGTTGGATAAATTGACACCCGCCAGCCACCTGTGTGCTAAGCACATCGGTAGAACTAGTCTCGCGTAAGCGTACGCGTAATGTCGGTCTGGGCCATTTCATCCAACAATACTACCTAATCAAAATATGACATGCTGGTAAGCAGTATGACTAGTATCGCCGACAACTCACTTGTGTCCTACTCGTGCATATAACATCTACACATAAACCTGACTCTAATACAACTGTTGGGAATGTAATAATTTTATAAAAATTCCTGCGCACACGCAAGATCATGGTGGTGCATAGCAACGAGAGGGGAGAGTGTTGTCCATGTACCCTCGTAGACCGAAAGTGGAAGCGTCATGACAACGCGATTGATGTAGTTGTACGTCTTCATGATCGACCGATCCTAGTACCGAACGTACGGCACCTCCGCGATCTGCACGCGTTCAGCTCAATGACGTCCCACGAACTCATGATCCAGTTGAGCTTCGAGGGAGAGCTTCGTCAGCATGACAGCGTGATGATGGTGATGATGAAGTTACCGGCGCAGGGCTTCACCTAAGCACTACGACGATATGAACGAGGTGGATTATGGTGGAGGGGGCACCGCACACGGCTAAAAGATCAATGATCAACTTGTGCGTTATAAGGTGCCCCCTGCCCCCGTATATAAAGGAGCAAGGGGGGAGGCCGGCCGGCCTTGGGGCGCGCCAAGGAGAGGGGGAAGTCCTCCTCCTACGGGAGTAGGACTCCCCTTTCCGAGTCCAACTAGGAAGGAGGTAGGGGGAAGGAAGGAGAGGGAGAGAGGGACGAAAGAGTGGGCGCCGCCCCCTCCTTGTACAATTCGGACTCCCAAGGGGGGGGCCCGGCCAGCCCTAGGCCCTCTCCTCTCTCTCCCATAAGGCCCATGTTGGCCCATTAGTTCCCCCGGGGGTTCCGATAACCCCCCAGCACTCCGATAAATATCTGGTGACCCCAGAAACTCATCTGCTGTCCGAATATAGTCGTCGAATATATCAATCTTTATATCTCGACCATTTCGAGACTCCTCGTCATGTCCGTGATCATATTCGGGACTCTGAACTACCTTCGGTACATCAAAACACATAAACTCATAATACCGATCGTCACCGAACCTTAAGCGCGCGGACCCTACGGGTTCGAGAACTATGTTGACATGACCGAGACTCATCTCCGGTCAATAACCAATAGCGGAACTTGGATGCTCGTATTGGTTCATACATATTCTACAAAGATCTTTATCCGTCAAACCGCATAACAACATACGTTGTTCCCTTTGTCATCGGTATGTTACTTGCCCGAGATTCGATCGTCGGTATCTCAATACCTAGTTCAATCTCGTTACCGGCAAGTCTCTTTACTCCTTCCGTAATGCATCATCCCGCAACTAACTCATTAGTTAAAATGCTTGCAAGGCATATAGTGATGTGCATTACCGAGAGGCCCCAGAGATACCTCTCCAACAATCGGAGTGACAAATTGTAACATCCCAAAATTCTAAATTTTGGAATGTTATAAACAAATAGATAGTTTTAATTGATTGTTTGATTGATTGACTAAAAGTGAGTGAATTTGAACCTTTTTGAAAGTTAAATGAGAGGGAATAAAAGGACTTTCCCAAACTTTCATTTTCTTTTCCGATCTTCATGAATTCAAATTCTTTTCATCACAAAACCCTGGAGAGAAGATGACATGACGTCTTCCATTTATTTAAATGAGAAGGGGTGTTGAAAATATTTGAATTTCATTTGAAAATATTTTCCAATTCTCGAACTTTATGCAACTCAATGATTTTCACGGGCGAAGATAAAATGACTTCTTCAAATTATATGAAATATGAGTTGGGAGTTTCAAAGAATTAAATTCAAAGTTCTTTCGAATTTATTTTCAATTTGGAGTTATTTGAGTTTTACTCAAATTATTTTTCTCCAAAAATAAAATATATGGAAATAGGGTAACATGATTCCCTACATCAGAAAATTGAGAGAAATTAATTTGAAGTCATTTTGGTATTTTTAAAATGATTTTTGTTGGATTTTATTAGAGCAGTAGCACTCTTTGTTTTATTTGATTTTGTGTGGATTTTATTTGGCACTATAAAAATGTCCATGTTGAAGAAAATCTTTTTCTGAAAATTTTGATATATTATATGCCTATATAATATTTCTATTTCTTTTGCTTTTTTATTTTTGTTTGTCTGTTTTATTTAAAAAAAACTTGCGCCGACTAGGCCGGCCCAGCTAGCCAGCCAGGCCACGGCCCAGCCAGCCCAGCCCACCCCGCTCGTCCCCGAGCTCCGCTCGGTCTCCCGAGCCAGCACGGGAGCGCCGCCGCCGCCGTACGCCGTCGGACTCTCCCCGCCGCCTCTCCTCTGCCCCCTTCTCCACGCCACCTCGCCCCTCCCCTCCCATAAATACTCCGCCCGGGCCCCGTTCCTCTCCTCCCCAAGCCGTCGCCGCCGCCCTTGCCGGAGCTCCCACCCCGGCGAGATCCACCGCCGCCGCCCCCGCTCCGTTCCGTCGTCGGAGAACACCGCCACCTCCGACTCCGCCGCCCAGCGCTTGCATTGCCGCCTCTGCCGCTGAGCGCTGCCGTCTCGCCTTGCCCGCTCGGAGAGCACTGCCACCGCCGCTGCCGATTTCCCTCTCCGAACAGTATAACCCAAGAAAACCGATCCGTTTTTTTCTTTTAAACTTCGGTTTTTTAAACCCTAGATTTGATCGGTTTTATTATTTAGTTAAGTTAGTTAGTGGACGTTCGCCAGTTAGGCTCTGGAGCGAACGGTTTTCGTTCGTTAGCGTTCGGTAACGAACGTTTGTTAATTAGACTTTTTCTTTTTCTGTTATTTTCTGTCCAGGGACCTATTAGTAGAATTTCTTTTACAGATTAGTCCCTGTTTTTCAAACGTCCACTACTTTTTACTCGTTTATCCAAATCCAACGAAACCAACGCCCACTTCTTCATTATGATCCCCTCTATCCAGTAATCCAACTCTAACATGTTTTTGAAAGATTAAAATTTGAATTAGATCAGATTTGAATTTGAACTTCGTTTGATCATAACTTGAGTTTCGTAACTCCGATTTAGTTGATTCTTTTTGCAAATTAAAGCTCTTGACATAAACTTTCTGATAAGGCCAAATTCACATAATTTTGGTACTTTTAGAAATTGTTTTACATTGCAAGAGTTATTTGCTTGGTTTTGATGTTTTCTGAATCGTTTTCTTCGTTCGGTCCGATGTTTTGAGTGATTGCTTATGTGTGGCTACTATTGCTTGATTACGATAGATTGACCAGAGTGTGACGAGTAGAACTATCAAGAGTTTTGAGTGCGAATCATCTTCATCAACTTTGCAGGCAAGTAACACTTTGATCATACTTCTTCTCATACCCAGTTTTTATGCATTAGATCTATCCTCAAACACTTGCATGAGTAGGATCTAATTAAATTGTGGGTTTTGGGAAGTAGATTGAGGTAGTACCTATCACCTGTTTTATTATCAAACCCTTGGGAGTTACTTCTACGTTTGCTTATTATGCCATGCTATGCTAGTAGACGTGGATTGGGTGAGTGTATCCATGACAGATGTGAGATTGTTATTTAATGGTTTATTTAAGGTGGCAACGTAAACACACATCTGGGTGGATTGAGGCACCTGGTTTCTATCAGGACATTCCTGTATTTCTTCGGACCGCCACCCAGGCTCAAAGGGATCATGAGATTATTCAAACTAGAAACTTCCGTGTGCAACCACAAGCCATTATGGGCTCTGGCATAGTTGATTAAGTTGTGCGAACTCTTACGGGTAGACTAGCAGATGTAGGGGAAAGTAGGTGTACCGGTCCACCCACAAGTAAGGTGCTAGTGCTTCTGAAAGACTATGTCTCGGTCATCCGTTTCTCAAACATCATGTAGTGGGAGAAATCCAATGGAGGCGATCGAGTCTTGTGGGGAAAAGTGCGCAAACCTCTGCAGAGTGTATAAACTAATCATGGTTAGCCCTGTCCCCAGTTATGGACATCTTGAGTATCTAGTACTTGGATTATCCTGTTGATCTCATCATGTTACTCTAATTAATATTGTTGGGTTGTTAATGTTGGAAATATGCCCTAGATGCAATAATAAATTAGTTATCATTATATTTCCTTGTTCATGATAATCGTTTATTACACATGCTATAATTGTATTGATAGGAAACTCAGATACATGTGTGGGTACATAGACAACACCATGTCCCTAGTAAGCCTCTAGTTGACTAGCTCGTTGATCAATAGATGGTTACGTTTCCTGACCATGGACATTGGATGTCGTTGATAACGTGATCACATCATTAGGAGAATGATGTGATGGACAAGACCCAATCCTAAGCTTAGCACAAAGATCGTAGTTCGTATGCTAAAGCTTTTCTAATGTCAAGTATCATTTCCTTAGACCATGAGATTGTGCAACTCCGGATACCGTAGGAATGCTTTGGGTGTACCAAACGCCACAACGTAATCGGGTGGCTATAAAGGTGCACTACAGGTATCTCCGAAAGTGTCATTGGGTTGGCACAAATCGAGATCGAATTTGTCACTCCGTAAACGGAGAGGTATCTCTGGGCCCACTCGGTAGGACATCATCATAATGTGCACAATGTGACCAAGGGGTTGATCACGGATGATGTGTTACGGAACGAGTAACGAGACTTGCCGTAACGAGATTGAACAAGGTATCGGTATACCGACGATCGAATCTCGGGCAAGTATAATACCGCTAGACAAAGGGAATTGTATACGGATTGATTGAGTCCTTGACATCGTGGTTCATCCGATGAGATCATCGTGGAACATGTAGGAGCCAACATGGGTATCCAGATCCCGCTGTTGGTTATTGACCGGAGAACGCCTCGGTCATGTCTCAAGATGATTCCCGAACCCGTAGGGTCTACACACTTAATGTTTGATGACGCTTAGGGTTATAAAGGAAGTTTGTATGTGGTTACCGAATGTTGTTCAAGTCCGGATGAGATCCCGGACGCCACGAGGAGTTCTGGAATGGTCCGGAGGTAAAGATTTATATATAGGAAGTCTTATTTTGGTCGCGGAAAAGTTTGGCGTTATCGGTATTGTACCGGAGTGCCGAAGGGGTTCGGGGTCCACCGGGGGTCCACCTGCCTGGGGCCACATGGGCTGTGGGGTGCGCCTTGGCCTATATGGGCCAAGGGCACCAGCCCCAAGAGGCCCATGCGCCAAGATATAAGAAAAAGGGAGAGTCCTAAAGGGGAAGGCACCTCCGAGGTGCCTTGGGAGGATGGACTCCTCCCCCTCTTGGTCCGCACCCTTCCTTGGAGGAAGGGGCAAGGCTGCGCCCTTCCCCCTCTCTTGCACCTATATAAAGGGAGGGAGAGAGGGTGGCCGCACAAGCCTGGCGCCTCCCTCCCTCCCGTGACACCTCCTCCTCTCCAGTGCTTGGCGAAGCCTGCAGGATTGCCACGCCTCCACCACCACCACGCCCGTTGCAGCTGCTATTGGATGGAGTCTTCTCAACCTATCCCTCTCTCCTTGCTGGATCAAGGCATGGGAGACGCCACTGGCTGCACGTGTGTTGAACGCGGAGGTGCCGTCCGTTCGACACTAGGATCTTCGGTGATTTGGATCACGACGAGTACGACTCCATCAACCCCGTTCACTTGAACGCTTCCGCTTAGCGATCTACAAGGGTATGTAGATGCACTCTCCTTCCCCTCATTGTTAGTTTCTCCATAGATAGATCTTGGTGACACGTAGGAAAATGTTGAATTTCTGCGACGTTCCCCAACAGTGGTATCAGAGCTAGGTCTATTGCGTAGATTCTTTGCACGAGTAGAACACAAAGTAGTTGTGGGCGTTGATGATGTTCAATATGCTTACCGTTACTAGTCCAATCTTGTTTCGACGGTATTGTGGGATGAAGCGGCCCGGACGACCTTACACGTACACTTACGTGAGACAGGTTCCACCGACTAACATGCACTTGGTGCATAAGGTGGCTAGCGGGTGCCAGTCTCTCCCACTTTAGTCGGAACGGATTCGATGAAAAGGGTCCTTATGAAGGGTAAATAGCAATTGGCATATCACGTTGTTGTTTTGCTTAGGTAAGAAACGTTCTTGCTAGAAACCCATAACAGCCACGTAAAACATGCAAACAACAATTAGAGGACGTCTAACTTGTTTTTGCAGGGTATGCTATGTGATGTTATATGGCCAAGAAGAATGTGATGAATGATATGTGATGTATGAGATTGATCATGTTCTTGTAATAGGAATCACGACTTGCATGTCGATGAGTATGACAACCGCAGGAGCCATAGGAGTTGTCTTAATTTATTGTATGACCTGCGTGTCATTGAACAAACGCCATGTAATTACTTTACTTTATTGCTAACGGTAGCCATAGTAGTAGAAGTAATAAGTTGGCGAGACAACTTCATGGAGACACGATGATGGAGATCATGGTGTCATGCGGTGACGATGATGATCATGGAGCCTCAAGATGGAGATCAAAGGAGCAAAATGATATTGGCCATATCATGTCACTATTTGATTGCATGTGATGTTTATCATGTTTATGCATCTTATTTGCTTAGAACGACGGTAGTAAATAAGATGATCCTCATTAAAATTTCAAGAAAGTGTTCCCCTAAGCGTGCACCGCTATGAAAGTTCGCTGTTTCAAGCACCACGTGATGATCGGGTGTGATAGATTCTTGCGTTCACATACAATGGGTGTAAGCCATATTTACACTTGAAACACTTAGGTTAACTTGACGAGCCTAGCATGTACAGACATGGCCTCGAACACAAGAGACCGAAAAGGTCGAGCATGAGTCGTATGGAGGATACGATCAACATGAAGATGTTCACCGATGATGACTAGTCCGTCTCACGTGATGATCGGACACGGCCTAGTTGACTCGGATCATGTAATCACTTAGATGACTAGAGGATGTCTATCGAGTGTGAGTTCATGAGATGAACTTAATTATCCTGAACATAGTCAAAAGATCTTTGCAAATTATGTCGAAGCTCGCGCTTTAGTTCCACTGTTTAGATATGTTCCTAGAGAAAATATAGTTGAAAGTTGACAAGATGGCGATTATGCGGATGTAAGAAAGCTTATGTCCTTAATGCACCGCCAGTGTGCTCAACCCCAAACGTGCGTGGATGTTGCGAACATCGGACTTACACGTTTTGATAACTACGTGATAGTTCAGTTAAACGGTTTAGAGTTGAGGCACAAAAGACATTTTTCGAAACGTCGCGAAACATATGAGATGTTTCGAGGGCTGAAATTGGGATTTCAGGCTCGTGCCCACGTCAAGAGGTATAAGACCTCCGACGATTTTCTTAGCCTGCAAACTAAGGGAGAAAAGCTCAATCGTTGAGCTTGTGCTCAGATTGTCTGAGTGCTACAATCACTTGAATCGAGTGGGAGTTGATCTTCCAGAGATAGTGATGTTTCTCCAAAGTCATTGCCACCAAGCTACTAGAGCTTCGTGATGAACTATAACAAATCAGGGATAAATATGATGATCCTTGATATATTCGCGATGTTTGACACCGCGAAAGTAGGAATCTAGAAGGAGCATCAATTGTTGATGGTTGGTGAAACCACTAGTTTTAAGAAGGGCAAGGGCAAGAAGGGATACTTCATGAAACGGCAAATCAGTTGCTGCTCCAGTGAAGAAACCCAAGGTTGAACCCAAACCCGAGACTAAGTGCTTCTGTAATAAGGGGAACAACCACTGGAGCAAAATTGCCCTAGATACTTGGTAGATAAGAAGGCTGGCAAGGTCGATAGAAGTATGTTGGATATACATTATGTTAATGTGTACTTTACTAGTACTCCTAGTAGCACCAGGGTATTAGATACCGGTTCGGTTGCTAAGTGTTAGTAACTCAAAATAAAAGCTACGAAATAAACGGAGACTAGCTAAAGGTGAGATGACGATATGTGTTGGAAGTGTTTCCAAGGTTGATGTGATCAAGCATCGCACGCTCCCTCTACCATCGAGATTGGTGTTAAACCTAAATAATTGTTATTTGGTGTTTGCGTTGAGCATAGGCATGATTGGATTATGTCTGTTGCAATACGGTTATTCATTTAAGGAGAATAATGGTTACTATGTTTATTTGAATAATACCTTCAATGGTCTTACACCTAAAAGGAATGGTTTATTGAATCTCGATCGTAGTGATACACATTTTCATGCCAAAAGATATAAGATAGTAATGATAGTACCACTTACTTGTGGCACTGCCATGTAAGTCATATTGGTGTAAAACGCATGAAGAAGCTCCATGTTGATGGATCTTTGGACTCACTCATTTTTGAAAAGTTTGAGACATGCAAACCATGTCTATTGGTGTATACACAGGAAGAAACTCCATGCAGATGGATCGTTTGGACTCACTTGATTTTGGATCACTTGTGTCGGGGAAGCTGATCGTGACCCACAAACACCTATGGGACCTGGCGGACCGAGTCCCTTGTGGTTCGGTGGGGGGCGGAGATTGCACGAAGAGCAGATCGAGGCGATGCACACGAGCAATTTACCCAGCTTCGGAGCTCTCTGGAGAGATAATACTCCTACTGCTACTTGGTTGATTGTATTGTGTTCTTGCTAGGGAGCAATAGGAGCTACAAAACCTAGCTTGAGTGAGTGTAGTATCGAACGAGTCGAACCAGCCGAACCGAACCGAACCCTTTCTACGTTGCACATGGGCCTCCTTTTATAGGCTCAAGGGTCTCCGACTGTGGCAACGTAGATGAGGGTACAAATGGAAAAACAGTAGTTGGTACACCGACTTGTACAAAGGTGCGATGCATTATACCTAACTCGACGACAAGGACAAGATCAATAAATGCCCGTCCATGTCGCCCAAACAAAGGCAACAGGACCGTCAAGTGCATCACCGCTTGCCACGATGGTAAGCTTGTCGTGCCGCTTATCGCTACTCCCGCTGGCTGCACAGCCTCTTTACACGCATGCCGGAATGGCCCCATGGCGACACGTTGGTGGATGAGCTGGAGCGGAGATGAAGAGAGTTTTCGCGCGGCAAGCACCTTGCCGCGGCTGAATCTTGTCGCGCGGGAGCTTGTCGCTCGCCGAGCCTTCCGGCAAGCTCCTCTTGCCGGGCCTTGTTTTTAGTGCCTTGAGTGGCCTTCCGCAAGCTCCTCTTGCCGGGCCTTGAATACTTTGTTCTTGAATGGCTCCAAAGGAGCTGCCGAGGACCTTGGCGGTCACTAGGCAAGCCTTGCCGCTGGTGTTGCAACTGTCCAGGCACGAAGTTCGGGATACTAGGGTACCCCTACTCTAGTACACCGACAGAGCCCCGGCTGGGCCACACACGGTGCCGAGCTCTGTTGGGCGGGCCCAAAGCAGTGCACGGGCACGGGCGGCCTAGATCACGCCATTACTGCCCCTGCACTCCACCACGCCTCCCATTTAACAGCCTGCGCGAACGTGGCGTCGTGGGAGAGATCGTGGGGGCTTTTTTAATTGAAAGAGGAACGTCCGCCCCTCTCCCTCCTTATAAGCAGGGGAAACAGGCAAGACGCCCACCTTGCCATTGCTGTCACATCTCAAAACCACCGCCCCCTTCTTGTCAAGTCCAAGAGAGCGACGCCCGCCCCCGTTGCCACCGGGCGCCATCAACGCCGCGGACTCCTCCATCACCTCCGCCATGGCTCCGGAAGCCGACAAGGGAAAGGTGTGAAGTCGGCCGAGGCGCAGCTGCTCATGCGCGCCGGAAGGAGCGCCCACCTTCGACCCTCGCTGACGCATTGAGGGGCTGCGGAGGGTACTACCTCTTCGGTCGACGGAGACAGGCGCACCAGCGACGAGGGTGATTTCCGCCGCCAAGATCCGAGAAGGTTTCTGCCGGGTACCCTTCTTGGCGCTTTTCTTCTATGCGGGCTCGCCCGCCCTTTTCCAATTCTTTTATGACATCATGAACACCTACGGCCTCCGCCTCCTTGATTTCACCCCCAACGCCGTCCTGACCATGGCGGTTTTCGCACACCTTTGCGAAAACTTTGTCGGAGTCCACCCAAATGTAGCCCTTTTCCGCCACTACTTCATGCCCCGCGTTGAGAGAGGAGAGCCGCTTGCCGGAGGGATTGCTTGGATCTCCAGGATCGGCAAGAAAGAAGCATATCTGGAAGGAGAGCTCCGTAGCAAGTGGGAGGAGTGGAGAGCCGATTGGTGTTGGATCATAGAGGAGAACCCGCAGCCTTTCACTGCCCAGCGCCAAAATCCCATAGTGCACGGCAACGATTGGAGCAACTTGGCGCCGGAGGATGCGAGGTTGAAGATTGCCGTGACCCGGATCTTGCGCCTCAGGCATGCCGGACTCACTGTAGGTGCTGTTGGCGCGGATTTCTTCGTCGCCGATCGCCTCCCTTGCAGGAGAGGAGGAGACCTGCTTGGGAGTTCCAAAATGCGGCGGACATCATGAGGCTGCGCCGGGCCTCAACTGGAATTTCACCGTCTTGGAGCTGGATGCGATGTTCTTGGAGCTGTTCAAGCCCGACCCAGATCGCCTGAGTGGTTCATGTTGCCGAGGGGGTCGCCTTTGTGCAACAACTCTTCGCTTGACCGCGATCCAGCTGATGATGATGCCAGCGATTCCCATGGAATCGCTCCAACTTGGCAAGAGCCCGCCGACGACATCGTGCAACAGCTTCTTCAACAGCTTGGGAGAAGTGCCGATCCGTGCCGACGAAAGCGAAGTGGCTCACCGCGACACCACCGACGCTGAGCTGCAGCGATCGCCACCAGATGGATGGAGGCGGCGGAAGCTGCTGCCGCCGGTGAGTTTGGGTTCACTGTGGAGGAGGCCGAGGCAGCCGAGGCGGCAAGCCTTGCCGACCGAGAGGAGCTTGCCGACGCGGAGGAGCAGGCCGAGCTCAAGCTGAGCCGAACGAGGCCTGCCGGGGCGCCTCTCCTTTCAGTAGCTTGCGGGAGGAGCCTGCCCCGCCAAGAAAACGCCTCCGCAAGACCGGGAAGTGGCGGGCGGCAGACGGGCCAACAGCCGCCTCCAGCGACGCGCTTACGCGACAAGCTCTGTTGCAGCTGGAGCGCCTCACGCCGCCCACAGAATCGGAGCGGGCCTTGGGACCACGGCTCCCGCACCGCCCAACGCCCGAGGGAGCCTACTCTTCCAGCTGTCGCACCGGAGGTGGAGCGGGTCGACTTCTCCGCCTCAGCTCCGAGGAAGAAGAAGAAGTGTAAGATCTTGTCGCTGTACTTGTAATCCTTCAATTTGCTGCTTTGTCTTGTATCTGACTTGCTTCATTCTGAACTCTTTCCTTTTTCAGGACACTGGCTCAGAGGGCGTCGAAGAGAGCCAAGACCCCGGTGGTTGTCATCGAAGACGATCCCAGTGGCGGCTGGAGGCGCGTCTGAGACTCCTTGCGGACCGGCGACCCTTCCACAGAGCAGCCCCCAGCACAGCCCCCAGCGTAAGTATTTGGTTTATTTCTTACGGTTAGGTGTGCATGGGCGCTCCTTCTTTACTGATATCTGACTTGTTGAATTGTGTAGGAGCAGAGCAGCCTCATCAGAAGGCGGAAGCCGCTCCCGAGATTCTGCTCTTCAACTACGCCGCCAAGGAGAATTCTCCGGCAAGGGAGCGCTCTCCGGCAAGGGGCGTCTCCAACAAGGGCTTCTCGACAAGGGGCAGCGCCACGACCCTCCGTGGTGGAGACCCTGCTACAGATCCCATTGCAGGTAATCTTCTTACTTGAAAATTTCCCTTGGGTTCTTTTTCTTTTGTTCTTCTTTTCGAACATTTGCTAGACTGTTCTTTCTTTTTCTGATCGTGAGATCCATCCGCCGGAGAGCCGATGGAGACTGAGGTTGCCGGCGAGGAGGACGCGCGCGACAACAATGACGACGCCACCAACATGGAGGAAGAGGCTGGCGCCGATGGGTCCGCCGGCGAGGAGGCCGCCAAGGCTGACGCCACAAAGGCTGGCGAGGGGTCTGGCGATCGTACTGACAACCCTGAGGCCGCAGGAGCGCCAGGCGCTACACCGATCGCCGATCCCTCCGCCACCGATACAGCATCAGGCTCTGAAGAGCCCCAGCCCGGCGCCTATCTGAAGGCCGGCGACGGCGTCTTCATCAAGCTCCCATGGGCGTCGAGCTCCAGGGTGCCGGTCGAGGGAGAGACCTTCGATGAAGAGCTGCTCGCCTCTGCTGGGCTGTCGCTGGTTGACGCGCCAAGCAGCAGCAGTGGCGAGTCTGAGGAGGAGCAGCTGCTGAAGAAGCTCCTGTCGCTCTACCGCGCCCGACAAGCTAAGCTGGAGTCCCGGGAAGCACTTGTCGCGAGGGCGGGAGCTGACATGGAGAAGCGCGCAGAAGAGCTCCGGCGCGCCAACAAAGAAGCCCTCCGGGATGTAGCAGAAGCGCAGGAGCAACTCTCCGAAGAGCGCACAGCCTTCATTCTTGAGAAGGCTGAGGTCGAGGAGCAGTAAAGGCTTGCCGGCGAGAAGCTATCTGCGCAAGAAGGTGAGCTGGCGCAGCGGAAGATCAACCTTGACAGATATGAGGAAGATCTTGCCGCGCGCGAGCAATCAATTGGCGGAGCTCTCAAGGAAGCAAAGGACGCTGCCGCAGCTGCCGAGGCCGCCAAGAAGGAGTTGGAGACGAGGGTGACGCAGCTGGAGGCCACCCTCCAGAAGAGCGGCGAGGAGGTCGCCGCGCTAAAGCATGAGCGCAAGAAGGACGCCTACACTCTTGGCGAGTTGCAGGGCCGTCTCGCTGAGAAGATCAAAGAGCTCGACGCCGCCAAGGACTCCAAGGCAGATCTTGAGCTGAAGCTGACCACCTTGACGGAGACGCTGGACGGCGCCAAGGAGCGGGAAGCGGGCCTGTTGGAGAAGATCAAGGCCAACGAGGAGCTGCTGGCGAATGCCACGACCGCCCACAACACCCTCAGAGAGAACGTGATGCTCTGGACCGAGGATCTTGTAAATACAGCCGCCGCCATCGACAAGGAGCTGATGGAGCTGGGGATGGTGGATCTCGGGTATCCCACCGACGAGCATCTCCAACCCAGCGCCAAGCTCAGCCTGTTCTTCAAGGGCGTGGTGGCGGCTCTCCAGCGGCTCCGGGAGGAGATCCCAAAGCAGCTGGCCGACGAGTCGCGTCAAATCTGTGCAGGGGCTCTTCAGAAGGTGTTAATGAAGGTGGCGTTCCGCAATCCAGGCGTCAGCTTCGCTAACGTCCTCAAGTCCCTGCCGCCGACTGCTGACATTGAAGCGCTCAAGGCCCTTGTCGCACCCATCGTGGACAGGGTGAGAGGAGTCAAGAGGGTTGATGGCAACCGCGTGGACTAGGCCGCCAAGTTTATCTTTCCCTTGTCGCTGCTGATCATGTTTAGGAGAACAATTTATTAGATCTGCGACAAGTTATTTTTGTAATATACTCTATCTTAGGCAACGATTGCTATGTTATTTCCTTTACTCGATTCCTTCCCTTGTATGTTTGTGCCCTACGCTTTTAGGGAACTTGTCGGCGCGGGCACCTTTGCCGCGAGCGCTGAGTGCGGAACATCAACAGCCTGTTGGCGGTGCCGCCTCCGACAAGCAACCTTGCTGCAACAAAGATGTAGGGGAAGCTGATCGTGACCCACAAACACCTATGGGACCTGGCGGACCGAGTCCCTTGTGGTTCGGTGGGGGGCGGAGATTGCACGAAGAGCAGATCGAGGCGATGCACACGAGCAATTTACCCAGCTTCGGAGCTCTCTGGAGAGATAATACTCCTACTGCTGCTTGGTTGATTGTATTGTGTTCTTGCTAGGGAGCAATGGGAGCTACAAAACCTAGCTTGAGTGAGTGTAGTCTCGAACGAGTCGAACCAGCCGAACCGAACCGAACCCTTTCTACGTTGCACATGGGCCTCCTTTTATAGGCTCAAGGGGTCTCCGACAGGTGGCAACGTAGATGAGGGTACAAATGGAAAAACAGTAGTTGGTACACCGACTTGTACGATTATGTCTGATGCATTATACCTAACTCTGACGACAAGGGACAAGATCAATAAATGCCCGTCCCTGTCGCCCAAATAGTGCAACAGGGACCGTCAAGTGCATCATCGTTTGCCATGATGGTAAGCTTGTCAGCGCCGCTTATCGCTGCTCCCCGCTGGCTGCACAGCCTCTTGACACGCACGCCTGGAATGGCCCCATGGCGACACGTTGGTGGATGAGCTGGAGCGGAGATGAAGAGAGGTTGCCTGCCGCGGCAAGCACCTTGCCGCGGCTGAATCCTTGTCGCGCTCGGGAGCTTGTCGCTCGCCGAGCCTTCCCGGCAAGCTCCTCTTGCCAGGGCCTTGTTTCCTTAGTGCCTTGAGTGGCCTTCCCGGCAAGCTCCTCTTGCCGGGGCCTTGAATACTTTGTTCTTGAATGGCTCCAAAGGAGCTGCGGAGGACCTTGGCGGTCACTAGGCAAGCCTTGCCGCGGGGTGCTGCAACTGTCCGTGCACGAGTTCGGGATACTAGGGTACCCCTACTCTAGTACACCGACAACTTGAGATATGCAAATCATACCACATAGGAAAGATGACTGAAAAGCCTCGTTTTCAGTAAGATGGAACAAGATAGCAACTTGTTGGAAGTAACACATTTTGATGTGTGCAATCCAATGAGTGCTGAGGCATGCAGTGAATATCGTTATGTTCTTACTTCATGGATGATTTAAGTAGATACTGAGTATATTTACTTGATGAAACACAAGTCTGAATTATTGAATGGTTCAAGTAATTTCAGAGTGAAATTGAAGGTCATCGTGACAAGAGGATAAAATGTCTATGATATGATCATAGAGATGAGTATCTGAGTTACGAGCTTTGGCATGCAATTAAGACATTGTGGAAATTGTTTCACAATTAATACCGCCTGGAACACCATAGTGTGATGGTGTGTCTGAACATCATAGTTGCACCCTATTGAATATGGTGCGTACCATGATGTCTCTTATCGAATTACCACTATCGTTCATGGATTAGGCATTAGAGACAACCGCACTCACTTTAATAGGGCACCACGTAATTCCGTTGAGACGACACCGTTTGAACTATGGTTTGGAGAAACCTAAATTGTCGTTTCTTAAAAGTTTGGGGCTGCGATGCTTATGTGAAAAAGTTTCAGGTTGATAAGCTCGAACCCAAAGCGGATAAAATGCATCTTCATAGGACACCCAAAACAGTTGGGTATACCTCCAGTCTCAGTTCCGGAAGCAAAAAGGATTGTTTCTAGAATTAGGTCCTTTCCTGAGGAAAAGTTTCTCTCGAAAGAATTGAGTGGGAGGATGGTGGAGACTTGATGAGGTTACTGAACCATCACTTCAACAAGTGTGTAGCGGGGCACAGGAAGTTGTTCCTGTGGCAACTACATCAATTGAAGTAGAAGCTTATGATAGTGATCATGAAGTTTCGGATCAAGTCACTACCGAACTTGGGGCGACAAGGACGCGCGTCTTGCTTGAGTGGTATGGTGATCCTGTCTTCAAGGTCATGTTGCTAGACAACAATGAACCTACGAGCTATGGAGAAGCGATGGTGGGCCCAAATTCCGACAAATGGTTAAAAGCCATGAAATCCGAGATAGGATCCATGTATCAGAACAAAGCATGGACTTTGGTGGACTTGCCCGATGATCGGCTAGCCATTGTGATAAATGGATCTTTAAGAAGAAGACGGACGTGGACGGTAATGTCACCGTCTATGAAGCTCGACTTGTGGCGAAGAGTTTTTCACAAGTTCAAAGAGTTGACTACGATGAGATTTTCTCATCCGTAGTGATGCTTAAGTCCGTCGGAATCATGTTAGCATTAGCTACATTTATGAAATCTGGCAGATGGATGGCCAAACGAGTTTCCTTACCAGTCTTCGTAAGGAAAGGTTGTATGTGATACAATCAGAAAGTTTTTGTCGATCCTAAGGATGCTGAAAGGTATGCTAGCTCCAGTGATCCTTCCATGGACTGGAGTAAGCATCTCGGAGTTGGAATATACTCTTTGATAAGATGATCAAAGATTTTGGGTTTATACAAAGTTTATGATAAACTTGTATTTCCAAAGAAGTGAGTGGGAGAACTATAGAGTTTTTGATGAGTATATGTTGTTGACATATTGTTGATCAGAAATGATGTAGAATTTCTGGAAAGCATATAGGGTTATTTGAAAAGTGTTTTTCAAGTGAAAACCTGTATTAAGCTACTTGAACATTGAGCATCAAGATCTATAGGGATAGATCAAAACCGCTTAATGGTACTTTCAAATGAGCATATACCTTGACATGATCTTGAAGGTGTTCAAGATGGATCACCAAAGAAGGAGTTCTTGCACGAGATGTAAAGTATGAAGTTAAGACTTAAAGCTCGACCACGGCAGAATAGAGAGAAATGACGAAGGTCGCCCCTATGCCTTAGACGTAGGCTCTACAAGTATGCTATGTTTGTGTACCGCGACCGAAGTGTGCCTTGCCATGAGTCATCATAGGGTACAAGAATGATCCAGGAATGGATCATTGGATAGCGATCAAAATTTTCCTTGGAGTAAATAAGGACATGTTTCTCGATTATGGAGGTGATAAAGAGTTGGCGTAAAGGGTTACGTCGGTGCAAGCTTTAACACCTATCCGAAAGTGACTCGAGTAGCAAACAGGATACGATAGTGGAGCAACCATTTGGAATAGCTCCAAGTGGGCGTGGAAGCAACGTTACAATATGACCTAGAAATTTGCAAAGCACACACGGATCTGAAAGGTTCACACCCGTTGACTAAAACCTCTCTCACAAGCAAAACATGATCAAACCTCAGAACTCATTGAGTCTTAATCACATGACGATGTGAACTAGTTTACAGACACTAGTAAACTCTTTGGATGTTGGTCACATGGCGATGTGACCTATCAGTATTAACCACATGACGATGTGAACTAGATTATTGACTCTAGTGCAAGTGGGAGACTGTTGGAAATATGCCCTAGAGACAATAATAAATTAGTTATCATTATATTTCCTTGTTCGTTTATTACCCATTCTATAATTGTATTGATAGGAAACTCAGATACATGTGTGGGTACATAGACAACACCATGTCCCTAGTAAGCCTCTAGTTGACTAGCTCGTTGATCAATAGATGGTTACGGTTTCCTGACCATGGACATTGGATGTCGTTGATAACGGGATCACATCATTAGGAGAATGATGTGATGGACAAGACCCAATCCTAAGCCTAGCACAAAGATCGTAGTTCGTATGCTAAAGCTTTTCTAATGTCAAGTATCATTTCCTTAGACCATGAGATTGTGCAACTCTCGGATACCGTAGGAATGCTTTGGGTGTACCAAACGTCACAACGTAACTGGGTGGCTATAAAGGTGCACTACGGGTATCTCCAAAAGTGTCTGTTGGGTTGGCACGAATCGAGACTGGAATTTGTCACTCCGGTAAACGGAGAGGTATCTCTGGGCCCACTCGGTAGGACATCATCATAATGTGCACAATGTGACCATGGGGTTGATCACGGGATGATGTGTTACGGAACGAGTAACGAGACTTGCCGGTAACGAGATTGAACAAGGTATCGGTATACCGACGATCGAATCTCGGGCAAGTATAATACCGCTAGACAAAGGGAATTGTATACGGGATTGATTGAGTCCTTGACATCGTGGTTCATCCGATGAGATCATCGTGGAACATGTGGGAGCCAGCATGGGTATCCAGATCCGCTGTTGGTTATTGACCGGAGAACATCTCGGTCATATGCGCAAGATTCTGAACCGTAGGGTCTACACATAAGGTTCGATGGCGCTAAGCGTTATAAAGGAAGTTTGTATGTGGTTACCGAATGTTGTTGAGTCCGGATGAGATCCTGGACGTCACGAGGAGTTCGGAATGGTCGGAGGTAAAGATTTATATATAGGAAGTCTTATTTTGGTCGTAGGAAAAGTTTAGCGTTATCGGTATTGTACCGGAGTACCGAAAGGGGTCAGGGGGTCCACTGGGTCCACCTGCCGGGGCACATGGGCTGTAGGGGGTGCGTTGGCCTATATGGGCCAAGGGCACCAGCCCCAAGAGGCCCATGCGCCAAGATATAAGAAAAAGGGAGAGTCCTAAGGGGAAGGCACCTCCGAGGTGCCTTGGGAGGATGGACTCCTCCCTCCCTCTTGGCCGCACCCTTCCTTGGAGGAAGGGGCAGGCTGCCCTTCCCCTCTCTTGCACCTATATAAAGGGAGGGAGGGAGGGGTGGCACTTTGAAGCCTGGCGCCTCCCTCCTCCCGTGACACCTCCTCCTCTCCCTTGGTGCTTGGCGAAGCCTGCGGGATTGCCACGCCCTCCACCACCACCACGCCATTGTGCTGCTCTGGATGGAGTCTTCCTCAACCTCTCCTCTCTCCTTGATGGATCAAGGCATGGGAGACGCCACCGGCTGTACGTGTGTTGGAACGCGGAGGTGCCGTCCGTTCGGCACTAGGATTCCGGTGATTTTGGATCCGACGGAGTACGACTCCATCAACCCCGTTCACTTGAACGCTTCCGCTTAGCGATCTACAAGGGTATGTAGATGCACTCTCCTTCCCCTCGTTGCTAGTTTCTCCATCGATAGATCTTGGTGACACGTAGGAAAATTTTGAATTTCTGCTACGTTCCCCAAGAGTTAATGAGTATTTTTAATTGGGATTGAGGATGCTGTCAACCATTCTAGATGTTTAACAACCACCATGATAGTTAAACAAATTTATTGCTTTGCAGTAGGGAAAAATTGGCTTTTCGCAAAAACATCGTAACCATAGAGCTTTCCACCAGCCATATATGCATGTAGTATAGGCTTACTCTTTCATTATTCTCTATGTGTTACTTTGCCAGCATATTACATGTGCTGACCCGTTTTTGGGCTGCAATGTTTCATCTTTGCAGGATCTTCTGACAGTAAGTGATACGTTAGGGTTACGATTTCTACACTCAACTTTGCCATTGGTGTTGATGGGAATCCATAACCTTGTTACTTCCGCTATTTGGATTGAGGTAATTGTATTTACGTTACTTTATACATGTGATTTACCTCTGTTATAAATACTCGAGTACTGTGTGTGTCAGCATACCGATCCAGGGATGACACTTAAGCACAGAGACTTGATCCATTCGGGTCGGGTCGCTACACAAATCATAATCTTGATCTATGCCAACTCAACAAGTACCATCGGAGACACCTATAGAGCACCTTTATAATCACCCAGTTACGTTGTGATGTTTGGTAGCACACAAAGTGTTCCTTTGGTATGCGGGAGTTGCATAATCTCATAGTCATATGAACATGTATAAGTCATGAAGAAAGCAATAGCGACATACTAAATGATCAAATGCTAAGCTAACGGAATGGGTCAAGTCAATCACATCATTCTCTAATGATGCGATCCCTTTAATCAAATGACAACACATGTCTATGGCTAGGAAATTTAACCATCTTTGATTCAACGAGCTATTCAAGTAGAGGCATACTAGTGACACTCTGTTTGTCTATGTATTCACACATGTACTAAGTTTCTAGTTAATACAATTCTAACATGAATAATAAACATTTATCATGAGATAAGGAAATATAAATAACAACTTTATTATTTCCTCTAGGGCATATTTCCTTCACTTGGTAGCGCCATGGCTCAAAGAAGGCTTCGCGGTGAAGAACTCCGAGATGCAGGGAACGGGGCAACGACGAGCTCCTCGGGAGGCGCGAACATGGCACCGGTTGAGGAGGCTGGTTCCCGTCCAGATAGAGTGATGACAGGCAGGGGATTGCGGTTCTGGTCTCCCGCGAGGTATGGAGGAGGCCGAAGCGCTCATGCACGAGGCTGTGTAGGAGTGGCCTCAGCTTGCTTTGTTGTGGGATGGGCGGCTGGATGGATGGTTAGCTGCTATGATTTGGGCAGCGCGGAAAACCAGGGAGATGGTCAGAGGCTGGATGGAGAAGTTGATCTGGGAGGATCCCGATGGAGATGGTGAGTGGGTGGTGGTGGCATGATGGGAAAGTATGAATGGGACAGGAGACTAGGCTAGGGTTGATCGGTTATATATATAGTAGTGGGATTAGGTTAGGGGATATCTCATCCCTACGATCGAAATTAGATGGTCCGAGAAAAATAGGCTAGGAGAGTCCAACAAAGAACCAAAGATATTTTAGGGATGTTTGGGGATGATCAGGACCCATCGGTCACGACTGCCCGGGTCGGGTTCAGGACAGCTTTTGGACACGCGCGAAGGGTTTGACAAAAGGCGATGGAAGCAAGGGGGTTTGATGGGCTCAGAGAAGAGAGGAAAGGGAGTGGTGTGGTTGATCTGGGAGAAGGTCAACATAGACAAGGAAGAAGCGGCAACTATGAGCGGATGCAAGTTTTTGAAAAATGACGGCAATAGAGTACCGATGCAATGAGAATGATGCCATGATGAATGCAATAAGCAAATAAAACACACGACAACAACGAAAAAACTAGGAAGGCTTTTGGTGCAGTTGTCTCGAGGTCTCACAACACTCCCCCGCTTACAAGACGTCTCACGAGATCTAGGGATGGCACCTGAGAGAAGTGGAATAGGAAGAGGTAAAACAAAGTTGCTTCTTTCACAAACGAGTGTAACCATGAATCTTGAGAGGTTGAACAAATTGAAAGAAAGAATACAATGGAGATGAACGAGATTGCACACACTCTGTTAGCAAAGAGGAATAAGGAACATTACGAGAACCTTGTGGGTTGAAAGACCTGAAACATGAGTTTAACGAACCAAAAGAATATGGAACCTCAATGGTATAACGAGGTAGCCAAGTGTAACATCCCAAATTTTCAATTTGGAATGTTATACATAGAGCATCAATGCATATCATATTTTTGTTGCATTTCTGCCTCGATCCTAGAAATTCTACACAACTCAAGGACCCACGGAGAGAGTTGGGGATTTCGTTATTTTCAAATTTGAGTTTTCTCAAATTTTGAAAATAGGATCATTTGATTTTAATTATTTTATCTTCAATTATTTCTATTACAAAAATATGAGAGAGGGAATAAAATGACTTTCCCAAAATAAAGAAATAATGAGGATTTAATAATAAAATCAAATAAGATTTTATTTCGGAGTTTTTCGCCTTTTTATTTGAATATAGGAAAAATTCGCGTTTTTCAAAATTGCATTTAGGCCCCAAATAAAAGTTCATCTAGTCCGGCTTGATTTTAGAAGCGGGAAAATTTATTCGGGATTTTTGGAGTCCGTTTAGTATTTCTTTTATTTTTCTTCTGCTGGAATTATTTAAAAAACCGGCGCACCGACCTCTGAGCCGTGTCACTTTGGGACACCCGGCCCATGAGGGCTTTAAAAGCCGGCCCACCGGGGCGAACCCTAGCGTCAAGCCGCCCGACCCAGCCCGCCGCCGCCTTGACCAGCCGCCGCCCCCGCCGACCCGCCATTGCTGCTTGGCCAGCGGACCCCACCGCCGTCGCCGGATCCCGCCGCCGAGGTTCGCCGTGCCTCGACTTACGTGCCTTCGGTTTTTTAAAAAAAACCAAACGGTTTTCGTCGGTTTATTTTTTTCTTTAGACGGTTTTTTTCGGTTCGGTTAAATAGCGAGCGTTAATTCGTTCGTTCGTTTTTAACGAACGCGTTCGTCAGATTAGTTTAGTTAAACAAACGTCCATTCGTTAACCTGTTCGTCGTTTTTCTTTTTCTCGGATTTAATCCGTGATTCTTCTGATCGCGATTCCTGATCCGATTTTCGTTTTAGTATAAATTTTCGCTCGTTTATCGGAATCAGGCGATTCAAGCTCCTGGAGTTTCGTCTCGAAACTCTCTTTCCGAATAACCAACTTAAACAAGTTTTTGCCTCTGTAAAATTTGACTTAGATCCAGATTAGTAAAACGGAGCTGTTTTCTTTCGTCGTTTGACTTTCGTTGCTTCGTTTGATTTGTTTCTTTTTGCAAACCGGAGTTCTTAAGTTGAACTATCTGGTTAGATCTATTTGAGTTTTACCTGTGCATTAGATGAGTACTTATTGTATGCTTGTTTGTTTGTCTGCGATAGAATACCCGGAGTGCGCCGCCTGTTACTTCGAGTCTCTAGGTTTCGCGGATCATCAGCAAGGCAAGTAATACTTTGATCATACTCTTTTCTACTACCCAGTTTTATTGCATTAGATCAATCCCCAAACATTGCATGATTAGGATCTAATTAAATTGTGGGATGGGAAGTAGATGAGGTAGTACCTATTACCTGATTTATATTCAAACCTTTGGGAGTCACTTCTACGTTTGCTTATTATGCCATGCTATGCTAGTAGACGTCGATTGGGTGAGTGTATCCCATGACAGATGTGATATTGTTAAATTAATGGTTTATTTAAGGTGGCAACTTAAACACACATCTGGGTGGATTGAGGCACTGGTTTCCATCGAGGACTTGCACTATTTCTTTGGACCGCCACCCGGGCTCAAAGGGATCATGAGATTATTCATGCTAGAAACTTCCGTGTGCAGCCACATGCTACTATGGGCTCTAGCATAGTTGATTAAGTTGTGCGAACTCTTACGGGTGGACTAGCTGATGTAGGGGTTGTAGGTTGGTACGGTCTACCCACATGTAAGGTGCTAGCGCTACGAAGACTATGTCTCGGTCATCCGTTTCTCAAACACCATGTAGTGCGAGAAATCAAGCGGAGGAGATCGAGTCTTGTGGGAAAAGTGCACAAACCTCTGCAGAGTGTATAAACTAATCATGGTTAGCCGTGTCCCCGGTCATGGACATCTTGAGTATCTAGTACGTGGATTATCATGTGAATCTCATCATGGTACTCTAATTAATATTGTTGGGTTGTTAATGAGTACTTTTAATTGGGATTGAGGATGCTGTCAACCATTCTCAATGTTCAACAAGCACCATTATAGTTAAATAAATTTATTCCTTTGCAGTAGGGAAAAATTGGCTTTCATAAAGCTGTAACCATAGAGCTTTCCACCCGCCATATATGCATGTAGTATAGGCTTATTCTTCCATTATTCTCTATGTGTTACTTTGCCGGCATATTCCATGTCTTGACCCGTTTCGGGCTGCAACGTTTCATGTTGCAGACTTTTGAACGACAGTAAGGTGCTTAGGTCGTGGTTCTATACTCGATGATGCCATTGGAGTTGATGGACTCGCTTATTCTTCCAAGCCTTCCGCTGTTATCGCTATCGGATGGCCTTAAGCCATATTTATTTTGTTAAGTTCTCTCTTGAGACATTCGATGTAATAAGTGTGTGATTGCTACTCTGTTATAAATCCTTGATCTTGTGTGGTGTCGGCATTCTTGATCCGGGGATGACACTTGAGCACGAGATCGGTATTTGAGGTCCAGTCGCTACAAAGATGGTATTAGAGCACACTTGTTGTGAGGACACGACCATTAAGCTAAAGCCCTAGATCACTACTCTCCTCTCATTTCTAACTCCTCATCTTTTCTACTCTTCTAGGATGGCCAGAGCGAGGATCAAGTTCACCCCCGGATGAAGATACACCCTTTGGGCGACACACGAAGGAAGTCACTAAGTACTGAACATCGGAATACCAAGCTTCACGGGACCTAGAATTCCACCTTACGAAGAAAAATTTGGAAGATTCAAGCTCAAGTTCCGGAAGGGCGCTTGTGCGATCCACGGAGCCCATAGAGTGTGTTTTAATGCACCAACTTGAGTGCAGGGAAAGAGCATGGCAGCTCACATAACCATGGGGCGCATTGGAGAAGTTTACAAAGAAGACCTCAAGAATACTATCTACCAGATTTGCGGGCGCCGAGATGAACAATGGGAGATAGTTGGCACTAAGAAGGATCGATCCATTGCAGCTTTCATCCAGGAGTTAAATCAGCACATTCGACGCCAGGAGAACCAGATGTGCGCATACTTGATGGAGTTGAAGACAGCAAAGGCCAAGATTATCGAACTAGAAGGAGAACTGAAGGCCACTCGCAAGGACTACATGGAGGAGATTGTAGCTCTAGTGAGACAAAACAGCGATCTTAAGGAGAAGATTGAAGAACTCATGGGAAATTCAGCACCCAGAGGAGAATATGAAGATTGCATCTGTCCAGAGAACTACATCATCATCGACGACACCGATTCCGATCCTAGTGATGATGACTTCGAAGATGAAGCTGGAGCAGATATCATGGAGTCTTCATCGGAGCAGTTTTTCTAGTTGACCACCATAACAGTAGTAGATTCCCCCATTAAAAATTAGTTTTAGTTCCAGCACTTTGTAACGATAGTTAGACTGTTGTATGCCCTTGTTTGAATTGATTGGAGTGATATTGTGTGTTTTTTCTCATGTGCATATGGGTAGTGTTTTCTCCCTAGACCTCATTCTATTCTTAACTCTCGTCTTTTCTATAAACCCTCAGATGCCTCCGAGACGCGACCCCGGATTTGTTTTCTCGCCGGAGATTACTTAGTTGATTCAGCAGCAGAATGCCTTGATTCAAACATTGGTACAGAACCAAGGCAGCAACAACAACAACAACAACAACAACAACAACAACAACCCACCGCCACCACCACCTGTTGACCATTTGACCTGTTTCTTAAGGCTGAATCCGTCGGTGTTTTTTAGTAGCACCGAGCCAATTGTTGCAGATGATTGGCTCCGCAAAGTAGGGAGGGAGTTGACCACTGCAGGATGTACAGATGGGGAAAAGGTGAAATTTGCCGCACATCAGCTTGAAGGACCCGCAGCGACATGGTGGGAGAATTTTACAGCCACTTACCATGTAGACAACATCACATGGGATCAGTTTCAACAAGCTTTCCGTCTGCCCATGTTTCAGAGGAGCTATGGCCATGAAGAAGCGTGAGTTTATAACTTGCGCCAAGGAGGACAGACGGTTGGCGATATGTGGATGACTTTAGTAAGCTAGCACGTTATGCCCCGGATAGCGTTGCTACTGGACGCAGCTAAGCGAGGAGAAGTTTCTAGAAGGACTGAATGATGAGCTGAGCATGCAGTTGATGGTAGCCACCTTCAATAACTACCAGGAGTTAGTAGATCGTGCTCTTATGATTGAAGGAAGCAGCAGCAGATTGACAATCGCAAGAGAAAGTATGGACAGGGAAGTATAACTCGGAGCTCGTGAAACTTCGCTTTACCCGAAGCCGGAGGACAATTTCAGCATACTCACGGAGGAGGTAGCTCGCACAACCATAATGGCACCAAGAATGGAAAGCGGGAATGGAGGAAGCAATGGACAAAACCGCACCAACCCGTCAACACCATCCAAGGTAGACCTGAGCCATATCACTGTTTTAAGTGCCGTAAGATGGGCATTATGCAAATGATTGTCCGAAGGCCAAAATGGTAATGGCAATGGAAGCTCGGAAAGAAGCGAACCCTTTCAACAGGGGACAAGTGAACCACGTTACCGTGGAGGAGGTTGAAGCTCAGCCGGACGCGATAATAGGTAAGTTTTGGTTAAGACATTTCTGCAGTTGTTCTTTTTGATCTTGGTGCATCGCATTCATACATATCAAGGGATTTGTGGATAAGTATAAATTACCAACCCAAGCCCTTAGGTCACCCATGCTAGTAACCTCACCCGGAGCAGAATATATGGCAAGTATATGGTGCGATCGACTGCCATTAAGGATTGGACACTATGTACTTCCCTCAGACCTAATACTTCTGGAATCGCAAGGATTGGATGTGATATTAGGCATGGATTGGTTATCAAAGTATGGAGGGAACATACATTGCGCCAGTAAGTCAATTTTGCTTACCACCCCAGAAGGAAGGAGAATCAAGTTTGTATCACGGCATGAGCCAAGGAGAGCACATGTAAATTCCTTAACATGAGTTGTGTAGGAGGAAGTACCAGTGGTAAGGTATTACCCGGACGTGTTTCCGGAAGAGTTGCCAGGCATGCCACCGGACGAGAGACATTGAATTTCTGATTGAACTACTACCGAGCCTTTGGGCGATATCTAAGAGACCGTATAGGATGCCAACCCAAGATTTGGAGGAAATTAAGAAGCAGATTAAGGAGTTACTGGATAAAGGTTTTATTCGCCCAAGTTCTTCGCCTTGGGGATCACCAGTACTTCTAGTGGAGAAGAAGGATGGATCTTTAAGAATGGTTGTTGATTATCGAGGATTGAATGAAGTAACCATTAAGAACAAATACCCGTTGCCAATGATCAACGACTTGTTTGACCAATTGCAAGGAGCTAAAGTATTTTCAAGATCGATTTGCGATCGAGGATACCATCGATTGAAGATTCGGGAGCGAGGATATACCCAAAACGGCTTTTACCACAGTGCAGGCTGTATGAGTATACCATTATGTCATTTGGTCGACTAACGCCCACCTATTTTATGAACATGATGAACAAGGTGTTTATGGAATTTTTTGGATAAGTTCGTCGTGGTATTCATTGACGATATCTTGGTCTACTCAAAGAATGAAGAAGAACATAAGGAGCATTTGCGTTTGGTACTCGAGAAGCTCAGAGAACATCAGTTGTATGCCAAGTTCAGCAAGTGTGAGTTTTGGTTGAAGGAAGTTGGATTTCTCGGACATGTTATATCCGGAGAAGGTATAGCAGTAGACCCCACTAAAGTTGCCACGGTGACAAACTGGGAAGCGCCAACAACAGTTGGAGAGATCCGGAGTTTCCTTGGACTCACGAGGATACTACCGGAGATTCATTGAGAATTTCTCGAGGATTGCGAAGCCCGTGATGAATTATTGAAGAAGGATACCAAGTTTATTTGGGTGAGGAGTGTGAGGCTAGTTTCCAAGAGTTGAAGAAGCGTTTGGTTACCTCACCAGTATTAATCCTGCCAGACCAAAGCAAGGATTACGAAGTTTATTGCGACGCTTCACGTCGAGGACTTGGAGCAGTGCTTATGCAGGAAGGAAGAGTTGTTTCGTATGCTTCACGACAGCTGAAACCTCACGAATTAAACTATGCCACGCATGATTTGGAGTTAGCAGCCATAGTGCATGCATTGAAAACATGGAGACATTTCCTCATTGGAAATCATTGTGAGGTGTATACGGATCACAAGAGTTTGAAGTACATCTTCACGCAGAAGGAGTTAAATCTCAGGCAGAGAAGATGGTTGGAGCTCATCAAGGATTATGATATGAGATTGCATTACCACCCCGGAAAGGCTAACGTGGTAGCAGATGCGTTGAGCCGTAAGATTCATGTTAACATCCTAATGACCGGAGGTTTACCAAAAGAATTAGCCGAGGAATTTCAGGAGCTATGTTTGGAAATAGTTCCGCGAGGCTATGTAGCAGCGTTGGAGATTCAATCTACTTTGATGGACAAAATCAGAGAAGCATGATCACACGAAACGAAAGTTGAACAGAACAAGATGAAGCCTTGTAATGATTTAGATGGAGCTTTGCAACAAAATAATTGAGAGCTTGGAAATCTGGAAGAAAAGATGAAGCACTTGAAACCGAGAATTTGGTATCATGAACGAACTCCGGAATAAGGAATTTAGATCACTTGGGTGAAACAAGAATAAGAATAATTTTATGCGTATGCTTCACCAATTGAAATTGATGACAAGCAACGGATTAGGCATACTACTGATTCTTCTTGAAAAACTTGAAGTGAAATATAGCGCAAACTTGAGAAATTTTTCAACAAATCACCGGTAGGATTTTAGAAAGAACGAATAAATTAATATGTTAACAAAGAAGAGGAACCTTGAACGAACCACCGTAAGAATCTAAAACGAACAAAGAAAAAGAATGAATCACCGGGAAGGATTAGAGAACGAATGAAGATACTTGATGAATTTAGATACGAGAGCACGAAGAGATCACAAGCTGACTAGAGAATACTTGAACAAAGCACCGGAAGAATACGGAGACGAACGAAGAGGCATGCATTGAGAAGAATTGCGTGTCGGCGTTCTGGGAACGGGGGTCCCCAGACTTGCCTGCCTCATGGCCTGGCGTGGCTAGGCAGCCGGGCATCTGACCCATCTTCATCAACAAGGCATCCAAGACCTTCGCGAGGTCCAAGCCTCATGGCAGACTGGCACAAGACTTCCTATGGAGTGACCTAGCCGGGCAGCCTCACGAGGCCCGGAGATATCAAAGGCGGGCAAACCTCATGAGGACTCGTGACTTGAGCCATGATGAGCGGTGCAAAGAGGCGCCCGAGTAGCGTGGCGTCCCATTTCCTCTTTGGTGTTAAGGGGCATGCGCAGCAGAAGAATGCGAGGCATCGAGGCAAAGGTTGCCATATTGGTGCAACAAGACCAAGACCAGGAGGACGGCAAGGCGGAGGTCATCGTCGAGCCCAAGACGGCGTCATCCCAGTGCTTTTCGCAGGCGAATACCGCTTTTGTCAGGATAGCTTGTACTAGCTGTCCCCCTTCAAATTTTCCCACCGTTGTTGGCTCCCTTCCTGCTCAATATTTGGAAAGACGACCAGGGCCTATATAAGTAGAGCTAGCCACCACAGTAGGGGCATCTGATCTGAGCTTGATCCAATCCGATCGAGAGCCTAGCCATAAGAACACCTCAACCTCAGGAGGTTGTTCTTCCCTTATACTGTTCATCATCAGCCCAAGAGGCAATCCGTCCACCACCACACTTGACTAGGGTATTACACCACGATGGTGGCCTGAACCAGTATAAACCTCATGTCTCTTTCTGTGTTGTGAGTTCGGCGAGTTCGTGCGCAAGATCTTAGCGAGCTTGAGCGTAGAACGGTAGGAGGGAAAGACTTCACGCGCACCCCTGTGTTCGAACCTTAAGGGTTTGCCGGAGCCCCACATCTGACATTTGGCGCGCCAGGTAGGGGTGCGCCATGGTTTCTCTTCCATCGGTTCGTTGCTCCGTCGCTCCGTCGTTTCCATGGCGGACGCTCGCTGTGCTCGAGCTGAGCGTCGGGCTGCCCTCTTCGCCCGCGTCGCTCAGACGGCTCCTGTAGGCGGGCCACCTCGTCGTTCTCCGTCTCCCGTCGCCAACGCTGCCACCAGCCCGGCGGGGAACGAGCAGCAGGCGTCCTCGCTGCATCCTTCGGTGCGGCAAGATGGCCGCACCGCTACTCCGTCGCTCACCCCTGCTGGTTCTTCGTCCTGCGCACACCGCGCTCCCATGGAGGCACGAGCCGCGCTCATCGTGGCGAACGAGCTCCTTCGCTATCGCCCTGTCGACGAGTTCTACAAGGAGTGGCTCGACCACGTCGCCGAGCTCGTCCGCGCTGCAGGGGGCTCTTCAGCGCCGTCCAACTCTCTGCCTCCCCCTCAACCAGCCGCGGAGGATGGAAATCATGGCGTGCCTCCACCACCTCGACCCCAAGACGGTGCCTTGGCACCAAGGCGCGCACCTCCGCGGTGTGATCCACCGCGCCTGGCGCACGTGCGCGAAGAAAGAAGCTGCCAAGAAATCCCTTGGCCGCGAGAGGCCGCACCCGCGCTCCCCGCGACACCTCGTCAAGACCGCGCACCACCCGCAACGGCGTAGCGCGAACCCCATCAAGACCAAGCTCCACCCCCGAAGTGGGCCCCGGCAACCACATCCGGCTGCCGCGCCTTCACCCCCGAGCTGCCTAGCGTCGCCTGGCCAGGCAAGTTCAAGCCAGACCTGCCTCCTTGCTATGATGGCACTGCAGACCCCGCGGAGTTCCTGCAGCTCTATGAGATAAGCATCGAAGCGGCCAACGGCGACGAGAAAGTCATGGCGAACTAGTTCCCCATGGTTCTCAAGGACGCGGCCCGCTCCTGGCTCCGGAACCTACAGCACGGCTCAATCTCCTCCTGGGACGAGATGCGTGACCGCTTCGTCGCCAACTTCCAGGGCACTCCCGACCGCCCACCGGCCACGGGCGACCTGCGCCGCGTCAAGCAACAGCCAGGAGAAACTCTCCAGAAGTACATCCAGCCCTTCAACGACACCCGCCTCAAGATCCCCAAGGTCAAGGACGAGGCCATCATCTCCGGGTTCTCCGACGGCGTACGTGACGTCAATATGAAGGAAGAGCTGGCTATCCACAAGGAGCTCGGCACTTCTCAAGAGCTGTTCAACCTGGCGACCAAGTGCGCAAGAGCTGAGGAGGGGCGACTCTCTCTCCTCGAACTACCAGCCGCAGCAGCAGAGGAGAAGAAGACCAAGGCCAAGGACGTGAAGCGCAAGGAGGCAGTGGTGCTCGCAGCAGAGCCCGACACCAAGAGAGGCAGAGACCATCCTGAGTCGTCCAAGAACAATCGGCCGTTCTGCGCCTTCCACAACCTGAACACCCACAACACCAGTGACTTCCAAGAGCTTAGGGCCATATGAGAAGGACGCTACGGTCGACGCCCCGAGCGCAACGACCGAGGCTACAGCTGTGGAGGAGGACGTGGAGGTGGACAATGGGAAGTCCGTGGCCCATGCCAGGAGTGGCGCGACCGGCCTCGCGAGGATCGCTGGCAGGACCAACCTCGTGAGGGCGCCTGGAGAGACCCGCCTCGTGAGGATCGCCCCCAGGGCAACACCAGTCTTCCCCCGCTGCCGCCATCGAGAAGGAACGATGACCACCACCAGGACAAGGGGATTGGGGGCTTCCAGGAGCCACGCGCGATCGCTTGCATCTTGGGCGGTGCGCAAGCCCTAGCCTCTCAGTGCATCTTCAAACAGTTCGCTCGCAAGGTGAATGTTGCGCTCCCCAAGCTCGAGGCCACGCGCCCACTCAGGTGGTCCCAATGTGCCATCACCTTCAACTCGGCAGACCAGCTCAAGTGTGCGGCCACCGCAGGCTCACTCCCTATGCTATGCTCCCCAGTCATCAGCAATGTGCAAGTCACCAAGACTCTCATCGACGGCGGCGCAGGGCTTAATGTCCTGTCCGTCGACACGTTCGACAACCTTCAAGTGCCCTATGAGCAGCTCCAGCCGACCAACCCTTTCTCAGGAGTGACTGATGGTTCCACCACACCGATAGGGCAAGTCTGCCTGCCCGTCACCTTCGGCAAGCGCGAAAACTACCGCACCGAGCTCATCGACTTCGACGTCGCACGCATCCGCCTGCCGTACAATGCCATCCTCGGGTATCCAACCCTGGCCAAGTTCATGGCGGTCATTCATCACGGCTACAATGTTATCAAGATGCCAGGAAGCGGATGAATCATCACGGTCCCGTGTGAAGAGAGGGATGTGGTGTGCTCTTTTGAGCGCGCCTTTCAAGCCGCAGCAATCGACGACACCGACAGCAGAAGTGAAGGCCCTCCGGAGACCGTCCCCAAGAAGAAGTTGCCACGTCGCTCAGGACCCCAAGGAGGTGGCGTCGCATCAGGAGCCTCATCCGGATAGGCGCCCGTCCTAGGGGCGCCTCCCTCCATCGCACAGGGAGGCGCGCCCGGTGCCCTCCTCGGGCAGGGCTCAGGGGCTCTCTTCTGGAGGGCCTCAGACCTTGCCAACCTCACGAGGGAGGCGCTTGGGCACCACTTGGAGGCGTGCTTCACGACACGTTTCCCTCAGGAGAACACAGGGCAAGGAGTGCCCAGCAGCCAGGAGTTCACCCAAGAGTTGCAAGAAGCAAGAGCCATGCGCGGACACAGCCGAACACAGGGCGCAACACCCCATCCGGGCGAGGATACCGGGCTGCGTCTCTGCTTTGATGTCCCAGGGCTCAACAGGGCTGCATCTCAGGAGTGCTTCTGGCCATCACGTGCGGGCCGCTGTGAGGGCCCACCACACAGCTATGTTCGCATGCCCTTCGGCTTGCCAAGCGTGGCGTCGGCCCATCAACGCAACTTGCGGCAGGTCCTGGTGTATCAGGAGGCTAGGATCCGCGCCGTTCAGGAGGAGATGGAGACGCTCTTCATGGAACCTCCTGAGCCCCCAGAGCCTCCCGAGGCTTAGGGTCCCAGTGGCTCATGAGGAGTCGCCCCTTCAACGGTGGCTTCAGCTACATCAATTCTAATTCGTCTATAGAACCAGGTGACATCTTCCAAGTTCGTTTAAGCTGGGAGCGCCCCTCGGGCTGCATCATTCCTAGGTCACGTGGGACCGACCCTGTGGCATGTATCCCTCTTGTTTAAGTATTTAGCTTACCTTGCTGGGGGCGCCCCTCGGGCTACATCATCCCCAAGCCGCTCGGGCCAGGCCCAGTGGCATGTACCTTCCTGTATTTATCCAAGTCAATATGCCTTTTATGCTTAATGCCAACGGCTATCGCCTGCTCGATCATCGCCTCCCCCGGAGCCTTCACACAGGCACGACGCTGGTGCATGGGTCCGTCCCTGCCACGCCCAACAAATCCGAGTGGCTGAGCTCTGGCTCGCGGCACGCGCCGCACACGTCACCTCACCAGGCCCTCGGTGCCTTCGCCTCACCCAGAGCAACCAGCGACGAGCTAACAGCTGTAACGATCAACCATGCTCCTTCTTGTGCCTGTTCACAGGAGTCCCGAGGGAAGGATAGCTGATCGTACCGCGAGTATCCTTTTCTTCGTGCGATCCGCTTGCGCATTAAAAGGGGGAATCCTGAGCATCGCGACTCAGGAGCTCTTACTGGCTCTCCAACCCTCACCCCCTGGCCTTGACCATGGCATCGCGACCTGGCATACCAGCGGTGGCTGAGCTCGCTCGAGGGCGGGGACCTGAGGACGTAGAGCATGAAGGAGAGCATGGGGAAGGGAAACTCGTACGGGCCAGCCTGTCTATGCCGCATTAGTTGGCGCACAACCCTAGCGCAACATCATGAGTCGCCGTGACATCAACAAGATAAGTCTTGCACCCGAATTGGCTAAGTGTTTAGGCGTAATGGTCGCGCGCGCCCTGCCGCAACCCTGTTGTGGCCAGGTCAACTCCCTTTCTGTCTTTACCATGGCTACTTGGGCGCTAAGGGGGACCTCCTTAGCATCGCGCCTCAGGGGCTCTTACTGGACCTCGGGCCATGCACCTCCTGGCCTTGACCACAAAGACGCGACACAGCATACCAGCGACGGTATGAGCTTTGGGACGGGACCTCGTGATAGAACAACAAGCTATCGTGAGGAAAGAAAGGGAGGGACCGAGCCTTAACGGGCGGTGGAAACTACCAAGATGGAGTACGGTAGGGGCAGAGGGAATTTCCGGTGGAGCGGTGAAATGCATTGAGATCGGAAAGAACACCAACGGCGAAAGCACTCTACTGGGCCGACACTGACATGAAGAGACGAAATCTAGGGGAGCAAATGGGATTGGAGACCCCAGTAGTCCTAGCCGTAAATGATGGATACTAGGTGTTGTGCGACTCGACCCGTGAAGTGCTGTAGCTAACACGTTAAGTATCCCGCCTGGGGAGTACATTCGCAAGAATGAAACTCAAAGGAATTGACGGGGGGCCACACAAGCGGTGGAGCATGTGGTTTAATTCGATGCAAAGAGAAGAACCTTACCAGGGCTTGACATGTCGCGAATCCTCTTGAAAGAGAGGGTGCCCTCGAGCAGCGGACACAGGTGGTGCATGGCTGTCGTCATTTCGTGCCGTAAGGTGTTGGGTTAAGTCTCGCGAATGAGCACAACCCTCGTGTTTAGTTGCCACTATGAGTTTGGAACCCTGAGCAGACCACGGTGTTAAGCGGAGGAAGGAGAGGATGAGGCCAAGTCATCATGCCCTTATGCCCTAGGTGACACACGTGCTACAATGGGCAGGACAAAGGGTCGCGATCTCGCGAGGGTGAGCTAACTCAAAACCCATCCTCGATTCGGATTGCAAGCTGCAACTACTTTGCATTAAGCAGGAATCGCTAATAATCGCCCGGTCAGCCATACGGCGGTGAATCCATTCCTGGCCTTGTACACACCGCCCGTCACACTATAGGAGCTGGCCATGTTTGAAGTCATTACCCTTAACCGTAAGGAGGGGGATGCCTAAGGCTAGGCTTTGCGGTTGGAGTGAAGTCGTAATAAGGTAGCCGTCTTTGGAAGGTGCGGCTGGATCTCTCCTTTTCAAGGAGAGCTAATGCTTATGCTTATTGTGTAGTTTGGTTTGACACTTCTTCACGCCCAAAAGAAGGCAGCTAAATGCGAGCTAAACTTGGATATGGAAGTCTTCTTTTCGTTTAGGGTGAAGTAAGACCAAGCTCATGAGCTTATTATCCTAGGTCGTAACAAATTAGTTGATCTTGATAGAATCCTTTTTGGCATCCCCATGTCCCCCAGTGGTGTGGCGGCATGGGGATGTCAAGGAAAGGATGGAGTTTTTCTCGCTTTTGGCGTGTGAGGCCTCCTTTGGGAGGCCAGCAGCGACAGGCTATTAGCTCAGTTGAAGAGCGCCTCGATAATTGTGTCGTTGTGCGGGCTGTGAGGGCTCTCAGCCACATGGATAGTTCAATGTGCTCATCGGCGCTGATTCAAGATGTGGATCATCCAAGGCACATTAGCATGGCATACTCCTCCTGTTTTAATCGGAGTTTGAAACAACACAAACCTCTCCTCAGGAGGATAGATGGGGCGATTCAGGTGAGATCTCATGTAGATCTAACTTTCTATTCACTCGTGGGATCCGGGCGGTCCGGGGCACCACGGCTCCTCTCTTCTCGAGAATCCATACATCCCTTATCAGTGTGTGGAGAGCTATCTCTCGAGCACAGGTTGAGGTTCGTCCTCAACGGGAAAATGGAGCACCTAACAACACATCTTCATAGACCAAGAACTACGAGATCACCCCTTTCATTCTGGGGTGACGGAGGGATCGTACCATTCGAGCCTTTTTTTCATGCTTTTCGGCGGTCCTGAGAAAGCAAAGCAATCAATAGGACTTTCCTAATCCTCCCTTCCTTTCGGGAAGAACGTGAAATTCTTTTTCCTTAAATGGGAGCAGAGCAGGTTTGAAAAAGGATCTTAGAGTGTCTAGGGTTGGGCCAGGAGGGTCTCTTAACGCCTTCCTTTTTCTCGCCCATCGGAGTTATTTCCCAAGGACTTGCCATGGTAAGAGGGAGAAGGGGAAGAAGCACACTTGAAGAGCGCAGTACAATGGGGAGTTGTATGCTGTGTTGGGAAGGATGAATCACTCCCTAAAAGGAGTCTATTGATTCTCTCCCAATTGGTTGGATCGTAGGGGCGATGATTTACTTCACAGGCGAGGTCTACGGTTCAAGTCCAAGATGGCCCAGCTGCGCCACGGAAAAGAATAGAAGAAGCATCGACTCTTTCATGCATACTCCACTTGGCTAGGGGGGATATAGCTCGATTGGTATAGCTCCGCTCTTGCAATTGGGTCGTTCTTGATTCTGGGTTGGCTGTCTAATTGTCCAGCGGTAATGATAATATCTTGTACCTGAACCGGTGGCTCACTTTTTTCTAAGTAATGGGGAAGAGGACTGAAACATGCCTTGAAAGACTCTAATGAGACAAAAATTTGGGCTATCAAAAGGTAGAGGAGGTAGGATGGGCAGTTGGTCGATCTAGTATGGATCGTACATGGACGATAGTTGGAGTCGGCGGCTCTCCTAGGCTTCCCTCATCTGGGATCCCTGGGAAGAGGATCAAGTTGGACCTTGCGGATAACTTGATGCACTATCTCCTTCAACCCTTTGGCGAAATGTAGCAAAGGAAGGAAAATCCATGGAGCGACCCCATTGTCTCCACCCGTAGGAACTACGAGATCACCCCAAGGACGCCTCGGCGTCCAGGGTCATGGACCAACCATAGACCCTGTTCAATAAGTGGAACACATTAGCCGTCCGCTCTCGGTTGGGCAGTAAGGGTCGGAGAAGGGCAATCACTGTTCTTAAAACCAGCGTTCTTAAGATCAAAGAGTCGGGCGGAAAAAGGGAGAGCTCCCGTTCTGGTTCTCTCTGAATGGATTCCCGGAACCACAAGAATCCTTAGAATGGGATTCCAACTCAACACCTTTTATTTTGAGATTTTGAGAAGAGTTTCTCTTTGGAGAGCACAGTACAATGAAAGTTGTAAGCTGTGTTCGGGGGGGAGTTATTGTCTATCGTTGGCCTCTATGGTAGAACCCGTCGGGGAAGCCTGAGAGGCGGTGGTTTACCCTGTTGCGGATGTTAGCGGTTCGAGTCCGCTTATCTCCAGCCGGTGAACTTAGCGGAGACTATGATAGCGATAGCACAGAATTTTGCCAATTCGGCAGTTCGATCTATGATTTCACATTCATGGACGTTGATAAGATCCTTCCATTTAGTAGCACATTAGGATGGCATAGCCTTAACGTTAATGGCGAGGTTCAAAAGAGGAAAGGCTTGCGGTGGATACCTAGGCACCCGAGAGACGAGGAAGGGCGTATGTGCGACAAAATGCTTCGGGAGTTGAAAATAAGCATAGATCCGGAGATTCCCAAATAGGTCACCTTTTAAACTGCTGCTGAATCCATGAGCAGGCAAGAGACAACCTCGCAAACTGAAACATCTTAGTAGCGGAGGAAAAGAAAGCAAAAGCGATTCCGTAGTAGCAAAGCAACCTAAATGGGAGCAGCCTAAACTGTCAAAAACGGGGTTGTGGGAGAGCAATACAAGCGTTGTGCTGCTAAGCGAAGCGGTTGAGTGTCGCACCCTAGATGGCTAAAGTCCGATGGCGAAAGCATCACTAGCTTACGCCCGACGCGAGTAGCATGGGGCACATGGAATCCCGTGTGAATCAGCAAGGACCACCTTGGAAGGCGGATACTCTGGGTGACCGATAGCTAAGTAGTACCGTGAGGGAAAGGTGAAAAGAACCCCGGTGGCAAGTGAAATAGAATGTGAAACTGCGGCTGAGCTCCCAAGCGGTGGGAGGGAAAGTGATCTCGACCGCGTGCTGTTGAAGAATGAGCGGCGACTCATAGGTAGTGGCTTGGTTAAGGGAACGGAACCCACCGGAGCCGAGCAAAGCGAGTCTTAATAGGGCGATTCTCACCGCTTATGGACCCGAACCTGGGTGATCTATCCATGACAAGGATGAAGCTTGGATGAAACTAAGCAGAGGTCCGAACCGATCGATGTTGAAGAATCAGCGGATGAGTTGTGGTTAGGGTGAAATGCCACTCGGACCCGAGCTAGCTGGTTCTCCCGAAATGCATTGAGGCACAGCAGATTGATTGGACATCTAGGGGTAAAAGCACTGTTTCGGTGCGGGCTCTTGAGTGGTACCAAATCGAGGCAAACTCTGAATACTAGATATGACCCAAAATAACAGGGTCAAGGTCGGCCGGTGAGACGATGGGGATAAGCTTCATCATCGAGAGAAACAACCGGATCACCAGCTAAGGCCCTAAATGACCGCCGATGATAAAGGAGGTGGGGGTGCAAAGACAGCCAGGAGGTTTGCCTAGAAGCGGCCACCCTTTAAAGAGTGCATAATAGCTCATCGATCGAGCGCCCTTGCGCTGAAGATGAAACAGGGCTAAGCGATCCGCCAAGTTGTGGGATGTCAAAATGCATCGGTGAGGGAGCATTCCGCCTTAGAGGGAAGCAACCATGGCGGGGTCGACGATGCGGAAGCAAGAATGTCGGCTTGAGTAACGAAAACATTGGTGAGAATCAATGCCCCGAAAACCCAAGGTTTCCTCCGCAAGGTTCGTCCATGGAGGGTGAGTCGGGGCCTAAGATCAGGCCGAAAGGCGTAGTCGATGGACAACAGGTCAATATTCCTGTACTACCCCTTGTTGAGTACGGAGGGGCGGAGGAGGCTAGGTTAGCGTAAAGATGGTTATAGGTTTAAGGACACAAGGTGACCCTGCTTTTCAAGGTAAGAAGGGTAGACAAAATGCCTCGAGCCGAGGTCCGAGTTCAAGCGCAGAAGTGCTGAAGTATGAGCCCGTGGACTAGCGATTGCTTCTCCACGAGGCTCATACCAGCGCCTGGTGCTGAAATATGTAAGCGATGCCATACTCCCGGGAAAAGCTCGAACGACCTTCAACAAAAGGGTACCTATACCCAAAACCGACACAGGTGGGTAGGTAGAGAATACCTAGGGGCGCGAGACAACTCTCTCTAAGGAACTCGGAAAAATAGCCCCATAACTCGGAAAAACACAGGTCTCCGCAAAGTCGTAAGACCATGTATGGGGGCTGAGGCCTGCCCAGTGCCGGAAGGTCAAGGAAGTTGGTGAACTGATGACAGGGAAGCCGCAATCGAAGCCCGATGAAGCAGGCCGTAACTATAACGGTCCTAAGGTAGCGAAATTCCTTGTCGGGTAAGTTCCGACCCGCACAAAAGGTGTAACGATCTGGGCACTGTCTCGGAGAGAGGCTCGGTGAAATAGACATGTCTGCCTCTAAAAGTTGCAGTTTCTTATCTGAAACTGAAGTTGCAGTTTCTTATCTAAAACTGAAACTTGCAGTTTCTTCTCTGGGAATCACATTGTCTGCACTTTTATGCTCCTATGATACTACATTTTTTTAAGTGCTAAAAATAGATCTCTAGAATTCATAAAATACTTCATATGACCAATACTTCAAATCCGAAATTCAAAAGACATTCATATCTGAAAGTACTCTCAAAATACACAACACAAAACACAATTCACAACCTACAAATACTAACAACCCTAAGCTCCTCCTGACAATAAACAACCTGCCCGAATATTGGGCTTGGGGGCAGTCCCTCCTATTCCTCGCTGGCAGACAGCCACCCCATGAGATGATGTGAACGGCGAGGGAGAGGATGGTGGGGAAGCGTCATCGGGCCAACTGCTTTTCTCCTCTTGCAGTTGGGTTCGGTCGACGAAGACTCCACCGGCTCGCTCTGGCATGACACCCTCACAACGGTACCCTGTAGATGCTCGATCCTTCAATCTCTGGTGGATGCTCCATCTGGGATCAATACTCCAGACACCGCTCCCTCACGATCAGATTCGGTGAATCTGTTTGCCCCATGGCCCAGAGGAGCAGCTCTATGTACTCCCGCGCGACTCCCTTCGGTAGTATCATCGCCTTTTCGCTCTGTTGCAGATATTTGTCCATGGATGTCGCTGTCGCCGCTAGTTGGTCCTTGTTGTCAAACGAAGACTGTATCTCCAACATCGTAGCTAGCTTCACAGGGTCACCGTCTGCGATCCTCACGTATCGGTTGTACTCATCCATCGATCTACTTCTCCACAACACCTTCACTCGCCGGCGGTGGTTTTTGAATGGAAGAGGAGAGGAGTAGTGCTGGTTTTGGATTAGAACAGGAGAGGAGCGATGCTGGTTTTGGATTGGAACATGAGAGGAGAGGCGGTGGTTTTGAAATGGAAGAGGACAGGAGCGGTGCTGGATTTTGATTGGAACAGGAGAGGAGCGGCGGTGGTTTAAGAGGAGAGGAGTGGCATTGGTGTTGGAAGTATTTTTTGTTTTGCGTATTTTGGGTCAAAGTTTGACCACGTACTGTATTCGACAAGCAAAATGTGAATGCATGTCACCAAAAATTGTATCATTTGGTTCGTATCTGAATGTACTTTCAAAATATATTATTTTTGCAACGTATAACATATATTTTATTTGTGAAAATCATGGTCAATTATGACCCAGAATAAAAGGGAGACTAGTTAATGTGGGGTCACTTTCTTAGTTGAAGGGTAAAATGATTTTGATTTTGATCCAGTCACAGCGCGTCGGCCCTTTCGTCCAATCCTAAATCACTGCCGCATACTCCTCTCCCTCTTCTCCATTGTAAAACCACCTCCTCTCCTCTCCATCATCTCAATTCCAAAACCACCGCCTCGCCTCTCCCTCTTCTCCATTGCAAAACCACCTCCTCTCTCCTCGGACGAGGATCCCCTGAGGTATCCCATCCTGCCATTGAGACACTGACACACGGGTCCCACCAAGCGTGGGGCCCACCTGTCAGCGACCAAAAGGCAGGGAAACCTCTCCTCTCCATCATATCCATTCCAAAACCACCGTATTGCCTCTCCCTCTTCTCCATTGCAAAACCACCCTCTGTCGGTCTCAAAACCGGTGGATCTCGGGTAGGGGGTCCTGAACTGTGCGTCTAAGGTCGATGGTAACAGGAGAAAAGGGACACGATATTTACCCAGGTTCGGGCCCTCTCTATGGAGGTAAAACCCTACTTCCTGCTTGATTGATCTTGATGAGTATGAGTATTACAAGAGTTGATCTACCACGAGATCGTAATGGCTAAACCCTAGATATCTAGCTTGTATGACTATGGTAATGTGTATATCTCCCTCCGTACTAAGTCCTTCGGTTCATATAGACACCGGGAGGATCTAGGGTTACACAAGGTCGGTTACAAAGAATGGAATCTACATATTCGGTCGCCAAGGAGAGTCCCATCCGGACACAGGTGCAGTCTTCGGTCTTCGTATCTTCACGGCCCATCAGTTTGGCCCATGGCTAACAGGCCGGAAGCTCGAGGACCCCTTAGTCCGAGACTCCCTCAGTAGCCCCTGAACCTGGCTTCAATGACGAGGAGTCTGGCGCGCAGATTTGTCTTCGACATTGCAAGGCGGGTTCCCTTCTTTCCGGATACTTCACAATGGTCTTCGGACGATCTAGTTCGGCTCGACAGCACGAGTAGCCTATACTTCCACAGAGGGCATAATAATTTATAAGTCCAATCCTCTGGCAACTTTTTACAACACGACATCATGTCAGTCCGGTCATTATTTCGAACCGTTGTTTCGCCTGCGGCCCCATGTTCCAAGACGCGGTTGTCATTGGCATGTCTTATCCAAGCAGAGATCGTGTCCCCTTATTAAGGGATTCTTTTATCGACACAGACGTGGGTAGCCCAACCGTCCTTAGGGTACAACTCCTTGGGAATAGGCAAATTTTAAGGCCTGGGAGGAGGCGTTCGATATTCTCAGCCTTCATAAAGGGGCACAGACCCGCCTTTCCTCTCCACTCTTGCTTCTTCCGCGACTCTTACTACCTCGAGTTCCAACACCCAGGTTTCACCCTCCGCAAGCCTTAGTCATGTCCGGATCCAGCCATCAAGGCCGGTGGGTGGTTTCTTCTGTCACAGAGGAGGATATCGTGAAGCTTCGGGCGGCAAGATATCTGAACGCAAAAATCCTCCATCGGCTTCCCACGGAGGGGCAGGTTATCCCTACCCCTAGATCCGACGAGAGGGTCGTGTTCGTTTCCCACTTCCTCCGAGGATTAGGGTTCGCCTTAATCCCTTCGTCCGGGGGCTCATGTTCTATTATGGACTAGATTTTCACGATCTCGCCCCGAACTCTGTTCTTCTCATCTCGGCGTCTATCGTCACGTGCGAAGCCTTCCTGCGAACTCCTCCACACTTCGGCTTGTGGCTCAAGACCTTCAATGTGAAACTGCAAATGATAGAGGGGGAGCAGGCGGAGTGCGGCGGTGCCTCAGTGGGCAAGCTTACCAGCGCTATTTGGCTAAAGGATCTTTCGAAACCAGCGCTATTTGGCTAAAGGATCTTTCAAAACCAGCGCTATTAGGCTAAAGTATCTTTCAAAGAATCTTCCGACTTATGGCAGCAGGAGTGGTTCTATATCACCGAGCCCCGCGGTTCCAAGTGGGCAGCTGCGCGTGCATTTCGGTCCAGCCCCCCAATTCAGCTTGCATCATGGATTAATAAGGGGTTGGACTGGGGATCAGTTGACGAGGTGCGGACTCTGCAAAGTCGCATCCGAAGCCTCATTGAGAAGGACATCGATCTTGTCAATGTTATTCAGGTAATGCTAGTCCGCCGGACCCTGCCGTGCCAGCGACGGCCTCTCCGCATGTGGGAGTTTAACCTAGAAGGGCCACAGACTCTTCAGCACTTCTTCGGCACTACACACGAAGGAATGTGGAAACTATTTTTCGGGAAACGAAAGCTATGGCCGGACACCGCCGAAGATACAGGCCTAGACTGTAACCATCCGGATACCACGGTAAGTACTTGTCTGCCGAACACCTTATAATCAGATATCCTGTGGTAAGACACTGAGAAAACCATCTTTTTCCAGGGCTGGATAAAGAAAGCGGAACGGATTAGGTGTCCGGCCCCTCTTCCCGAAGACTCAACGGACCCCGTGTTAACAAGGATCCTGCACCGGCACTGTACCAGGCGCCGGTAGGGGAGGGAAAGGTGGAGAGTGATATGTCTCCTAGGTATCTATAATTTTTGATTGCTCCATGCTATATTATCTACTGTTTTGGACCATATTGGGCTTTTTTTTCCACTTTTATATTACTTTTGGGACTAATCTATTAACCAGAGGCCCAGCCTAGAATTTTTGCTTTTTGCCTATTTCAGTGTTTCGAAGAAATGGAATATCAAACGAGTCCAAATGGAATGAAATCTTCGGGAACGTGATTTTCTCATCAGATAAGATCTAGGAGACTTGGACCCTCGGTCAAGAAAGGAGGGAGGCGGCCACGAGGGTGGAGGGTGCCCCCCCTAGGGCATGCCCCCTACCTCGTGGGCCCCCCGAAGCTCCACCGACGTACTCCTTCCTCCTATATATACCTACGTACCCCCAACAGATCAGATACGGAGACAAAAACCTAATTCCACCGCAACTTCTCACGTATCCACGAGATCCCATCTTGGGGCTGTTCCTGAGCTCATGGGAGGAATCCACCATGGAGGCTTCTACATCATCATCATAGCCTCTCCGATGAAGTGTGGGTAGTTTACTTCAGACCTTGGTCCATAGTTAGTAGCTAGATGGCTTCTTCTCTCTTTTGGATCTCAATACAATGTTCTCCCCCTCTCTCGTGGAGATCTATTCGATGTAATCTTCTTTTTGCGGTGTGTTTGTTGAGATCGATGAATTGTGGGTTTATGATCAAGATTATCTATGAGCAATATTTGAATCTTCTCTGAATTCTTTTATGTATGATTGGTTATCTTTGCAAGTCTCTTCGAATTAACCGTTTGGTTTGGCCAACTAGATTGGTAGTTCTTGCAATGGGAGAAGTGCTTAGCTTTGGGTTCAATCTTGCGGTGTCCTTTCCCAGTGACAGTAGGGGCAGCAAGGCACGTATTGTATTGTTGCCATCGAGGATAACAAGATGGGTTTTTTTTATCATATTGCATAAATTTATCCGTCTACATCATGTCATCTTGCTTAAGGCGTTACTCTGTTTTCATTAACTTAATACTCTAGATGCATTCTGGATAGCGGTCGATGAGTGGAGTAATAGTAGTAGATGCAGGCAGGAGTCGGTCTACTTGTTTCGGACATGATGCCTATATACATGATCATACCTAGATACTCTCATAACTATGCTCAATTCTGTCAATTACTCAACAGTAATTCGTTCACCCACCGTAAAATACCGATGCTCTTGAGAGAAGCCACTAGTGAAATCTATGGCCCCTGGGTCTATTCTCATCATATTAATCTTCCTACGCTTTATTATTGCTTTGCTTTTTTACTTTGCCTTTTATTTTACTTTGCATCTTTATACCAAAAATACCAAAAATATTATCTATCATCTCTATCAGATCTCACTCTCGTAAGTGACCGTGAAGGGATTGACAACCCCTATTCGAGTTGGTTGCGAGGAGTTATTTGCTTTGTGTAGGTACGAGGGACTTGCGCGTGGCCTCCTACTGGATTGATACCTTGGTTCTCAAAAGCTGAGGGAAATACTTACGCTACTCTGCTGCATCATCATCTCCTCTTCGGGGAAAACCAACGCAAGCTCAAGACGTAGCAGAGAGTGAGAAGACCTGGGGTGACCTTCGTTCCGAAGGTAAATTAGATACTGAGTTTGGAGAAATCGACATTTCCTTGCCCAAAGACAAAGGAGAAAGAGAAGCAAGTATCCTTCTCTATTCAGGAAGAAAAGGGCCGCCTCCGAAGGTTGGGAGGGGCGGTCTCCTAAGAGGGGCAAGATGCCACCGTCGAGCGGCTCGGGATTGGAAGGCGACGCCGTTGAACAGCTCCGTCGTGAGGACAGGCCCTCAACCAAATGGTAAGTAAATCCGGGGTGCTTTGACAGCATCCCGCTCCTTTCCTGTTACCGAAGAGACATGTAACGTGCCTGTGTATTTTTACAGTTCGGGACAGAGTTTTTCTGGGCGATCCTCTTCTTCGAGAGATCTCCTCCCGGAGATGATGGAAAGCGAGACGCCTCCCCCGACCTCCTCGCCCAATAAGGCGGACGACTCCGAAGTGTCATCTCGGAGGGTTTTTTCTTTATCAACAAGCAGTGCACAGGATGAAAGAGGCGGTACCCGAAGGTGGACCTCCGATCGTTCGGGATTCGAGGGCCAATAATGACGGCCCCGGACTGTCCGGTTTTCAGCCAACGATGATTCTGGAGAGGGGTGAACGGGTTCCTTCAAAGGATGGTCGTGCTCCTACAGCGGCTTCCGGAGACCCGGCGGCGCCAGATATGTTGAGGGATATGCTGCAAAAAGCATCTGTCTCGGGGGAACATCGTACCTTGATGGGTACGGTGGTTGAGAAGATTCTATCTGCGAAGAGCAGATTGAATGAAGCCTTCATGAGCCTGCTAAGAGGCTTCGAGTTTTGTGATGTAATGTTTTCAACTATATTTTATTTGAAAATATGCACCTGTGTATAGGTAGTAGCCCCTGAGACTAGGGTTGGCTTCCCATGGGAGGCGAACGGAAGATCAAGAAGAAATACTCAAGGACTATATGCTTAACTAGAACACAGGCTGCTTCCCCCTTGGCTACTTCCCGGACTACGGATATTGCCGAGCTGCAGTGGAAGCTTGATGTGGAACGGGATGTCATTGCGTTAGTCAATATGCGTCTTAACGAGTTGCAAGGTATGTATTCGGAGTAGTCCTTTCACATACATTTTTGTAATATAAGCATGACGCTGAAAGTTATATACTGGGATATGCATGGCTACAAATGGTGCTGCCGCCATTGAGATTCTTCGGGCGAGCTAGCCCGGGCCAAGGAGCAGGCCCGGTTTAGTAATGCGGCTACCGAAAAGGCATCGGCTGAGTTAAAGGCCGAACAAGCTGCTCGGCGTCAAGACGAGGAGAAGATATCGACGATGGCGCTCAAACTAAGAAATGCTACTGGCCGCTGTGAATTTCTTCAGAAGGAGAATGAAGCCAAAATGGCTGAACTTGACAAGGCCTTATGAGAGGCGAGAGAAGCGTGGTCTTAATCCAGAGCAGCTCGTGAGGATATTCGGCAAGCTGGGGAGATTGTGGCCGGTAAGCCCTTTTTGCTACAGGCTAAGTTCGGCGATCTAAACTATGCTCAGCTTAACCAAGTGTGGAGTTCTCCAGACAAGTTTTTAGACTTGCCTAAGAGTTCTTCTGATGCAGTGCAGTTTTAGCAAGCGCGAGAGGGGTATGCAACGGAGAAGCTTTTCTGGTCACAATTTGACGTGTCAAAGCGCTGTCTGTTGCTAAATGAACAGATGTCCCAATGGGCCGAGCTTCATAGGATATCTGACACTGCCATGAAGAACGTCATAATCCGACTGTGGCCGACTAAGCCTGCTCCGAATAGCTATTTCGGCTTGGTGCAGCGGCTTGTTGATGCGGTGCCACGTATCAACGCTGTGAAGCGGTCGGCATGCATTGAGGGTGCACGAATGGCCTTTGCCCGTGTTAAGACATTCTGGGGGAAGATGAAGGCCATCGATGTTGCGGCGAATAGTCCACCAAATGGCAAGGACGGTCATGCACCGGAGCATCATTTTGAAGACGTCTTAGAGGCCACACGCTTGACAGAGGATCAATGCTCGAAAGACATAATATTTGAGTGAGGTCTATGGGAATTGTAAAAGACAAATTTATAGTTAATTTATTTTTATGTTTTTCTCGAAAGCTTGTATTCCTCCTGTGCGGCCGTTTTATATAATCTGAAAGTTTTCCAGTCGTCGGCTTCAGCCCCCTCGTAGGAAGTACGGGGGTGTTCGTAAAATCATTTGATCACTCTTGACCCAACGTCTTGGTCCATGAAGGAGGTGATAATGCGGTGAACTAGGCAATCAGACTATAGGGTGTTAACACTTTCACATAGCCATAGGAATTTTATAGGGGGGCTACCATATAGCCCCTGGTATGTGTACGGCTTATTCCAATATGGTGCGTTACATATATGACCTGAAAAAAAGGTCCTTCGTGCGATACGGAGGGAATCGCGACAGATTCCGATAAGTCATCGAGTGGTTGACCAGCTCTCGCAGCATCATGACAGTCGGTTTTCGGCTTTCTCTACTGAGGTGCTTGACCAGATGAACCGGAAGCACAATCACAGTAGTTCTCCCTTTACTACCCTAGACGATAGAGCGGAAAGAAGGTAGTAAGCACAGGAGCCGGGCAACCCAACCATTGACCCAAGACATGATTCGGAGCTGATGCATATAAGGTCAAACTCGCGATGCTGAAGTACGCTATAAAGCTGTTCGGACTTTGTTGGCATCTCATTTGTTCCCACACCGAGCCCCTGGCATGTTATGCTGAGGTATGTCTATGAAACAACTATAGGAGCCAAATTCATTTGTGAAAAAGAAATGAATGATTAATGCAGATTATGTTTACTGGGACCTGAGTGATATGCCAATGGTTACATTATAGGTAGAAAGACCACAACCCCGGCTATTTGACATGCCCGTGGTCGAAGGCGGAGGAAAAAGGCATATTACAGGCTCGAAATAAAGAGTGCGGTCTACAAAAAGTTATTTTGGACCTCCTGTCGCACGTCTGCGCCGCCTGTCCTCGGCGAGGGGAATCCTTGACGGAAGTAGCCCCCTAGGTGAGTGTACGGATCCGAACTCCGATAGAGTTAGTTAGATGTTTGTCCTTTGCGTCACCTATTTTTAAGAGATAATGAAGAAAGAAAGAGTAATGTAGATAAAAAATGTTACGGGAATGCTTGTAGGCTTGTCCGTATTGTTATTTCCTCTCCGGGATTGGTCGATCCTCGGGGGGAAACTGCTTCTGACCCCCGCTATTTGGTTGGTGAATCTCTTCGTCGTCCCTATCGCCTGGCGGCCTCCTCCCCTTGTGTTCGGCGTTGAGCTTGCCGGCCTGCTGGAAGACCCAACAACTTCTGTTGGAATGATTAGCTGGTTTATCGGGGTGGCCATGAATCTGGCAGGGTCGGTCCAATATCTTGTCAAGGTTGGATGGTCCGTCTCTGTTCGCCTTGAATGGATTTTTCCGTTGACCAGGTTTGGGAGTACTGAATCCGACGTTGACTGCTGTGTCGCGTGATCTTTCATTATCATTGCGACTGTTGTGTTTCCTTCGTCGTGGCTTGCCATTGCCGTCTCGGATTTCGAAAGTGCCCAAGTCGCTGGCACTGTTGCTTCTACGAGTGAGCCAGTTGTCTTCTCGCGCGCTAAAGCGGGTCATTAGAGTGGTAAGGGCTGTCATGGATTTAGGTCCTTCTTAACCGAGGTGGCGTGCAAGCCATTCATCCCGGACGCTGTGTTTGAAGGCCGCAAGGGCTTCCGCATCCGGACAGTCGACGATTTGGTTCTTTTTAACTAAGAACCTAGTCCAGAGCTTCCTGGCTGACTCTCCGGGCTGCTAGACAATGTGACTTAAGTCATCAGCATCCGGTGGCCGGACATATGTTCCTTGGAAGTTGTCGCGAAAGGCATCTTCCAAGTCTTCCCAGCTACCAATAGAATTTTCCGGCAGACCATTTAGCCAGTACTGAGCTGGTCCTTTGAGTTTTAGTGTTAGGTATTTAATGGCATGAAGGTCATCTCCGCGGGCCATGTGGATATGGAGGAGGAAGTCCTCGATCCATACTGTGGGATCCGTTGTTCCGTCGTATGATTCGATATTCATGGGTTTGAACCCATCTGGGAATTCATCCTCCATTACTTCGTCTGTGAAGAAAAGAGGGTGTGCGACGCCTCTATACTGGGCCACACTGCGACGTACCTCCGATGGAGTTCATTTGCAGTTTTCGTCCAGGGCGTGGCTAGGTTTGTCATGTCCGAATAGGTAGCCATCGTCGCGTGCCGAGGAACGTCCTTGCGATCCGTAGATCGATCTTGTGTGTCCTGCTCTACTGTCCAAGTCATGTCGAAGGTTGCATGTACAACCCCGAGATGTTTTATTCTTGCCTTTACGGCGAGGTGGGGCTGTCTGGTGTTCGGCTTGAGTTGCCGCTTTATCCTGACCAGGTTGTGGTCGGCCTGCCGCCTTGTGTGATGATGGTACAGGTTCCAGTGCCTCGTCATTGATCTGAGGTAGCAATCTATGCTTTGGGTAACTTTTGGTAACTCTTGATCCGCTTGAAGTTGCAACTACTTCTTTTTCAGGCTCCTTGTAGTGGCTATTAGCCGGCGTTTAAAGCACTCCTTCTCGAGAGGTTCCTCAGGCACGATGAAATACTCGTTGCCGAGGCTCTCCTCTTCCTCGGAGAGCGGAAGATAATTACTGTCCTCAGAGTCTTCGTGTATGGCCTATTCATCAGGGCTGACTTGCCCATTGTCCCGTTCCTCCTGTTCGGAGGTTACCTTGACGGGGTCTTCATTATTTTCGGCATCGTCCGGAGTATTATTATTTTTTGGTGCCAGTATTGCTGTCTTTGGAATGACGTGACTTAGAGCGACACCGAGGAAGCCGGCGCTTAGGGTGTGTCTCAGGAGGTTTGTTCTCAACTGGATTTTCTTTGTGGTCGTTGTTAGTTGCTTTGGGTGTATCCACTATGTACACATCGTATGAAGAAGTGGTCGTCCAGCGTCCGGCAAATGGTGGGTTTTGGCCCTACTCCTCATCGGCATCGTCATCTGTACGGACGAGGTCTTCAGAGCTGTAATCAAGCATGTCAGTTAAGTCCTCGATAGTGGCTATGAAGTGGGTGGCGGGTGGGAAGCAAAATTCCCCATCATCAGCCCCTAGTTCGATCCGTACATAGTTCGGTTGTGAGTCCCCCGCCAAGGACATGTTCTTTAATGAGCTTAGCATGTCTCCCAAGGGCAAGTGCTAGAAGATGTCTGCGGCGCTAAACTCGAAGATCGATAAGTGGTCAAGTTCGGCATCCGCGGAATCACATGGTTCGGAACTTATACCCGGAGAAGAGTCCGGAGTTCCGGTGACACGAGTATTGTGTGAGGTTATGTCCATGTGCGGCTCCAACGCCGGGGAATCTGTGGCCTCCGTGGTGGGGTTGAGCCTCCAATCCTTGGATGCTGCAGTGTGCTCTGGATCTAAGGCCAGAGTGGTTACAGGAGCTATCATGGATGCGGTCTGACGAAAGATTTAGGTCATGTTCGTCAAGGTGACCAGGAGCAGTCGCTGCGGTCTCGAATCCAGCGAAGATCAAATCTCCATGGATGTCCGCAACGTAATTCAAGCTCCCAAATCTGACCTGATGGCCAGGATGTAGCTATCGATCTGCTCCAGGTGGCCAAACGAGTTCGCCCGCAACACGAAGCCGCCGAACATGAAGATCTGTCCAGGGAGGAAGGTTTCTCCTTGGACAGCCTCATTGTCGACGACTGAAGGGGCATCAAACCTTTTGGGGAAGGCACAGTGGAACTCTCAATGAAAGCACCAATGTCGGTGTCAAAACTGGCGGATCTCGGGTAGAGGGTCCCAAACTGTGCGTCTAAGGTCGATGGTAATAGGAGACAAGGGACACGATGTTTACACAGGTTCGGGCCCTCTCTATGGAGGTAATACCCTATTTCCTGCTTGATTGATCTTGATGAATATGAGTATTACAAGAGTTGATCTACCACAAGACCGTAATGGCTAAACCCTAGAGGTCTAGCTTGTATGACTATGGTAATGAGTATATCTCCCTCCGGACTAAGTCCTCTGGTTTATATAGACACCGGGACGACCTAGGGTTACACAAGGTCGGTTACAAAGAAAGGAATCTACATATTCGGTCGCCAAGCTTGCCTTCCACGCCAAGGAGAGGCCCATCCGGACACGGGTGCAGTCTTCGGTCTTCATATCTTCACGGCCCATCAGTCCGACCGATGGCTAACAGGCCGGACGCCCGAGGACCCCTTAGTCCGGGACTCCCTCACCCCCTCTCCTCTCCATCATCTCCATTCCAAAACCACCATCTCGCCTCTCCCTCTTCTCTATTGCAAGACCATCGTCTCTCCTCGCATCTTCCAAAGCTAGTACCATACCACTCAGAAGGACATCTATGGAGAGGATGCAGCAGTGAATCAGGCAGATCGCCGGTGGCGACCAGGCAAAGTTAGCCAGGTTGAAGGAGGTCCTTACATGGTTTGACAATGAGTGGGAGATTTAAAGGTTGGCGAGGGCCATGTGGCAATGTATGCGAAAGAGCGATACGACGGTGATGAGGGCGGCAATGTACTCCTCGGCAGCAGTCACGCCGCAGTCCTTCGAGTTCAAAGAGTATCTCCTCTGGGCGATGGAGCAGACAGATTCGCCGGAGGCAAAAGTCAGGTGGAGGTAGTGGACATACAGGTCGAAGGTTGAGCACAAAAAGGATAACGAATCGATCGAGTACGTTGTGCAGTTCGTGAGGGTGCGGAGCCAAACGGAGCCACATGAGTATTCGTTCTAACACCGCAAGAGGAGGCTGGATGGCGCGACGTCGCCTCCCTGCCATTCTCCACGGTTCCCTCGACGCTCGCCTCATTTCAACGGCGTCGGTAGGGTTTAAGGTAAGCTTCACACTAACCTAATCTTCCATCTGCTCATGTTTACAATCAGTCTCCGATTACTATGCCAATCAACCTAAAATAGCTCTGGACCATTGGGTCAAAGTTGTGACACTGTGTACAAATAAAGAAAAATAGATTGGTGCTTCTTTCAGAAAATAGTACTCCCTAGATAACTACCAATATAAGCTACTAGTATTTTTTTGAAGTCTAAGCTACTAGTATTTGGTTAGAGGATTTGCTACCGAGAAAGATCCGTCCATAGTGAGCACCACACATCACACTGGTGGTGGTGGATGCTAATGCTTAGATGGAGCAGGGTTGGTGTCGGTAATTTTTAGTTGGCACCTCTCACTCTGCATATATGCCAGTTCCATCCATACATTTGTGCAGTTCCACCAAAATGCAGCTGAATAACCCTGTTTGCACAGATAATGAAAAAGCGTGATTACATTATAGTGGCATTAGTTGATAAGAAGAAAATATTGCGATAGTATCATAGTAGGCCCTGCTGCGAGGGCGGGATGGGCCCTGCGACGCCTCATACGGTACGCCTCATAATGGAAATCGACCCAAGTCTCCCCGATATACCTTCTGCCAGTGATGAACATCAGTGTACAACGGTAGTACAAGGAGGGGCCTTGAGACATTCCAATCCCTATTTTTGTGCAGATCAACTAAAATTAAGCACCCCAGTTTGCAAAAATGCTTAAACATTAATAATGGGACTAGTTGATGAAACATATACTAACAAAGAGAAGCACTTTCTTTATCTACATTGGAAATGAAATGATAGAGAGAACACTCGCTCTATTTTAACTGTATTATTACTTCATTTTATTAGTGGCACTAGGGTCGAGCAGGTGGCAAACGAGGTGTACCGTGCGTTGCAAGGATGGAGGCCGGAGGGGTGCTTAGACCGAGATGCTAAAGCCGTCTCTATCTTCCCCCCTGATGTTTCTGTGGTAGCATTTGGGTTGTAATCCAAACTTTGCCGAGCTGGTGCTGCGTCCCCCTACCTGCCTAGCTTATGTGGCGAACTTGTCTCCTGCTAGTACTGAGTCCGGTCTAGTAGTAGTTGCATAACTGCCCATTTACACTGAGATGTTGTCGGATAATGGTTCTCTATGGTAGGGTTTCTTTAATGAAATCGGAGGAAACCCCCTCTTTCGATATAAAAAATGTGGCACTAGCGATGCCAAAACATTGCCTCAAATTAATAGTGCCACTAGATTAAGGTGAAAGATAATAACATTACTCCTTTATCATGGCAGTGCCAAAACAGTAGCATAAGAGCAGACTCAACATGCAGGATCTTTGGCAAACGGTTAGACCAAAAAGGAACATACCTCCTGATGGGGACCATATCTGCAGTCAACACCATCGTAGAAGGGCTGACACCAGTCACCAACATGGATGATTCAACTCATGGGACCTTTTGGTGCAGTTCACCTAAAATGAAGCAATGTCCCATGAGCTAGCAGCTTCTTCTTCATTTTTTTAAGAAAAGGGCTCCAGCCTCGGTTCCATTTCCATTAGAAAACGAAACCCACAGACCTTCTTCTTCATTAGTTGCAATAAAATTGAGCAACATCAAGGTTGGTTGTGAAGCTCCTGGAATGTTCAACTATAATTTGGATATCATTTGTGCAGTTCAACTAAGATCAAGCGTGAAATGTATGTCTCTGTTTGCACAAAAAAGGTGGAAAGGAGGCTGACAAACAAGTGATGAAACATACATCAAATGAAAAGAAGCATGTTCCTTATCTGAATGGCAATCCTGCAAGGACAACAGCAATTTCTAAAGTAGCAGCATTGCTAGATATTAGTGTGGGCATTAGGATTAAATATGACAACCGTTAAATACGACATTACTTTAATGGTGCCATTGCTTCATTTTACCAGCAACATTACATTAACAGGTGCTACAGAGTCGGTATTTGGGCACGGGAGAGTAGGCGGACCATGACAGTTGCATTTCTAACGAAAGGAAGCAACTTATCTTAATGGTAAATTTAGCAGGACATGAAAAAAAGTGTCATTGATTCATATTACTGGAGGCATTACATTGAAATCAACATCGGTTTAACGTGTCCTTACTTTTAACAGTGCAACTGCTACATTTTACCAGTGGTGTCGTGGAATTGTGATGGCAGATGTGTCACGCCCAAGATGCGACCCTATCCAAAAGGAACTCGATGGTCCCACCAAGGATAGAAGTGCATCTTGAAGACGCTTTTGCAACGTGGATATCATTGCATCAACATTACATAATACATAGGGATACATACATAAGGCACAAATGCCACAAGAATACATCAACATCATATACAAGATCCACATTCGACTACGGATGAAACATAAACAGAAGCTCAAACGACATCCACCCTGCTAGCCCAGGCTGCCGACCTGGAACCTATCCCCTGATCGAAGAAGAAGCAGAAGAAGAACTCCAAAGCAAGTAAACATCGCTCTCGCGTCATGATCCTCGCAAACCTGAACCTGCAACTGGTGGTGTAATAATCTGTGAGTCACGAGGACTCAGCAATCCCATTACCATGGGTATCAAGACTAGCAAAGCTAAATGGGAAAGGAAGGGGTAAAGTGGTGAGGTTGCAGCAGCGACTAAGCATGATATGGTGGCTAACATACGCAAAAGAGAGCGAGAAGAGGAACGAAGGAACGGTCGTCAACTAGTAATGATCAAGAAGTGATCCTGAACTCCTACTTACGTCAGACATAACCCAGAAACCATGTTCTCCTCTCGATCAACCCCGAAAAGAGACACTCACAGTTATGCACATGGTTGGTGTATTTTAGAAGAGTTTACTTCAAGTTTGCTACAACCGGATATTAACAAATTCCCATCTGCCACATAACCGCGGCACGGCTTTGAAAGTTCAAACCTGCAGGGTGTCCCAACTTAGCCCATGATAAGCTATCGCGATCAACGAAGGATATTTCTTCTCCCGGAAGACCCGATCCGTCTCGGAATCCCGCTACAAGACATTTCGACAGTAATAAAACAAGACCAGCAAGACCGCCCGATGCGCCGACAATCCCGATAGGAGCTGCACATATCTCGTTCTCAGGGCAACACCGGATGAGACATGCTACGAGTAAAACCAGGCCTCGAGTTTCCCCGCGGTGGCCCCACAGGCGGCTCAGTTCGGGCAAACACTCTGACAAGCATTGGCCCGGGGGGGGGGGGGGGCTAAATAAAGATGACCCTCGAGAGAGCGACTCCCAAGGGAAAAGTAGGTGGTGGTGAGGCAAATGGTAAAACCAAGGTTGGGCCTTGCTGGAGGAGTCTTATTCAAAGCGAACTGTCAAGGGGGTCCCATAAATCACCCGACCGCGTTAGGGACGCAAAATCCGGGAACATAATACCGATATGATGGAAACTAGGGCGGCAAGAGTGGAACAAAACACCAGGCATAAGGCCGAGCCTTCCACCCTTTACCAAGTATATAGATGCATTAATTAAATAAGATATATTGTGATATCCCAACAAGTAAAACATGTTCCAACAAGGAACAACATCTCCATGTTCCAACAACGAACAAACTTGATCTTCACCTGCAACTAACAACGCTATAAGAGGGGCTGAGCAAAGCGGTAACATAGCCAAACTACAGTTTGCTAGGAAGGGTGACAAAAGGTTAGAGATTCATGGCAATTTGGGAGGCTTGAGCAGCAAGTGAATAGGTAGCGCAGCATAGCGATAGAACGAAGCAACTAGCATAGCAATGATAGTAGTGAGATCCAGGGTAGCGGTCATCTTGCCTGAAATCCCGCAAGGAAGAAGAACGAGTCCATGAAGAAGATGAAGCCACGAAGACGAACCAAGCGTAGACGAACGAATCCTCATGATCGCAACGAAACAGGAACTAACAAGAAGAAGCACACAACATAGGTAAACACACCACACATAGACAAGACATGATGCACAACCAAGCATGATGCATGACAAAGCTAGATGAGGATACTCATGGCAAGAGATGATGCAAACAAGAACAACACATCAAAGCAAGTTTAAATGAGGCCGGAAACAACATATAACAATTCCGGTAAGTCCTCATATGCAAATTTCGAAATTGGTCCAGATCTGATTAAACCTTAAGTTCAAGTTGTTAAACAGCAAGTTAAGATGCACCACGATGATCTACACGAAATTCTAGTCAAGTTACATATAAAGTTCATTTAATTCGAAGCTACGGCCTAGAAGATATGAGCAAAACAAGATAAGCATGGCATGAATCTACTAAATGCATAGATCAAATGTCCTTTAGTGACCATGAGCCAAAAAGGATCAGAAGATATGATGGCACCCATGTAAACATAGCAAGTTATATTACAGATTCATACATGGCAGGAACAACAATAAGTAGGCATGTTGGTGAGCTTGAACCACTCACCACAGAGCAATACATGGCATGGCAAGGCAACTCACAGTAAGAAGACATGGCATAGAGGCTATACATGGCAAGAATAACATCATAGCATACACGGATCAACTACAACAACGTTGGCAAAATTGAATAACATGTAAACAACCTGCCAGGAAACATTTTATAGCAAAAGTAGAGCTCGATTGACTCAAGCTATGGCACTCCATAATTGCAAATAGTGGCATGGATGGATAGATCAAGACATGTATAACAAAATATCCTTAGTGAACATCTCCAGATTATGCATAGAATGACTTGTAGAAGCAGGTTAACATAGCATCATGATATAGCAGATTCAGACAAGCAAAACAGTAACAACAAGTACCCTACTTAACAAGCTTGATGCACTCACTACACAACTCATAAAAATACATGGCAAGCACCACTGTGAAGATGGAATGACATATTACAAAACACATGTAGACATCAACCTCATAGGATGCACACATCAATCATGGCAAAAATGACAAAAGTGCATGTTCTGATAAGAATCTAAAACTAACATCACATAGACCTCTTCTAACAGCATTTCGGGCATCAAGATGAGCCCAAATGAAAATGATGCATTGGAATGAAATGATGTACTCGTCGAGACGAACAATTTGACGTATCACACGCACGAAACGGAGCAATATGCAGAGAGTTATGGCATGATGAATATGGCATGAAAATATGCAAAATCTGGGACTTAGTGGATTTTTACCCTCTGAAAACGGGACGAGGAGGTACGGGATGGAGTGGAGGCGTTTGGTTGCCGGGGCTGGTGGATCTCATCCCGATCCGGGTGGCCACCGGCTCCGGCGAGCCTTTCACTCCGGTGATCGCCGGAGAGGACGGAAGAGGGCCGGAGGAGGCGGGGCGGCGCGGCACCAGCAGCGGGACGGGCGGCGGCGTGACAGACGGCAAGGCGGGCGACGATGGTGGCGGCGGGCGGCACCGCTGGGCGGCGACCGAGGGCGCCGGGCGGCGCGACCGCGAGGAGAGGCGGCGGGCAGGAGAGCCGCGGGCTCGGGCGCGCGATGCTCGCCGGGCGGCACCGGCGACAGCTGGCGGCAAGGGGTCCGAGGGCGACCGGGAGGAGGCGGCGGAGGGCTTGGCGACGCCGCGGAGGGCGGCAGCGGAGACGACGGGCGGGCGGCTGCAAGCCTTCGGGCCGACCAGCCCTGATGGGCTTTGGCTTGCGCTGGCTCAGGCGGGCCCCGGCGGCCTGGAGGCGGCGAGGGACAGGTGGCGGCGTCTGATTGGTGCTTGGTGGTGTGGGTTTCGCCTTGGCCGTGAGAGAGAGGAGGAGAAATTAGGGTTTGGACCGGGAATTTTCGAGGGAGGCACATATTTATAGGTAGAGGGAGCTAGGAGACTCCAAATGGAGCACGGTTTTCGCCCACACGATCGTGATCGAACGACCGAGAGCATGGAGGGGAGTTTGCTGGGTTTTGGGCCACTTTGGAAGGGGTGTTGGGCTGCAAAGAGAAAGGGGCTTTACGGTTACCCGGTTAACCGTTGGAGTACCAAACGACCTCCAAATGGCACGAAACTTGACAGACGGTCTACCGGTGCTATACCAAGGCCGCTTGACAAACCTCGGGCCATTCCGAGAAAGTTTAACACCCGCACACGAAAAGAGGTAAAAGGGGCGCCGGGAGACATAGGAGTGCCGGATTGCAAAACGGACAACGGGGAAAATGCTCGGATGCATGAGACGAACACGTATGGAAAATGAAACGCACATGACGACATGATATAAAATGCAGATGATGACATGGCCAAATGCAACACGCAAGCACATGACATGGCAACGACGGCGAATAACTAGCAGACACCTGGCGCATCGAATCCGGGGCGTTACAACACTCCTCCACTAACAAGAGATCTCGTCCCGAGATCTTAGGAACAAGACAGAAGAGAAAGAGGAAGAGGTGAAATAAAAACGCAAGAGAGAAGAAGAACAAGGTCGAGAGCACTTGGTAGAAAAGATGGACGGCGAAAATGACGAGAATAGACAGCTGAAGGAACAAGATAGACTCTGAAACCACTCGTTCTAACCGGAGTGGTTAGAATGAGAAAAGAAACGAATAAGACTGAAAGGATTTAGGTAGCACTCCGACTGAAACATGGGTGAATAGAACACGAACTTAAGAAGATGGAATGATACTTGTTGAACTCTTGCAGAATGAATTAAATCATGAAGAACCACCATGAAGAACTTCGGTAACAAAAGGATGATGAGACAAAATGAAGGATGAAAGAATAAGATGAGCCTTGCGATGATTTAGATGGAGGTTCCGACGAGATGGCCGAGGGAATTTGAACTCCGGAAAAGAAAAGATGAAAACACTTGGAACTAGAATTTATTCATTACGAACAAACTCCGAAGGAAAGGATTACTCACTTGGATGAAATAAAAATAAGATTTATGTATGCTTATCCTTCATCAAATTAAATTGATGACAAGCAGTGGATTTTGCATACTACTTATTCTTCTTGAAAAAGAATTGAGAAGTGACATATCGCAAACTTGAGAAGGTCTTCATGAACCACCGGTAGGATTGAAAAGAACGAATGAATTAAAATGATAATCGAGGAAAAAGAATCTTGAGCGAACCACCGTAAGAATTCGGAAATGGTGATTTAAAGAGAATGAATCACGGAAGAATTAGAAGGCAAGTATGCTTGAGGGATTTAGAGAGACGAGAACGAAGAGAACTCGAGCTGATTAATGAACATTTGAATGAAGCGCCGGGATAACTGGAGAACGAAAACTGGAATGATGGCCTCCGGTGAAAATAAACAGAAATCAACTTCTGACACACTCCGGATGGATAAGAAAAGAATATCTGACAATTGGAATAATTCGAGAGGATAAAAGAAGCTAGAACCACGAATCTTCAAAAGAACGGACAAGATTTAGAGGAAAACTCTTCTTCAATCTTCAAATGACAACGAGAAACACCGCATAAATTATTGAGATACTCCGGGAGAATGAAAAGAGGAAGGGTTGACCCAAAGATGAAAAGGATTAGAAAGCGATCTTGGAGAAGGCATGTGACTGATGGAATCCATTCTTATGTCACAACTTGAAAAGAATTGAGAATAACTCCGGGGGAATTAGAAGAGTCAGGTAGATCTTGGGAAAAGACCTGTGGGTTAGGGCCCACTGAAGAGATAACACCGTTGAAAAAGGATGTTGAATAGATAGATGATGCACCAGAACAATTGAAATATTTGAAAGAGGTGACAACCTCGAATTAATTAGAACACAGACGAATCTCCTGATATGTCTTCCGAACTCCGGAATGATAAACTGGCGAGAGGCGAACAAGCAAAGAGAACACTTCGAAGGAAAAGAATATGATTAACCCGAAAAACTTGAATTGAGTGCACCGGAAAAAGAAAGGGATGAATAATGACGAACAAGACGAGAATTCACCAGTTGAAATAATTGAGGGAAGACTGAAGAGGCTCCGTATGAATAAAATTGATGGTCGAAAGAGACTCAGGCTCCGGGAATAAGAGGGTGGGAGGGCGGGAAAAACAAAGGCAACTTGGAAGGGGAAACGACGAATATCTTGAAGAGAAAAACACCGGTTGAGAACATTGAGGAAAGAAAGCAAAGGCTTCACACGAGTAGGATGGATACTTGATTACGGACTCCGGCTCCGAGATGAAAAAAAGGGGTTCGAGTCGACTTGACGAGAAATGCACCGGATAAAAAGAGCTGAGGAAGAACTACCGAAAAACCAACTGCGTGAACCTAAAGAAAAAATTTGAAGGGGAAGAGGAGTAATTCAAAACACCTACGTCAAGATTCCTCACCAGAGCGACGAAGGGGCAGAGGAGTAAAAAGAATTCCTACTCTCCGATATAACTAGACTCCGAAAAGTTTTCTTCTAGACTCAACAACGGCCAAACTACACGATCAATCAAGGGGGCTCCTAGGGTCGGTCGAGGCTCTGATACCAACTTGTCACGCCCAAGATGCGACCCTATCCAAAAGGAACTCGATGGACCCACCAAGGATAGAAGCGCATCTTGAAGACGCTTTTGCAAGGTGGATATCATTGCATCAACATTACATAATACATAGGGATACATACATAAGGCACAAATGCCACAAGAATACATCAACATCATATACAAGATCCACATCCGACTACGGATGAAACATAAACAGAAGCTCAAACGACATCCACCCTGCTAGCCCAGGCTGCCGACCTGGAACCTATCCCCTGATCGAAGAAGAAGCAGAAGAAAAACTCCAAAGCAAGTAAACATCGCTCTCGCGTCATGATCCTCGCAAACCTGAACCTGCAACTGGTGGTGTAATAATCTGTGAGCCACGAGGACTCAGCAATCCCATTACCATGGGTATCAAGACTAGCAAAGCTAAATGGGAAAGGAAGGGGTAAAGTGGTGAGGTTGCAGCAGCGACTAAGCATGATATGGTGGCTAACATACGCAAAAGAGAGCGAGAAGAGGAACAAAGGAACGGTCGTCAACTAGTAATGATCAAGAAGTGATCCTGAACTCCTACTTACGTCAGACATAACGCAGAAACCGTGTTCTCCTCTCGATCAACCCCGAAAAGAGACACTCACAGTTACGCTTTACGGTTGGTGTATTTTAGAAGAGTTTACTTCAAGTTTGCTACAACCGGATATTAACAAATTCCCATCTGCCACATAACCGCGGGCACGGCTTTCGAAAGTTCAAACCCGGCAGGGGTGTCCCAACTTAGCCCAGGATAAGCTCTCGCGATCAACGAAGGATATTCCTTCTCCCCAGGAAGACCCGATCAGTCTCGGAATCCTGGCTACAAGACATTTCGACAGCAATAAAACAAGACCAGCAAGACCGCCCGATGCGCCGACAATCCCGATAGGAGCTGCACATATCTCGTTCTCAGGGCAACACCGGATGAGACATGCTACGAGTAAAACCAGGCCTCGAGTTTCCCCGCGGTGGCCCCACAGGCGGCTCGGTTCGGGCAAACACTTAGACAAGCATTGGCCCGGGGGGGCTAAATAAAGATGACCCTCGAGAGAGCGACTCCCAAGGGAAAAGTAGGTGGTGGTGAGGCAAATGGTAAAACCAAGGTTGGGCCTTGCTGGAGGAGTCTTATTCAAAGCGAACTGTCAAGGGGGTCCCATAAATCACCCGACCGCGTTAGGGACGCAAAATCCGGGAACATAATACCGATATGACGGAAACTAGGGCGGCAAGAGTGGAACAAAACACCAGGCATAAGGCCGAGCCTTCCACCCTTTACCAAGTATATAGATGCATTAATTAAATAAGATATATTGTGATATCCCAACAAGTAAAACATGTTCCAACACGGAACAACATCTCCATGTTCCAACAAGGAACAAACTTCATCTTCACCTGCAACTAACAACGCTATAAGAGGGGCTGAGCAAAGCGGTAACATAGCCAAACAACGGTTTGCTAGGAAGGGTGACAAAAGGTTAGAGGTTCATGGCAATTTGGGAGGCTTGAGCAGCAAGTGAATAGGTAGCGCAGCATAGCGATAGAACGAAGCAACTAGCATAGCAATGATAGTAGTGAGATCCAGGGTAGCGGTCATCTTGCCTGAAATCCCGCAAGGAAGAAGAACGAGTCCATGAAGAAGATGAAGCCACGAAGACGAACCAAGCGTAGACGAACGAATCCTCATGATCGCAACGAAACAGGAACTAACAAGAAGAAGAACACAACATAGGTAAACACACCACACATAGACAAGGCATGATGCACAACCAAGCATGATGCATGACAAAGCTAGATGAGGCTACTCATGGCAAGAGATGACGCAAACAAGAACAACACATCAAAGCAAGTTTAAATGAGGCCGAAAACAACATATAACAATTCCGGTAAGTCCTCATATGCAAATTTCGAAATTGGTCCAGATCTGATTAAGCCTTAAGTTCAATTTGTTAAACAGCAAGTTAAGATGCACCACGATGATCTACACGAAATTCTAGTCAAGTTACATATAAAGTTCATTTAATTCGGAGCTACGGCCTAGAAGATATGAGCAAAACAAGATAAGCATGGCATGAATCTACTAAATGCATAGATCAAATGTCCTTTAGTGACCATGAGCCAAAAAGGATCAGAAGATATGATGGCACCCATGTAAACATAGCAAGTTATATTACAGATTCATACATGGCAGGAACAACAATAAGTAGGCATGTTGGTGAGCTTGAACCACTCACCACAGAGCAATACATGGCATGACAAGGCAACTCACAGTAAGAAGACATGGCATAGAGGCTATACATGGCAAGAACAACATCATAGCATACACGGATCAACTACAACAACCTTGGCAAAATTGAATAACATGTAAACAACCTGCCAGGAAACATTTTATAGGAAAAGTAGAGCTCGATTGACTCAAGCTATGGCACTCCATAATTGCAAACAGGGGCATGGATGGATAGAGCAAGACATTTATAACAAAACATCCTTAGTGAACATCTCCAGATTATGCATAGAATGGCTTGTAGAAGCAGGTTAACATAGCATCATGATATAGCAGATTCAGACAAGCAAAACAGTAATAGCAAGTACCCTACTTAACAAGCTTGATGCACTCACTACACAACTCACAAAAATACATGGCAAGCACCACAGTGAAGATGGAATGACATATTACAAAACACATGTAGACATCAACCTCATAGGATGCACACATCAATCATGGAAAAAATGAAAAAAGTGCATGTTCTGATAAGAATCTGAAACTAACATCACATAGCCCTCTTCTAACAGCATTTCGGGCATCAAGATGAGCTCAAATGAAAATGATGCAATGGAATGAAATGATTTACTCGTCGAGGCGAACAATTTGACATATTACACGCACGAAACAGAGCAATATGCAGAGAGTTATGGCATGATGAATATGGCATGAAAATATGCAAAATCTGGGACTTAGTGGATTTTTACCCTCCGAAAACGGGACGAGGAGGTACGGGATGGAGTGGAGGCGTTTGGTTGCCGGGGCGGGTGGATCTCATCCCGATCCGGGTGGCCACCGCCCGCGAGCCTTTTCACTCGGTGATCGCGGAGAGGACGGAAGAGGGCCGGAGGAGGCGGGCGGCGCGCTCGGCGCGCAGGGACGGGCGGCGGCCGACGACGGGCAGCAGTGATGACGGCGGTGAGGCGGCGGGCGGAACTGGCTGGCGGAGGGGCTGCAACGGCGGCGGCGACCGTAGGGCGCCAGCGGCGCGACCGCGAGAGAGCGGCGGGTAGGAGAGCCGCTGGCTCGGGCGGTGCGGTGCTCGCCGGGCGGCACCGGCGACGAAGCCGGGCGGGCGGGGTCCGGGCGACGGGAGGAGGCGGCGGAGGGAGGCCGCGCGACGCCGGGGGCGGGCGGCAGAGAGACGGCGGGCGGGCGGCGGCGGCGCCGGGCGACACGGGCCCCGATGGGCCAGCGGGCCTTCTGCTGGTTTCGGGCGGTTGGCGGCTAGGGAGGCGCGGGGGGAGTGGCGCGCGTCTTATTGGTGCGGCGCGGTGGCGGGTTTCGTCCGGCAAGGCCGGACGTGTCCGGCGGGCGAGAGGGAGGAGAAATTAGGGTTTGGACCGGGAATTTTCGGGGGAGGCACATATTTATAGGTAGAGGGAGTTAGGAGACTCCAAATGGAGCACGGTTTTCGCCCACACGATCGTGATCGAACGACCGAGAGCATGGAGGGGAGTTTGCTGGGTTTTGGGCCACTTTGGAAGGGGTGTTGGGCTGCAAAGAGAAAGGGGCTTTACGGTTACCCGGTTAACCGTTGGCACGAAACTTGACATGCGGTCTACCGGTGCTATACCAAGGCCGCTTGACAAACCTCGGGCCATTCCGAGAAAGTTTAACACCCGCACACGAAAAGAAGTAAAAGGGGCGCCGGGAGACATAGGAGTGCCGGATTGCAAAACGGACAACGGGGAAAATGCTCGGATGCATGAGACGAACACGTATGCAAAATAAAACGCACATGACGACATGATATAAAATGCAGATGATGACATGGCCAAATGCAACACGCAAGCACATGACATGGCAACGACGGCGAATAACTAGCAGACACCTGGCGCATCGAATCTGGGGCGTTACAACACTCCTCCACCACAGCTTCTTCTGATCCAGAAAGATCATATAACTTGTGCGGTAACCGTTTCGCATCAATTTCAGATGCTAGTAGATTCCTTTCTCTAGTTCAGAGGCCTCCTTAGAACTCTAAAACTCATCTGTACTAGCTTTTTAGGTCTAGAATATTTTCTTTTCTGAACGACCATTTGATCCAAAATAACAGCCGCAACCTGCGAAACTTGTTTGTGCGATACTTAGGCAAAAAACTGTATCTATTAGCCATCGCGACTCTTATCGCCGGCTTAAAAAGGCAACGCTCAATCAATAATCCTGACCACTCACAGTGGTTTTAAATAACTTAACTGCTTATGATGCCCATGGCGGCTTGAATAATCTGAAACAATTAGCCATATGCCATTAGGCCCCTTCGTAAGCCGCCATCTTAAATATGAATTGAAATATTTTCTCCAGCTTAAATTTGAGCCAGAAATTTTTACTTTGTCATAGGCTTCCATCTTCATAATGCCGCCCAAGGCTCCCAAAGCACCCGTCACATGCAACTGGGCTAGATCCATCGTCACCGATAACACTTTGAACGAGTTTGTGAAGACTAGTTGTCTGCCAAAGAAGGAGGTCATGTCCTATCGTGCTCCGGATCCAACAGAAGAAAAACCTCAACCCAAGGACGGGGAAATTGTCATTTTTACTGATCACGTGAACCGGGGCTTTGCTCCCCCCGGTTCAAAAATTTTCGGACACGTCTTGCACTTTTTTGACCTGCGACCTCAAGACATCGGACCCAATTCCGTGTCAAATATCTGAAATTTTCAAGTTTTCTGTGAGGTGTACCTTGGAGAAGAACCCAGCTTGCTACTCTTTAGAGAGTTATTATTTTATCTGAACCGTCAAAATGAACGTGCCAATGGGCCCTGCTTGGAGCTTGGAGGAATCTCAATCCAGCGATGGAGGGACTGTCTCTTCCCGTATGCCGAACCGCCAAGTCACCCTAAAGATTGGAACCAGACATGGTTCTATTGTCAAGACACTTCTCCGGCTAATGAGAACCCTCTGCCTGGTTTTCGCGCCCTGCGCCTGGAGTCAACTTACCCCTTGCCAGATAAACTATCTCCGGCTGAACGTCAAACACTTGCCCCCACCATAAGCAAGGTCAAAGCTCTTCTAGGGAACGACCTAAACGGCATTGATCTGGTCCGGGTTTGGCTTGCCTGGCGGGTTATTCCTTTGAGCCGCCGCCCTGGCTTGATGTGCGATTACACATGCCAAAATAATGATCCTCTGCGGCACAGCCCCAATGACTTACCTGAGGACGTTGTTGATGATATGACTAAGTCTCTTCTGTGAGAGCCTGGCAGATTGTGGGAAAGTAGGCTTAAGTCCCTTCTGCAAAGCTAACCCGGCTCCAGGGTAAGCTATTGACTTGAGCATTTTTACCTTCAACTTTAATAATTTCATCTTTACTCAAAAACCTTTGTTATAATTCACAGGCTGATGATGAATTTTGGAATGTCAAGTATGACCTTGAGGCTGCCAAGAAAGCCAGAAAAGCTAAGAAAGCCGTCAGAAAAGCTGCTGCCCGAAAGAAGGGGAACAAACCTAGCGCCTCAGATGTCAGGACCCCGATTCCAAGTCATATCGACCTAGCTGGTAACACCTCATATCACTTTGCGGCCTCACGCACGGTATTCCCACGGTGTCGCCTTACCATGGCCGGGACCGTTTTAGCCTTTTGGCTCACGATATGATAGTGTCGCTAGCATCCACATGACAAAGAACCCGGCCGACATGGCTAGTCGTGAACCCAAAGCGGCGCTAACCTATGGGGACATGCATACATGAATCACATCGAGCATGTCGGTCATCAACGTATGAATTCGGGCTGTAGCACGGGCTAACAGACTCGGTATCCCGGCTGTAGCAGGCTAGGCAGACTCGAATATCACCGCGTGACATTTCAAGGGACGGACATAGGAACGAAGTGAAACACATGCCGCCAGATCAAGTGTCCAAGCAGTAGTCTTTGGGCTAGCAGGACTCGATGAACCGGGCTGTAGCGGACTACTATCGCCGTAAGCACGAGACTACATTTCCCCATATGAGAGGATGCCAAGGATAAACAACTAGTTTGTCGGATCCCACTCATACCAAGCATTTCAATCATACACGCAATATGCCCGATATGAGTACATACAACAAGGCATCACAAAAAAACTCTACAACTCAAAGTACTTTATTTAAGAGGCTTCGAGGAGCCATACATAACATATCCATATAGATAGGGGTCACATGACCCAACACTCAAATCATACAAACATACAAGCACATGCGAAGCAAACTAGTCTCGAGTACGACTCTAAAAGAAAGAAAGCTTGTGAAGCCCTTCTATCTACAATGGCCCTTCACAAGCTTTGGATCACCACCAGGTGGCTAGTTCACTCGCCGACGTCAAGGTCTACATAAAACCCATCGAAGGGGGCAGTGTTGTCGTCTGAAAACATTAATTAAGCAAACATGAGTACGGAGGTACTCAGCAAGTCTTACAACAGAATCCTATCATACATGCACATTTTCAAGAAGGTGGTGGAGTTATTTGCAGCAAGCCAGCTTTGACTCTTGGCTAAGCTATCCTACGTGACACCACTTGAAAAGCATTTGTCGCACACGAGTCCACTAATCACCATCACAATACTCCACCGTGGATCCTCTCTCGTCACCCACGAGAGGGCCATCCGTGGCACTCACACTTATCTTGAGGCTTTTAGTAGTATCCATTTACTTGTCTATGAACTGTTATAGGTAACCCAGAAGTCCTTCTCCGTGGACACGGCTAGTCGAATAGATCATATTAACCCTGCAGGGGTGTACTTCTTCACACAAGCTCTCACCACTTACCGACGTTTACACGACATGTACTCGGCAATCTTCAAGCGGAAGCCCAACGTGGGTGTCGGCCACAGCCTACCTAAACACTCAAGTCCCTAGTCCAGGTTTATCGCCTATTCAGGTTCCATCCGCAGGGAGTCCGCCGAGGTTTCCCATACTGCCCCGAACTATGTGTGCAGGGTTCCCGAGATACCAAACGGGCATTCGATTACACGGGCCATGGTGTATCTACCGCATCATAGCCCACCCCTAGGGTCAGCGCTACGCACGGCCTCCAACACATATCCTACAAACACCAGAAACTAGTTGCAACTCCTGGACAGAGAACAAGGGTGGTTAAGAAGCCGAGAGGGTCCATTGGTTTCGGGCCCAATGCGTGGTAGTAACTGTTTCATGGATCACAAGAACAGAACTCAGTTCTTAGGGACGGCTTCAATGAAACAACCCACCATGTACTCCTACATGGCCTCTCATCGATACCTCTACCAAAACGTGTTCAACACTTTCACTCTCGAACCCGACACAACCTTTCACTCCAGTTCATCATCCCGATGAGCCGACGACACAACTCTAAGCATAGCAAGCATAGCATGGTAGGAATCACAAACATGGCTCAATCAACTCCTACACATACTAGTGGGTTTCATCTAGTTCTTGTGGCAATGACAGTCATGCAAAGGAAGTGGGTTCAACTACCGCAGCACACAACAGTTTGAATCGCGTTGTCTTAATGCAGTAAACAAGAGCGAAGCGAGAACATGGGTTTGTATCGAATGATCAATGGGTTGCTTGCTCGATGTAGTGGTGGTAGGATCTCGCCCTTGAGACGGATATTCGGGATTATCCTCGGAGGCAAAACCTATCACGAAAGACATACCGAAAATAAACACACATGGCAATATGCAACAATATGATGCATGCTATGACATGGCAATATGAATGTGTGTTGGCCTAATGCAAGCTGGAACAAAAAGGGATGAACTCATTTGAAACAAAGATTCAAATGTTAGCTCATTTAAAATAGCCCTAAAGGTGCATTATCTTAATCTTCTTAAACAGCAAGGTTAACTTGTCCTATCTTGCATGAAACCTGTACCAATGGATAGAATGGATTTTTCTGATCATTTTTCATATATAAATCTTTGCATTTGGAGTTACGGATTAATTTCTATGAATTTTTGAAGTTTGAAATATATTCTGGAATTTCCTATAACAGAATAATTCCAGTAATTCATTTACTGCATCAGCAATGCGTTAGGGTGATGTCATAGTCAACGGGGACGTCCAGGTCAAACCTGACTCGTGGGTCCCGTGTGTCAGCGTAATTAGTTTAACTAAAAATTAATTAAAACTAACCCTGATTAGTTAACAGGGCTGGGCCCCACCTGTCGTTGACCCAGGAGAGTCAACCAGGGCCCACCCATGGTCAAAGTCAACGCTAACTACATCGGTGTTTAGCCGCCGGCGAGCCAGACGCGGTGGCGAGAGTGGATTTGGCCGTTTCGGCAACCAAATGAACCGCGGAGGGTGCCTACGGGTAGCTGGGAGCAACCCGCAGCTCTTGGTGGTGTTGGGTGAGCTCGGGGTGGCCGGAATCGGCGCCGACGACGACCTAGGCGGCCGCCGGAGTTCGGGCGAAGACGAACTCGGGCTACGGTGTGCGGTGAGGTGCGTGGAGTGGTGGGTTAGACCCTACGTGATGTGGTGAGTGCGTTAGACACCGAGGGGTGGCCGGTGGATGGCCGGGAGCACGTCGGCGACGAGCTCCGCGGCGGCGGGTGCGGTTGAGCTACGTGCGGTCACTACATGGCTCGGGAGCAAGAAAGGAAAGGAGGGGGAGATAGCTAAGCTCACGGGGAACTTGAGGAGGCACACGGCGGGGTCGGGGACGGACTGGTGCGGCGGCGGCGTCGAAGGGGATCTCCGGCGACGGCGAGGTCGGGCGAGGTTGGTGCAGAGGACTCGGGCCACGCGAGCGCTTGGGGCTCGGCTAGCTCGACGAAGAGGAGGGCGGCGGAGCTCCTATACACGACGGGGAGGAGCACGGACGACGGGGAGCGTGACTACGGCGACGGCGTGGCTGCGGTGGCGTCGGCCATGGCGGGGGAGCGCGAGGGGGAGGAGCTGGGGAGGAAGAGAGATGTCTGAGGGTTCGGGGGGAGAGAATGGGGGCGCAGCGTCGCAGCTCGGTGAGGGAGCGGCGAGGCGGCGACCAGGTGCGTGGCATGCATGCGGTGCTCGCCGCCGAGCACTCGCACTGCTGGCCAAGCCAAGCAGCTTTCATTGTGGCGGCTGGGCTGGGCCGGTTGGGTGGCGCCAGGTAAGCTTTTCCATTCTGTTTTTCTTTTTCTATTTTCTTTAACTTTGTGGATTTTCTAAAAATACCTAAACAGCTCCAAAATTCACCAAACTGCTCCTGGTCCTTAGTTGGAATATTTCCAACATGAAACATTTTAGTTTGGGAATATTTGGGCATTTGAAATAATATATATAATTTAAATGCCCAAACTCAAATACTTTATGATTTAATTCAACAACCTTAGGATGACCTAGAAAATTGTGCACCACTTTTGGCAGAGGCTCTGAACCAAAGCAAAGGTGATGAGCATTTTAGAAGGGCATTTCAGGTTCATTGAAAATAATTTTAGTAAACCCTAGTTGGATTCAAAAGGGGTTTTGGGGGTTCTGTCTTCCCCATTTCAAATTTCAGATGAAAGTTATACATGATGCACACACTAATGCATGGACTAGCTAGGATGTGACAACTCACCCCCACTCAAAAGAATCTCGTCCCGAGATTTAGGATCCGCTGTAAAAAGGTGGGATACTCAAGTCGAAGACGATCCTCCCTTTCCCAAGTTGCTTCTTGCTCGGAATGGTTTGACCATTGAACCTTTAGAAACTTGATATTCGACGCCGAGTGGTACGCTCGGCTTGATCAAGAATACGAACGGGATATTCTCGATAGGTGAGGTTATCTTGGAGATCAAGCGTTTGCGTGGTCCACTCCACGATAGGATCCGAGAAGCAACGCTGAGTTGGGAAACGTGGAAGACATCATGGACTCGAAAGATGCGAGGTAGTTCCAATTGGTAGGCAACTTCTCCTCGCTTGGCAAGAATGCGAAAGGGTCCAATGTAACGAGGAGCCAACTTGCCTTTGATACCGAATCGATGGGTTCCCTTCAAAGGAGTAACCCGAAGGTAAGCCTTCTCGCCAATTTCATAAGCCATGGGCTTATGCTTGCGGTCATATTAACTCTTTTGACGAGATTGGGCTGTTTTCAATTTCTCACGAATAACGCAAACCTGCTCTTCTGCTTCCTGAATCATATCCGGGCCAAAGAGTTGTCTCTCCCGGTTTCGACCAGTTAAGAGGCGCTCGACATTTCCGTCCATAAATAACTTCGAAGGATCTTTGCCCAAGCTAGCTTGATAACTATTGTTATAAGCTTAACTCGGCGAATGGAAGGCATTTCTCCCAATTCATGCCGAAAGAGATGATGAAGCTCAAGCATATCCTCTAGGATTTGATTGACTCGCTCTACTTGACCACTTGATTGAGGATGGAAGGCGGTGCTAAAGGAGAGACGAGTTCCATAGCATTTTGGAAACTCTCCCAAAATCGAGAGGTGAAGAGACTTCCACGGTCTGAGTTAATCTCCAATGGAACACCATGAAGAGACACTATTCGAGAGATGTACAATTCAGCTAGCTGGCTAGCGGTTATACTCTCACGAACGGGTAGGAAGTGGGCTACTTTGGAAAGACGATCGACGACAACGAAGATAGCATTATTCCTCTCTTGGTCCTGGGAAACCCGTAATGAAATCCATACCGATTTTATCCCATTTCCATTCGGGAATAGCCAAAGGTTGAAGGGTACCAAGAGGCCGTTGATGCTCTGCTTAACTCGACGACACGACGCCGCAAGTAGCAATGTATTGAGCGATTTCTCTCTTCATCCTAGTCCACCAAAACCTCTGGCGTAGGTCTTGATACATTTTAGTACTACCGGGATGAATGGTGAGAGGAGATTCATGAGCTTCCTTAAGGATCAATCGCCTCAGGTTGCGCACCTTGGGAACCACTAGACAGTCTCCAAAGAACACGACACCTTGTTCATCAATGGAGAAACAATCTGCGACTCCTTTCTTGATGTTTCTCTTGATGCGGGAAATTCCCGGATCTACCTTCTGTGCCTTGATGATCTGATCCGTAAGGGTAGGTTTCGCCACCAGGGTGGAAAGGAATCCTCGAGGAATAAGGTGAAGGTTAAGCTTACGAAATTCCTCATGGAGAAAAGGTTGACTTTGTTGTAACATCAAATTGTTACAATAAGATTTGCGACTTAGTGCGTCAGCCATGACATTGGCTTTGCCTGGGGTGTAAGATATTCCTAAGTCGTAATCTGTAATCTACTCGACCCAACGTCTTTGCCTGAGATTCAAATCCATTTGGGTGAAGATGTATTTCAGACTTTGGTGATCAGTGTAAATTTCGCAACGATTACCAAGAAGGTAATGTCGCCAGGTTTTGAGTGCATGAACCACTGCTGCAAGCTTTAGATCGTGTGTGGGATAGTTATCTTCATGTGGACGCAACTGTCGAGAAGCGTAGGCAATCACATGACGATCTTGCATGAGTATGCAACCTAGTCCTTGTCGCGAGGCGTCGCAGTAGATAATAAAGTCCTTAGAAAATCTGGTGGAACAAGTACGGGAGTAGATGTCAGGCGTCTTTTCAGTTCCTGAAAGCTGAACTCGCACTGTGGCGTCCATTCGAACTTCTTATCTTTCTTGAGGAGTTCAGTTAGAGGTTTAGCAACTTTAGAGAAATTCTCGACGAAGCAGCGGCAATAGCTCGCTAAACCGAGGAAACTCCGAACTTGCTTGACCGATTCAGGTGGAGTCCAGTCAAGGACGGCTTGAACTCGCTCAGGATTGACAGCAATGCCCTTACTAGAGATTACATGGCCTAGATAGGTCACTTCTGGTAACCAGAATTCGCACTTAGAGAATTTGGCATAAAGGCGGTGCTCTCGAAGTTTCATCAATACTAGCCTTAGATGTTCGGCATGTTCTTCCTCATTCTTGGAGTAGAGGAGTATATCATCGAGGTATACCACGACGAATTTATCTAAATACTCCATGAAGATTGAGTTCATTAACCGATAGAAGGTGGCCGGAGCATTGGTTAATCCGAAGGACATGACGGTGTACTCGTATTGGCCATAACGAGTAACAAAGGCCGTTTTAGGAATGTCCCCGTTCTTGATTTTGATTTGATGGTAGCCCAACCTCAAATCCATCTTTGAAAAGACTGAGGATCCAGCGAGCTGATCATACAGATCGTTGATCCTGGGGAGCGGATACTTGTTCTTGATAGTGACCAAGTTGACAGGTCGGTAATCTACAACCATCCGATCCGTTCCATCCTTCTTCTTGACGAAGAGGACGGGGCAAGCCCATGGAGATGAACTAGGACGGATGAAACCCTTTTGCAAGGACTCATTGAGTTGTTTCTTAAGTTTGGCTAGTTCTAGGGGTGCCATCTTATAAGGTCTTCTAGAGATTGGGACGGTTCCGGGAACAAGATCTATCACAAACTCGACATCCCTGTCAGGTGGAACACCTGGCAGTTCTTCTGGAAAGACATCCGGAAAATCACGGACTACCGGAATATCTTCAAGGTCTGGCAGGGGGTTGGCATTTAAGGAGTAAAGCTGGCGCTTCGACACTCGGGTTAAAACATTAACTGTCTTGCCCGAACGATGGGTGAGTTGAACAGTTCTAGTAGAGCAGTCAATCTTAGCGTAATGGGCTGACATCCAGTCCATACCCAAGATGATGTTTATGTCTGAGGACTTGAGAGCTATTAAAGATGCAATAAAGACTAATCTGTCGACAAGAATTTCATTCCCATGAATTATTCTAGAGGTTTGCCATCTAGAACCAGGAGTCTGAATTTCCATGGAGGTGTGCATGTCACGTAATGTGGTGTTGTGCAAACGAGCATAGCTCTCGTAAATAAATGAATGAGATGCTCCAAGATCACAAAGAACAGTTGCGGATGACAATTAACAAGGAGCGCATCGAGAACGACGTTGGGATCCTCATAGGTTTCTCGGCTGAAACATAGTTGACGTGGCCACGAGCAAAGGGCAGCTAGTTTAGCATAGAGCACCTTTCCTCTTGGCTTACCACGGCCAGCAGACTTTCCGATCTGACTTGGGGTTGTTCTGGGACACTCACGGATGTAGTGGCCCGCTCTCCACACTTGAAACAGGTTATCATATTGGGGCGTGGAGCAGCATTAGCAGCGGGCCACCATAAGTCTTGGGCGGTACATACTGCTGGTTGGGGCGAGGCGCCTCAAAGGATGGCCTCGGGTGAACCTGGGTGGCGAGCAGATAAGAATCCAAACCCGGCGCTTCTGAGATCCAGAGCCGGATGAAGAACCAAAGTCACGGGAGTGCTTGCGTGAAGCTTCAAAGTAAGACCGCCCAGTTTAAGACCGATAGCCTTGTTGACTAACTTCGAAAGGAAGTGCACTCGTGCGACGAAGATCACGCGAAGCTCGGGCTGAGTCCCTTGCGGAACCTTGCTCGCTTCTTGGCGCCGGTAGAAACCTCTTCAGAGCATAACGTGCTAGATTCCCAAACTCACGGCTGTAAGTATCCACAGTCAGCCTACCCTGGGTGAAGTTGCAGAACTCCTCCCTCTTACGATCCATGAGACCTTCCGGGATGTGATGCTCACAGAAAGCGGCACTGAATTCAGCCCAAGTAGTAATTTGTCCAACCGAACGCATAGCCTCATAATTCTCCCACCAAAGGCTAGCAGGGCCTTCGAGGTGATAGGCGGCAAAAGTAACCTTATCAGCTTCAGCCACGTTGGAAGAACGCAGCTTGTGGGTGATGCTGCGAAGCCAGTGATCCGCATCAAGAGGCTCAACGGAATATTTGAACTTCGGTGGATACAGCTTGACAAAGTCATTGAGTGACACCAGATCATTTCTTGGCTGGCGTGCAGTGTTTTGCTCAATCCGCTCCAGCAAGCGATTGGTCTCACACTTGTTGCATTCCGCCTCCAACATAACCTCGGCCAAAGATGGCGGTTGAGGCAGATTTACATTCCTAGCTGCGTTGGCTTCTCCTTGCTCCGGAGCAGCAGGATTGTTGCGGGTGTTGACCATCCTAGGAAACAAAACAACGGTTTAAACCAGGATGGCAGAATTTTGTAAGGAAGTGCGGAATGTAATGGATCACACGGAATGCAGAGATGTTCATCCGTATGACATGGTAATATAAAAACTGCCATATATATACCAACGGTCATACACACCATTCATAGTTTAGTACAAGCCCGACGGAGTACAACTATAGTGAAAGGCGTTACATCTCATCGGAAGCATTCCAAACTCCTATACATTATTTTTCTACACTTCCGGAATGATACACACTAAGTCATATTCCACAGGTCGCGCAGGACGGTGGAAATACAACTATTACAATACTAGGGATACTACTACCAACTCAGACAGCTCCATAGTAGTCCTCATAGAAGTCACCACCCAAGCCTGGAAGTGGAACATGATCATCCGGAAACAGACGATCCTGTGGAGCTTGCGGACCATAGGGACTCGGATGTGCCTGTGGTCCAACAAACGGCGGCAGACGAGGTCCACGAGGAGGGGTGATGCCTCCTACCTCACGCCACTCCATAAAGTCCGCAGACCAGCCCGCACAGGTACAAGTCCCTCATGTCCATGTATCCGCTTGCACGGCAGGTGCAAACCGAGTCGAGTGGCCCAAATGATCGAACGGCATTAAAGAGCTCCATACGCAAGGCCCGGTTTTCATGGTCCTTTTCTTCCAGCATCTCAGTAGTGGTGCGAAGAAGAGAGTCCTCATGGGATGCATCGCCGTACATACCCTGAAGGTAACCATGCGCCTGTGGAGGGATCTTTGGCATGTAGCGGAAATCGGTGTTGCACAGCAAGGCAGTTCTCGCTCGAATGATAGTCATCATTGAGTAGGCTGCATCCCGCACGGACATCCCAATAGTGATCCCAAGTCCATAAGAACAAGTGGAGCTGTTCAAGAGCTCGGATAAGATGGATATATCCCGACCGTGTACGATATTGGCTTTGATTAAAATTCTAAACTGCTCCTCGACGGTATATTCAGGATACCATCGGTAACCGGTCTCGACCATCTCCGAACCAACATTGTCGTGTGACCACACACATCAATGCAACGGGTCGATTTAACCACTTGGTTCGGGGACGGTGGCCATCTGAAAGCACAGCCACAATGCAAAGACATTAGAATTTCTAGGAAAATCGGCAGCATAACATCTGTAAATGCTCAAAACATATTTGAGACATTCATAATCAGATTGCAAAACCACTCAACAACATCATATCAAGGTTCGGTTCAACGATAGCATACTAAAAGGTAGTAGAAACTGAGGCGAGGATGTAACCAACAATCCTATAAGTTACTACGGATTAGTAACACGTGAACCTCGATAGAGAGAAGAGAGCCTAGTCCTATACCCACGTAGAATGAGAAGAGGATGACTCGGATCGAGGGCATAAGGTAGAGGAGTAAAAGAGCCTCACGCTCCTCCCACAATCAATTCCCTACATATAACTAAAGCATTTCTAGACTCAACATCGACCAGTTTGGCTTAGCGAACCCACAGCAGCCCCGCTCTCGATGCCAACGCTGTCAGACCCCGATTCCAAGTCACATCGACCTAGCGGTAACACCTCATATCACTTTGCGGCCTCACGACGGTATTCCAACGGGTGTCGCCTTACCATGGCCCGGGACCGCTTATGCCTTTTGGCTCACGATATGATAGTGTCGCTAGCATCCACATGACAAAGAACCCGGCCGACATGGCTAGTCGTGAACCCAAAGCGGCGCTAACCTATGGGGACAGTATACATGAATCACATCGAGCATGTCGGTCATCAACGATGAATTCGGCTGTAGCACTGGCTAACAGGACTCCGTATCCCGGCTGTAGCAGCTAGGCAGGACTCAATATCACCGCGTGACATTTCCGGGATGACAGATATAGGAACGAAGTGAAACACATGCCGCCAGTCAAGTGTCCAAGCAGTAGTGCTGGGCTAGCAGGACTCGTGAACCGGGCAGTAGCGGACTACTATCGCCGTAAGCACGAGACTACATTTCCCCATATGAGAGGCTGCCAAGGATAAACAACTAGTTTGTCGGATCCCACTCATACCAAGCATTTCAATCATACATGCAATATGCCCGATATGAGTACATACAACAAGGCATCACAACAGAACTCTACAACTCAAAGTACTTTATTTAAGAGGCTCCGAGGAGCCATACATAACATATCCATACAGATAGGGGTCACATGACCCAACACTCAAATCATACAAACATACAAGCACATGCGGAAGCAAACTAGTCTCGAGTACGACTCTAAAAAGAAAGAAAGCTTGTCGAAGCCCTTCTATCTACAGTGGCCCTTCACAAGCTTTGGATCACCACCTGGGTGGCTAGTTCACTCGTCGACATCAAGGTCTACATAAAACCCATCGGAGGGGGGAGTGTTGTCGTCTGAAAACATTAATTAAGCAAACATGAGTACGGAGGTACTCAAGAAGTCTTACAACAGTAATCCTATCATACATGCACATTCTCAAGAAGGTGGTGGAGTTATTTGCAGCAAGCCAGCTTTGACTCTTGGCTAAGCTATCCTACGTGACACCACTTGAAAAGCATTTGTCGCACACGAGTCCACTAATCACCATCACAATACTCCACCGTGGATCCTCTCTCGTCACCCACGAGAGGGCCATCCGCGGCACTCACACTTATCTTGAGGCTTTTAGTAGTATCCATTTACTTGTCTATGAACTGTTATAGGTAACCCAGAAGTCCTTCTCCGTGGACACAGCTATTCGAATAGATCATATTAACCCTGCAGGGGTGTACTTCTTCACACACGCTCTCACCACTTACCGCCGTTTACACGACATGTACTCGGCAACCTTCAAGCGGAAGCCCAACGTGGGTGTCGGCCACAGCCTACCTAAACACTCAAGTCCCTAGTCCAGGTTTATCGCCTATTCAGGTTCCATCTGCAGGGAGTTCGGCCGAGGTTTCCCATACGGCCCCGAACGATGTGTCCAGGGTTCCCGAGATACCAAACGGGCATTCGGTACACCGGGCCACGGTGTATCTACCGCATCATAGCCCACCCTAGGGTCAGCGCTACGCACGGCCTCCAACACATACCCTACAAACACCAGAAACTAGTTGCAACTCCTGGACAGAGAACAAGGGTGGTTAAGAAGCCGAGAGGGTCCATTGGTTTCGGGCCCAATGCGTGGTAGTAACTGTTTCATGGATCACAAACACAGAACTCAGTTCTTAGGGACGGCTTCAATGAAACAACCCACCATGTACTCCTACATGGCCTCTCATCGATACCTTTACCAAAACGTGTTCAACACTTTGACTCTCGAACCCGACACAACCTTTCACTCCAGCTCATCATCCCGATGAGCCATACCTGACACAACTCTAAGCATAGCAAGCATAGCATGGTAGGAATCACAAACATGGCTCAATCAACTCCTACACATACTAGTGGGTTTCATCTAGTTCGTGGCAATGACAGTCATGCAAAGGAAGTGGGTTCAACTACCGCAGCACACAACAGTTTGAATCGCGTTGTCTTAATGCAGTGAACAAGAGCAGAAGCGAGAACATGGGTTTGTATCGGAATGATCAATGGGTTGCTTGCCTGATGTAGTGGTGGTAGGATACTTCCCTTCAGACGGATATTCGGATTATCCTCGAAGGCGTAACCTATCACTTAAAGACATACCAAAATAAACACACATGGCAATATGCAACAATATGATGCATGCTATGACATGGCAATATGAATGTGTGTTGGCCTAATGCAAGCTGGAACAAAAAGGGATGAACTCATTTGAATCAAAGATTCAAATGTTAGCTCATTTAAAATAGCCCTAAAGGTGCATTATCTTAATCTGCTTAAACAGCAAGGTTAACTTGTCCTATCATGCATGAAACCTGTACCAATGGATAGAATGGATTTTTCTGATCATTTTTCGTATATAAATCTTTGCATTTGGAGTTACAGATTAATTTCAATGAATTTTTGAAGTTTGAACTATATTCTGGAATTTCCTATAACAGAATAATTCCAGTAACTCATTTACTGCGTCAGCAATGCGTTAGGGTGATGTCATAGTCAACGGGGACGTCCAGGTCAAACCTGACTGGTGGGTCCCGTGTGTCAGCGTAATTAGTTTAACTAAAAATTAATTAAAACTAACCCTGATTAGTTAACAGGGCTGGGCCCCACCTGTCATTGCCCCAGGAGAGTCAACCAGGGCCCACCCGTGGTCAAAGTCAGCGCCAACTACACCGGCATTTAGCCGCCGGCGAGCCAGACGCGGCGGCGAGAGTGGATTTGGCCGTTTCGGCAACCAAATGAACCGCGGAGGGTGCCTACGGGTAGCTGGGAGCAACCCGCAGCTCTTGGTGGTGTTGGGTGAGCTCGGGGTGGCCGGAATCGGCGCCGGCGACGACCTAGGGGGCCGCCGGAGTTCGGGCGAAGACGAACTCGAGGCTACGGTGTCTTGTGAGGTGCGTGGAGTGGTGGGTTAGACCCACGTGATGTGGTGAGTGCGTTAGACACGGAGGGTGGCGGTGGATGGCCGGGAGCACGTCGGGCGACGAGCCCATGGGCGGCGGGTGCGGTTGAGCCACGTGCGGTCACTACATGGCTCGGGAGCAAGAAAGGAAAGGAGGGGGAGATAGCTAAGCTCACGGGGAACTTGAGGAAGCACACGGCGGGGTCGGGGACGGGCTGGTGCGGCGGCGGTGTCGAAGGGGATCTCCGGCGACGGCGGGGTCGGGCGAGGTTGGTGCAGAGGACTCGGGCCACGCGAGCGCTTGGGGCTCGGCTAGCTCGACGAAGAGGAGGGGCGGAGCTCCTAGACACGACGGGAGGAGCACGACGAGGGAGCGCGACACGGCGACAAGCGTGGCTCTTGTGGCGTCGGCCATGGCGGGGAGCGAGGGGAGGAGCTGGGAGGAGAGAGATGTCCGAGGGTTCGGGGAGAGAATGGGAGCGCTGTCGCAGCTCGGTGAGGGAGCGACGAGGCGGCGACCAGGTGCGTGGCATGCATGCGGTGCTCGCTGCCGAGCAGCACTGCCCCGCTCTGCTGGCCAAGCCAAGCAGCTCATGGTTGGTGGCTGGGCTGGGCCGGCAGGTGGGCCGGTTGGGTGGCGCCAGGTAAGCTTTTCCATTCTGTTTTTCTTTTTCTATTTTCTGTAACTTTGTGGATTTTCTAGAAATACCTAAACAGCTCCAAAATTCACCAAACTACTCCTGGTCCTTAGTTGGAATATTTCCAACATGAAACATTTTAGTTTGGGAATATTTGGGCATTTGAAATAATATATATAATTTAAATGCCCAAACTCAAATACTTTATGATTTAATTCAACAACCTTAGGATGACCTAGAAAATTGTGCACCACTTTTGGCAGAGGCTCTGAACCAAAGCAAAGGTGATTCAAAAGGGGTTCAGGGGGTTCTGTCTTCCCTATTTCAAATTTCAGATGAAAGTTAAACATGATGCACACACTAATGCATGGACTAGCTAGGATGTGACATCAGATATGTTTCATCTGGAGGATACATCCGAGTCAGAGGTAGCTCTTGACTCTTTAGGCTCCTTTTTAACCATCTTATTGACACTGATTATTATCAGGAGGATACAGGAGCAAGTCATGTAGCGATTGAAGAGGTAACTATAATTTCGTCCGACTCCGAGCCTTTGCCGAGACAGAAAGTCCGAAGAGTAACCCGGAAAGTAATAAGATTTTCACATCCTTTAGCTTACCAAGATCCTCAATTTCTTTTGAAGCGACAGATTCACGAGAGCCGGAGGCAGACCCGGACGAGTAAAGATGCAGAACTCTCCTCCGGCTTACCCGATGTAATGAGAAAACGCCGGACTGAGGTTATCCCCGGTTTACATTCTTTGTATCCTTTGGCGGGTTTCACTCGTCAACCACTCAATTCTTCTGACTCAAACTATCAGGGAACTTCACCTTCCTCTGGCGAATCAATGCAGTCTAACATGCCGGCTTTCAAAACCGCTCCAGGGTAATGATAATCTGGTTGTCTTGTGCTTATCTTACTCATGTTTTTGTACTAACCCCTTAATTTTCACAGTGTACAAGTAAATCCCAGCAAGAGGGCGAAGAAGAATAAGCCGGCCGAAGAGCCGATCTTGACTGAACCTGAGCTTAAGACAGCTGCTCCTGATACCTCCGCTCATGAGCCGCCGCCTGAACCAGCCCACGACATTCCAACGCCTACCACTGATCCGCCTGTCGAGCAAGCCATTGACGGTTTTGAGAACCCGGAAATCCCTACCCGGACGTCGAAATCAACAAGACTGACTTTGTTGAACCGGGGAGACCTATCGTGCTGGCCAAGTGCTCCGCCAAGGAAGAACTTCTGGAACGCCACAAAGCCAAGCTGGATGTCACTGATTATACTCATCTGTGTATTGGAGAAATCGTCTCTGGTTATATAAATCAAGTGCACAACAGCCGTGACCTGGAAATTGACATGGTGAAACAGATACACCAAAAATCTGAGGTATAACTCTTGTTGCTATACTTTATTTATCCTTACTATACCAGCCCCCAAGTCTATTGCTCATGATGAAATATGCTGTAGACTTAATACCAGCTTAGTAATACATGCAAGAAATCCAGCTTATCCTGTAGCGCCCAAGGGCCGGCTTAAACAACATGTTTGAACCGGTCCTTACCATGTTATAATCAAGTATTTGAGCAGCAATATGCATTAGCCCCCAAGTGCCAAGTACCTTTGCCTACAAAGTGCTTGGGACTTATTTCCATGAACCGCCACTATAAATAAAGTTCTTCAACATACATTAGCCCCCACGTGCCAAGTATCTTTGCTTGCAAAGTGCTTGGGACTTAATGTTGCATTATGATGATCCTGACTGTAACCCGACATTTAGACAGGCCACCATTAACCAATTTGAATCGGAGATCTCTGACTTGAAGAATCGTCTGGAAGCTCAGGAGAGTGAGACCCAAAAGGCCAACTCCAAGTTTGAATTCAGTGTATCTGAACAAGAGAAACTGAAAAAGAACTTTGAAGCAGAGAAGAAGGCCTGGGCTGATGAAAAGATCGCTTTGATCAGCCGGGCTGAACAAGCGAAGGCGACTCTTGCAGAAAGAACTGCCGAGTTATCCGGTTTAAAACGCCATGTATCTCAGATGGTCTCAGCAATCTTTGGTAAGTTACTCTGCAAATGTTAGATATTGTAAATATTTTTCAACAAGTATTTCAACTGTCATCAACTCACCTGACTTTGTAATGTAGGCCCCAGGAGTTCCAATCTTAACCAAAGCATGCTGATAAAGCTGAAGGCCGTTTATACATTGGTGGAACAACTCTACACCGGGTCACAACGTGCTTTAGCCGTCGTGGCTTTGTCGAATGAAGTTCCCACTCTCCTGGCGGATGTACTAAAACGGCTTGCTGTGCTACCTCAGCGGTTCCAGGAATTAAGACGAGCTTCTGCAAGATCCAGAGCCATAGCCGCATTAAGCCGGGCCAAGGTGTGGCTACCGGAGCTAGACCCGACTGACATCGCCCTTGGGTATCCAAGCCTGAAGGAGGACGGCACCCCATTTGACCAGAAGGATTTCGCCGCTTGCGTGAAGGAAATACGCCTTGTGGCCACTTTGATCGGTAACGACACGGATCTTACCAAGTACCAACCGGGTTATGACGCCGAGAATCAAAGAATCCCAACGCCACATTATGAAGCAATCAGCCTGATCCCTCCAATTCGTAAGCATACCTTCGCCCCTGAAGTTGACCCGGCCGGGTTAATTGATGATGAAGCTAAATTTGAAGCTTTGAGTGGCATTGACTGGTCATCATCAACCTTCCAGGACAGGGAAACAGACGGAGGAGCGGAAAGGGATGAACCGGAAGCTTCAGGCCAACAACACATTTGATCCCTCAGGCGGCCCATATTTATGCCTTGTTGAAAAAACAATGCTTCATTATTTGGACTTGGGGAGTCATGTAATAGGGTAGAAAAACACTTAATTTTGTCGTTCCCTCGTGCACATATCTGGCGCTCAACACTGTTTAAGCTGCCATCTTATATTTTTCCGTATTATGTTGATCCTCTGCTTCCCTTATGTTTAAAGAGCTGCTTTAATTGTCCTGCATAGAGAACAAATCACAAGTCCCTTGGCGGTTTACCGCATGGAGGGTCATATGTTTTACATATAACCCGGAATATGAACAAAAAATCATAAAGAAGCCGGTTCTCAATTATATCTTTGAGACATAACCATAACAACATACCTATGATCCTTTGATTATACTGCCGGTTTATGTAATCCAAACAATGAGGGTGAGAACCCAATTCTGTCAAACCGGCCCATATGATGTTTGTTATATGCTAACAACTTTATTAATCAAGGTTAAGCCGGTGGAATATAAACCACCCCATAAAAAAAATATTATCAAAAAGGTCTCAAAACAGTCAAATAATTGTGATTCCAAAATTTTTACGAGAAACAAACAAAATTTTGAGGCTTCTGATTCGAATACGATCAGTAAACCGTTCCAAAGGGGTTAAGCTAAGATTCGAATACGATCATATAGCCCCCAGTGGCTTTGGCGTTGCCGATCAAGAGGGTATTGACAGCTATGTTCCATTTGGTTCGAATACGACCTATGTTTGAATAGGAAGCCCCCAAATGACCTTGAAAGTTGTTTAATGACGCTGATTCGAATACGATCCACGTCAGACTCAAAAGGGGTTGAGCTATGATTCGGATACGATCAAGAAGCCCCCTAGTGGGTTTGGCAGTGTGCCGATCAAGAGGGTATCGACAACTATGTTCTCTTTGGTTCGAATACGACCTATGTTTGAGCAGGAAGCCCCCTGGTGATCATGGCTAGATTCAAATATGATCATAAGCCATACCAAAGGGAAAGCCGGATTCAAATATGATCCGCTCCCTGTTGGTTGTTTTAGCAATATAATAATGAAGACATATAAACTTTTGAGGATAAAAAGGACAGAGGTCCTGCGTTATTACTTTTCATAATATATACATCGTCAAAATATGTACATCATGAGAGCCAGTAGCTCAAGTGTAGTAAGGCCAAAGATGAGCAATATTCCACGGCCGACGGGTCTCCTCTTCCGACTTACGTGAGTCTTTGTGCTCCCGAACATTGATGAGGTAATATGAACCATTATTCAGGTTCTTGCTGACCACAAAGGGTCCTTCCCAAGGCGGGGATAGCTTGTGCATATCAGACTGATCCTGGATGAGCCGGAGCACTAAGTCACCTTCTTGAAAGGCTCTGGACCTGACCCGGCGGCTGTGATACCGGCGCAGGTCCTGCTGGTAAATCGCTGAGCGGGCTATTGCTAAATCACGCTTCTCATCCAACAAATCAAGTGCATCCTGACAAGCCTGTTCATTATCAGCTTCAACGTAAGCTGCCACTCGGGGCAAATCATGACGGATGTCACTTGGTAGGACTGCCTCTGCTCCAAAAACCATGAAGAAAGGCGTATAACCCGTAGATATGTTAGGTGTAGTATTGATGCTCCAAATCACAGAAGGCAACTCCTCCACCCAACAACTTGGCGTCCGCTGTAAAGGGACCATGAGCTGGGGCTTTATACCTTTCAAGATCTCTTGATTGGCTCTTTCAGCTTGACCATTGGATTGAGGATGAGCTACTGATGAAACATCGAGCCGGATATGTTCTCGTTGACAGAACTCTTCCATAGCACCTTTTGATAGATTAGTACCATTGTCAGTTATGATGCTGTGTGGAAAACCAAAACGAAAGATCACCTTTTTCATGAACTGAACCGCCATGGCTGCATCACACTTACTGACCGGCTCTGCCACAACCCACTTTGTAAATTTATCAACCGCCACCAGGAGGTGTGTCTTTTTATCCTTGGACCTTTTGAAAGGCCCAACCATATCAAGCCCCCAGACTGCAAACGCCAAGCAATTGGAATCATCCTTAACTCTTGAGCCGGCACATGAGCTCGTCGTGAGAATTTTTGACAACCATCACATTTACTGACCAGATCCTCCACATCAGCATGAGCCGTCAGCCAACAAAAACCATGACGGACAGCTTTGGCCACAAGAGATTTTGAGCCGGCGTGATGACCACAATCCCCTTCATGGATCTCACGAAGTATTTCCTGACCTTCCGCAGGCGACACACAACGTTGAAATGCCCAGTAACATTGCGATGATGCAACTCACCATGAACAATTGTCATGGACTTAGACCGCTGGATGATTTGTCTAGCCAAGGTCTCATCCTCAGGCAACTCACCCCGGGTCATGTAAGCCAAATATGGCACTGTACAATCTGGGATGACGTGAAGAGCCGCCTCCAACTGCGCTTCTGGATCTGGAATAGCTAAGTCTTCCTCTGTGGGCAACTTGACAGAAGGGTTATGCAAAACATCCAAAAAGGTGTTAGGTGGCACCGGCTTACGCTGAGATCCCAGCTCCTTAAAGCATCAGCCGCCTCATTCTTCCTTCGATCAATGTGCTCCACTTGATAACCCTTGAAGTGCCCAGCTACAACATCAACTTCACGGCGATAAGCCGCCATGAGAGGATCCTTAGAGTCCCACTTGCCTGACACCTGTTGAGCCACCAAATGTGAGTCACCCAAGCACCTTACCTGGCTTACATTCATCTCCTTATCCATCCAAAGACCATGGAGCAAGGCCTCATACTCAGCTGCATTGTTAGTACAGGGAAACATCAACCGAAGCACATAACAAAATTTATCATTGTCGGATTTCGTGTTCCGGCAGACCCTCTAGGTTCGAACTCTGGGGTGCACGCGGAGATCTCACACCCTACCTACCTGCACCTCATCGCCTCGCAAGGATCTAAACCACAAAAAGTGCAACACAAGAGACACAGGGTTTATACTTGTTCGGGCCACCGTTGTGGTGTAATACCCTACTCCAGTGTGTGGTGTGGTGGATTGCCTCAGAGGCTGATGATGAACAATGCAAGGAAGAACAGCCTCGCAAGGGTCTGTTCTTGGCCGGTGCGACAAACTGCTGAGGGGAGTTCGGTCACTCTCTCTCTCTCTAGATTGCTTGATCTTTAGCTCTGTTCTCGATTCCGGATCCTCTCTCCGATGTGGGAGGCTAGTCCTATTTATAGGCAGAGGCCCTGGGCCTCGTCCCAAATATTGAGCGGGAAGGGCGCCAACAATTGGCCATTTTGAAGGGGAACATCTAGTACACTTATCCTGACTAAAGTTGGTCCTCGCCTGTCAAAGGCTCTGACGGTGACGCCGGCTTGGGCTCCACGATGACCTCCCTCCTGCCGTTGTGATGGTCTTGGTCTTGTTGCACCGAAATGGTTTCCTTTGCTTGATGCTCTCGCCTGCTCTTGCCTCCTTTGCACCAAAGAGGAAATGAGGACACTGCGCGGGCTGGCGCCCGCCTGGAGCCCTTGGTCGTCATGGCTTGCGTCATGGGCACCTCGCGAGGTACCCCGCCTTGATCTCTCTGCCTCCTTGCGAGCCAGCCTGACGAGGCCGTGCCTGAGGAAGCTTCCTGTCGTCTGCCCCGCGAGGCTTGGCCCCTCGTGAGGGTCTTGAGCTTGTGCTGATGAAGATGGGCCGTACTGGGCCACCCCTTGAGCCACGCCGCAGGCCGCAGGCAGGCAAGTCTGGGTACCCCCGTTCCTAGAACGCCGACAGTAGCCCCCGGGCCCAAGGCGCGCCTGGACTTGGCTTAGCAGAGAAGCGAAGGGGCAAATGCGAAGCGGCACGGGCCCTAACAGCCTGCGGCCTTGGGTGCCGCGTGGCAGTTGATTGGACGTGGGCGTCCCAGCTTCCCCACGACGCCTCGGCAACCGCACGAATTGACGAGTCCCTGCATGCAAAGCGGGTCATGATTACCTGTGATCGTGGAGGTCGATGGTTGGCCTTCCCCGGTTATAAATACGGAACGGCACGTGCCCTTCCGGTCCATCTCTTGTGGCTTCTCCTTCTTCTCCATCCCTTGCTCCACCTTGCGGCAATGGCTCCGATCCGCCGGTTCTCCGTGGAAGAGAAAGGAAAGGCTCCCCGAGAGGGTCCCGACCCACTTCCGCCGAAGAAACGGCTAGCCCTCTGCTATCGAGATGAGGGCGCCCGGCAGGAGGTGTCGAGGCCCTGGTACGAGCGGCTGCCGCCAGGGTTCCCACTGCCCTTGTACGCCCGCATTGAGGGCCTTGAAGGAGTTGACGCCGAGCGCCATGGACGACGCCGGCGCCGGCGCCGGCGGGTCACGGCGGTGCGCGTTGTTCCTCCTGGAGTCCATGCCGAGGGCTCCGCCCGAGAGTTTGTGCTCCACGCCGCCATGCCTCCTCAGTCTTGGATTCGCCTTCCTCCCTCCTTCGCCTTCGTGATGCCGCAGGGGGGATATTTGGAGCTCTGGTTGCAGCACACCGGCTGCAGCACCCTTTCGACCGAAGCGGAGGTCGCGGTCGTCGCTCCGGGCAAGGTCTTCAGGACTCGAGGCTGGAGCGAGATCGCCCGGGTCTGCAGGACGAGGGGCACCCTCGCGATCCACCTGGAGTACGACGGTGCTTCCGTGATGTTCTTCAAGTTCTTCGACGCGGAAGGACGCCGGCTGGAGTGCTGCCCTGAGAGATGTGGTCGGGGCCCTGCCGCAGCGAGGGCCGGGCTCGCCGATCGCTCCCTCAGCAGCTCCTCAGGTGGCGGAGGCGTCGGAGGATCTAGCGACTCTGCCGAGCTCTTCGTGACTCCAGAGACGACCGACGACAGCTACGAGCCCCCGAGCTTGCGTCGCTCCCGGAGCAGGGCGGGCTCGTCAGGCCGCCGCCGCCTCTGATCTGGATGAGGTAGGCGCCGGTGCCTGACGGCCCACTGTTGATGATGGCGTCTCTTGCGGAGGCGCATGTAGTTAGCGTTCCTTAGGATCTGCTCCCTCTGTTCCCTGCGAGGAGTCGAAAAACGCGCCCCGTGGGGGCTTGTAAGGTGCCTGTGGTTCTGTTTGTTAATATGATCCTCGTCGTGAAGTAGTGCGAGGTGCTCATTCCGTCTTAGCTTAGTTCCTCCTTTCGAACCTTGCGAGGGCTTGATGCTCTGTGCCCATAGGTCCCGGTCCCAAGGCAGGCTTCAGCCGTCGCTGGTATGCCAGGTCGCGATGCCGTGGTCAAGGCCAGGAGGTGAGCAGCCCGGGGTCCAGTAAGAGCCCCTGAGTCGCGATGCTCAGGAGGTCCCCTTTGGCACTCAAGCAACCATCGTTCGGTGAGAAAGGAGCGCGACGTTGCTAACACGGGATTGCCTTAGGTGCGAGGTCGATGCTGCGATAGCTAGTGTTTCCGGAGGATGACTTATCTCGGGAGTCAGGAACCGCTTCCTGGTGCGGCGTTAGTGCCGCGCATCGGCAGACGAGGAGTTGCCTGGCGAGGTCCCCGTGTGCCTCTTCCCTCTCACCTTTACTCCCCTTTCTGCTCTACGTCCTCGGGTCCCGGCCCTCTAGCGGGGCTCAACCATCGCTGGTATGCCAGGTCGCGATGCCGTGGACAAGGCCAGATGGTGAGGGCTGGAGAGCCAGTAGGAGCCCATGAGTCGCGATGCTCAGGTGCCCCCCTTTAACGTGCAAGCGGTTCGCGCAGACGAGAGTGAAGAAGACGCCGTGAGGGCCTCGTCCGGCGCTGCTCCTTGAAGAGATCCTGCAGGCTCATAAGAAGAACAAGAGTTCGCCATGACAATCGACAGTCATCCGTTGGTTGCTCTGGAGCGGTGACGAGGCACTGAAGGCTTGACGAGGTGGCGCCATGCGGCGCTGCCGCGTCCAGAGCTCGGCCATTCAGGTTTGTCAGCGTTGCAGGGACGGACCCATGCGCAAGCGTCGTGCCGTTAGGGAGCAGCTCCATTAGTTGGTGTCAGTCGAATGGGCGACTAGGTCAAACACATTAATCATGAAGGAGCAAGTTCATTTAGATAGGTGCAGGGAAGGCAGACATCGCTAGGTCTGGCCCGAGCGACTTGGGGATGATGCAGCCCGAGGGGCGCCCGCAATAAAGTAAGCTAGGAACATGAAGCAAAAGGGATACACGCCGCAGGGACGGACCCACATGGCCTGGGTATGATGCAGCCCTGGGGGCGCTCCCAGCTGAAAATGAAACTCGAAGGATGTCACCTGATAACGTTGAAGACGAAGGGATGCTGAAGTAGCGGACGTCGTGGGCTGCGGAAGCCGATCTTCACGAGCCTCGCCCAGAGCCTCGGGAGGCTCCGAGGCGCTAGTGGCTCCTCGCGGACCATCTCCATCTCCGCCAGGACTGTGGAACGCCTGGCCTCTTGAGCCTCCAGGATGCTCCCCATAAGGCGCTGGCGCGTGGCAGCTGCGTTCGGCACGCCGTAAGGCATGCGAACATACCTGTGGGGTGGACCTTCACAGCGCCCCATGCGTGAGGGCCAGAGGCGCTCCTGAGAGGCGGCTCGGTTGAGCCCTTGTATGTCGATGCAGACGCGCAGCCCACCTTCCTCGCCTGGATGGGGAGCTACGGCGGGTAAGCGGCGGCTGCCACTCATGACTCTTGACTCCTGCAGCTCCTGAATGACTTGGCTGACGAACTCCTGAGGGTTTGGCCCTCCTTGCCCCGCTCCTTCCTGAGGGAAACATGCTTTGAAACACGCCTCCAAGTGGTGCCCAAGCGCCTCCGTCGTGACCTTAGCAAGGTCGGTGGCCATCCAGGAGAGAGCCCCCGAGCCTTGCTCGAGGAGGGTGCCGGGCGCGCCTTCCTATGCGACAGAAAGAGGTGCCCCCTGATCAGGCGCGGACCCCGAGGGGCCTGCCTCCCGAGGGGCCGGGCCAGGCGATGTCTTCTTCTTCTTGGGATCAGCCTCGGGGAGCCTCCCGCTCCTGCGATCTGGGTCTTCAAGTGATGCGGCTTGAAAAGCACGCTCCAGGGAGCACACTACGTCTCTCTCTTCACAAGGCACCGTGATGACTCCATCGCTCCCTGGCATCTGGAGGACATTGTAGCCGTGATGAGTCACGGCCACGAATTTGGCCAGAGCTGGGTACCAGAGGATGGCATTGTATGGCAGGCAAATGTGGGCGACGTCGAAGTCGATGAGCTCGGTGCGGTAGTTGTCGCTACCAAGGTGACAGGAGGCGGACCTGCCTAATCGGAACTATGGAGCCATCGGTGACTCGGAGAAAGGCTTGGTTGGCTGAAACTGATTGTAAGGCACTTGGAGATTGTTGAATGTCTCTGGACAGGACATTGAGCCCCGCTCCGCCATCGATGAGGGTCCCGTGACTTGCACGTTGTTGATGATTGAGGAGCAAAGCACCGGAGGACTCCGCTGTGGCTGCAAGACTTGAGTTGATCCGCCGAGCTGAATGTGATGGCGCACGCTGACCACCTGAGAGGGCGCGTGGCTTCGAGCTTGGGGAGGACTGCATTCACTTCGCGGGCGAACTGCTTGAAGATGCGCTGGGAGGCTGGGGCTTGAGCTCCGCCCAGGATGCAAGCGATTGCGCGCAGCTCCTGGAAGCCCCCAGCCCCCTCGTCCCGATGATGGTCTTTGTTTCTCCTTGGCTGCGGTGGCAGAGGAGGGAGGCCTGCGTTGCCTTGCGGGTGATCCTCGCGAGGCCGATCCCTCTTGCCTCCCTTGCGAGGCTGATCCTACCAGCGGTCCTCGCGAGGTCGGTCGCGCCACCCTGGGCGAGGGCCACGGTCTTCCCAGCGTCCTGCGTTTCTTCCTCCTCCTCGGCCGTAGCCTCGATCACTGCGGTCGGGGCGTCGACCCATTCGCCCTTCTCGCACAGCTCCGAGTTCTTGACATTCGTTGGTGTTGTGGGTGTGGAGGTCGTGGTACACGCAATACCTCCTGCCCTTGGAAGACACAGGCTGACCCCTGCCTCGCTTGGTGTCGGGTTCTGCCGCGAGCACGGCAGCCCCCTTGCGCTTCACGTCCTTGACCTTGGGCTTCTTCTCTTCTGGGTCTGCAGGAGGGAAAGGTGCCCTTCCTCAGCCCTGGCGCACCTGGTCGCCAAGTTGAACAGCTTCAAGGATGTGCACAGGTCTTCGTGCATCGCCAGCTCCTCCTTCATCTTGACGTCACGCACACCGTCGGAGAAGGCTGAGATGATGGCCTCCTCGGTCACCTTGGGAATCTTGAGGAGTGCGTTGTTGAAGCGCTGGATGTACTTCTGCGGGTCTCTCCTGGTTGCTGCTTGATACGGCGCTTGTCGCTCACGGCAGGAGGCCGGTCGCGGGTGCCTTGGAAGTTGGCGATGAAGCGGGTGCGCATCTCGTCCCAGGAGGAGATCGTGCCAGGAGCCAGGTTCAGGAGCCTGGTGCGGGCATCGTCTTTGAGCGCCATGGGAAACCAGTTCGCCATGACCTTCTCGTCCCCATTGGCGGCTTTGATGCCCAGCTCGTAGAGCTGGAGGAACTCCGCAGGGTCGACCGTGTCGTCGTAGCGAGGAGGCTGGTCTGGCTTGAACTTGCCGGGCCACGCGACGCTGCTTAGCTCGGTGGTGAAGGCGCGGCAGCCTGTAGTGGCCACGGGAGGCCTTTGGTGACGAAGGGCTTGGCCTTGTGGGTCCCCGTGCGCTTCCGCTAGGAGCAGTGCGGGGTCTTGGCGTGCCGGAGCAGGAGCGCGGTCATGACGGGCCGGTGCAGGGAGCACTCGGGCAGCTTCTCGGGGGCGAGGGACCTCTTGACAGCTCTGCTCTTGCTGCACTGGTGCCAGACGGAGTGGGTTCCGCCCAGGGGCCACGCGCCTTGGGGCCAAGGCGCCTTCTTGAGGGGGAGGCGGCTGAGGCGCCCCCGGAGCTTCATCGCCCGGGCAAGGCGGGGCGCGGTGCAGTGAGAAGGACGGCGTGGGGGAGCCCCCTGCGGCGCAGACAAGCTCGACGACGCGGTCGAGCCACTCCTTGTAGACGTCGTCGACGGGGCGGTAGCACAGGAGCTCGTTTGCCGCGATGAGCGCGCTCGAGTTTTCCTCCATGGAAGGCTGGAGCGCGAGACGAAGAACCAGCTGGGGCGAGCGAAGGAGTAGCGGTACGGCCGTCTCACCTCACGGACGGATGCTGGGATGATGCTTGCTGCTCGTTCCCCACCGGGCCGGTGGCGGCGTTGACGGCAGGCGACAGGGAACGGCGGGGGCGGCCGCCGACGGGGGCCGTCTAGGCGACGCTGTCGGTGTTCTGGGAACGGGGGTATCCAGACTTGCCTGCCTGCGGCCTGCGGCGTGGCTCAAGGGGTGGCCCAGTATGGCCCATATTCATCAGCACAAGCTCAAGACCTTCGCGAGGGGCCAAGCCTCGCGGGGCGGACGACAGGAAGCTTCCTCAGGCACGACCTTGTCAGGCTGGCTCGCGAGGAGGCGGAGAGATCAAGGCAGGGTACCTCACGAGGTGCCCATGATGCAAGCCATGACGACCAAGGGCGCCAGGCGGGCGCCAGCCCGCGCAGTGTCCTCATTTGCTCTTTGGTGCAAAGGAGGCAAGCGCAGGCGAGAGCATCAAGCAAAGGCAGCCGTTTCGGTGCAACAAGACCAAGACCGTCGCAACGGCAGGAAGGAGGTCATCGTGGAGCCCAAGCCGGCATCACCACCAGAGCCTTTGAAAGGCGAGGACCAACTTTAGTCAGGATAAGTGTACTAGATGTTCCCCTTCAAAATGGCCAATTGTTGGCGCCCTTCCCGCTCAACATTTGGGAAGAGGCCCAGGGCCTCCGCCTATAAGTAGAGCTAGCCACCACAGTAGAGGCATCTCATCTTAGCTTGATCCAATCCGATCGAGAGCCTAGCCACAAGAACACCTCACCCTCGTGAGGTTGTTCTTCCTTGTATTGTTCATCATCAGCCCAAGAGGCAATCCACCACACCACACACTGGAGTAGGGTGTTACACCACAATGGTGGCCCGAACTAGTATAAACCTTGTGTCCCTTGTGTTGCTCTTCGTGTACTTTTAGATCCTTGCGAGGCGACGAAGTGCAGGTAGGTAGGGGGTGAGATCTCCGCGTGCACCCCAGAGTTCGAACCTAGAGGGTTTGCTGGAACCTGAAATCTGACATTTGTCGCGCCAGGTAGGTGCGCGGATCTTTCCTTCCACGACCGCTCTCCGCGGCATCGCGACTCGCCCTCTGACGACGCAGCAGCGCCGCCCACTCCGGTCGCCCGGCCTTGTGCTGAGGGGCGGGGGCTCGAGCCTTGGCCCCAGCCTTGCGACAGGTGCGGTGGCCGAACAAGTTCAAGCCGGAGACTCCACCTGTGACACTAAAAAAAAATTTGTTTGGTTTTCAACAAAAACTTTGTTGGTTTTAAAGAAGGTCATTTAAACTCTTCCAAAAATCTCTCTCTCAGAACTTTCCCCTTTGGCAAAGGATTTTATTTTGGCATCTTTTTCAACTCTGGTGTTTGGTTATTAAAAACTTTTCCTCTGATTCTCCCCTTCTCAAATTTATTTTTGGGATTTATTTTCTTTTATAAGAAAACCCTAGGAGTTTTGCGTCTTCTCTTATATTGAAACCATCCATACTTTTTACCATGTCTCATGTGGTAAATCTTCCCAAAACTCCTCCTTCCACTTTGGGGCAATCCAAATATTCTGTCCCAACAGGTCCAACTCATTTTTGGATTTTATCTCATTTATTTCTTTCCCCAAAACAATTATGTCCATTATTTTGAGCCTAGGTGATTTGCAAAGCAAGTACCTATTTGCCTTTGAATTTTGATTTCAAACCAACTCCTCTGGATAGTCCCTAGCACCCACAACCTAGAACCATCAAGATCCACTCTTCTTCTTATCAAAATTTTCAAGTTTCAGCTCCTGCAAGTTTGGACTAGATTTGCCAAATTTGGTGAAATTCATATCTCCTCTTCTCCAAAAATTCCACCAAAATTCAGGCAGCCCCCAGATGCAATGAGAAGCCACTCCACCAAAAATCAGCTCAAGGAAAAATCCCCACATACCAAAATCATTCTGTCGAACACCTGGCTTGCACTGTTACTTTGCACTTTGAGAGAAATTCAGAGTTTCAGTAAGTTCAGTTTCGTCAGAGTCTGGTCACCTGTCAACTGTGCGCGTGGCGTGTTGCGCACGGCCCCTCCTCCCTGTCCAGAGCGCCGCATGCGCACTTGGCTGGTTCCTGGCGTTGGTGGCACCCTGGCCTGTCTGCGCCGGCGTCTTCTGCGGCGTCGGGACCTCCCGTGGCGGCCGACAGGGGGCACCGTGGCGCCATAACGCCTGCTCGCACCGCCACGCCACTGGAGCTCCGCATGGCCGTCTCCTTGCCGGCAAGACGCCTGCAGCACGTCGCTGTGGTTCGGCACGCACAGGCGCGCTTTCTACCGCCCGACGTGCCGCACGGTTGCCGTTGGGGACAGGCCGAATCGCCCCTGCCTTGCTGAGTTAGGCACCAGGATGGAATCAGTACTCCGTCTAGACGATGCTCAAGCCCCTAAACCAACCGTCCAGCCACAGCACCGCCGTAATCGCTCGCCGGACTTATCCCATTCATGGCAACCGCCTCGGGCCGGCTATAAATAGCGCCTCCGAGCTCGCTCTCGACCCCGCACATCTCCACCACCTCACCAGACCCCGCCCAGCCACTGGAAGAGCCTCGAGGGGCCCTTCTTCCTCAACTCCGGCCACCTCCATCCGCTTCGGGCTCCGACAACGTTCTCTCTAGTGAGAGCTCCTCCACCGCCCAAGACTTGCCCGTAGCCTCATGACACCTCTAGGAGACTAACCCCTACTCCAATTTGACCCCAGCAACTCTCTCCGACGAGGCCCACGACTACCCGAACCACCGTCCACCGGAGCAAGGGCCGCCGTCGACGTGGTGCTCGCCAGCGACCACCACCACCACCCACCGACGCGGAAGGATGCACTGAGCACAGAGGTACCACCCGTTCCCCCTGCCTCGCCGTGGATCGCCGCCGGGAAGAGCTTGTGCTGTTGAAGATCCCCCTGCCTCGCGAGGGTCTTGAGCTTGTGCTGTTGAAGATAGGCCGTGCTGGGCCACCCCTTGAGCCACGCCGCAGGCCAAAGGCAGGCAAGTCTGGGTACCCCGTTCCCAGAACGCCGACAATCACCTCAAGGGGAAGCTAATACAACTCCAGCCCCCGAGCCCTCCAACTGCCTGGATCCATCAAAGTGAATAGTCCAATATGTGTTATCCGGCTTTTCCTCAGGCGTCTGTAGTTCTTTCCAATCGTTAAGTCCACCAGTGCTTGAGAATTAATAGCAGTGCGTGGCACATACCTCAAACCAGGAGGCCCAAGCTCAATGGACCACTTGGCGACTCGTCCTGTGGCCTCTCTATTCTGGATGATGTCTCCAAAAGGGGCAGAACTTACCACAGTGATAGGGTGACCTGGAAGTATTAGTTAAGCTTCCGGCTCGCCATGAACACCCCATAAACAAGTTTCTGCCAATGTGGATATCTTTGCTTAGACTCAATAAGCACCTCACTAATGTATAAACCGGCCGTTGAACCGGATGCTCCTTGCCAGCCTCCTTGCGCTCCACCACAATTGCAACACTGACAGCACGAGAGTTAGCGGCCACGTATAACAATAGCGGCTCTTTATCAATGGGAGCTGCAAGGACCGGCGGCTCAGATAACTGTCTCTTTAAATCTTCAAAGGCAGCATTAGCAGCATCACTCCAGACAAAATTGTCTGTTTTCTTCATCATCTGATACATCGGTACGGTCTTCTCACCTAACCGGCTTATGAACCGGCTTAAAGCAGCGATACGACCCGCCAGTCGCTGAACATCGTTGACGCACGCCGGCTTAGCCAAAGAGGTGATTGCCTTGATCTTCTCCGGATTAGCATCAATGCCTCTGTTAGAGACGAGAAAACCCAAAAGCTTGCTGCTGGCACGCCAAACACACATTTGTATGGGTTAAGCATCATTTTGTAGACCCGGAGATTATCAAAGGTTTCCTTCAGATCATCTATCAAGGTTTCCTTCTCTCTGGATTTCACGACAATATCATCCACATAAGCGTGAACATTGCGCCCAATCTGATTGTGGAGACAGTTCTGTACACATTGCTGATAAGTCGCCTGGGCACTCTTGAGCCCAAATGGCATAGATACATAACAGAAGGCTCCAAACGGGTGATGAAAGCCGTCTTCTCCTGGTCCTTAACTGCCATTTCGATCTGATGATAACCAGAGTAAGCATCCAGGAAGCTCAAACGCTCACAACTCACCGTAGCATCAATAATTTGATCAATACGGGGAAGAGCAAAAGGATCAGCCGGACAATCCTTATTTAAGTCCGTGTAATCCACACACATCCGCCAGGTGCCGTTCTTTTTAAGTACAAGCACCGGGTTAGCCAACCACTCTGGGTGAAAAACTTCAACAATAAACCCGGCTGCTAAGAGCCGGGCCACCTCCTCACCGATAGCTTTCCGTCTCTCTTCGTTAAACCGCCGAAGGAACTGCCTGACCGGCTTAAACTTTGGATCAATATTAAGAGTGTGCTCAGCGAGTTCTCTCGGTACAACTGGCATGTCAGAAGGTTTCCATGCAAACATGTCCCGATTCTCACGGATGAACTCGATGAGCGTGCTTTCCTATTTAGGATCCAGATTGGCACTGATACTGAATTGCTTAGATGAGTCGCCTGGAGTAAAATCAACAAGCTTGGTGTCATCAGCCGACTTACATTTCATCACCGGTTCATGCTCTGTGGTTGGCTTCTTCAGATATGTCATGTCCGCCGGGTCAACGTTATCCTTATAAAACTTCAGCTCCTCTGCTGCACAAACAGATTCGGCATAAGCAGCATCCCCTCCTCACATTCCAGAGCTATCTTCCGACTCCCATGCACAGTAATAGTGCCCTTGCGACTTGGCATCTTGAGCTGCAAGTAAACATAACACGGCCGCGCCATGAACTTGGCCTAAGCCGGCCGTCCAAACAGAGCGTGATATGGGCTCTTCATCTTGACCACCTCAAAGGTTAATTTCTTGTCACACCCTGATTTTCATGCCACTACACTTAAGCTAACAATCATGATAAAATATGGTCTGACAAAAACTTTTGAGTGTTTTGGACCTTGCCTTGATTGGTTTTTGTCTGTTGCTTACAAGTGCTCTAAAAATAAAATAAATCCTCCAACTCTTATACTCCTTCTCCTTGATCCAAAACTTCTGCCCAATGATCATGCCATGTGTGTAGGTCATAAAATAATTTCTTGTAAAAATATTTTGGCCAAAAGTATTTTCTAAATTTAGTTTTCCAAAAACCCTGAATTGAGGTTTGCAACTGCAAGTACTTAATTAAGGGCAGTGAAAATCTTTCCAAAAATATATTTGACTCTTATTAGATATAGAATACCCGAAACCATAAAAATATGATTTTAAAAGTTATTTTACTATTTTATTTAAAAGTTGTTTCTTCAGGCCAGAAATGGTCTTTAATAGGTTAAAATTATTTTTATGCTTTAAAAATATTTGTGAAAATTTAGAGAAACTCAGTGGACATATACTTACCATATATAGGAGTTTCAACACATGGTCATGTTCAAAATATTGGTCAAATCCCTCAAATACCCTTTCTGGATATTTCAAGCTTTTGAAATATTTATAAAGGAAATATTCTCCAAAAATTCCAAGAAAATTCTAGCATGTCACATATGACATGTTTGATGATCTGGACAAGTACAATGTCATGGATAATAGTATAACCCCATGAAACCCTCTCAAAACCATTTCTGTCCATTTTGAAGTTTGAGAAACTTTACATTGCCAAACATGTCCAAATGTTCTCAAACCTGGTGAACATGCTCAAGTGGTCTAATAATTCATCTAGACCAAATGGCACAAGTTGGAGAAAAAGTTAACTTGATCAAAGAGCCCCAAAACCCTCTCTGACCAGAATCAAATTTGAACAATTCTACATTACCAACTTTCTCTCCTTGATTCCAACTTTTGTGAGCAAGATCACATGACCAAATGAGGCCACCACACCTAGTGGTGCATCAAGGAGAAGTGATTTGATCAACTAGATCTACACAAGTTCATTTCTGCCAAATTCTGGGGTTCACAAAAGTTGCATTGGCAACTTTGCCCAAATGAACTCAAGATTGGTGGAAGGCCCTAATTATGTGTACCATTTGACCCTGTCAAGCCTCATGTCAAGTGGAGTTCATCTGCTTGCCCAAACCACCATCAAACACCTTCTGGCAGAAATTAAAAATGTATGTTTTGTCCACTTCCACTAATCTCCTTGAGCCCTCCTTTTACCACAGCCCTCCTAGTCCCCTCTACCACCTGCATCTTTCCCTGCCCGAGGAGCCATGATTAAGGGGTTAGAACCCCATTTTCTTCTCGGGCAGCAGCATTCTCCTCTCTCTCAGCCTCTCTCTCTCCTCCTTGGCATTCCAGAGCATCCAAGGCTCTCCTCAGCTTTTGCCCATACCCCCTGCAGCTTCTAGACACAGGTGGACGCGCGAATGCGCGCGGAAAAGCCGCGGATGACGGCCAAAGGCGCGCTCTGGAGCGCCTGGCAGGGCGTTCGACCATTGACGCCGCGTCCCCCGACCGCCTCAGGTGTCCCCCTCACGCCAGTCGAGGTGGCTCGACGTCTGCAACACACCACGCCCCTGGCACCCTCCTCCTACTCCCTCCTGCTGCCTCCATTCGCACGCGTGCCGGCCACCCGAGAGCTCCAATGGACGAGCTCACACGCGCGACGCCCTGACACTTCCCCGCTCCTTCTCTCCCTTCGTCTGGGCGTAGACCACCCCTACAAACACCCCGGACACGCCCACGTGAGCCCCCGTGGCTTGTAGCGACGGCAACAGCCTCACCGGCGCATGAGCTCACGGTGCACCTCGCCCCCTTCTACTTAAGGCCACCCCGAGCCCCCTCTCTACTCCTTTGGCCCTCTCTCCCTCCCGTGATCCCCCTGGACCAACCCACTCCCCTCCTCGCGCTCTCCATCCCCCTCCTAGGCCCGAGCCGAGCCGCCGGCCGCTGCTCAAATCCGGGCGCCTCAGCCACTCTCTCTCCCACCTAGCCACTCCAGCGTCCCATCATCACGACCACTGACTCACCCCAAGCTCCACTTCCTCCTCCCCGCGTCTGCCTCGCCGTGCTGAATCTCGCCGTCATCCTCCTCCGCCATGGACGATGGGGCGCTCACCTCAGACCGCCCCCGCGCCCGTGGAGTAACTCGGAGGATGCGTCACACTCCCCCGAGCACGCCGGTGTGCCGGGCGCCCACGGTGGTGGTCGGTGCCGCCGAGGAGAGTGCCGGCACCGCTCGGCCTCGCCTCCTCTGTCTCCCGTCAGGCCGCGCGGGAGGTTGAAGGCGACGGCCTGAGCGCTGGGGCCCGCGCGTCAGCGACCCAGCGGCTGGGCCCCGCCCGTTTAAGTGGAGACGGCTTCGGCCAAGATCTGTTTTCCTCGCGTGTTGGCGTACTCCGCGAACCCGCCTCCGACGTCACCTCCTCTGCCCGTCCAGCCGAGCCACTGGGCCGGCCCACTACTAAACTGCGCCCAGTGCGCTGGATAAGGGTAAAGCCCTTTCCCTTTCCTTTTTCTTTTTCTGTAAATTTCTAAAATCCATAAGCAATTCAAATGGACTCCAAATTTGATGATTCAAATTTCTAGTGACTCTATAAATCATGATCTACCTGTTAGTGCAACATGCACATTTTTCCAGAGACCTTTTCTTCACAAATATTTATCAAATCCTATTTTTCCTATTTCTTTGATGAACTTTAGAAAATCACAGAGAGCTCAAACTTGATCCAAATTCCATGATTCAAATTCCTAGATGCTTCTAAGTTCATAGCTTAGTTTGTGAACATTTTTCTTAATACTTTCTGCACCCCACAAATTAATGAGCCATTTCTTCATGTTTGTCAACTTTGCAAATCCATAGAATATTCATTTGAACTCCAAATCCAGTGAAACCAACTCCTAGATGTTTCTAAAATCATGGTTTGTTAAATGGGTACCTTTGCTCATTTTTCAAAGACATGTTTCTATACACTTCTTGCAAACCCATAAACCCCTTGATTCCATCATATTGTAATGTTCAGAGGTATCCACTGATCCAATTCCAATGAAACCACTCTGGTTATTTTTCATATAACCAGAGATGTCCTAGAAAAGTCAAATTAATATTTTTGGAGCACTTTTATTTTCTGCCTTCTTGTGTTGCTTATTATGAATGTTTCCGACGTTAGTTGACGAAGTAGACGGAGTACATGGAGAAGGACCAGAAGATTTCAAGACTCAGATGAACCAGGCAAGCAGCCCTTTGACCATGTCTATGAAACCTTTTTATGCATGTCATATATCACTTATTATTGTTGCATCGGAATCATGATGAGATGGTAAACCACGTTGGTTGGTTGCATCTGTTACTTCCTCATTGATACTTGCATTGAGCATGACCCTACCTCCTTATGAGGGTTATGCCGGTGGGAGTAGATAGGATGCTAAAGTAGTTGCTACGCAGAAAGGGACGGGAATATGCATGGTGATGGAGGCAAGTATGTTCCCAAAGACTTTTTGAAAACCCCGTCGGGTGCCACTAATGCCCGAGGGAGATGTTGAGCTAGGTAACAACTTGACAAAGAAGTGGTGTACCGGAGAAGGATATGTGAGTGTGGTTTCAAAAACGGATTGGTTTAAGTTGCGACCGTTATTCCAACCTTACATGCGCAACCACTCTACCCTTGTATGGGAAGGGGCATTATTGATTACCTAGGCCGATACTATCTTGGAGCCCGCATTACTAGTGACGGGGGAGAGTTGGTGCTCTCTCTCGGGACGGGGTCGTGCCAGGTAGGGCGGCCAAGAACATTTTTATGGGGCACCGGACACACCGTTGGTACCCCGTGCTTGTGATATGAGATGATTATGGAGCGTGGCTCCACGAAAATGATATGTGACAATGTTGGGCACGGGGGTTACTACCAATCGAGTGGACTCCATGTTAGTGTCGTCTAGGGAAAGGTAGTGATCGGGTGCTTACCCCGGGTACTTGAGGTATCGCAGGTCGTGGATGACACGGAAGGTCCTCGGATCTTGTGGGTAAAGTGTGCAACCTCTGCAGAGTGTAAAACTATTCGAATAGCCGTGTCCACGGTCAAGGACAGTTGGGTAACCGCTCTTAGCTACGTCCATATGTTTACGAAACCTGGTGAGTATGTATGGATGAGCGGAGAGAACTACATGGGTCAAGTCCAAGGACTTGACATGATTGAGTTGGGTTGGTGCCCACTCCATTTATGTTGATATCTATAACTTGTCCTCAAGGATTACATGAATCCTCTTGATGCATGCTATGCAAGTTGTTGAACATGTCATTGCACTCAAAACTAGTTTTCTGCAAAAATTTACCTATATCATGCATTGTTGAATCTTGAACCAAAACATGGGTTGCTTGCGAGTACATTCAAAGTACTCATTGGCTTGCCACTGGTTATTTTATTGGCCAGGCATGAAAGAACAGGATGTGATGAATTACACGTTGGTGACGAACATGCGAGCTAGGACGCTTTCCCAGTCAGAATGCCTGTAGGGTTAAGGCAGATGGTATGGGTCCAAGTTATCGACGAAGATTTCCGCTGCAATGTTATACTCAAGACTTGACCATAATGGTCCTACTTGTGTAATATAGTATGTATGGATGTAAGCCTCTTGTTATTCAGCTTTTGTGTGTTCAGTGAGCATTGATCTCTGGGACCACTGTACACGTGCATTCGGTGATCACGACTTATGAGTTGGGGTCCCCACAGAGCTGGTATCAGAGCCATCCTGACTGTAGGAAGCCTTAGTATAACATCCCTAATTTCCCATTTGGAATGTTTTACAATTATAGCTAAGCATCTATGCATTATTGCTTGAATTGAGTGACATTTGAATTATTTCAGAGGCTTTTGAGTTTGTTGGAACTTGAATTCAAATTGGCAGTTGAATTTACTTCAAAACAATGCCTGACAAATACTTGAGAAAAAGTATGAGAGGAGTAAACGTGACACTCCAAAAATGTCAGAAGAAAAGTTTTGCCAAAAAGTTTGAATTCAAATTTGATTTTATTTGGGATTTCTAGAATTTTTTTTTTTAAGTTTGAGTTTTGCCCCAGGAAAAATGTCCGAGTTGTAGGATAAATTCCCCTGAGAATTTTGATATATATATGTCCTATATAAAAATAATATATATTTTTATATATCTCTCTTCTCTCTAATTCAAAAAAAGGAAAAGAAAAACCCCCAGCGCCGGCCAGGCTAACTGCCCGGCCCAGCTGCCCAGCGCTTTGCCCAGCTGGGCGGCGCAGCCACCACTACCGAGCCGGCCTGCCCCAGCGCCCGCGCCCGATTCCTATCCCCCACGGTCGCCCGACCGAACCCCTCCTCCTCTCTCACGACCTTGGCCCCACCTCTTCTCTTTCCCCTCGCCCACGTCTCGCCGCGCCAGAGCACGACCACCGCCGCCCGTCGCTGCGATCTTCACGGGATCACGATCTCGAGTCGCCCCCTGCCCCAAGTTGATGCCCTATAAATACCTACGCCCCTCCTCCCCCGAACCCCCTAAAACTCTACGCCCAAAACCCACCACAGCCCGCACCCTCGCCGAACGCATCTCGCCGCCGCCGCCTCGGTTCGCCGCCGTTCCCGCCACCGGTGAGCCACCACTCGACCTCCAAGCTACTTCACCCGAGCTCGCCCCGATCGTCTCCGTCATCCCCGAGCTCCAACGACTCCACCCCCGACCTCCCCTCGAGCCGCCGCACCCGCCTGACGCCTCCGCCGCCGCCCAGGACCACCGGAGCAGCCTCGCCGCCAACACCCGAGTCGCCGTCGCCGCCGACCACCGCGGTAAGCCACCGGAGCCCCCTCCGCCGTCCGATCTGAAACCTACGCTGTGGATTAGATCTACGAAGGGGTACGTTTTTATTCTAAAAAAAGCCGGTTTAGTTACGGGTTTTTTTTGGTTTAGTTAGCGGTTTAGTTAGACCGGCCCGATCGGTTTATTTTCTGTTAGCCTCGGGCATGCATTAGTTATATATCGCCTGAGCGTTAGATAGGCCCGTTAGCGCTAGTTTTTCTTTTTAGTTATATTTTCGTTTCTGTTTTTAACAGAATAGTTCCAGTTTTGTAAAATCCGTATCTCTTAGGTTACTTAATATTTTTAGTTGATTCTTTTTTTGTTAGTTTGCAAATTTGTTGTAGTTTCTGCAGAAAATCTGTTTAGCCATGTTTAAATTATTAGAAATTGTTTTATTTTAGTTTTAGACAGATTAGTATTTCTGCCATAAATTGAGTTAGGATTATATTTTTTATGATTCTTTTTCTACAGCTTAGTTTAGTTCATGCCTAGCAGTAGGAACTTGTTTGGGTATTTTAGATTTAATAAAAAATAGTTTTAGTCGAAATCATGTCTTTCTTGTTTATTTAACTAGCTACTGTTTTCCTATTATTCTAGTTAGTAAATTATTTTATTTCTACTATGTTATAGTTTATTTTAGATTAGTTTTTGTAGTTTTAGAACGTGAACTTTTATTTACAGAAAATAAAAAGTTTATTTTATTTTCTTGTTAGTTGTTGGCTTGGATTTCTTCGAGTTTTCTTTGGTTTTTGGTTCGATTGTTTTGTGTGTTTTATGTTAGCATGCTGTTAGGTTAAGTGATTGTATGCTTATATGATTATTGTTTGCTTCGATAGAATTTCCGGAGTGCGAAGCCTGCTATCACGAGTCCCTAGCTTTCGAAGACCGTCAGCCAGGCAAGTCATTTGATCATGTTTTACAATACCTATGATTTTGTTGCATTAGAATTATGCCTCCCCACCATGCATGCAGTAGGAGAATTTTAAGTTATGTTCTTGAGTAGTATCATGAGGTAGGATGAACCCAATTCCCCTTGTTACCATTGCCCGGGACGATGTAGTTTATTTTGTTATGCTCGTAGACGGGGTTGGTTGAGTGATTCATAAGGGAGATGCGAGAGTCAAGATGATGACAACCCCATGACTTCAAGCTCAAGATGGACTTCAAAATTCACTACTGGGTGGAGGACGGTTGACGGGCACCCTGGAGAAACCAGCGGCTGGCCGGGATGCATGGAGAAGCGCCATGACATCTTGCGGAAAGCTTCACCCAGCCACGAAGAGACGGATGGATACCCCATTGACCGGAAGCTTACCCTGCAGCCGCAAGCCATTATGGGCTCGCTTGGTCGACCCTAGGTGTGACTCGGCGGACGGTGCTACGAGATGTAGAAGAACGGTAGGATTGGATGGGCACCGCGGTGGCCTGAGGAACTCCTCGGAAGACCCTGTTTTGTTCGTCCGCCTTCAAACACCGTGAAGTGCGAAGACTTAAAGGAGGGAACGATTCTTTCGGGTAAAGTCATAAACCTCTGCAGAGTGAAGATCTAATCGGTTAGCCGTGTCCCCGATTCTGGACAATTTGAGCCTCTGGAACTTGGAGTATTTCGGATATCTCAACATCGAACTTAATAAATTAATTGAGGGGTTATTTAATAATTGGGAATGAGACATTGGTTGGCGGAACCATCTCAATAACTACCAACATTTTGTAGTATTTGCAAACAAGTCCTTGTTGTAGGAAAACGGCTTTTCGCAAAACAATGAAACTTAGAGCCCCACAGCCAGATTGCATATAGTGTTAGTAATTTTATTGTTGTTCTCTCTTTGACTTGCGGCATATTCAAAATGCTGACCTACACGGCTGCAACGCCTTATGTTGCAGAGGAGTTTTCCGATCGGGAGTGAGGCCACGATCCACGCTTGCGATTGCCCTATGGAGTTGGATGGACTCTCTATTCGCTCACGCTTCGCAGCTTTATTTAGTTTATTTCTCATGAGTTGGCCTTGGCGAATTTATTCTATTGTAATAAAGACTCGATATGAGAATCGTGTAATAAATTCAGGTGTGATTGAACTTTGAATCTTTTCATCAATGTCTTGTGTGTGCGGCATGATCTTGGGATGGTACAGCTACACGAGACTTGACCGATTTTGGGTCGGGTCACTACAGAGATGGTATTGAGCACACGCTGACCGTAGGACATAACCCTAGGATCGGAAAGCCATAGGAAGAGACTATTTATTTTATGTCCTTATCATTCCGTAATTCTCCCTGTTCATTTCGACTTCTCTCCGATTTTCAACATTCTAGATGGCCGCCGAGTTCACCCCAGTTCTGCTACCGGAGTTTTGCCAGCCAGATGAGACGATGCCTCTCGGCAAGAAGCTGGTTCAGATCGTGAAGAAGCTGAAGATTGCTCTGCCCTCAATCATCGGGAAGCCTACCAATGCACTTCCGACTGATACCCGTTACAGGATTAAGGTGCACATTCCAGGGAGGACCTTTGGAGGACATTCAGAGCACATTGACTTTGAGTTTACCGATTTCAGTTGGATCCTCGGAAGAGACATGGCGATTTATCGTGCACTTGGACATCTCCGAGAAGAGTACAGGGCCGAGCTCGACCCATCAGACCTCGCCATGATTCCTCGCAAAGCTAGGAATGGAGATATCATCCGTACCGTAGAGGACCACTCCATTCTCTCATATGTCCAAGACTTGGAGAGTCTCCTCAGGAAATGGGAAATCCAGACTCGACGAAACTCGAAGGTACACAGGAGGTTGTTGTTCCGTGAACTGGAACTGGAGGAGAAAGCACGCGCGGACTTCCTTGACCATGAAGAAGAAATCAAGGATTTCATGGAGAGAGTCGACAAGCTGAAGATTGATGTTGCCGCATTAGAGGAGAAGATGGACCTGGGAGAAGACCTTTTTCCGAGTGGAGATGATGGACCCCTCGTGAGCAATGACCAGGATTATGAAGAGAGCTCCACCGAAGAAAGCCGCAAGAGGAGGCGCCGCACCAGAGGGCGCCGCACCGGAGGACGCCGCACCAGAGGACGCAAGGATAATTGATGAAGACATTTAGTCGACCGCCATGTTATTCTATTTTTCCGTCGATCAGTTAGGCCGTTATTTTTCGATTAGTCGTGAGAATTTGTAATCCGAGATTGAACCATGTTTGAGATGATTGAATAAATGATTGGTGTGATTATGATTGTGCATTCATATGGGTAGTGATATTTTCTCATTAGACCCTTGTTCTATTCTAATTTTCTCATCCACTCCAAAACACCAGATGCCTCCGAGACGTGACCCCGGTTTCAACTTTCCGCCGGAGCTCACCCACCTGATCCAGTAGAAGAATGCCCTTATGCAGATGCTCATCCAGAACCAGAACAACAACAACAACAACAACAACAACAACAACAACAACAACAACAATCCACCGCCACCACCCCCTGTTGACAACTTGACCCGCTTCCTAAGGCTGAATCCGCCAGTGTTCTCTAGCAGCACTGAGCCGATTGTGGCCGATGATTGGATCCACAAGGTCGGAAGGGAGTTAGCCACTTCCGGATGCACAGATGCAGAGAAGGTGCGCTTTGCCGCACATCAGCTTGATGGACCTGCAGCCTCTTGGTGGGAGAACTACACCGCCACTTATCCCATCGCCACCATCACGTGGGATCAGTTCCAGCAGGCTTTCCGCACCGCTCATGTCTCAACTGGAGCCATGAGTCTGAAGAAGTGTGAGTTCCGCAACTTACCCAGGGGAACCGTATTGTGGGGCAGTACGTGGATGAGTTCAGCAAGTTAGCTCGCTATGCCCCGGATGATGTGGCCACAGATGCCGCAAAGCAGGAAAAGTTTCTCGAGGGACTCAATGACGAGCTGGGAATGCAGCTAATGGTGGCTACTTTCAACAACTACCAGGAGCTGGTAGACAAGGCCACCATACTCGAAGGCAAGCAGCAGCAGATTGATAGCCGCAAGCGGAAGTATGGCCAGGGGAAGTACAACTCTGGAGCTCAGCAGAAGCCCCGTTATGCCCCATACTCGGGAGGGCATACCCATCACACCCATGGAGGACATAATCATGGAGGACATAACCATGGAGGAAATGGGAACAACCGCAACCACGACAACAAATCAGGCAATGGAAACGGCAATGGCAACCAGCATCGTCCTGCCCCGGCTCAGAAGGATCTGAGTCACATCACCTGTTTCAAGTGCCAGAAAACAGGGCACTATGCCACCGACTGCCCGGAGGCCAAGCAGAGGAATGGAAACGGCAATGGAAGCTCAGCAAAGAAGCCCAACCCTTTTCCTCGTGCTCAGGTGAACCACATTGACGTGGAGGACGTCTATGATCAGCTAGACACTGTGGTTGGTAAGTTTTTATTAAATTCACGCCCGAGATTGGTACTCTTTGATTCTGGTGCAACACATTCATTTATATCAAGGGTAGTTGTGGAAAAGTACGGGTTGCCCACTAGAACCCTTAGAAGCCCTCTTCACGTCAGTTCCGTAGGAGGAGAAATGATGGTAGGCTTAGGCTGTCATGCAACCCTTAACATCGGAAACCATAAATTTCCCACAGACCTCATAGTATTGGAAACCCAGACCTTGGATGTAATCCTAGGCATGGATTGGTTGATGAAGTTTGAAGGAAACATAGATCGTGCTCAAGAAGACGATTCTGCTCACCACTCCGGAGCAGAAGAGGATCAAGTATGTATCCAGACGTATCCCGATGAAGAATCAGGTGAATTCCCTCACGGGAGTTGTTCAGGAGGAAGTACCAGTAGTGCAAGATTTTCCTGATGTGTTTCCGGAGGATTTACCAGGAATGCCACCGGACAGAGACATTGAATTTCTGATTGAGTTATTGCCCGGCACAGCCCCAATATCCAAGAGACCCTATCGGATGCCCCCGAACGATTTGGAAGAGATCAAGAAGCAAATTAATGAGCTATTGGAGAAGGGATATATTCAGCCAAGCTCGTCACCTTGGGGAGCCCCAGTTCTTTTGGTAGAGAAGAAGGATGGAACCCTGAGAATGGTTGTGGATTATCGTTCATTGAACGACGTGACCATCAAGAACAAGTACCCTCTGCTGATGATTAATGATCTATTTGATCAGCTAGTTGGAGCCAAGGTATTCTCCAAGATCGATCTTCGATCAGGGTATCATCAGTTGAAGATCCGCGAAAAGGATATACCTAAAACAGCATTCACCACCAGGTATGGTTTATATGAGTATACCGTCATGTCATTCGGATTGACTAATGCCCCTGCATACTTCATGAATTTGATGAACAAGGTATTTATGGAATATCTGGACAAGTTTGTCGTGGTGTTCATCAATGATATACTGATTTTCTCCAAGAGCGAGGAAGAGCATAAGGAACATTTGCGTCTAGTTCTGGAGAAACTCCGAGAACATCAGTTGTATGCCAAGTTCAGCAAATGTGAATTTTGGCTGAAGGAAGTCGGATTCCTCGGACATGTTATTTCAGGAGAAGGAATAGCGATTGACCCCACCAAGGTTGTATCGGTCACCGATTGGCGGTCACCCACCTCGATCAAGGAGATCCGCAGTTTTCTCGGACTCGGGATATTATCGGAGGTTTATTGAGAATTTCTCGAAGATTGCCAAGCCCATGACTGAGCTGTTGAAGAAGGACGCCAAGTACATCTAGACCGAGGATTGTGAAGCCGTTTCGTGAATTGAAGAAACGTTTGGTTACAGCCCAAATCTGATTTTGCGGACATACACAAGGATTACGGTATATTGTGACGCTTCTCGCCGAGGACTCGGAGGAGTACTCATGCAGGAAGGAAAAGTTGTAGCTTATACCTCCAGACAGCTACGACCTCACGAGATGAATTACGCCACACATGATTTGGAGTTAGCAGCCGTAGTGCATGCACTAAAGACCTGGAGACATTTCATTATCGTAAATAGTTGTGATGTTTACACAGATCATAAGAGCTTGAAGTATATTTTCACGCAGAAAGAGTTGAACCTCAGGCAGAGGAGATGGCTAGAGTTAATCAAGGACTATGACATGAGATTGCATTACCACCCAGGAAAGGCTAATGTTGTAGCAGATGCTTTGAGCCGTAAGAGTTATGTGAATACTCTTATAGCGGGAGGATTACCCCAGGAGTTAGCCGATGACCTCAGAGATCTCCGACTGGAGATAGTTCCGAGAGGATATGTAGCAGCTCTGGAAGTTCAGTCCACTTTGGCCGAAAGAATTCGTGAAGCCCAGAAGTCGGACAAGGAAATTGATGAGATAAAGAAAAGGATGAATGAAGGAAAAGCTAAAGGGTTTCGTAAGGATGAATACGGAGCTATATGGTTCGAGGATCGTATTTATGTACCCAATGATCCCGAACTCAGGAAGCTAATTCTTCAGGAGGCTCATGATTCACCGTACTCGATTCACCCCGGTAACACCAAGATGTATCTGGATTTGAAGGAAAGTTTCTGGTGGACAGGTATGAAGAAGGATATTGCTGAGTACGTAGCAATATGCGATGTTTGCCAGCGAGTAAAGGCGGAACATTAGAAGCCAGCAGGGTTACTTCAACCTTTGTCGATTCCCGAGTGGAAATGGGAAAAACTTGGAATGGATTTTATCACAGGATTACCCAGGACCCGTTCAGGTTATGATTCCATCTGGGTAGTGGTTGATCGATTGACCAAGGTAGCTCATTTCATTCCCGTGAAGACTACCTATACCAGCGCTAAGTTAGCCAAGATATACATGACCAGGATCGTATGTCTGCATGGAGTTCCGAGGAGTATCGTGTCAGATAGAGGAACACAATTTACCTCAAAGTTTTGGAATCAGTTGCATGAAACTTTGGGTACGAGGCTGGAGTTCAAGACAGCTTTTCATCCGCAGCAGATGGACAGACCTAGAGAGTCAACCAGATCACGGAGGACATGTTGAGAGCTTGTGCGCTAGACTATGGGTCTAGCTGGGATGATAATTTGCCATACTCGGAGTTCTCGTACAATAACAGTTATCAGACCAGTCTAAAGATGGCCCCTTCAAGCTCTATACGGAAGGAGGTGCGAACACCATTGTGGGATGGTGTTGAGATCAAAACTTTTCGGTCCCGATCTTATCAGAGATTCCGAAGAGAAAGTCAAGCTGATTCGAGATAGGCTCAAGGTAGCTCAGTCGAGGCAGAAGAGTTATGCCGACATTAAACGCAAGGAAGTAACATACGAAGCGGGAGACCGGGCATATCTTCGTGTGTCCCCACTTCGTGGAATCAAGAGGTTCGGTGTTAAAGGAAAGTTGGCACCCAGGTTCATTGGCCCCTACAAAATCCTCGAACGTCGTGGAGAAGTTGCTTACAAGTTAGAATTGCCGGAAGGATTGTCCGGAGTTCATGATGTCTTCCATGTTTCTCAGCTGAAGAAATGCCATGCCGAGATGGCCGATATTACATTAAGAGATATAGTGCCCCTAGAGGCCATACAGCTCGACGGTGATCTGACTTATGAGGAGAAACCCGTCCGAATTCTCGAGACTGCGAACAGAGTCACCTGCAGCAAGATCATCAAGTTTTGCAAGGTGTTGTGGAGTCATCATTCCGAGGAGGAAGCCACCTGCGAGCGAGAAGAAGACCTCCGCCGAGACCACCCGCACCTATTTGCTAGCCAACCCGAATCTCGAGGGCGAGATTCATCTTAAGGTGGGTAGGTTTGTAACATCCCAAATTTCCCATTTGGAATGTTTTACAATTATAGCTAAGCATCTATGCATTATTGCTTGAATTGAGTGACATTTGAATTATTTCAGAGGCTTTTGAGTTTGTTGGAACTTGAATTCAAATTGGCAGTTGAATTTACTTCAAAATAATGCCTGACAAATACTTGAGAAAAAGTATGAGAGGAGTAAACGTGACACTCCAAAAATGTCAGAAGAAAAGTTTTGCCAAAAAGTTTGAATTCAAATTTGATTTTATTTGGGATTTCTAGAAAATGTTTTTTTAGTTTGAGTTTTGCCCCTGGAAAAATGTCCGAGTTGTAGGATAAATTCCCCTGAGAATTTTGATATATATATGTCCTATATAAAAATAATATATATTATTATATATTCTCTCTTCTCTCTAATTCAAAAAAGGAAAAGAAAACCCCCAGCGCCAGCCAAAGCTAGCCTGCCCAGGCCCAGCTGAAGGCCTGCCCACCAATGGGCCGGCGCAGCCACCAGCGCCCGAGCCGGCCTGCCCCAGCGCCCGCGCCCGATTCCTATCCCCCTCGGTCGCCCGACCGAACCCCCTCCTCCCTCTCTCGCTGACGCGCCGGCCCCACCTCTTCTCTTTCCCCTCGCCCACGTCTCGCCGCGCCAGAGCGCGACCGCCGCCGCCTGTCGCCGCGATCTTCACGGGATCACGATCCCGAGTCACCCCCTGCCCCAAGTTGATGCCCTATAAATACCTACGCCCCTCCTCCCCCGAACCCCCTAAAACTCTACGCCCAAAACCCACCACAGCCCGCACCCTCGCCGAACGCATCTCGCCGCCGCCGCCTCAGTTCGCCGCCGTTCCCGCCACCGGTGAGCCACCACTCGACCTCCAAGCTACTTCACCCGAGCTCGACCCGATCGTCTCCGTCATCCCCGAGCTCCAATGACTCCACCCCCGACCTCCCCTCGAGCCAGACTACCGCGGCGCCTCCGCCGCCGCCCAGGACCACCGGAGCAGCCGCGCCGCCAACACCCGAGTCGCCGTCGCCGCCGACCACCGCGGTAAGCCACCGGAGCCCCCTCCGCCGTCCGATCTGAAACCTACGCTGTAGATTAGATCTACGAAGGGGTACGTTTTTATTTTAAAAAGGCCGGTTTAGTTACGGGTTTTTTTGGTTTAGTTAGCGGTTTAGTTAGACCGGCCCGATCGGTTTATTTTCTGTTAGCCTCGGGCATGCATTAGTTATATATCGCCTGAGCGTTAGATAGGCCCGTTAGCGCTAGTTTTTCTTTTTAGTTATATTTTCGTTTCTGTTTTTAACAGAATAGTTCCAGTTTTGTAAAATCCGTATCTCTTAGGTTACTTAATATTTTTAGTTGATTCTTTTTTTGTTAGTTTGCAAATTTGTTGTGGTTTCTGTAGAAAATATGTTTAGCCATGTTTAAATTATTAGAAATTGTTTTATTTTAGTTTTAGACAGATTAGTATTTCTGCCATAAATTGAGTTAGTATTATATTTTTTTATGATTCTTTTTTCTACAGCTTAGTTTAGTTCATGCCTAGCAGTAGGAACTTGTTTAGGTATTTTAGATTTAATAAAAAATAGTTTTAGTCGAAATCATGTGTTTCTTGTTTATTTAACTAGCTACTGTTTTCCTATTATTCTAGTTAGTAAATTATTTTATTTTTACTATGTTATAGTTTATTTTAGATTAGTTTCTGTAGTTTTAGAACGTGAACTTTTATTTACAGAAAATAAAAAGTTTATTTTATTTTCTTGTTAGTTGTTGGCTTGGATTTCTTCGAGTTTTCTTTGGTTTTTGGTTCGATTGTTTTGTGGCTTTTATGTTAGCATGCTGTTATGTTAAGTGATTGTATGCTTATATGATTATTGTTTGCTTCGATAGAATTTCCGGAGTGCGAAGCCTGCTATCACGAGTCCCTAGCTTTCGAAGACCGTCAGCCAGGCAAGTCATTTGATCATGTTTTACAATACCTATGATTTTGTTGCATTAGAATTATGCCTCCCCACCATGCATGCAGTAGGAGAATTTTAAGTTATGTTCTTGAGTAGTATCATGAGGTAGGATGAACCCAATTTCCCTTGTTACCATTGCCCGGGACGATGTAGTTTATTTTGCTATGCTAGTAGACGGGGTTGGTTGAGTGATTCATAAGGGAGATGCGAGAGTCAAGATGATGACAACCCCATGACTTCAAGCTCAAGATGGACTTCAAAATTCACTACTGGGTGGAGGACGGTTGACGGGCACCTGGAGAAACCAGGGGCTGGCGGGATGCATGGAGAAGCGCCATGACATCTTATGGAAAGCTTCACCCAGCCACGAAGAGACGGATGGATACCCCATTGACGGAAGCTTACCTGTGCAGCCGCAAGCCATTATGGGCTCTGGCTTGGTCGACCCTAGGTGTGACTCTGGCCGGACGGTGCTACGAGATGTAGAAGAACGGTAGGATTGGATGGGCACCGGCAGTGGCCAGAGGAACTCTTCGGAAGACCCTGTTTCGTTCGTCCCGTCTTCAAACACCAGGAAGTGCGAAGACTTAAAGGAGGGAACGATTCTTGCGGGTAAAGTGCGTAAACCTCTGCAGAGTGAAGATCTAATCGGTTAGCCGTGTCCCCGGTTACGGACAATTTGAGCCTCTGGAACTTGGAGTATTTCGGATATCTCAACACCGAACTTAATAAATTAATTGAGGGATTTATTTAATAATTGGGAATGAGACATTGGTTGGCGGAACCATCTCAATAACTACCAACATTTTGTAGTATTTGCAAACAAGTCCTTGTTGTAGGGAAAACTGGCTTTTTCGCAAAACAATGAAACTTAGAGCCCCACAGCCAGATTGCATATAATGTTAGTAATTCTATTGTTGTTCTCTCTTTGACTTGCCGGCATATTCAAAATGCTGACCTACACGGCTGCAACGTCTTATGTTGCAGAGGAGTTCTCCGATCAGGAGTGAGGCCACGATCCATGCTTGGCGATTGCCCTATGGAGTCGAATGGACTCGCTATTCGTCTACGCTTCCGCAGCTTTATTTAGTTTATTTCCCATGAGTTGGCCTTCGGCCGAATTTATTCTATTGTAATAAAGACTCGATATGAGAATCGTGTAATAAATTTAGGTGTGATTGAACTTTGAATCTTTTCATCAATGTACTGTGTGTGCCAGCATGATCTTGGGATGGTACAGCTACACAGAGACTTGACCGATTTTAGGTCGGGTCGCTACACTTAGTTAGCATGGTCATTAGTTAGGGTAAAACTATTTCCAAAACTATTACTAGTTTTCAAAACTATCTATACTTCTCTTTCCTTCTCATATTTCTGAAAACTAGGGTATACTTTCCTTATTGACCTCTTCCCCTTCAAAACCTTTGGTCGATAGAATCCTTACGCCCCTGACCACTGGATTCCTTGTAATCCTCGTGGATAATCTAGAAGGAAGATGCCTTGCCAGACATTCACCCACATCTCCTGAACACAAGATTTGCGACATCACAACAAGACGATACCAATAGAAGATACATCCTCGAGGAATGAGGACCTGAAGACCCAGGAGATGGTGACACCCTTGACATTACTCCAAGATGATGCGACCTTAGCCTATGATGATCATGGCATAGGATATGCAAGATCATGATATACATCGCTAGTAGAGCAACCCTGTCCTTATCATTGTTGCATCGGCAACCACCGGTGGATGAGAACCTAGCCATTTGGTCCGCCTCACTATAGTGAGCAGGAAAACGGTTCTCTTCATTCCCCGCTCTTGGTGTCGTTGTTGTCATCAACGTAACCGACATGTTGGACCTCTACTATGCCTTGTTAATGTCATTGCATAAAGGATTACCTACCTAGTACCATCGACGGCTTAGAAAGCAAAAGCGATCATCATGGTTAAGAAGACAAGAGAAGACCAAGTCAAAGACAGCTACAAGGAGCCACCAACACCCCATCATTCCAACAGGCGAGAAGTTGTTGAAGACTCTTCAAGCTCAACCGGGATCGTTTCATCGAACAACTACAAGAGACGAAGCAACACCTAAGGAAAACCCGGAAGGCTGCACGAGGCACAAGGCACGACTAATGAGTCCGAGGACCCCTAAGGTAGGATAAGTCGTGTACCCCCTATGCGCAGTCGAGTCTGTATGATGGTTCGAATAGAACCATGATTGTGTGTTGCTTGTTTTTATTTGTTTGTGTTTTGATATCAGTCGCCCCTTTTTCCCGAGGCAACTAGTACGCGGCTATATCACCTGCCTTATTTTATTGTTTCTGTTTGGCCCTTTTGGCACCTGTTTGTTTGCACCTGCACTATAGAACCCCCTTTAAGCATTCCCCCCCCCCATCTAAGATGCTTTTCCCTCTCATCCCTCTCTCCTCAACTGAAGGCTAGCAAGACAAGATACACCAAAGATTCTACTTTGGCAACCAACCAGCACTGAAGACTTCTGCTACAACCTCCTCGACCAAGTGCAACCCCAGAGAGTTATGTTTACCTCTCAAGGCTGTAAACCCATCGCTATACCCTTGAGACTTCACGAGATACCCTAGCTCGAATCCTTAACCAAGTGCTTAACCCACGGAATTACAAGTGGACCAGTTAAGCCTCTGTAACCTCACATAGCACTGGGTTCATTATGGAACTAATGGATGTAATGAGCAAGCACATTATCATTCTAAGATAGCACCAAACTGATGATTCCATAGGAGAGACCAATTTGGGGATATAGGAACGGAGGACAAATGACTTGATGAGTTTATATCGAGACCACGAGGAATTGGTGAGACTTTGGTAGATCACGGGGCTTTCATGTTGGTAGATGAACTTGGTGGGATCATGATTATAGATTAGCATAGCTTCCATTATCCCTGAGTAAATTGGATTTATAGGACAATTATGATCGCAAGCTGAAACTCCTGGAAGTGCAAGGATTTGACTTGATCAGATGATATTGATAGGAGATAGTTGATATTACGTAAATAACTTGAGGCAGACATGTAGGATTCCTCGTTGGACATGAGATTTGGATTAAATAGGTTACCCTTGTGGAGTATGGATGCAGAGTAATTTTACATGGTTCGGAGTAAATTGGATTTAGACTGATGATCCCGATCATGATACCATGTTTCTTGGAGGACAATAAACTAGGAGATTGGATTAATTGTCGGAGTTGATATAAGCTTGACCTTGGAGTTTACTTGACCATGATAATGGAAATTGGTGGACTTACTATAGTAGAGACAACCCTTTCAAGTATTTGGGGACTATAGGACATTAGAAGATTCGTGTGAGACACCATAGACATTGGATTTGTATAATTAAATGGATTATGTAGCGATTGATGGAAGCTAATGGGTTGTTGGTTGATTCATAGGAAGGAAACAAGATCTTGGAGTGGCTTACGACGCGTTTCCTTAGGATAGAGGTGCTTTATCCTAGAACTTGGAAGAATAGGCTGAGCACTTGGATTGTCACGTTCAAGCTTAGCAGCTTATATGTTCTACCCATGGATTTTAGGGTAGACATACATATGAGTTTGGGGGTTGAAGACATATATGATTTTGTTAGACCCCCTCTCGAGAGTCATGAGGATATGAATGACATGAGTGATGATTGGAGTTGACCTATACGAGATAATCCTTTCGGTAATATGATGTGAAGACTAGGTAGAACTATTGGCATCTCAGAAACTGTGCTCAAGGATAAGATGATAAATGTTCACTCGCACACTAGATCCTTGAAACCCTTAAGCCCTACCAAGCCACAACATGGTCAGATCATGACCATAGGTCTTGACTCTAGATCAAGAACACCTTGGCCACACTCAACAAAGACCACCACCAATTCCCCAGCCTACTTTAGGTACCCCGTGAACAAAGTCTTCATGGAGTGCTTACACAAGAATGTTGTCATCATAATTTGGTGACCTACCTGTCCACCCGAAGACGGAAGAAGAGCCGTTCAGCTAGTCAAAGAACATCTGAAGATCGTCATGTATAAGAGGAAGGACTATATCAACCGCCATCGCCAAGAAGTGAACTTCCTCGTTGAAGGCTGTGCTTATCTACAAACCACCCCTCTCTAAGGAACCAAACATTTCCATGACAAGGAAACCCACACCAAGATTCATCGTCCCTCTTCGAGATCACTCCAAGATTTAACAACCCCCTCCGACATCACTTCAAGACGAAGAGTAGACGGCTACCAGCTAGAGTTACCACCTGAGTTACCTGATGAGCACAACGCTTTCCATGCATCACAACCCCGGAGGTGTTTCCAACTTCCTAACTTGCCCGATCTCTACGAGGGCAATGACCACCGAGCCGTCGACCCCTAGCCTAATCTAACCTACCACGAGCTACCCATTAGCAACCTGGATCAAGAAGAGCATCATACACGGAGCCACACCATCAAGTACTTCAAGCTCAATGGAGCACTACACGGAAGCAGAAGCAACATGAGGACGTGAAGACCACCCCACTCAAAGTTTTTGTATCCCTTTCTGCGCCTAGTTTGGGAATCTCGGGGACGAGATTCTTCTAAGGGGGGTAGGTCTGTCACACCCTGATTTTCATGCCACTACACTTAAGCTAACAATCATGATAAAATATGGTCTGACAAAAACTTTTGAGTGTTTTGGACCTTGCCTTGATTGGTTTTTGTCTGTTGCTTACAAGTGCTCTAAAAATGAAATAAATCCTCTAACTCTTATACTCCTTCTCCTTGATCCAAAACTTCTGCCCAATGATCATGCCATGTGTGTAGGTCACAAAAATAATTTCTTGTAAAAATATTTTGGCCAAAAAGTATTTTCTAAATTTAGTTTTCCAAAAACCCCTGAATTGAGGTTTGCACTGCAAGTACTTAATTAAGGGAAGTGAAAATCTTTCCAAAAATATATTTGACTCTTATTAGATATAGGATACCCGGAAACCATAAAAATATGATTTTAAAAGTTATTTTACTATTTTATTTAAAAGCTTTTTCTTCAGGCCAGAAATGGTCTTTAATAGGTTAAAATTATTTTTATGCTTTAAAAATATTTGTGAAAATTTAGAGAAACTCAGTGGACATATATTTCCCATATATAGGAGTTTCAACACATGGTCATGTTCATAATATTGGTCAAATCCCTCAAATACCCTTTCTGGATATTTCAAGCTTTTGAAATATTTATAAAGGAAATATTCTCCAAAAATTCCAAGAAAATTCTAGCATGTCAATATGACATGTTTGATGATCTGGACAAGTATCATGTCATGGATAATAGTATAACCCCATGAAACCCTCTCAAAACCATTTCTGTCCATTTTGAAGTTTGAGCAACTTTACATTGCCAAACATGTCCAAATGTTCTCAAACCTGGTAAACATGCTCAAGTGGTCTAATAATTCATCTAGACAAAATGGCACAAGTTGGAGAACAAGTTAACTTGATCAAAGAGCCCCAAAACCCTCTCTGACCAGAATCCAATTTGAACAATTCTACATTACCAACTTTCTCTCCTTGATTCCACCTTTTGTGAGCAGGATCACATGACCAAATGAGGCCACCACACCTAGTGGTGCATCAAGGAGAAGTGATTTGATCAACTAGATCTACACAAGTTCATTTCTGCCAAATTGGGTTCACAAAGTTGCATTGGCAACTTTGCCCAAATGAACTCAAGAATGGTGGAAGGCCCTAATTATGTGTACCATTTGACCTGTCAAGCCTCATGTCAAGTGGAGTTCATCTGCTTGCCCAAACCACCATCAAACACCTTCTGGCAGAAATAAAAAATGTATGTTTTGTCCACTTCCACTAATCTCCTTGAGCCCTCCTTTTTACCACAGCCCCTCCTAGTCCCCCTCTACCACCTGCATCTTTCCCTGCCCGAGGAGCCATGATTAAGGGGGTTAGAACCCCATTTTTCTTCTCTGGGCAGCAGCATTCTCCCTCTCTCTCAGCCTCTCTCTCCCTCCTCGGCATTCCAGAGCATCCAAGGCTCTCCACCGCTTTTGCCCATACCCCCTGCAGCTGCTAGACACAGGTGGACGCAAGAGTGCGCGCGGAAAAGCCACGGATGCCGGCCAAAGGCGCGCTCTGGAGCGCCTGGCAGGGCGTTCGACCGTTGACGCCGCGTCCCCCGACCGCCTCGGGCGTCCCCCTCACGCCAGTCGAGGTGGCTCGACGTCCGCAACACGCCACGGCCCTGGCCCCCTCCTCCTTCTCCCTCCTGCTGCCTCCATTCGCACGCGCGCCGGCCACCCGAGAGCTCCAATGGACGAGCTCACACGCGCGACGCCCTGACACTTCCCCGCTCCTTCTCTCCCTTCCTCTGGGCGTAGACCACCCCTACAACACCCCGGACACGCCCACGTGAGCCCCCGTGGCTTGTAGCGACGGCAACAGCCTCACCGGCGCATGAGCTCACGGTGCACCTCGCCCCCTTCTACTTAAGGCCACCCCCGATCCCCCTCTCTACTCCTTTGGCCCTCTCTCCCTCCCGTGATCCCCCTGGACCAACCCACTCCCCTCCTCGCGCTCTCCATCCCCCTCCTAGGCCGGAGCCGAGCCGCCGGCCGCTGCTCAAATCCGGGCGCCTCAGCCACTCTCTCTCCCACCTAACCACTCCAGCGCCCCATCATCACCACCACTGACTCACCTCAAGCTCCACTTCCTCTTCCCGCGTCTGCCTCGCCGTGCTGAATCTCGCCGTCGTCCTCCTCCGCCATGGACGATGGGGCGCTCACCTCAGACCGCCCCCGCGCCCGTGGAGTAACTCGGAGGATGCGTCACACTCTCCCGAGCACGCCGGTGTGCCGGGCGCCCACGGTGGTGGTCGGTGCCGCCGGGGAGAGCGCCGGCACCGCTCGGCCTCGCCTCCTCTGTCTCCCGTCAGGCCGCGCGGGAGGTTGAAGGCGACGGCCTGAGCGCTGGGGCCCGCGCGTCAGCGACCCAGCGGCTGGGCCCCGCCCGTTTAAGTGGAGACGGCTTCGGCCAAGATCTGTTTTCCTCGCGCGTTGGCGTACTCCGCGAACCCGCCTCCGACGTCGCCTCCTCTGCCCGTCCAGCCGAGCCACTGGGCCGGCCCACTGCTAAACTGCGCCCAGTGCGCTGGATAAGGGTAAAGCCCTTTCCCTTTCCTTTTTCTTTTTCTGTAAATTTCTAAAATCCATAAACAATTCAAATGCACTCCAAATTTGATGATTCAAATTTCTATTGACTCTATAAATCATGATCTACCTGTTAGTGCAACATGCACATTTTTCCAGAGACCTTTTCTTCACGAATATTTATCAAATCCTATTTTTCCTATTTCTGTGATGAACTTTAGAAAATCACAAGGAGCTCAAAGTTGATCCAAATTCCATGATTCAAATTTCTAGATGCTTCTAAGTTCATAACTTAGTTTATGAACATTTTTCTTAATACTTTATGTACCCCACAAATTAATGAGCCATTTCTTCATGTTTGTCAACTTTGCAAATCCATAGAATATTCATTTGAACTCCAAATCCAGTGAAACCAACTCCTAGATGTTTCTAGAATCATGGTTTGTTAAATGGGTACCTTAGCTCATTTTTCAAAGACATGTTTCTGTACACTTCTTGCAAACCCATAAACCCCTTGATTCCATCATATTGTAATGTTCAGAGGTATCCACTGATCCAATTCCAATGAAACCACTCTGGTTATTTTTCATATAACCAGAGATGTCCTAGAAAAGTCAAATTAATATTTTTGGAGCACTTTTATTTTCTGCCTTCTTGTGTTTCTTATTATGATTGTTTCCTACGTTAGTTGACGAAGTAGACGGAGTACATGGAGAAGGACCAGAAGATTTCAAGACTCAGATGAACCAGGCAAGCTGCCCTTTGACCATGTATATGAAACCTTTTTATGCATGTCATATATCACTTATTATTGTTGCATCGGAATCATGATGAGATGGTAAACCATGTTGGTTGGTTGCCTCTGTTACTTCCTCATTGATACTTGCATTGAGCATGACCCTACCTCCTTATGAGGGTTATGCCGGTGGTAGTTGATAGGATGCTAAAGTAGTTGCTACGCAGAAAGGGACGGGAATATGCATGGTGATGGAGGCAAGTATGTTCCGAAAGACTTTTTGAAAACCCCGTCGGGTGCCACTAATGCCCGAGGGAGATGTTGAGCTAGGTAACCACTTGACAAAGAAGTGGTGTACCGGAGAAGGATATGTGAGTGTGGTTTCTAAAATGGATTGGTTTAAGTTGCGACCGTTATTCCAACCTTACATGCGCAACCACTCTACCCTTGTATGGGAAAGGGCATTATTGATTACCTAGGCCGATACTATCTTGGAGCCCGCATTACTAGTGACGGGGGAGAGTTGGTGCTCTCTCTCGGGACGGGGTCGTGCCAGGTAGGGCGGCCAAGAACATTTTTATGGGGCACCGGACACACCGTTGGTACCCCGTGCTTGTGATATGAGATGATTATGGAGCGTGGCTCCACGAAAATGATATGTGATAATGTTGGGCACGGGGGTTACTACCAATCGAGTGGACTCCATGCTAGTGTCGTCTAGGGAAAGGTAGTGATCGGGTGCTTACCCCGGGTACTTGAGGTATCGCGGGTCGTGGATGACACGGAAGTTCCCCGGATCTTGTGGGTAAAGTGTGCAACCTCTGCAGAGTGTAAAACTATTCGAGTAGCCGTGTCCACGGTCAAGGACAGTTGGGTAACCGCTCTTGGGCTACGTCCGTATGTTTACGAAACCTGGTGAGTATGTATGGATGAGTGGAGAGAACTACATGGGTCAAGTCCAAGGACTTGACATGATTGAGTTGGGTTGGTGCCCACTCCATTAATGTTGATATCTATAACTTGTCCTCAGGGATTACATGAATCCTCTTGATGCATGCTATGCAAGTTGTTGAACATGTCATTGCACTCAAAACTAGCTTTCGCAAAATTTACCTATATCATGCATTGTTGAATCTTGAACCAAAACATGGGTTGCTTAAGTAGTACATTCAAAGTACTCATTGGCTTGCCACTGGTTATTTTATTGGCCAGGCATGAAAGAACAGGATGTGATGAAGGACACGTTGGTGACGAACATGCGAGCTAGGGCGCTTTCCCGGTCGAGAATGCTGTAGGGTTAAGGCAGATGGTATGGGTCCAAGTTATCGACGAAGATTTCCGCTGCAATGTTATACTCAAGACTTGACCATAATGGTCCTACTTGTGAAATATGGTATGTATGGATGTAAGCCTCTTGTTATTCAGCTTCTGTGTGTTCAGTGAGCATTGATCTCTGGGATCACTGTACACGTGCATTCGGTGATCACGACTTATGAGTCGGGGTCCCCACAGAGCTGGTATCAGAGCCATCCTGACTGTAGGAAGCCTTAGTTAGCATGGTCATTAGTTAGGGTAAAACTATTTCCAAAACTATTACTAGTTTTCAAAACTATCTATACTTCTCTTTCCTTCTCATATTTCCGAAAACTAGGGTATACTTTCCTTATTGACCTCTTCCCCTTCAAAACCTTTGGTCGCTAGAATCCTTACGCCCCTGACCACTGGATTCCTTGTAATCCTCGTGGATAATCTAGAAGGAAGATGCCTTGCCAGACATTCACCCACATCTCCTGAACACAAGATTGGCGACATCACAACAAGACGATACCAATAGAAGATACATCCTCGAGGAATGAGGACCTGAAGACCCAGGAGATGGTGACACCCTTGACATTACTCCAAGATGATGAGACCTTAGCCTATGATGATCATGGCATAGGATATGCAAGATCATGATATACATCGCTAGTAGAGCAACCCTGTCCTTATCATTGTTGCATCGGCAACCACTGGTGGATGAGAACCTAGCCATTTGGTCCGCCTCACTATAGTGAGCAGGAAAACAGTTCTCTTCATTCCCCGCTCTTGGTGTCGTTGTTGTCATCAACGTAACCGACATGTTGGACCTCTACTATGCCTTGTTAATGTCATTGCATAAAGGATTACCTACCTAGTACCATCGACGGCTTAGAAAGCAAAAGCGATCATCATGGTTAAGAAGACAAGAGAAGACCAAGTCAAAGACAGCTACAAGGAGCCACCTTCACCCCATCACTCCAACAGGCGAGAAGTTGTTGAAGACTCTTCAAGCTCAACCGGGATCGTTTCATTGAACAACTACAAGAGACGTAGCCACACCTGAGGAAAACCCGGAAGGCTGCACGAGGCACAAGGCACTACTAATGAGTCCGAGGACCCCTAGGGTAGGATAAGTCGTGTACCCCCTATGCGCAGTCGAGTCCGTATGATGGTTCGAATAGAACCATGATTGTGTGTTGCTTGTGTTTATTTGTTTGTGTTTTGATATCAGTCGCCCCTTTTTCCCGAGGCAACTAGTACGCGGCTATATCACCTGCCTTATTTTATTGTTTCTATTTGGCCCTTTTGGCACCTGTTTGTTTGCACCTGCACTATAGAACCCCCTTTAAGCATCCCCCCCCATCTAAGATGCTTTTCCCTCTCATCCCTCTCTCCTCAACTGAAGGCTAGCAAGACAAGATACACCAAAGATTCTACTTTGGCAACCAACCAGCACTGAAGACTTCTGCTACAACCTCCTCGACCAAGTGCAACCCCGTAGAGTTATGTTTACCTCTCAAGACTGTAAACCCATCACTATACCCTTCGAGACTTCACGAGATACCCTAGCTCGAATCCTTAACCAAGTGCTTAACCCACGGAATTACAAGTGGACCAGTTAAGCCTCTGTAACCTCACATAGCACTGGGTTCATTATGGAACTAGTGGATGTAATGAGCAAGCACATTATCATTCTAAGATAGCACCAAAACTGATGATTCCATAGGAGAGACCAATTTGGGGATATAGGAACGGAGGACAAATGACTTGATGAGTTTATATCGAGACCACGAGGAATTGGTGAGACTTTGGTAGATCCTTTGGGCTTTCATGTTGGTAGATGAACTTGGTGGGATCATGATTATAGATTAGCATAGCTTCCATTATCCCTGAGTAAATTGGATTTATAGGACAATTATGATCGCAAGCTAAAACTCCTGGAAGTGCAAGGATTTTACTTGATCAGATGATATTGATAGGAGATAGTTGATATTACGTAAATAACTTGAGGCAGACATGTAGGATTCCTCGTTGGACATGAGATTTGGATTAAATAGGTTACCCTTGTGGAGTATGGATGCAGAGTAATTTTACATGGTTCGGAGTAAATTGGATTTAGACTGATGATCCCGATCATGATACCATGTTTCTTGGAGGACAATAAACTAGGAGATTGGATTAATTGTCGGAGTTGATATAAGCTTGACCTTGGAGTTTACTTGACCATGATAATGGAAATTGGTGGACTTACTATAGTAGAGACAGCCCTTTCAAGTATTTGGGGACTATAGGACATTAGAAGATTCGTGTGAGACACCATAGACATTGGATTTGTATAATTAAATGGATTATGTAGCGATTGATGGAAGCTAATGGGTTGTTGGTTGATTCATAGGAAGGAAACAAGATCTTGGAGTGGCTTACGACGCGTTTCCTTAGGATAGAGGTGCTTTATCCTAGACCTTGGAAGAATAGGCTGAGCACTTGGATTGTCACGTTCAAGCTTAGCAGCTTATATGTTCTACCCATGGATTTTTAGGGGTAGACATACATATGAGTTTGGGGGTTGAAGACATATATGATTTTGTTAGACCCCCTCTCGAGAGTCATGAGGATATGAATGACATGAGTGATGATTGGAGTTGACCTATACGAGATAATCCTTTTGGTAATATGATGTGAAGACTAGGTAGAACTATTGGCATCTCGTAAAGCTGTGCTCAAGGATAAGATGATAAATGTTCACTCGCACACTAGATCCTTGAAACCCTTAAGCCCTACCAAGCCACAACATGGTCGATCATGACCATAGGTCTTGACTCTAGATCAAGAACACCTTGGCCACACTCAACAAAGACCACCACCAATTCCCGACCTACTTTAGGTACCCGTGAACAAAGTCTTCATGGAGTGCTTACACAAGAATGTTGTCATCATCATTTGGTGACCTACGTGTCCACCCGAAGACGGAAGAAGAGCCGTTCAGCTAGTCAAAGAACATCTGAAGATCGTCATGTATAAGAGGAAGGACTATATCAACCGCCATCGCCAAGAAGTGAACTTCCTCGTTGAAGGCTGTGCTTATCTACAAACCACCCTCTCTAAGGAACCAAACATTTCCATGACAAGGAAACCCACACCAAGATTCATCGTCCCTCTTGAGATCACTCCAAGATTTAACAACCCCCTCCGACATCACTTCAAGACGAAGAGTAGACGGCTACCAGCTAGAGTTACCAACTGAGTTACCTGATGAGCACAACACTTTCCATGCATCACAACCCCGGAGGTGTTTCCAACTTCCTAACTTGCCCGATCTCTACGAGGGCAATGACCACCGAGCCGTCGACCCCTAGCCTAATCTAACCTACCACGAGCTACCCATTAGCAACCTGGATCAAGAAGAGCATCATACACGGAGCCACACCATCAAGTACTTCAAGCTCAATGGAGCACTACACGGAAGGAAGCAACATGAGGGCGTGAAGACCACCCCACTCAAAGTTTTGTATCCCTTCTGCGCCTAGTTTGGGAATCTCTGGGGACGAGATTCTTCTAAGGGGGGTAGGTCTGTCACACCCTGATTTTCATGCCACTACACTTAAGCTAACAATCATGATAAAATATGGTCTGACAAAAACTTTTGAGTGTTTTGGACCTTGCCTTGATTGGTTTTTGTCTATTGCTTACAAGTGCTCTAAAAATGAAATAAATCCTCTAACTCTTATACTCCTTCTCCTTGATCCAAAACTTCTGCCCAATGATCATGCCATGTGTGTAGGTCACAAAATAATTTCTTGTAAAAATATTTTGGCCAAAAGTATTTTCTAAATTTAGTTTTCCAAAAACCCTGAATTGAGGTTTGCCTTTGCAAGTACTTAATTAAGGGAAGTGAAAATCTTTCCAAAATATATTTGACTCTTATTAGATATAGGATACCCGGAAACCATAAAATATGATTTTAAAAGTTATTTTACTATTTTATTTAAAAGCTTTTTCTTCACGCTTGAAATGGTCTTTAATAGGTTAAAATTATTTTATGCTTTAAAAATATTTGTGAAAATTTAGAGAAACTCGGTGGACATATATTTCCCATATATAGGAGTTTCAACACATGGTCATGTTCATAATATTGGTCAAATCCCTCAAATACCCTTTCTGGATATTTCAAGCTTTTGAAATAACATTCTTGTGATAGGCCCTGTTCCCGGTAAGAAATATAGTGAAATTGTCTTTCCCATTCTTTCCCCTGATCCTGCTACGAAGAAAGATGCTCATTTCTTAAAATATCCCATATATGTAGGGGAAACCGAGGAAGAGGACAGATCTATCCTGATGGTAGCAAGAGTAACAATACAGTCTATAATGCTACGTCAGCGGTATAGTAAGAAAATACTACGTAAAGAAAAGGGGGTATGAAATATCCATAGTTGATGCATCGATGGACGCCAAGTGATTGATATTATACCTCCGGACCAGAACTTCTTGTTTCAGAGGGGAATCCATCAAGCTTGATCAACCATTAACAAGCAATCCTAATGTGGGAGGTTTTGGTCAGGGGGACGCAGAAATCGTGCTTCAGGATCCATTACGTGTCCAAGGCCTTTTGTTCTTCTTCGCATCCGTTATTTTGGCATAAAGGAAATATTCTCCAAAAATTCCAAGAAAATTCTAGCATGTCAATATGACATGTTTGATGATCTGGACAAGTATCATGTCATGGATAATAGTATAACCCCATGAAACCCTCTCAAAACCATTTCTGTCCATTTTGAAGTTTGAGCAACTTTACATTGCCAAACATGTCCAAATGTTCTCAAACCTGGTAAACATGCTCAAGTGGTCTAATAATTCATCTAGACAAAATGGCACAAGTTGGAGAACAAGTTAACTTGATCAAAGAGCCCCAAAACCCTCTCTGACCAGAATCCAATTTGAACAATTCTACATTACCAACTTTCTCTCCTTGATTCCACCTTTTGTGAGCAGGATCACATGACCAAATGAGGCCACCACACCTAGTGGTGCATCAAGGAGAAGTGATTTGATCAACTAGATCTACACAAGTTCATTTCTGCCAAATTCTGGGGTTCACAAAAGTTGCATTGGCAACTTTGCCCAAATGAACTCAAGATTGGTGGAAGGCCCTAATTATGTGTACCATTTGACCCTGTCAAGCCTCATGTCAAGTGGAGTTCATCTGCTTGCCCAAACCACCATCAAACACCTTCCGCAGAAATTAAAATGTATGTTTTGTCCACTTCCACTAATCTCCTTGAGCCCTCCTTTTACCACAGCCCTCCTAGTCCCCTCTACCACCTGCATCTTTCCCTGCCCGAGGAGCCATGATTAAGGGGTTAGAACCCCATTTTTCTTCTCAGGCAGCAGCATTCTCCTCTCTCTCAGCCTCTCTCTCCCTCCTCGGCATTCCAGAGCATCCAAGGCTCTCCTTCGCTTTTGCCCATACCCCCTGCAGCTGCTAGACACAGGTGGACGCAAGAGTGCGCGCGGAAAAGCCACGGATGCCGGCCAAAGGCGCGCTCTGGAGCGCCTGGCAGGGCGTTCGACCGTTGACGCCGCGTCCCCCGACCGCCTCGGGCGTCCCCCTCACGCCAGTCGAGGTGGCTCGACGTCCGGAACACGCCACGCCCCTGGCCCCCTCCTCCTTCTCCCTCCTGCTGCCTCCATTCGCACGCGCGCTGGCCACCCGAGAGCTCCAATGGACGAGCTCACACGCGCGACGCCCTGACACTTCCCCGCTCCTTCTCTCCCTTCCTCTGGGCGTAGACCACCCCTACAAACACCCCGGACACGCCCACGTGAGCCCCCGTGGCTTGTAGCGACGGCAACAGCCTCACCGGCGCATGAGCTCACGGTGCACCTCGCCCCCTTCTACTTAAGGCCACCCCGAGCCCCCTCTCTACTCCTTTGGCCCTCTCTCCCTCCCGTGATCCCCCTGGACTAACCCACCCCCCTCCTCGCGCTCTCCATCCCCCTCCTAGGCCGGAGCCGAGCCGCTGGCCGCTGCTCAAATCCGGGCGCCTCAGCCACTCTCTCTCCCACCTAGCCACTCCAGCGCCTCATCATCACCACCACTAACTAACCCCAAGCTCCACTTCCTCCTCCCCGCGTCTGCCTCGCCGTGCTGAATCTCGCCGTCGGCCTCCTCCGCCATGGACGATGGGGCGCTCACCTCAGACCGCCCCTGCGCCCGTGGAGTAACTCGGAGGATGCGTCACACTCCCCCGAGCACGCCGGTGTGCCGGGCGCCCACGGTGGTGGTCGGTGCCGCCGGGGAGAGCGCCGGCACCGCTCGGCCTCGCCTCCTCTGTCTCCCGTCGAGGCCGCAGGGAGGTTGAAGGCGACGGGCTGAGGCTGGGGCAGCAGCGTCGGCGACCAGCGGCTGGGCCCCGCCCGTTTAAGTGGAGGCGGCGGCCAAGATCTGTTTTCCTCGCGTTGGCGTACTCCGTGAACCCGCCTCCGGCGTCGCCTCCTCTGCCCGTCCAGCCGAAGCCTTTGGGCGGCCCTTTGCTAAACCGCGCCTTTCCCTTTCCTTTTCTTTTTTCGTAAATTTCTAAAATCCATAAACAATTCAAATGGACTCCAAATTTGATGATTCAAATTTCTAGTGACTCTATAAATCATGATCTACCTGTTAGTGCAACATGCACATTTTTCCAGAGACCTTTTCTTCACAAATATTTATCAAATCCTATTTTTCCTATTTCTGTGATGAACTTTAGAAAATCACAGAGAGCTCAAACTTGATCCAAATTCCATGATTCAAATTCCTAGATGCTTCTAAGCTCATAACTTGGTTTATGAACATTTTTCTTAACACTTTCTGTACCCCACAAATTAATGAGCCATTTCTTCATGTTTGTCAACTTTGCAAATCCATAGAATATTCATTTGAACTCCAAATCCAGTGAAACCAACTCCTAGATGTTTCTAAAATCATGGTTTATTAAATGGGTACCTTTGCTCATTTTTCAAAGACATGTTTCTATACACTTCTTGCAAACCCATAAACCCCTTGATTCCATCATATTGTAATGTTCAGAGGTATCCTTGATCCAATTCCAATGAAACCACTCTGGTTATTTTCATATAACCGAGATGTCCTAGAAAAGTCAAATTAATATTTTTGGAGCACTTTTATTTTCTGCCTTCTTGTGTTGCTTATTATGATTGTTTCCGGCGTTAGTTGTGAAGTAGGCAGAGTACATGGAGAAGGACCGAAGATTTCAAGACTCGGATGAACCGGGCAAGCAGCCCTTTGACCATGTCTATGAAACCTTTTATGCATGTCATATATCACTTATTATTGTTGCATCGGAATCATGATGAGATGGTAAACCACGTTGGTTGGTTGCCTCTGTTACTTCCTCATTGATACTTGCATTGAGCATGACCCTACCTCCTTATGAGGGTTATGCGGTGGGAGTAGATAGGATGCTAAAGTAGTTGCTACTGTGAAAGGGACGGAATATGCATGGTGATGGAGGCAAGTATGTTCCCAAAGACTTTTTGAAAACCCCGTCGGGTGCCACTAATGCCCGAGGGAGATGTTGAGCTAGGTAACCACTTGACAAAGAAGTGGTGTACCGGAGAAGGATATGTGAGTGTGGTTTCAAAAACGGATTGGTTTAAGTTGCGACCGTTATTCCAACCTTACATGTGCAACCACTCTACCCTTGTATGGGAAAGGGCATTATTGATTACCTAGGCCGATACTAGCTTGGAGCCCGCATTACTAGTGACGGGGGAGAGTTGGTGCTCTCTCTCGGGACGGGGTCGTGCCAGGTAGGGCGGCCAAGAAAATTTTTATGGGGCACCGGACACACCGTTGGTACCCGTGCTTGTGATATGAGATGATTATGGGGCGTGGCTCCACGAAAATGATATGTGATAATGTTGGGCATGGGGGTTACTACCAATCGAGTGGACTCCATGTTAGTGTCGTCTAGGGAAAGGTAGTGATCGGGTGCTTACCCCGGGTACTTGAGGTATCGCGGGTCGTGGATGACACGGAAGTTCCCCGGATCTTGTGGGTAAAGTGTGCAATCTCTGCAGAGTGTAAAACTATTTGAATAGCCGTGTCCACGGTCAAGGACAGTTGGGTAACCGCTCTTGGGCTACGTCCGTATGTTTACGAAACCTGGTGAGTATGTATGGATGAGCGGAGAGAACTACATGGGTCAAGTCCAAGGACTTGACATGATTCAGTTGGGTTGGTGCCCACTCCATTTATGTTGATATCTATAACTTGTCCTCAGGGATTACATGAATCCTCTTGATGCATGCTATGCAAGTTGTTGAACATGTCATTGCACTCAAAACTAGCTTTCTGCAAAAATTTACCTATATCATGCATTGTTGAATCTTGAACCAAAACATGGGTTGCTTGCGAGTACATTCAAAGTACTCATTGGCTTGCCACTGGTTATTTTATTGGCCAGGCATGAAAGAACAGGATGTGATGAAGGACACGTTGGTGACGAACATGCGAGCTAGGACGCTTTCCCAGTCAGAATGCATGTAGGGTTAAGGCAGATGGCATGGGTCCAAGTTATCGACGAAGATTTCCGCTGCAATGTTATACTCAAGACTTGACCATAATGGTCCTACTTGTGTAATACGGTATGTATGGATGTAAGCCTCTTGTTATTCAGCTTCTGTGTGTTTAGTGAGCATTGATCTCTGGGATCACCGTACATGTGCATTCGGTGATCACGACTTATGAGTCGGGGTCCCCACATTTCTCAGCCCTAGAATCATGCTCATCCCCAAAGGCTACCTCCAGCTCAATCTTACCAACTGGGTATGCCGACTTACCAGGCACCACTCCGTGGAAAACAGTGTTGGATGTCTTTAAATTTTTGTCAGTCAACGCTATACGTCAAAAGGTCTCATAATAGAGGATGTTGATGCTGCTACCTCCATCCATGAGTACTTTAGTGAATTTATAGCCACCAACCTGAGGTGCTACCACCAAGGCTAACTGACCCGGATTGTCAAACCCGGGGAGGGTGATTTTCCTGCTCAAAACAATAGGCTGCTCTGACCACCTTAAATAACGGGGAACTGCCGGCTCGACAGCGTTCACAGCCCTTCTATGAAGCTTCTGGTCTTGTTTGCACAAGCTAGTGGTGAACACGTGATACTGTCCACTATTCAGCTGCTGTGGATTGCTCTGATAACCTGATTGATGCTGCTGCTGACCTCCCCGACCAAACTGCTGATTATAACCACCTTGGTTTCCTTGAAAGCCGGAATTTGTGCCACCACCCGGGCCATGAAAACCGCCTCCGCCTGAGCCGCCACCAGACCCATGGTTGCCATCGAACATGTTGGAGTTCCTGAAAGCCTACATGATTGCGCAATCCATCCATAGGTGAGTGGCTGGCCTTTCCCGAGTGCCATGCCTTGGACAGGGCTCGTTGAGTAGTTGCTCAAGAGTAGGACCTGATCCGCCGGACCGAGGGGGCGGCCTCCCCTTGCGTCATTGATTGCCACCTTGTGAATTGGTGTTAGCCACAAATCCGGGTTACTGTCGGCCTTACGCTTACTGCCTCCTTGATTCGCCGGGTTATGCTGCTGAACCTTTCCGTTGCCGTTCTTCTTTCCCTTCCCCGTCTTCTCTTCATCAGACGCGGGATCCTTGGTACTATCAGAATCAATGTATTTGACTAGAGCCACCATCAACTGTCCCATGTCGTTACAATCACGCTTGAGGCGCCCTAGCTTCTGTTTCAGCGGTACAAATCGGCAATTTTTCTCCAACATTAAGACTGCAGAGCCGGCATCCATCTTGTCAGACGAATGTATTATCTCCTTGACCCGGCGCACCCAATGAGTAGTAGACTCACCTTCCTCTTTGTTGCAATTACTCAAGTCCACAATTGACATGGGCTGCTTGCAGGTGTCTTTGAAGTTCTGGATAAACTGGGCTTTTAACTCTACCCACGAACCAATGGAATTAGGCGGCAGCCCCTTTAACCAAGTGCGGGCCGTTCCATCCAAGATCATGGTGAAGTACTTGGCCATCGCCGCATCACTGACCTCCAATAGCTCCATGGCCATCTCATAGCTTTCAATCCATGCCCCGGGCTGTAAATCAGCCGTATAATTTGGCACCTTTCGGGGTCCCATGAAATCCTTGGGCAGACGCTCATTACGCAAAGCCGACACCAAACAAGGAACACCGCCGGTTCTGGTGGCCACTCCTTCCTAAACAGAAGTCGTTGGATAATCCGGGAAGGTTTGGTGAGCCGCCTGTTGAGCCGCCCGCTCATCCTCTCGACGTATCTTGTCCTGTACCGGATTATATCCACCCGGCTGGTTATGGCGGTGGGCGTTGCTTGACAAGGCCTCTAAATCCATATGTCTGTTGTAACTTAGGCTCCAGCTTGGGCGAGGAGTCGAATGAATCCTGTCTCGACTATAGGAATAAGCCTCCTGCTGAGCCAGAGCCGTCTGAAGAAGTTCTCTGACCCTTCGCGTCTCAACTACTGTTGGAGAGTTGCCGTCCACCAGGAGAGCCACCAAACATGCCGATGCAGCGATCAGGTTCTCCAAGGTGTCGGAAAAATGACCCGGTGGTGTTGGTACGTAGCACGATGGGGCCATATTCATGTGAGGAGGTTCCATCACCCGGGGCTGAACCGGTCCCCATGCTCCAGATGTTATAAACTGATTTGCCTCCGGCGGGTTACAAGGACCGGCTCCGGGCGTGCAGAAAAGATTCCGAGGATCATAAACCGGAGGCAAACGGGATTGAGCCTTCTGGTGTCTCCTCCTCATTACCTCGTTAGATGCGTTCAGGCTCATCGTAAGCTGGAAAGCATCTGACTGGATCTGTTGCGCCCGAGCATCCAAAGCCGCCCGCTCCGCGGCCAATCTGGTGTCCTCAGCTGCTAGGGCTTCTTTGGCCCGGGCTATCTCCTCACGTACATGTGCCACCTCTGCATCGTGCTCAGCTTGACTCGCTGGAATAACGGTGGCGGTTAACAGGGCCGTCAACTTGTCCATGAGATCAATCAGCACCTGAGCCGGCAGGCGTACAGGGCCTCCTGCCCCGGCCGCTCCTGACCCGGACGTTATTGCTGCCGTAGCCGTAGAGTTTTGGCTGGGTTGAGTTCCAGCCATGAAGATCCCTACTCTGCTCGGCGGCTCAAAGGGGTCCGGAATACTTCTGCCATCGAAACAGCCCCCAAGCCCGCCGTCCTGCAATTGGTATAACGAATCCGTCTCACCAGTGGATGATTCACCGTCAGAGTAGACGGCCGTCTCACCACCGTCCATGGATCCTTCAGAAGGTTCTCCGTGGATGCAACCCACGAAGGCACGCTTCACAGCGTGCTGAGCCCGGGCGGGTCTCGCACGCTGAGCCGTCTCAATGGTGTCGGTGCAGATGTCCGGCTCAGGGCCCGGCTCGCCAATCCAGCCGATGAAGACGTGGATTCCGCCAAAGGGGACCCGGTACCCGTACTCAATTGAGCCGGCGTCGGGACCCCAGTCGGCGTCGTCGATGTAGAGCTTGCCGCGATGACTCTTGGTCATCCGGCCCACAGCGTATCCCTTGAGCCCTTTGAAGTTGCCCTTCAAAAACTCAAATCCACCGTGCGCTGGCCCCATGGTGAGCGCCAACTGTCGTGGAATTTTCACGGCAGATGTCCTCATGAAAGGACTTAGTCGTGGAGCCATTGCAACTAGGAAGCTTAAAGGGGTTAAAGTGAGACAAAGGACATGAGGGTTTATACTGGTTCGGCCCCTTACGGTGAAGGGTAAAGCCTAGTCCAGTTGAGGTGGAATTGCAAGGGTTTCGATTACCAGGGAGCAAATCTGCTATGCCCGGTTCTCGATTTGATGTTACTTGCCCTAAGCCGCCGGCGGGTCGTCCCCTTATATACACGGGTTGACGCCCCGCTGCCTACATAGTCCCGGCCGGCTCATAAACATTGTCCGGCTCGGTGACTAATTATTCTTGCATTATAACACAAGTCATGCCATTACGGTGGTTTATCACTACGGGCCTTAAGTCGCCTGTGGGCTTTAGGCCCTTTATTGAACCGCTATCTTCAAGCTTGATATTGGGCTTCATATGATGAATCTCCATAGCGTAACCCGGCCCCTCCTGGGCGGGTTACACTAATAGTTATATCCCCAATAAGTGGCATTACATAAGAGTGGCTCGGGGCAACAAACATCAGAACAGTATATCTGGGTTGATCCCATTTTTGTTCGGTATAGCCACCTTAGACTATGTGAGGCTAGCAAATCTAGTGCTGGACTTAATCTGTTGACTTGTCCCCCAGTCCCCACTTTCTTTCCTTTTTCAACCAATAGATCGGGTTTATATTGAGTTTGTACTACGTTTCCCTTTATTTCCCTATTAGACCAAGAGACCAGTTGGATAGCCAGTCTCTGCTACTTTTCGCCCCCATTATTTCCTCTTTCGACCAAGTCCTAGATTCAGGTAACAGATCTTCCCCCATCCCCCACCCCCTTTCTTCCTTGTTTGAACCAAGTAGTACTAGATTCGAGTGCATGAACTACTTTTACCTATTAACAGTCAAAATTTAGGTGGCTTTCGAACAGCCGATCAATCCTATCTACGAGGGGGCCTGGGAAATAGTAAAAGATACAAATGCAGCCACGTCAGGAGCTCGGGAAGTAGAGCAAGGCCGGTTTCAAAGGAAGTTATACCTGAGGGTCGCCGGGATGTCACTAGGTGGGTGGCGGGAGGCCGGATCTGCCTGCACTACGACAACGAGGAAGAAGGGGTCGGAGGCCCTCCCTAGCCAGCGGTGCTTGGGAGAGAACGGCAAGGCACGCTAATCGGGACACGCCGACAGTGGGTAAGAGCCGTCGCCGAGGACGACCGCATGAACGTTGCACCTTCTCACCTTCCCCAGCGCAGAGGATCTGGCAGGATCTGTGACCAGCGATGAGCAGAGAGAGAGAGAGAGTGTGGCCACTGCTGTCGTGTTTAGATCTGAAGAGGACGAGACAGTGTGAAGAGAGCAATACTAGCAAGCAAGCGCGGAGGCTCTTGCCTATATAGTGGTGTACTAGTTTTCTTTTGTCTACCGGAGCCGGCTTGGCCTCGTCAATGACTGTCGAGAAGTCTTCATGCACGTGCCCCGGAGGCACAGTTGTCGTCATTTTGATCTGAAGCACCGGATTATAACATATAACACGAAAAAATACCACATGACAAGAAACCATAACCTCACTACCCAAAGGAGACAACATGAATCCCGACGGACAAACTAGACGAGGATCAAATCTCAAATTAAAGATAAACTCGTAGAAAAGGGGTCCTTCTATAGATGTCCTAATTAACATAGCCGACTTGACCTAGATGGCAACCGAATAGTCTTCCTGCATGTGCCCCCAATGACCAGCGCCTTGGAGGAACTCAGTTGCCGCTGTTTAACCCTTGCACTGATCTGAAGCACATGACACCTAATATTGCGAGATGACAAGAAACCTTTTTTAGATTTCTCGTTAGAACTACAACCCTGTACAACACAGCCTGCACGATATGCAGACGATAGCCAATCCAGGCATGTCTGCTGGAGTCTGGTCACATGCATGGATGAACTGATCTTCCGTGTCATGCAGGGATCGTCCAGGTACCAACGTCTGTACAAGACTTCTCTAGTACTATCGCTCGTCTCTCTCTTCTATTAACTCACCTGACTTGTAGGGCCAGGGAGTGTGCCTATGGTCGGTTCTTGATTGCGGTCCCACATGTGTGTGCAAACGCAATATGACGCGCGTTCCATTCGGAGAGTGGCGTGCCAGACCGACCGAACGTCTAGGGTGCCACGCGAACGCGATAGGCGTGCTGTATACTCCGTACATGTGTACCGCCGTTTTCTTGAGGCTTTGCTCGATGGCGCAATCCATGGATACAATATTAGTATACTGTACTATTTAAAAGTCGAGGGCGGGGCTTTTCCCGCGTGGTAGGCGGGGCAGTTCCGCCTATTCGGTTCGACCGAGACGCAAGAAGATGAGGGAGTAGGCTGCTGCAAACGTAGGGCTGTGTGATTTGACAGCGAGTTACTGCTGGATAGGTGGGGCCCCGTGATTTGACTTGCCATTTTATCATTTTAACTGCGGTGCTACGACCGGCGTGAGTCTCCCGATTCCTGACCACCTCCATGGTATACAGGTGCCTTTCCCAATTCTCCACCATGTAGAGGTTGGCTCTTGCATGAGAGCCCACCCTACACTTTTTCCTTGCCTCTTTCCTCCACATATGCAAAAATGCCATGTAAGCGGGCTTATAGCCCACTATTGTACTTGGTACAGGTGCTAAGCCTGCCACATAGGCATAAAGCATGATGTGGCAAGTTAATTACTCCCTTTGTCTAGGTGTGCAAGTTATCTTACGAAAACCAAATAATCCCAAAACACTTAGGTGCGGTGCATTAACTTCTACTCCCTCTTTTCTGGTTTATAAGGCTCAAATCTGAAATCTCATCAATCAAGGAATTTTGTGAGTGGAGGAATGTATCTCGTACTTTACAAAACTACCCCATTTAAACTCATGCATTAAATTGTATTAATTGCAGTGCATGCATGCTTGGCCACTAGATAAGTAGAAACATTACATGCATTGGTGTGTTCCTTTTTAATTCTTACATGCAAAGTTTTAATGCGTCTCGGAAACTAAAAATGAGATGGAGATGAGCCCTATAAATTGGAAAAAACAAAAAAGTTGAGATAAGCCCTATAAACCGGAAAGGAGGGAGTACATCGTTTCTTGTTTCTTGACATATCAACCAATAAGAGATGTGGGGTGTGCATGCTTTTAATGACTTGAGACTACCATTTCATTGGAAGAGGTCACTCCTTGGCAAATGCAATAAATACTATGAAGAAAGAGATAGAGAGAAGTAAAAAAACAATACTCTTATAGACAACCTTATAGCTAACCTTGTTGGATGAGTGACTAAGTGATGACTATGTATGACATGCCAACATCACATAGCCTAACGCACTGTGTTAAATCTCCAAGGGCGCGACCGCGCGAGCGAGGCGACGATCGTGGTAGGCGCAACCATGATACGGGCTGCTGGCAGCCCCTGGATCTGAAATCGAACGGTCGCATGCTAAGTTGCTGAAAATTTGCAGAATAACCCTCTAGGATAGGATATTCACCCATAGGTCTAGAATCACGCCATGCAACCGTTCAATCTCAGATCCAAGGGATCTCGGAAGCCCGTATCATGGGAGAATGGAAAGCTTCGTATCACCTGTAATTTTCCCGACGCTTGACATGACATCGAAAGCCATTTAATTGGGCGTCGAGTTGACTTGACATCTAATTGGGCCCCCATAGTACTGTGCATGAATCCATTTATCCACCAGGCATGCCACTACCCTGCCATTCGCACGCCCCACTCAGCATTTTTACAAAAACCGCAGGCAGTTCGCTCCTACTCGTCACCGGACGTCCTTTAACATTACGGCAGTTCGCTCCTAGTCGTCACATCCTTTCACATTACGGCACTTCCACTAATCCTAACCCTCCTCCCAAATCCATGGCGTCCCAAATCTCCATGATCAGTGGTGAGTACAAGGTTAGAACCATCACCGGCGATGAGTTCGACATCATCTACACCCGTTCTTCCACGACGGTGAAAGGATGACTTGCTCGCTTTCAGACGCATGTTCGAAAAATCAAAGATGAGTGGGTCGCTGGGCTAGATGTTGAGTACACCACAGTCCTAGAAAGCGAGAAGAATCTAAAGGAGGCTGAGAAGAAGAAGCCCGCCGTGATCCAGGTTTGTGTGCATGACTTATGCTGGTCTACCACATATGCCATGCCGACGTTGAGTGCGAGGAATTTAAGAACTTCCTCAAGGGCGGCTGAGTCAAATTCGTTACTATAGACTTTAGGAACGACAGGGATGTCCTAGATTAGATAGGCCTCGTTGTAGGCAGCTCCTTCGACCTCCAGAAGAAAGGGTTGGTACGCTCCCGTGATCAACCTTCAATGCTGACCCTGGCAGGAGCCATGGTTCATCCTTCGTACGGTACACTGAAGAAACCTCCGTTCAAGTTTCATCATGCATGGGAGTGGAATGTACTAGATATAGACCACATCCACTACGTTGTAATGGATGGCCACCTTTGTTTCAATATCTACAAGGGTTGGATGAATAGCAAGAGGCAAGTGTGCGGTTCAAGCAAAGAAGTATCGCCCAAGAGGAAGAGGGACAAGGACGAAGTCGAGCACGTGGACGAGGAGTCCGAGTAAGGTGGCAGTGTCGTTGCTCATGGTGGTTCTAATGCAGTGTCTACCGGATTAGCTGCTTATTTTATTTTCAGGTGTGCTTAGTTTTATTTGAGGGGTGTGTTGTGCTGAGCCCCCAGCAGAACTATGTTATGTTCCTTCTCGTTACTTTTACTCTACAGTACATACATACTAGTATTTCTTACAGTTCATCTTTTAGTTGGTATAGTACTACCACTCGTTTCTTCACATTATATACGTACAATATATATGGCCAACATCATATAGCCAGTTGTTTAGTTGTCAAAGAATTTCAGGGTGCTTAGTTTTGTTTGAGGGGTGTGTTGTGCTGGACACCATTATTGTGACTCAAATCTCTTTGGCCATGTTATAATGACATCAATACCGATGGACCAACATGCCAGCTCTCCCTCTATCTCACTACAGTAAAATAAAGTGTGGGCCTACTTGATCCCAACAGCGTTCTTATTTTCCTGTAAAATTATTCGCTTGGTTAGTCCTGACAAGCGGGGCCACACTTATCATTGTGAGAATCGGCTTATTTTTGTCATATAACATGGTCAACGGGTTTGACGTGAAAATAACAATGTCTAATGGCATTTTTGAGCAAATATCTAACTTAATGATGTCATTTTTGAGATATCTAATTGCATTTTTGAGCAGTCATCTCACGGATTGATGGAATTTTTGAGTATTTGTAACTTCTAAGGGCAAAACTGAGTAGTGATACACAACTAGTGGCATAAATAATAAGAACCCAAGAATGAAATACGTATGCTAATTTCTTTAATATAATTTAGCACCCCATTTAAGCACGTACTAGCTTTTTTAATTGTACTATATGCATAATTTGGCGACGAGTGCTCTCTGTATGTACCACCTTTTTTCTTTTATTTCATCTTGTTAGTTTTGCTCCATGGCGCAATCCATCGATACTACTACTATACAAAAGTATACATTTTTAAAAGGCTAGAGGGTGGGGCAGTCTAGCTTGGTCGGTTTCAAGAGAGGCGAGGGCCTTTGTGATTTGACGGCTCATTACTACTGGAAGGCAGGGCCTTGTGATTTGACTGCTCATATAAATGTGCCGACAACCTGAGGAGGAGCAAAGAACCGTGCGGTATACTCAAGTTTTCCACCGGAGTAGTACGACGGAGGAGCACGAAACACGGCAGCCCAGTGCCATGTGGTGATAAAAAATGATCTAATTTGCTAGTCATATCATTGTTAGCATTGTTCTATTCATGCCTCACAGAGAGCGTGACATGTGCGGAGAAACAACCGAAGCAAAAGATGAAACACAGGAGCAAAAGAAGAAGGAAGATTATCACCCCCAAAAAACAAGGAAGACGCACACACAAGTCTTGGGCGCTGCTCTCTACTACATGAAGGGTTGCTGGCCGCGGAGTCATAACTGATTCTTCATCGCCTCCACGACCTCCATCTCCTTGCGCGTCTCCTCTGCCATCTTCTTCATTCTATCCATGACACGGGATTTCTCGATGCGAGCCTTTATCATCTATTCCACGGCTGCATTACATACCTTGACAGCAGCCGGGTGCTTGATGTGGAGCTTCGCCAACTACTCCTTCTGTTCCATGATGAGGGTGTGCAGCATCTTCATCGAGGAACTACTATTCTCATGCAGCTTCTTCCAGCTGGCGTTCTCCTCCTTCAGCAGGTCAAGCTCATGGCATAGCTTCGCCTTGTCCTCCTGAAGTTGCAGCATTTTGTCGGTCGCCTTCTTCTCCAAGGCAATGCTCTTCTTCAGCAGCATCACCAAGCCGGTGGTCAACCCCCCCTACTCATTGAGTTCAGTGGGCATGTCGTCGAGGCTCTCCTTCAGCAGCTCCACCAAGCCGTGGATGAACTCCTTCTGCTTATTGAGGTGCTTATTGAGCTGACCGGGCATGCCGTCGAGGGATAATGACTCCAGCGCCGCCAGCTCGGCATGTTCGCCTCCGCGGCTAGGGCGCTCCTGGGAGCCATCGCCTGCCCGTGAGAGATCTTTCGAGGTCTCTGTGTGGCGGCGAGCCCTCTCTTTTTTTCCGCGGCCTTGGTTGCCGCTCCCTTATTACGAGTAGTTCTCGACCTAGAGCTCTACAAACTGGCCATGGCAAGGACGGACGAAGAAGGACTTATGAGGAGAAAGGTAGAGTAATTTTTGGTTAGGTAGTTCCCCTTTTTATAACGTAAGTACTAGCACTAGTACTAAAACCTGCATAGTGGGAACACATTTAGGTTTGGTACGTACTAGTAGGTGTGAGCAGGCTTGCACTTAATTATAGCACTAGTACTCTGGAATGTGATGGGAACAAGGTAAAGATTAATTGATGGTTTTGGTTTCGAGGCCCGAAACAGCTCCCGATGAGTTTAGTGGAACATAAATTTCAAGTACTCCCTCCATCTCAGTTTACAAGGCTTGCACGTGTATCTAGGTCATCAATGTAACTTATATAAAATAAATTTTCTAACATAATAATATATGATTAAAAATAGAATATTTGAAGTGTGTAATAATATATTTTTCATAATGTATGCCTCTTATTAAGTTGGTCAAATTAACGACCTAGGTACACGTGCAAGACTTGTAAACTGAGATAGAGGGAGTACTACACTGCTCAAATGCGGTCGCACAAGTCAGTGATGTAACTGGTCGTACATGTCAGACCAAGCCGATGCGTGTCCGTTCGGTGAGACGCGGGTCTGACCGACAGTTTGTTGGTGCGACCAACTGTAAAGTATTACGCGATGGAGACTTATGGTTGTGGCTTCGGTTGATTGTCATGACCAGGCATTCTAAAACTAGTGATAAATCAATTACCATCTTTTTCCAAATGACCAAGTATTTTCACATGAATAACAATACATATAGATGGAGTGATTGTCAAGGTTGCAAACCGACATGGCGTTGCAAGTTCACTGCAGCAGCAACTGACTAGGTCATTGCATCGCTGGCGGGGAAGGAGGGTAGCTCACCTCGCCTACGATGCATGCCCAGCGGCGCCGCCGCAACTGGTCCCGGGATTTGACTTCTTGATACGTCTCCAACGTATCTATAATTTTTGATTGCTCCATGCTACTTTATCTATTGTTTTAGGCAATATTGGGCTTTATTATCCACTTTTATATTATTTTTGGGACTAACCTATTAACGGAGGCCCAGCCAGATTTGTTGTTTTATGCCTATTTTAGTGTTCCGAGGAAAAGGAATATCGACGGAGTCAAAGCGGAACGAAATCAACTGGAGAAGTTATTTTTGGAAGGAAACCCACCTGATGGACTTGGACCCCACGTCAGAAGATACGGGAGGTGCTCACGAGGGTGAGGGGCGCGCCCACCCCCCAAGGGCGCGCCCCCTACCTCGTGGGCCCCCCGTAGCTCCACCGACGTACTCCTTTCACCCATATATACCTACGTACCCTAAAACTTCCAGAACAGAAGATAGATCGGGAGTTCCGCCGCTTCAAGCCTCCAGAGCCACGAAAAACCAATCGGGACCCTGTTCCGGCACCCTGCCGGAGGGGGATCCCATCACCGGTGGCCATCTTCATCATCCTGGCGCTATCCATGACGAGGAGGGAGTAGTTCACCCTCGGGGCTAAGGGTATGTACCAGTAGCTATGTGTTTGATCTCTCTCTCTCTCGTGTTCTCTCTCGTGTTCCCTCTATGGCACGATCTTGACGTATCCCGAGCTTTGCTATTGTAGTTGGATCTTATGATGTTTCTCCCCCTCTAATCTCTTGTGATGAATTGAGTTTCCCCTTTGAAGTTATCTTATCGGATTGAGTCTTTTATGAGAACACTTGTTGTATGTCTTGGTGATCAACTTGCGGGTTTCGTGACATTGGGAACCTATGCATAGGGGTTGGCACACGTTCTTGACTCTCCGGTAGAAACTTTGGGGCACTCTTTGAAGTACTTTTATGTTGGTTGGATGAATCTGAGATTGTGTGATGCATATCGTATAATCATGCCCACGGATACTTGAGGTGACAATGGAGTATCTAGGTGACATTAGGGTTTTGGTTGATTTGTGTCTTAAGGTGTTATTCTAGTATGAACTCTTTTATAGATTGATCCGAAAGAATAGCTTTGAGGTGGTTTCTTACCCTACCATAATCTCTATGTTTGTTCTCCGCTATTAGTGTCTTTGGAGTGACTCTTTGTTGCATGTTGAGGGCTTGTTATATGATGTATCTATGTTATTATTGTTGAGAGAACTTGCACTAGAGAAAGTATGAACCCTAGGCCTTGTTTCCTATCATTGCAATACCGTTTACGCTCACTTTTACCACTAGTTACCTTGCTGTTTTTATTATTTGAGATTACAATTACCCATATCTACCATCCATATTGCACTTGTATCACCATCTCTTCGCCGAACTAGTGCACCTATACAATTTACCATTGTATTGGGTGTGTTGGGGACACAAGAGACTTTTTGTTATTTGGTTGCAGGGTTGTTTGAGAGAGACCATCTTCATCCTACGCCTCCCACGGATTGATAAACCTTAGGTCATCAACTTGAGGGAAATTTGCTACTGTCCTCCAAACCTGTGCACTTGCAGGCCCAACAACGTCTACAAGAAGAAGGTTGTGTAGTAGACATCAAGCTCTTTTCTGGCGCCGTTGCCGGGGAGGCTAGGCAAGTGAAGGTATATCCTTAGATCTTGCAATCGAATCTTTTTGTTTCTTTTTTTAGCACTAGTTAGTCTATAAAAGAAAATTACAAAAAATGGAATTGAGTTTGTCTCATACGCTTCATCTTTTTAATATCTTTCGTGAGTATGATGGAAAGGAAAATTGTTCCAAAGTGCTAGAAGAAGAATTACATAGAATGCTTGCCATAAAATATGTGAATGATGAGCATGATTGCAATTTTGTTAGTATGAATTCCTTGAATATCCATGATGCTAATGATATGCAAAGCCACAAGCTTGTGGAAGCTATGTTTGATGAAGATGATATTTTTTGTCCCCCAAGCTTTGATGAGCAAATTTACTATGATGAAAGCATGCCTCCTATCTATGATGATTATTGTGATGAAACATATGCTTTAAATAATAATGATAACCATGAAACTTGTCATCTTGATCTTAATTTTCAATCACATGATAATTATTTTGTTGAGTTTGCTCCCACTATTATTCATGAGAAGAATTTTTCTTATGTGGAGAGTAGTAAATTTCCTATGCTAGTAGATCACGAAAAGAATGCTTTAGGTGCTGGTTATATTGTTGAATTCATTCATGATGCTACTGAAAATTATTATGAGGGAGGAACATATGCTTGTAGGAGTTGGAATAATGTCAAGTTTCCTCTCTATGTGCTTAAAGTTTTGAAGTTATGCTTGCTTTACCTTCCTATGCAAGTTGATTATTGTTCCCATAAGTTGTTTGCTCACAAAATCCCTATGCATAGGAAGTGGATTAGACTTAAATGTTCTAGTCATATTCTTCATGATGCTCTCTATGTTTCAATTCTTATCTTTTATGTGAGCATCATTGAAATCATCATGGCTAGCTAGGGGCTTTAAACGTTAGCGCTTGTTGGGAGGCAACCCAATTTAGTTTTAGTTTCTTGCTTTTTGGTTCTGTTTAGGAAAAAATAATCCATCTATCCTCTGTTTAGATGTGTTTTTATGTTTTAATTAGTGTTTGTGCCAAGTAGAACCTTTGGGAAGACTTGGGTGAAATCTTTATGATCATGCTGTAAAAAAAACAGAAACTTTATCGCTCACGAGATTAGCTTTAACTTTTTACTGGAGAGTGCTATTTAGTTGATTCTTTTTTCAGATGATTACTAGACAAATTCCTCAGGTCCACCAATTTATTTTAGAATTTTTGGAGTTCCATAAGTTTGCGTTAGTTACAGATTACTACAGACTGTTCTGTTTTTGACAGATTCTGTTTTCATTGTGTTGTTTGCTTATTTTGATGAATCTATGGCTAGTAAAATAGTTTATAAACCATAGAGAAGTTGGAATACAGTAGGTTTAAAACCAATATAAATAAATAATGAGTTCATTACAGTACCTTGAAGTGGTATTTTTTTTCTTTCGCTAACTGAACTCACGAGTTTTCTGTTATGTTTTGTGTTGTGAAGTTTTCAAGTTTTGGGTAAAGATTCGATGGACTATGGAATAAGGAGTGGCAAGAGCCTAAGCTTGGGGATGCCCAAGGCACCCCAAGGTAATATTCAAGGATAACCAAGAGCCTAAGCTTGGGGATGCCCCGGAAGGCATCCCCTCTTTCGTCTTCGTTCATCGGTAACTTTACTTGGAGCTATATTTTTATTCACCACATGATATGTGTTTTGCTTGGAGCATCATGTAATTTTGTTTTTTTTTGTTTTATGTTAGTTATAATAGAATTTTGCACCTTTAGTTTCAATAAAAAAGTCAAGGATAGCCTTTGCCATGCTTATTTTGCAAGTATGCATGTTGCTGTTTGAAAACAGAAAGTTTACCGCTGTTGCAAAAATTCTCTAGAAAAGTCAGAGAGTGGTATAATGTTGAATCTTTTTGCATATTGAGCTCTGATAAATTTATTACAGTGGGAATGTTAGTTTATAATTTTTGGAGTTAGGTAAGTATGATGAATCTTGCATTCTTTACAGACTATACTGTTTTGACAGATTGCTGTTATGGTTGCATTGTTTGCATATGTTTGCCTGTTTAATGATACTATTTGAGGATATGAGTATTAAATATGCAGAGACATTTAGTATGCAATGTTGAATAATAATTTTAGTGATTTGTTACAGTAGAAAATGATAAGGTTTTGCATTGGTTTATACTAACCTATCTCACGAGTTCTTGTTGAGTTTGTTGTGAATGAAGCTTTTGATAAAAAAGAGAAACCATGATATGAGAGGAATTAATAAGACACAAAAGTTCAAGCTTGGGGATTCCCAAGGTACCCCAAGATAATATTTCATGAACTCTCAAGCATCTAAACTTGGGGATGCCCCGGTAGGCATCCCACCTTTCTTCTTCAACAACTATCGGTTAGTATCGGTTGAACCTAAGTTTTTGCTTTTTCACATGAGTTGTGCTATCCTTGCAATATAGTTTTCTTTAGCTTTGCTTCCTGTTTGAATAAAGTATCAAGATCTGAAATTATTAAAAGGGAGAGTCTTCACATAGTTGCATAATTATTCGGCTACTCATTGATCTTCACTTATATCTTTTGGAGTAGTTTGTTGTTTGCTCTAGTGCTTCACTTATATCTTTTAGAGCACAATGGTGGTTTTATTTTGAAGAATATATGAACTCTCATGCTTCACTTATATTATTTTGAGAGTCGTTAATAGCATGGTAATTTGCTTAATGTTAATATAATTGGTGTTCAAGATATGTGAAACTTTCTTTTGAGTGCGTTGAATACTAAGATAAGTTTGATGCTTGATAATTGTTTTGACATATGGAGGTGATAATATCAAAGTCATGCTAGTTGAGTAGTTGTGAATTTGACAAATTCTTGTGTTGAAGTTAGCAAATCCCGTAGCATGCACGTATGGTTAAAGTTGTGTAACAAATTTGAAACATGAAGTGTACCTGGCTGGTGCATCCTTATGAGTGGCGGTCGGGGACGAGCGATGGTCTTTTCCTACCAATCTATCCCCCTAGGAGCATGCACGTAGTACTTGATTTTTGATGGCTTCTAAATTTTTGCAATAAGTATATGAGTTCTTTTGACTAATGTTGAGTCCACGGATCATACGCACTTTTACCTTTCCGCCTTTGCTAGCCTCTTGATGCAGTGCATTGCCCTTTCTCACCTTGAGAGTTGGTGCAAACTTAGCGGTGCATCAAACCCGTGATATGATACACTATATCACACATAAACCTCCTTATATATTCCTCAAAACAGCCACCATACCTACCTATTATGGCATTTCCATAGCCATTCCAAGATATATTGCCATGCAACTTTCCACCGTTCCATTCATCATCATCATGACATACATTACTTTTGTCATATTGCCATTGCATGATCATGTGGTTGACATCGTATTTGTTGCAAAGCCACCATGCATTATTTTTCATACATGTCACTCTTGATTCATTGCACCATCCCGGTAAACCACCGGAGGCATTCATATAGAGTCATATCTTGTTCTAGTTTCGAGTTGTAATCCTTATGTTGTAATCAATAGAAGTGTGATGATCATCATTCAATAGAGCATTGTCCCAAAAAAAGAGAAAGGCCAAAGAAAAAAAAGAAGGCCCAAAAAAAAGGAGGCAATGCTACTATCCTTTTTTTCCACACTTGTGCTTCAAAGTAGCACCTTGTTCTTCATGTAGTGAGTCTCATAAGTTGTCTTTTTATACTAGTGGGAATTTTTCATTATAGAACTTGGCTTGTATATTCCTACGATGGGCTTCCTCAAATGCCCTAGGTCTTCATGAGCAAGCAAGTTGGATGCACACCCACTAGTTTTCTTTTGTTGAGCATTCATAGCTCTAGTGCATCCGTTGCATGGCAATCCCTATTCCTCATGTTGACATCAATTGATGGGCATCTCCATAGCCCGTTGATTATCCTCGTCAATATGAGACTTTCTTTCTTTTTGTCTTCTCCACACAATCCCCATCATCATATTCTATTCCACCCATAGTGCTATATCCATGGCTCACGCTCATGTATTGCGTGAAGGTTGAAAAAGTTTGAGATTATTTAAGTATGAAACAATTGCTTGGCTTGTCATCGGGGGTATAGAAGTTGGGAACATCTTTGTGTGACGAAAATGAAGCATAGCCTAACTATATGATTTTTTAGGGATGAACTTTCTTTTTCCATGTTATTTTGAGAAGACATGATTGCTTTATTAGTATGCTTGAAGTATTATTATTTTTATGTCAATATGAACTTTTGTCTTGAATCTTTTGGATCTGAATATTCATATCACAAGTAAGAAGAATTACATTGAAATTATGCCAAAGTATCCTCCGCATCAAAAATTCTTTTTATCATTTACCTACTCGAGGACGAGCAGGAATTAAGCTTGGGATGCTTGATACGTCTCCAACATATCTATAATTTTTGATTGCTCCATGCTACTTTATCTACTGTTTTAGGCAATATTGGGCTTTATTATCCACTTTTATATTATTTTTGGGACTAACCTATTAACGGAGGCCCAGCCCAAATTTGTTGTTTTATGCCTATTTCGGTGTTTGAGGAAAAGGAATATCGAGCGAGTCAAAGCGGAACGAAATCAAGCTGGAGAAGTTATTTTGGAAGGAAACCCACCTGATGGACTTGGACCCCACGTCAGAAGATACGGGAGGTGCTCACGAGGGTGGGGGCGCGCCCACACCCCTAGGGTGCGCCCCCTGCCTCGTGGGGCCCCCGTAGCTCCACCGACGTACTCCTTTCACCCATATATACCTACGTACCCTAAAACTTCCAGAACAGAAGATAGATCTGGAGTTCCACCGCCGCAAGCCTCAAGATCCACGAAAAACCAATCGGGACCCTGTTCCGGCACCCTGCCGGAGGGGGATCCCATCACCGGTGGCCATCTTCATCATCCTGGTGCTATCCATGACGAGAAGGGAGTAGTTCACCCTAGGGGCTGAGGGTATGTACCAGTAGCTACGTGTTTGATCTCTCTCTCTCTCTCTCTCGTGTTCCCTCTATGGCACGATCTTGACGTATCCCGAGCTTTGCTATTGTAGTTGGATCTTATGATGTTTCTCCCCCTCTACTCTCTTGTGATGAATTGAGTTTCCCCTTTGAAGTTATCTTATCGGATTGAGTATTTTATGAGAACACTTGATGTATGTCTTGGTGATCAACTTGCGGGTTTCGTGACATTGGGAACCTATGCATAGGGGTTGGCACACGTTCTTGACTCTCCGGTAGAAACTTTGGGGCACTCTTTGAAGTACTTTTATGTTAGTTGGATGAATCTGAGATTGTGTGATGCATATCGTATAATCATGCCCACGGATACTTGAGGTGACGATGGAGTATCTAGGTGACATTAGGGTTTTGGGGTATTTGTGTCTCAAGGTGTTATTCTAGTACGAACTCTTTTATAGATTGATCCAAAAGAATAGCTTTGAGGTGGTTTCATACCCTACCATATTCTCTACGTTTGTTCTCCGCTATCAGTGTCTTTGGAGTGACTCTTTGTTGCAAGTTGAGGGCTTGTTATATGATCTATCTATGTTATTATTGTTGAGAGAACTTGCGCTAGCGAAAGTATGAACCCTAGGCCTTGTTTCCTATCATTGCAATACCGTTTACGCTCACTTTTACCACTTGTTACCTTGCTGTTTTTATTATTTCAGTTTACAATTACCCATATCTACCATCCATATTGCACTTGTATCACCATCTCTTCACCGAACTAGTGCACCTATACAATTTACCATTGTATTGGGTGTGTTGGGGACACAAGAGACTTTTTGTTATTTGGTTACAGGGTTGTTTGAGAGAGACCATCTTCATCCTACGCCTCCCATGGATTGATAAACCTTAGGTCATCCACTTGAGGGAAATTTGCTACTGTCCTACAAACCTGTGTACTTGCAGGCCCAACAACGTCTACAAGAAGAAGGTTGTGTAGTAGACATCACTTCTCCTACCGCCCATTTGAACAGTTGCACTGGCTGCTCATGCCATTGCGCAGGCATGCACGTTCTTTCCTCCGCAATCGACTCTGTGAATATGATCTCTACCATTAACCCTAGCTCCAAATCAACGCGATGCTGCCAGATGTTGACATCCCTCAACATCTCTCCCCTGAGATCGACTTGTGCCTCCGCCTTGTGCTGCGCCAGGCGCAGCTCCTTGGAACTTCTCTCCAATCGATGCGACGCTTTCCTCGATCTGATTTTCCCTTGCTTCCCACCACCTGAAATGCAGCCCTGGCATGTCCTCCGGCGCCACCGATCTGTGATTCTAGAGCAATGGATCCCCTCTAAAACATATGTGGGTTTCGCTCAAAGGCGACAGTGTTGCGGGCCGCAGCGAGAGGGCAGCCCGCGGGATCCTGGGATCTAAGGGATTATCCATGGCGGGATCCGGTGGGCGAGGCGGGGAGGCGAGCCTAGGCACTTGGAGAGCCCTACGAGGCTAAGATAAAGATATTACTACTCCACTCTGTCCATATTTAAATACAAAGGCCACCAAAAGTAGCCCTGGCAAAAATGATCATGCTGCCTGTGTCCTAGTTTATTGGCCCCTTTTTTTGTGCCACTTTTTATGACATGCATAAATATTATGTTACTTACAAATATGGTAAAAATTGGCACAAAATACGAAGGAGACCAATGAAAGTACCAGCAACCCATGATTTAACTACTCGCATGCGTGCAGTGGAGTAGTAATGTCTTTCTTCCGCCCTCACGCCCACTCAATTTGCATGCGCTATATTAATTGACCATCAATGAAGTGAAGGACTTTACACGCGTCAAATTATCACATGGGGGTGGATCTTTGCTTTGGCGTGCGTGCACCTCTTCGCTTTGTGCATGTACAATCAGTGTGGCCCAGAGAGGACGAGTACATTCTTATGGAACAAGCAGCACGTCACTGTGATCAATCCACACAAGGAGGCTGCGATAACGCCTCCACATGTGCCACGTGGTTTCATGAACTGTAAGATAGACACTGTGTAGCGTGCCATTGGAACCCTAATTTACATGTTTTGCACATACTCGAAGTGCTAGTAAGGTACACGTGCATTGCATGCATCAGATTTGGCAACCAAATTATGAATAAATACCAACCTATAGCATGTAAGCTTTGAGCCATATATGCCTGATGTATACCTTCGTTTAATTCTTATAGTTCATCTCATTCAAAAGAAATGAGTTTTTATAAAAAAAGCTAGGGCCTCTTTGAATCGTAGGATTTCCAAAACACGGGAATAGGAAAAACATGGGGTTCGAGTGGAATGTCGTCTTGAATCCTACAGGATTGTACGAGTGTTTGATTGTGCATAGAAAAAACACATGATTCTTTCAAAGAGGTTTGAGTGGATGGGATGTTTCCTATGAAATCTAGATAGGAAAAATTCCTAAGGATTAGAATCCTCCAAAATTCTTTTGAGAACCCTTTAAATCAAAGAAGCCCTTAATCTACTTTATGATTCATGGAATTGTGCGTTCTGAAGCATAATGTAAAAACAAATAATGGCAATTCAACTAGAAATTTTTTTGGGCAGTTATGATACGGAAGATTCTAGAACAAAGGAGAAGCACTTGTGTTTTGAGTTTTGTGCATTATGCTTAAGTTCAACCATGGAGTCTGCTAGATTGTACATGTGGCAAAATCTAGTGGGGGGCTAGTAGATGGTGCGAGGGGCCAAGTGGAGGGAGACTATGAAGGAGTGCACAAGTGCGAGATCGATATTTAAAGAGAGGGGATGAGAACGTGCGCTGTTGCACGCAGTGGCGGAGCCATGAAAAATAAATGAGCTTGGGGGCCAAGCATTGCTAATCCTTTACGTGGAGGCCAATTCATCAACTTAAACCATTTTACCAGCAATTGTCTAATGATCACATACATATTAGCCTCGATATATAGTGATGTTAGGGGGCAGGGCCCTTGCTGCCCCCTGTCTTCGCCACTGTGCGCGCGTCTAAGAGATGAAGCGGAAGGCATGGATGATGAGAGGGGGACGTTGGATATATAATTAATGTGTGTGTATTAGCTATGTAATCCTATATAGAGAGGTATAGATTGATCGATGGGGACGTGGGAAAGAGGGTGAGACCTCACTAGATATATAGATTGATCGGTTTTGTGTGGGAAACTGTGAAATACCTAGCTATATGTACACACACATAGAGGAACATCGGTCGTTGCGCATGCACGAGAGAGATAAAGAATGCCCGATATGATGGAGAGGGGGAGGTGTGTGTGTGTGTGTGTGTGTGTGTGTGTGTGTGTGAATGCATGGGAGACCGACCTGAAGAAAAAGATTGCATGTGTGCGATGGATAATGCTGACTAGTACTGTGTGTGCATGCATGCACGAGAGAAAGTTAGTGGTACAATTATGAAAGTGAAGACGACTGTGTGGGTGTAAAAGACTAGGTGAGGTCATAATCAATGTAAAGTACAATTCAAATATTTGAATAAGAGATCATGATGTTTGAAATCCATGCATGCATGAATATAACTGAGAAATGCGTAGTGTGGTTTGGAAACGAGCATGTTGTACTGTATACACATTGAACAAGGACAGACTAATTTGAATTTGAGATATCAATTGCAGACATCGTTTGGCCACATTGCATCTATCCATGGACACACTATTCTAATTGGACCTGATGGGTGGCTTTCGCATCACATATCTATATCTATACCCCTATATATTATATTTTATATTTTTTATATAGTGTGTGTATAACTTTAACTTTGAAAGATGGTCGTTGGATGAGGCCAATCCGATGGTGTAGAGATGCCAAATTTGAGCCCTACTGGCCGTTGCATATCATCTAGATTCCACCAGATTTTGCTACATGTGCAATCAAGAAGACTCCATGGTTGAACTTAAGCATAATGCATAAACCTCAAAACACAAGCACTTCTTGTTTGTTCTAGAATCTTCCTTATCAGAATTGCCCAAATGTTTTTCTACATGATTTGCCATTATTTTTTTTACTTTATTCCTTACAACCACAATTCCATCAATCTTAAAATAGATTAGCTTTCCTATAAAAAGTAGATGATTTTGAATGAAATGAACTATAAGAATTAAACGAACATCTACATCATGCATATATGTCTCAAAGCTTACATGCTATAATGTGGTATTTATTCATAATATGGTTGCCAAATGTCATGTGTGCAATGCACGTGTACCTGTCGGTGTACTAGAGTAGGGGTACCCTAGTATCCCGAACTCGTGCACGGGCAGTCGCAGCACCCCGCGGCAAGGCTTGCCAGGTGACCGCCAAGGTCCTCCGTGGTTCCTTTGGAGCCATTCTAGAACAAAGTATTTAAGCCAAGGAGACAAGGCCCCGGCAAGAGGAGCTTGCCGGGAAGGCCACTCAAGGCACCTAGAAGACACGGCCCCGGCAAGAGGAGCTTGCCGGGAAGGCCCGGTGAGCGACAAGCTTCCGGACGCGACAAGGCAACAACCGCGGCAAGGCGCTTGCCGTGGCAGACTACCACTCCGTTCCTCCGCTCCAGCTCATCCACCAACGTGTCGCCATGGGACCTTTCCAGGCGCGCGTGGCAAGAGGCTGTGCGGCCAGCGGAGCGCGGTGGTAAGCGGCGCTGACAAGATTGCCATCGTGGCAAACGGTGGCGCCCCTGACGGTCCCTGTTTACACTGTTTAGGCGACATAGACGGGCATTTAATGCTTTTGTCCCCTGCCGTCAGGGTTAGGTATGATACACTGTACAAGTAGCTGTACCAACCACGACTCCTTTTACGTTTTTGCCCTTATCTACGTTGCCACCTGTCGGAGACCCCTTGAGCATATAAAAGGAGGCCCATACGCAACGTAGAAGGGGTTCGGTTCATTCGAAACCAGAGAACATTCACGCTAGGTCTTGTAGCTCTCAGCGCTCCCTAGCAAGAACACAATACAATCAGACAAGCAGCAGTAGGAGTATTATCTCTCCGGAGAGCTCCGAAGCTGGGTAAACTGCTCATTTGCTTCGCCTCGATCTGCTCTTCGTGCAACCTCCGCCCCCCACCGAACCGAAAGGGGCTCGGTCCGCCGGTCCCATAGGTGTTCGTGGGTCAGATCAGCTTCCCCGACATGGGGGGAGCGGACGTTCCGCTTTTCCGAATAAAGAAACCCCCACGATCTCTCCCACGACGCCGGAATCGATGTGTGCCGTTCGTGGAGGGCGTGGTGGGACCGGAGTGAGTTACGGCGTAATCAAGGCCGCGCGTGCCCGTGCACTATTTCGGGCCTGGCCCAACAGCGCTCGGCACCGTGTGTGGCCCAGGCCCGGGGGCTCCTGTCGGTGTTCTAGAGTAGGGGTACCCTAGTATCCCGAACTTCGTGCCTGGGCAATCGCAGCACCAGCGGCAAGGCTTGCCGGTGACCGCCAAGGTCCTCCGTGGTTCCTTTGGAGCCATTCAAGAACAAAGTATTTAAGCCAAGGAGACAAGGCCCGGCAAGAGGAGCTTGCCGGAAGGCCACTCAAGTCACCTAGAAGAGGCGGCCCGACAAGAGGAGCTTGCGGGAAGGCCGTGGCGACAAGCTTCCGGACGCGACAAGGCAACAACGCGGCAAAGGCGCTTGCATGCAGACTACCACTCCGTTCCTCCGCTCCAGCTCATCCACCAACGTGTCGCCATGGGACCTTTCTAGGCGCGCGTGGCAAGAGGCTGTGCGGCCAGCGGAGCGTGGTGGTAAGCGGCGCTGACAAGATTGCCATCGTGGCAAACGGTGGCGCCCCTGATGGTCCCAGTTTACACTGTTTAGGCAACATAGACGGGCATTTAATGCTTTTGTCCCCTGCCGTCAGGGTTAGGTATGATACACTGTACAAGTAGCTGTACCAACCACGACTCCTTTTATGTTTTTGCCCTTGTCTACGTTGCCACCTGTCGGAGACCCCTTGAGCATATAAAAGGAGGCCCATGCGCAACGTAGAAGGGGTTCGGTTCATTTGAAACCAGAGAACACTCACGCTAGGTCTTGTAGCTCTCAGCGCTCCCTAGCAAGAACACAATACAATCAGACAAGCAACAGTAGGAGTATTATCTCTCCGGAGAGCTCCGAAGCTGGGTAAACTGCTCGTGTGCTTCGCCTCGATCTGCTCTTCGTGCAACCTCCACCCCCCACCGAACCGAAAGGGGCTCGGTCTGCCGGTCCCATAGGTGTTCGTGGGTCAGATCAGCTTCCCCGACAGTACCTTACATGTCTAAATGGTGTTTGTGTGTGTGTGTGTTGTGCTTGTTAAACACATTGTACGTAGTATATCATACATGGTTTAGATTCCGAACATCTAGCTAGAGCATACATGTACTATGATTTGAATTCAACATAAAATGGATACATATATTTGAATTTGAGATCGTATGCACATGTAGTTCGTATTTATTTAGGTATTTGCTACTCCTATATTCATGTCATGTGTTGTGAAGACAATATTTAGATGGTTGTATAACTAACCCGAGTACAATCCCATTCAAACAGGTAAACTGTACTCAAATTTAGTCCATATGCTAGACAACACACATTGTTTTTTTATTGTCGAGGGAAGTGCAAATTGTTTTGGTCATGTACATGTTATGTTTGTTGTCCCGATTTTTTTAGTTTTTTTGTTTTATTTGAATGCATTTCTAGTAATATAGTAAAACGGGACATGGCTCTCTCTAGTGATGAGGTGTGAATTGCCTTTTTTTGGGTACATGTTAAGCTTGTTCTCTCGAAATTTCAAGCCGCGCCTTGTTATGCCGAAATTTCAAGCTAGCGTCTCTGTCTATCGTGCTGCGAAACTCCCGCCTCTTCAACCCGCGCCTTGTTACCCCGATATATTTAAGATATATCTTTGTCTCGTTGTGCTCCGAAAACTCCCTCCATCTCAACCCGCACCTTGCTATTCCAAAATTACAACGCGCGCGAAAACTCCCACCTCCTATGAAATCCCGACACGCGAAATGCCCATGATACCCCTGAACCAAAAGAACCGCCTAGCTCAAATCGGTGGGGATACTGTCGGTGTCAAAACCGGTGGATCTCGGGTAGGGGGTCCCGAACTATGCGTCTAAGGTCGATGGTAATAGGAGACAGGGGACATAACGTTTACCCAGGTTCGGGCCCTCTCTATGGAGGTAATACCCTACTTCCTGCCTTATTGATCTTGATGAATATGAGTATTACAAGAGTTGATCTACCATGAGATCGTAATGGCTAAACCCTAGAAGTCTAGCCTGTATGACTATGGTAATGAGTCTTCCTCCCCTCCGGACTAAGTCCTCCGGTTTATATAGACACTATGTGGATCTAGGGTTACACAAGGTCGGTTACAAAGAAAGGAATCTACATATTCGGCCGCCAAGCTTGCCTTCCACGCCAAGGAGAGTCCCATCCGGACACGAGTGAAGTCTTCGGTCTTCGTATCTTCACAGCCCATCAGTCCAGCCCATGGCTAACAGGCCGGACGCCCGAGGACCCCTTAGTCCAGGACTCCCTCAGTAGCCCCTGAACCTGGCTTCAATGACGAGGAGTCCGGCGCGCAGATTTGTCTTCGGCATTACAAGGCGGGTTCCCTTCTTTCCGGATACTTCGCCATGGTCTTCGGACGATCGAGTTCAGCTTGGCAGCACGAGTAGCATATACTTCCACAGAGGGCATAATTTATAAGTCCAATCCTCTGTCAACTTTTTACGACATGACATTGTGTCACTCGGATCATTATTTCGAACCGTTGTTTCGCCTGCAGCCCCACGTTCCAAGACGCGGTTGTCATTGACATGTCTTATCCAAGCAAAGATCGTGTCCCCTTATTAAGGGATTCTTTTATCAACACAGACGTGGGTAACCCAACCGTCCTTAGGGTACAACTCCTTGGGAATAGGCAAATTTTAAGGCCCGGGAGGAGGCATTCGATATTCTCGGTTATAAAGGGCCACAGACCCGCCTTTCCTCTCCACGCTTGCTTCTTCCTCGACTCTTACTTCCTCGAGTTCCAACACCCAGGTTTCACGCTCTGCAAGCCTCAGTCATGTCCGGATCCAGCCGTCAAGGCTGGTGGGTGGCTTCTTCTATCACAGAATAGGATATCGCGAAGCTTCGGGCGGCAAGATATCTGACCGGAGAAATCCTCCATCGGCTTCCCGTGGAGGGGCAGGTTATCCCTACCCCTAGATCCGGCGAGAGGGTCGTCTTCCTCTCCCACTTCCTCCAAGGATTGGGGTTCTCCCTTAATCCCTTTGTCCGGCGGCTCATGTTCTATTATGGACTAGATTTTCACGATCTCGCCCCGAACTCCTCCACACTTCGGCTTGTGGCTCAAGACCTTCAGTGTGAAACCATAAATGATAGAGGCGGGGCAGGCGTAGTGCGGTGGTGCCTCAGTGAGCAAGCTTACCAGCGCTATTTGGCTAAAAGGATCTTTCAAAGAATCTTCCGACTTATGGCAGCAGGAGTGGTTCTATATCACCGAGCTCCGCGGTCCCAAGTGGGCAGCTGCACCTGCGTTTCGATCCAGCTCCCCAATTCAGCTTGCATCATGGATTAATAAGGGGTTGGACTGGGGATCAGTTGATGAGTTGTGGACTCTGCAAAGTCGCATCCGAAGCCTCATTGAGAAGAATATCGATCTTGTCAATGTTATTCAGGGAATGCTAGTCCTCCGGACCCTGTCGTGCCAGCGACGGCCTCTCCGCATGTGGGAATTTAACCCAGAAGGGCCACGGACTCTTCAACACTTCTTGGGCACTACGCACGAAGGAACGTGGAAATTATATTTTGGGAAACGAAAACAATGGTCGGACACCCACGAAGACCGGCCTACACTGTAAACATTCGGATACCACGGTAAGCACTTGTCCGTCGAACATCTCACAATCAGATATCCTGTGGTAAGACAGTGAGCAAACCATCTTTTTCCATGGCTGGATAAAGAAAGCGGAATGGATTAGGTGTCCGGCCCCTCTTCCCGAAGACCCAGCGGACCCCGTGTTAACAAGGATGCTGGCACCGGCACCGTACCAGGTGCCGGTAGGGGAGGGCAAGATGGAGAGTGAGAAGACCCGGGGTGACCTTCGTTCCGGAGGTAAATTAGATACTGAGTCCGGAGAAATCAACATTTCCTCACCCGAAGACAAAGCCGAAAGAGAAGCAAGTATCCCTTCTCCTTTCAGGAAGAAAAGGGCCGTCTCCGAAGGTTGGGAGGGGCAGTCTCCTAAGAGGCACAAGACGCCACCGTCGCGCGGCTCGGGATTGGAAGGCGATGCTGTTGAGCAGCTCCGTCGTGAGGACAAGCCCTCAACCAAATCGTAAGTGAATCCGGGGTAATTTGATAGCATCCTAATCCTCTTCTGTTACCGAAGAGACATGTAACATGCCTGTGTACTTTAAAGTTTGGCACAGAGTTTTTCTGGGCAATCCTCTTCTTCGGGAGATCTCCTCTGAGAGATGATGGAAAGCGAGACACCTTGATACGTCTCCAACGTATCTATAATTTTTGATTGTTCCATGCCATTATATTATCTGTTTTGGATGTTTATGGGCTTTATTAAACACTTTTATATTATTTTTGGGACTAACCTATTGACCCAAAGCCCGATGCGATTCCTGTTTTTCCCTTGTTTGATGTTTGAAGAAAAGGAATATCAAACGGAGTCGAAATGGAATGAAACCTTCTGGAGAAGTTATTTTTGGAAGGAAAGCTACCCGATAGACTTGGAGTGCACGTCAGGAAAGAAATGAGGGAGCCACAAGGCAGGGGGCGCGCCCACCCCCTAGGGCGTGCCCTCCGCCCTCGTGGGCCCCTCGTGGCTCCCCTAACGTATTTCTTCCGCCTATATATATCCATATACCCTAAAAACTTTGGCCAACCACGTAGGATGGAGCACTCCTCTGACAAGGCCTGCTGCTTCCAATTTCTTGATCTCTTCTGCGATGAACTCTTGGCGCTCCACTACCTGCTTTCTGACTTTCTGCTTGACGGGTCACGCGTGTGGACAGACGGCAAGATGGTGCTCAATTACTTTCCTGGGAACACCGGGGATGTCAGACGGTTGCCATGCAAACATGTCGACGTTCGCCAGCAGGAAAGCAACGAGCGCGCCTTCCTATTTAGGGTCGAGAGTGGCACTGATGGTGAAGGTACCACCAGTGTCGTCCTCCTTGGCGGACACCTTCATGGTCTCTGGCGGAGCTGCCATCGTCTTCTTACACTTGCCGGTGGAGCTCGATGGTGCGTCCTCGACGATAGCACAGCACTCCGAAGAGGTGCGCTTGCCGGAGTGGGCATCAGAACTCTTGCCGGACTTGGTCTTCTTCTTCCCCCGGGAGCTTCAGCGGCAAGTGACTTGCTATCTGTTGCAGCTGCTGCTTCCCGGTAGATCTTGTCGGCGCAGATAAGAGCATCCTTCTTGTCGCCAGGGACAGAGATGACACTTATCGGGCCTGGCATCTTGAGCATGTTGTATGCATAATGAGAGGCTGCCATGAACTTGGCGAGTGCTGGACGACCAAGTATTCCATTGTAAGGCAATGGAAAATCAGCAACGTCAAAAGTGACCCTCTCAGTCCTGAAGTTCAACTCGCTGCCAAACGTCACCGGCAACGTGATCTTTCCCTGCGGTTTGCTCCTTCCCGGATTGATTCCTTGGAATGTGCCGGTCTCTTCGAGCTCGCCATCGGGGATCTGAAGCTTCTGGAGCACCGCGGAGGAGATCAGATTCAAGCCGGCCCCACCGTCAACTAGCATCTTAGTGACCTTGAGGTTCCGGATGGTTGGTTAAACCAACATCGGCAAGCACCCGACCGCAGTGACGCGATCAGGGTGGTCCTCAATATCAAAGATGATAGGCGTGCTGGACCATTTCAGGGGCTTGCGCGACTCGACAGATGGTTCTGCCGCATTGACTTCCCGCATCCACTGCTTGAGTTGGCGGTGTGAAGTATGCAAAGAAGCACCGCCATCAACGCACAAGACCTCTGTGGCTTTCTGGAACTCCTGCTCGTCGGTCTCGTCATCTTCCATGTCTTCATCGTCGTCGTCATCTTCATCCTTGTCGCGGCCGCGGGGAGGTCTGTCTCCTTGCCGCTGCTTGGCTTTGCCGCGGTGTCCTCCCCGGCCGGGGCGTTTCTTTCTAGCTCCTCCAGCACCTTCCTGGGCCTTCTCCTTGTCGCGTCGCTCGTACTCAGCCTTTTGCTGCTCAACAAGCTGCTCGACCTTCTTGCAGCTCTGGAGATCATGGCCCTTGGTGCGGTGGATCTTGCAATACTATTTGTTGGAGCCGTCCTGCTTGTCGGCGACCGCCACAGCCTGGCAGTTGGTGCCCGCGGCAACCTCCTTGCCGGAGCTACCAACTTTGGCTTTCTTGGCGCCACCTCCGTTGCCGGACTGCTCGACAACTAGCACATCTCTGCCTTTCTTCTTTCTGTTGCTCCGCCACCGGCTTTTCTTTGCCAGGGCAGCCTCCTCACTATCAGATCCTACTTCTGCTTCTACATTCTCTCCGGGGAGTCTCCTCCCTTCCTCAGCACGTGCACACTTGTCGGCCAGAGCATATAGCTCACTGACGTCCTTGATCTTGCACATCGCCATCTCCTCCCGCATCTTGCGGTTCCGCACATTCTGATGGAACGTGCTGATTACCGCGGCAGGGTGGACATTTGGGATGTTGTGCTGTACACGGCTGAATCTCTGAATGAACTTGCGCAGGGGCTCTCCTTCCTTTTGGGCGAGCAAATGAAGGTCGCTCTCTTGGCCATGAGGTTTGTGGCCGCCTGTGAAGGCGCCAACAAACTGATGGCATAGATCCGCCCAAGAGGATATGGAGTTGTCCGGCAAGTGCATGAGCCGAGATCGACATTGGGCTTGAGTACGGCGGGAAGTAGTTGGCCAGGATCTTGTCGTCTCGCCCCCCGGCAGCTTGCACCGCAATGGTGTAGATGCTGAGGAACTCCAACGGATGCGTCTTGCCGTCGTATTTCTCTGATGCGTCGGCTTGAAATTCTTCTTCTGGGCCTTTGGACTTGCCACAGCTCACGAGTGAACGCAGGGCAACCTACGCGTCTGGCAAGTCGCTGGTTCCCTGGCGCATGCATGTCGACAGAGGGCCCAGTAGCGCTGGTCGATTGACGCGCGCTTCTCTTGGCGCTTCGCGCGAGTTCGAGCGTCTTCTTGCTGTCGTTCGTGAAGAACTTGGCGCTGATCGCGATGAGCTCGTGGATCTGATGACGCAGTGGAGTCGCTGTCAAGGTGGATCCGGCGAGTCGGCGATCTTGGCCTTCGGGGTGGAGAGTGCATGGTGGTTGCACCCCCACAGGTTTCGTCGCCACCGGCTCGTGCCTTGTCGCCTTGCCGCCGCAGCGATGTAGTCGGTTGCCGCGGAGTGTCGCCGTTGGCAAAGGCGATGAGACTCTGGATGGTGGCCCTCCATTCATCGACCTTGTCGGCTGTTGGAGGGTAATCTAGGAGCAGTTGAGCTCTCGCCAAAGCTTCTGCTGGAGTGGTGGGTGGCGATGGCGAGCGGCGCGAGAGCGGATATGCTCGGACTTCTAACTATGTTAGAAGGAGCGATATCCCGTCCAGCGACCGTGCCCGCTTCGTGCCAACCGGTTGGCGTGCATGCTGGCCTTGGCGTCCGAGATCCACCAGCTCTATCTTGATCCAACGAGCGTATGGTACTCGAATACCATGACGCTGTCTCATCGCGCCTCTGAGATGGGCGCGGTGCATGTCTGGATGCCGAGGTCATGCAGCCTTGTCCTTGGACTTGGCAGCATCATGAGCTCCCTCGCCGACGCCCGTTCTTCCGCGGTGTCTACCCACCACCCATTTGCTCCGGTGGTGGTGGGATCGACGTGGGCGGCTCCGCTGCCGCCAAGCCTTCTTCTTCGGTGGCATGTCGATGAAGATGATGAAGATGTTGCTCGTGTGAGCGCGGATCAGGTTCACACAGCCTCGACGCCTACGGGCGCGCCAATGATGTCGGGAAGCTGATCGACCCACGAACACCTATGGGACCAGCGGACCGAGCCCCTTCGGTTCGGTGGGGGCGGAGGTTGCACGAAGAAGATCGAGATCGGCGAAACACACGAGCGTTTACCCAACCGGAGATCTCCGAGAGATAATACTCCTACTGCTGCTTGTCTGATTGTATTGTGTTCTTGCTAGGGAGCGCTGAGAGCTACAAGACCTAGCGTGAGTGTTCTCTGGTTTCGAATGAACCGCCCCCCTTCTACGTTGCGCATGGGCCTCCTTTTATATGCTCAAGGGGTCTCCGACAGGTGGCAACGTAGACAAGGGCAAAAACGTAAAAGGAGTCATGGTTGGTACAGCTACTTGTACAGTGTATCATTCCTAACCCTGACGGATGGGGACATAGGCATTAAATGCCCGTCTAAGTCGACTAAACAGTGCAGAAAGGGACCGTCAGGGGCGCCACCGCTCGCCACGATGGCAATCTTGTCAGCGCCGCTTACCACCGCGCTCCGCTGGCCGCACAGCCTCTTGCCACGCGCGCCTGGAAAGGTCCCATGGTGACACGTTGGTGGATGAGCTGGAGCGGAGGAATGGAGTGGTAGTCTGCCGTGGCAAGCGCCTTGCCGCGGTTGTTGGCTTGTCGCGTCCGGAAGCTTGTCGCTCACCGGGCCTTCCCGGCAAGCTCCTCTTGCTGGGGCCGTGTCTTCTAGGTGCCTTGAGTGGCCTTCCCGGCAAGCTCCTCTTGCCGGGGCCTTGTCTCCTTGGCTTAAATACTTTGTTCTTGAATGGCTCCAAAGGAACCACGGAGGACCTTTGCGGTCACCTGGCAAGCCTTGCCGCGGGGTGCTGCGACTGCCCGTGCACGAGTTCGGGATACTAGGGTACCCCTACTCTAGTACACCGACATTCTCCCCCTCTACTCTCTTGTAATGGATTGAGATTTCCCTTTGAAGTAATCTTATCGGATTGAGTCTTTAATGATTTGAGAACACTTGATGTATTTCTTGCCGTGCGTATATGTGGTGACAATGGGATATCACGTGATTCACTTGATGTATGTTTTGGTGATCAACTTGCGGGTTCCGCCCATGAACCTATGCATAGTGGTTGGCACACGTTTTCGTCTTGATTCTCCGATACAAACCTTGGGCACTCTTTGAGGTTCTATGTGTCGGTTGAATAGATGAATCTGAGATTGCGTGATGCATATCGTATAATCATAACCACGGATACTTGGGGTGACATTGGAGTATCTAGGTGACATTAGGGTTTTGGTTGACGTGTATCTTAAGGTGTTATTTTACTACGAACTCTAGGGCTGTTTGTGACACTTATAGGAATAGCCCAATGGATTGATCGGAAAGAATAACTTTGAGGTGGTTTCGTACCCTACCGTAATCTCTTCATTTGTTCTCCGCTATTAGTGACTTTGGAGTGACTCTTTGCTGCATGTTGAGGGATAGTTATATGATCCAATATGTTATTATTGTTGAGAGAACTTGCACTAGTGAAATTATGAGCCCTAGGCCTTGTTTCCTAGCATTGCAATACCATTTACGCTCACTTTTATCATTAGTTACCTTGCTGTTTTTATATTTTCAGATTACAAAAACCTATATCTACAATCCATATTGCACTTGTATCACCATCTCTTCGCCGAAACAAGTGCACCTATTCAATTTACCATTGTATTTGGTGTGTTGGGGACACAAGAGACTCTTTATTATTTGGTTGCAGGGTTGCTTGAGAGAGACCATCTTCATCCTACGCCTCCCACGGATTGATAAACCTTAGGTCATCAACTTGAGGGAAATTTTCTACTGTCCTACAAACCTCTGCACTTGGAGGCCCAACGACGTCTACAAGAAGAAGGTTGCGTAGTAGACATCAAGCAGTTTCTGGCGCCGTTACCGGGGAGGTGAGTGCTCCAAGGTATATCTTTAAATCTTTCAATCGAATCTTTTAGTTTCTTGTTTTATCACTAGTTTAGTTTATAAAATAAAACTACAAAAAATGGAACTGAGTTTACCTCATACACTTCATCTTTTTAATATCTTTCGTGAGTATGATGGAAAAGAAAATTGTGCTCAATTGCTAGAGGAAGAATGCATTAGAATGTTTGGCACTAAATATTTGAATGATGAGCATGATTGCTATGTTGTTAGTATGAATTCCTTGAATATCCACGATGCTAATGATATGCAAAGCCACAAGCTTGGGGAAGCTATGTTTGATGAAGATGATATTTTTTGTCCCCCTAGCTTTGATGAGCAAAATTACTATGATGAAAGCATGCCTCCTTTCTATGATGATTATTGTGATGACACATATACTTTAAAGACTAATGATAACCATGAAACTTGTCATCTTGATCTTAATTTTCAATCACATGATAGTTATTTTTTTGAGTTTTCTCCCACTATTATTCATGAGAAGAAATTTGCTTACGTGGAGATTAATAAAAATTATATGCAAGTAGATCATGAATAGAATGCTTTATGTGCTGGTTATATTGTTGAATTCATTCATGATGCTACTGAAAATTATTATGAGGGAGGAATATATGCTTGTAGGAATTGCAATAATATAAAGTTTCCTCTCTATGTGCTTAAAGTTTTGAAGTTATGCTTGTTTTACCTTCCTATGCAAGTTGATTCTTATTCCCATAAGTTGTTTGCTCACAAAATCCCTATGCATAGGAAGTGGGTTAGACTTAAATGTGCTAGTCATATTCTTCATGATGCTCTCTTTATGTTTCAATTCTTATCTTTTATGTGAGCATCATTGAAATCATCATGCCTAGCTAGGGGCGTTAAACGTTAGCGCTTGTTGGGAGGCAACCCAATTTTATTTTAGTTTCTTGCTTTTTGGTTCTGTTTAGTAATAAATAATCCATCTAGCTTCTGTTTAGATGTGGTTTTGTTTTTTAATTAGTGTTCGTGCCAAGTAGAACCTTTGAAAAGACTTGGGTGAAGTCTTTATGATCATGCTGTAAAAAACAGAAACTTTAGCGTTCACGAGATTAGCTAAAACTTTTTACTGGAGTGTGATATTTAGTTGATTCTTTTTGAATATTATTACTAGACAAATTCCTCAGTACCACCAATTTATTTTAGAATTTTTGGTGTTACAGAAGTTTGCGTTAGTTACAGATTACTACAGACTGTTCTGTTTTTGACAGATTCTGTTTTTTGTGTGTTGTTTGCTTATTTTGATGAATCTATGGCTAGTAAAATAGTTTATAAACCATAGAGAAGTTTTAATACAGTAGGTTTAACACCAATATAAATAAAGAATGAGTTCATTACAGTACCTTGAAGTGGTGTTTTGCTTTCTTTCGCTAACGGAGCTCACGAGTTTTCTGTTAAGTTTTGTTTTGTGAAGTTTTCAAGTTGTGGGTAAATATTCGATGGACTATGGAATAAGGAGTGGCAAGAGCCTAAGCTTGGGGATGCCCCGGATGGCATCCCCTCTTTCTTCTACTTCCATCGGTAACTTTACTTGGAGCTATATTTTTATTCACCACATGATATGTGTTTTGCTTGGAGTGTCTTGTATGATTTGAGTCTTTGCTTTTTAGTTTACCACAATAATCCTTGCTGTACACATCTTTTGAGAGAGACAAACATGATTTGGAAATTATTAGAATGCTCTGTGTGCTTCACTTACATCTTATGAGTTATATAGTTTTGCTCTAGTACTTCACTTACATCTTTTAGAGCACGGTGGTGGATTTGTTTTATAGAAACTATTGATCTCTCATGCTTCACTTAGATTATTTTGAGAGTCTTAAATAGCTTGGTAATTTGCTTAAATAATCCTAATATGCTAGGTCTTAAAGAATAGTAAAAAAATTCTTATGAGTGTTTTGAATACTAAGATAAGTTTGATGCTTGATGATTGTTTTGAGACATGGAGGTAGTGATATCAAAGTTGTGCTAGTTGAGTAGTTGTGAATTTGAGAAATACTTGTGTTGAAGTTTGCAAGTCCTATAGCATGAACGTATGGTAAACGTTATGTAACAAATTTGAAACATGAGGTGTTCTTTGGGTGTCTTCCTTATGAGTGGCGGTCGGGGACGAGCGATGGTCTTTTCCTACCGATCTATCCCCCTAGGAGCATGCGCGTAGTGCTTGGTTTTTGATGACTTGTAGATTTTTGCAATAAGTATGTGAGTTCTTTATGACTAATGTTGAGTCCATGGATTATAGGCACTCTCACCTTTCCATCATTGCTAGCCTCTTCGGTACCGTGCATTGCCCTTTCTCACATTGAGAGTTGGTGCAAACTTAGCGGTGCATCAAACCCGTGATACGATAAGCTCTTTCACACATAAACCTCCTTATATCTTCCTCAAAACAGCCACCATACCTACCTATTATGGCATTTCCATAGCCATTCCGAGATATATTGCCATGCAACTTTCCACCGTTCCATTTGTTATGATACGCTCCATCATTGTCATATTGCTTTGCATGATCATGTAGTTGACATCGTATTTGTGGCAAAGCCACCGTTCATAATTCTATCATACATGTCACTCTTGGTTCATTGCATATCCCGTACACCGCCGGAGGCATTCATATAGAGTCATACTCTGTTCTAGTATCGAGTTGTAATCATTGAGTTGTAAACAAATAGAAGTGTGATGATCATCATTTTCAATCGCATTGTCCCAAGTGAGGTAAAATAAAAAAATAAAAAAGAGAGAAAGGCCATAAAAAAAGAGAAGGCCCAAAAAAAGAGAGAAAGGCCATAAAAAAAGAGAAGGCCCAAAAAAAATGAGAGAAAAAGAGAGAAGGGAGAATGTTACTATCCTTTTTACCACACTTGTGCTTCAAAGTAGCACCATAATCTTCATGATAGAGAGTCTCTTGTTTTGTCACTTTCATATACTAGTGGAAATTTTCATTATAGAACTTGGCTTGTATATTCCAACAATGGGCCTCCTCAACTGTCTTAGGTCTTCGTGAGCAAGCAAGTTGGATGCACCCCCACTTAGTTTCTTTTGTTGAGCTTTCATACATTTATAGCTCTAGTGCATCCGTTGCATTGCAATCCCTACTCCTTGCATTAACATCAATCGATTGGCATCTCCATAGCCCATTGATTAGCCTCATTGATGTGAGACTTTCTCCTTTTTTGTCTTCTCCACATAACCCCCATCATCATATTCTATTCCACCCATTGTGCTATGTCCATGGCTCCCGCTCATATATTGTGTGAAAGTTCATAGGTTTGAGATTACTAAAGTATGAAACAATTGCTTGGCTTGTCATCGGGGTTGTGCATGATGACAACATTCTTGTGTGACGAAAATGGAACATGACTAAACTATATGATTTTGCAGGGATGAACTTTTTTGGCCATGTTATTTTGAGAGGACATAATTGCTTAGTTAGTATGCTTGAAGTATTATTATTTTTATGTCAATATGAACTTTTATCTTGAATCTTTCGGATCTGAATATTCATACCACATTTAGGAAGAATTACATTGAAATTATGCCAAGTAGCATTCCACATCAAAAATTCTGTTTTTATCATTTACCTACTCGAGGACGAGCAGGAATTAAGCTTGGGGATGCTGATACGTCTCCAATGTATCTATAATTTTTGATTGTTCCATGCTATTATATTATCTGTTTTGGATGTTTATGGGCTTTATTAAACACTTTTATATTATTTTTGGGACTAACTTATTGACCTAGAGCCAGTGCGAGTTCCTGTTTTTTCCCTTGTTTCAGTGTTTCGAAGAAAAGGAATATCAAACGGAGTCGAAACGGAATGAAACCTTCTAGAGAAGTTATTTTTGGAGGAAAGCTACCCGATAGACTTGGAGTGCACGTCAGGAAAGAAATTAGGGAGCCACGAGGCAGGGGGCGCACCCACCCCCCCAGGGCGCGCCCTCCGCCCTCGTGGGCCCCTCGTGGCTCCCCTGACGTATTTCTTCTGCCTATATATATCCATATACCCACAAAACTTCGGGTAACCGAATAGATCGGGAGTTCCGCCGCCGCAAGCCTCTGTAGGGACCTAAAACCAATCGGGACCCTGTTCCGGCACCCTGCCGAAGGGGGGCTCCCTCACCGGTGGCCATCTTCATCATCCCGGCGCTCTCCATGATGAGGAGGGAGTAGTTCACCCTCGGGGCTGAGGGTATGTACCAGTAGCTATGTGTTTGATCTCTCTCTCTCGTGTTCTTGAGGTGATACGATCTTGATGTATCGCGAGCTTTGCTATTATAGTTGGAAGTTATGTTGCTTCTCCCCCTCTACTCTCTTGTAATGGATTGAGATTTCCCTTTGATGTAATCTTATCGGATTGAGTCTTTAATGATTTGAGAACACTTGATGTATGTCTTGCTGTGCGTATCTGTGGTGACAATGGGATATCACGTGATTCACTTGATGTATGTTTTGGTGATCAACTTGCGGGTTCCGCCCATGAACCTATGCATAGGGGTTGGCACACGTTTTCGTCTTGATTCTCCGATAGAAACCTTGGGAACTCTTTTAGGTTCTATGTGTTGGTTGAATAGATGAATCTGAGATTGTGTGATGCATATTGTATAATCATACCCACGGATACTTGAGGTGACATTAGGGTTTTGGTTGATGTGTGTCTTAAGGTGTTATTTTACTACGAACTCTAGGGCTGTTTGTGACACTTATAGGAATAGCCCAATGGATTGATCGGAAAGAATAACTTTGAGGTGGTTTCGTACCCTACCATAATCTCTTCGTTTGTTCTCCGCTATTAGTGACTTTGGAGTGACTGTTTGTTGCATGTTGAGGGATAGTTATATGATCCAATTATGTTATTATTTTTGAGAGAACTTGCACTAGTGAAAGTATGAACCCTAGGCCTTGTTTCCTAGCATTGCAATACCGTTTATGCTCACTTTTATCATTAGTTACCTTGCTGTTTTTATATTTTCAGATTACAAAAACCTATATCTACAATCCATATTGCACTTGTATCACCATCTCTTCGCCGAACAAGTGCACTTATACAATTTACCATTGTATTGGGTGTGTTGGGGACACAAGAGACTCTTTCTTATTTGGTTGCAGGGTTGCTTGAGAGAGACCATCTTCATCCTACGCCTCCCACAGATTGATAAACCTTAGGTCATCAAATTGAGGGAAATTTGCTACTGTCCTACGAACCTCTGCAATTGGAGGCCCAACAACGTCTACAAGAAGAAGGTTGCGTAGTAGACATCAAGCCTTTTGTGGCGCCGTTGCCGGGGAGGTGAGTGCTTTAAGGTCTATCTTTAGATCTTTCAACCGAATCTTTTAGTTTCTTGTTTTATCACTAGTTTAGTTTATAAAAGAAAACTACAAAAAAATGGAATTGAGTTTACCTCATACGCTTCATCTTTTTAATATCTTTCGTGAGTATGATGGAAAAGAAAATTGTGCTCAATTGCTAGAGGAAGAATGCATTAGAATGTTTGGCACTAAATATTTGAATGATGAGCATGATTGCTATGTTGTTAGTATGAATTCCTTGAATATCGATGATGTTAATGATATGCAAAGCCACAAGCTTGGGGAAGCTATGTTTGATGAAGATGATATTTTTTGTCCCCCTAGCTTTGATGAGCAAAATTACTATGATGAAAGCATGCCTACTATCTATGATGATTATTGTGATGACACATATACTTTAAATAATAATGATAACCATGAAACTTGTCATCTTGATCTTAATTTTCAATCACATGATAGTTATTTTGTTGAGTTTGCTCCCACTATTATTCATGAGAAGAAATTTGCTTACGCGGAGAGTAATAAAAATTCTAAGCAAGTAGATCATGAAAAGAATGCTTTATGTACTGGTTATATTGTTGAATTCATTCATTATGCTACTGAAAATTATTATGAGGGAGGAATATATGCTTGTAGGAATTGCAATAATATCAAGTTTCCTCTCTATGTGCTTAAAGTTTTGAATTTATGCTTGTTTTACCTTCCTATGCAAGTTGATTCTTATTCCCATAAGTTGTTTGCTCACAAAATCCCTATGCATAGGAAGTGGGTTAGACTTAAATGTGCTAGTCATATTCTTCATGATGCTCTCTTTATGTTTCAATTCTTATCTTTTATGTGAGCATCATTGAAACCATCATGCGCTAGGGGCGTTAAACGTTAGCACTTGTTGGGAGGCAACCAAATTTTATTTTAGTTTCTTGCTTTTTGGTTCTGTTTAGTAATAAATAACCATCTAGCTTATTTTTAGATGTGGTTTTGTGTTTTAGTTAGTGTTTGTGCCAAGTAGAACCTTTGGAAAGACTTTGGTGAAGTCTTTATGATCATGCTGTAAAAAACAGAAACTTTAGCGCTCACGAGATTAGCTAAAACGTTTTACTGGAGAGTGATATTTAGTTGATTCTTTTTGAAGATGATTACTAGATAAATTCCTCAGGACCACCAATTTATTTTAGAATTTTTGGTGTTCCAGAAGTTTGCGTTAGTTACAGATTACTATAGACTGTTCTGTTTTTGACAGATTCTGTTTTTTGTGTGTTGTTTGCTTATTTTGACGAATCTATGGCTAGTAAAATAGTTTATAAACCATAGAGAAGTTTGAATGCAGTAGGTTTAACACCAATATAAATAAAGAATGAGTTCATTACAGTACCTTGAAGTGGTGTTTTTCTTTCTTTCGCTAACGGAGCTCACGAGTTTTCTGTTAAGTTTTGTTTTGTGAAGTTTTCAAGTTTTGGGTAAAGATTCGATGGACTATGGAATAAGGAGTGGAAAGAGCCTAAGCTTGGGGATGCCCCGGATGGCATCCCCTCTTTCGTCTACTTCCATCGGTATCTTTTCTTAGAGCTATATTTTTATTCACCTCATGATATGTGTTTTGCTTGGAATGTCTTGTATGATTTGAGTCTTTGCTTTTTAGTTTACCACAATCATCCTTGTTGTACACATCTTTTGAGAGAGACAAACATGATTTGGAAATTATTAGAATGCTCAGTGTGCTTCACTTACATCTTATGAGTTATATAGTTTTTGTCGGTGTACTAGAGTAGGGGTACCCTACTATCCCGAACTTGTGCACGGGCAGTCGCAGCACCCCGCGGCATGGGTTGCCGGGTGACCGCCAAGGTCCTCCGTGGTTCCTTTGGAGCCATTCAAGAACAAAGTATTTAAGCCAAGGAGACAAGGCCCCGGCAAGAGGAGCTTGCCGGGAAGGCCAACCAAGGCACCTAGGAGACAAGGCCCCGGCAAGAGGAGCTTGCCGGGAAGGCCAACCAAGGCACCTAGGAGACAAGGCCCCGGCAAGAGGAGCTTGCCGGGAAGGCCCGGTGAGCGACGAGCTTCCGGACGCGACAAGGCAACAACGGTGGCAAGGCTCTTGCCGGGGCAGACTACCACTCTGTTCCTGCGCTCCAGCACATCCACCAACGTGTCACCCTGGGACCTTTCCAGGCGCGCGTGGCAAGAGGTTGTGCGGCCAGCGAAGCGCGGTGGTAAGTGGCGCTGACAAGATTGCCATCGTGGCGAGCGGTGGCGTCCCTAACGGTCCTGTTACGCCTTTGTTTGGGCGGCGTGAGCGGGCATTTAATGCCTTTGTCCCTGCCGTCGGGGTTAGGTATGATACCTTTGTACAAGTAGTTGTACCAACCGCATCTCTTTTCCATTTTTACCCTTGTCTACGTTGCCACCTGTCGGAGACCCCTTGAGCATATAAAAGGAGGCCCGTGCGCAACGTAGAGAGGGGTTCGAAAGGTTCGAAGCCAAAAAGCACTCACGCTAGGTCTCGTTAGTGGCTGGTGTGTACTGTAGCAATCAACGCTCCCTAGCAAGAACTCAATACACTCAAACATGCAGCAGTAGGAGTATTATCTCTCCGGAGCTCCGAAGCTGGGTAAACTGCTCGTGTGCTTCGCCTCGATCTGCTCTTCGTGCGACCTCCGCCCCCCGCCGAACCAAAAGGGGCTCGGTCCGCCGGTCCCATAGGTGTTCGTGGGTCAGATCAGCTTCCCCGACATCTTTGGTGCGCCAGGTAGGGGGCGTCGAGGCTGTGTGAACCTGATCCAGCGTTCACACGAGCTACATCTTCATCGTCTTCATCGACATGCCACCGAAGAAGAAGGCTTCGGCGGCAGCGGATCCGTCCACGTCGATCCCACCACCACCGGAGCAAATGGGTGGTGGGGTAGATGTCGGCGGAAGAACGGGCGTCGACGAGGGAGCCCACGACGTTGCCAAGTCCAAGGACAAGGCTGCGCAGACCTCGGCGTCCGTACATGCACCACGCCCATCTCAGGAGGCGCGGGACCGACAGCGTCATGGTATTCACAGTTCCATACGCTCGTTGGACCAAGATCGAGCTGGTGGATCTCGGGGTCCTCAAGACCGGCATGCACGCCAACATGCTGGCGCGGCGAAACGCGATCGCTGGGCGGGATCTTGCTCCTTCTAACATAGTTAGAAGTTCGAGCATATCCCGCTCCTCGCACCGTTCACCACTGCCGCCCACCACTCCAGCGGAAGCTTTGGCGAGAGCTCAACTGCTCCTAGATTACCCTCCAACAGCCGACAAGGTCGATGAATGGAGGGCCACCATCCAGAGTCTCATCGACTTTGACAACGGCGACACTCCGCGGCAGCCGAGTACATCGCTGCCGCGGTAGGACCGCCAAGCACGAGCCGGTGGCAACGAAACCGGTGGGGGTGCAACCACCATGCACTCTCCACCCCGAAGGCCAAGATCGCCGACTCGCCGGATCCACCTCGATAGCGACTCCACCGCGTCATCGGACCCACGAGCTCGTCGCGATCAGCGCCAAGTTCTTCACGAACGACAGCAAGAAGACGCTCGAACTCGCATCGAGCGCCAAGAGAAGCGGCGTCAATCCGACCAGCGCGCTGGGCCCTCTATCGATATGCATGCGCCAGGGGAACCAGGCGACTTGCCGTCTGTGATAGGTTGCCCTGCGTTCACTCGTGAGCTGCGGCAAGTCCGATGGCCCAGCAAGAAGAATTTCAAGCCGGGCGTGCGAGAAGTACGGCGGCAAGGCGCATCCGTCGGAGTTCCTCGGCATCTACACCATTGCGGTGCAAGCTGCGGGGCGAGATGACAAGATCCTAGCCAACTACTTCCGCGGTACTCAAGCCCAATGTCGATCTGGCTCATGCACTTGCGGACAACTCCATATCCTCTTGGGCGGATCCATGCCATCAGTTTGTCGGCGCCTTTACAGGCGGCCACAAGCCTCATGGCCAAGAGAGCGACCTTCATCTGCTCGCCCAGAAGGAAGGAGAGCCCCTGCGCAAGTACATTCAGAGATTCAGCCATGTACAACACAACATCCCATATGTCCACCCTGCCGCGGTAATCAGCGCGTTCCATCAGAACGTGCGAAACCGCAGGATGCCGGAGGAGATGGCGATGTGCAAGATCAGAGACGTCAGTGAGCTATATGCCCTGGCCGACAAGTGTGCGCGTGCTGAGGAAGGGAGGAGACTCCCCGGAGAGAATACGGAAGCAGCAGGATCTGATAGTGAGGGGTCCGCCCCGGCAAAGAAAAGTTGGCGGCGGAGCAACAAGAAAAAGAAAGGCAAAGATCTGCTAGTTGTTGAGCAGTCCGGCAACGGAGGTGGCGCCAAGAAAACCAAAGTTGGTGGCTCCGGCAAGGAGGTTACCGCAGGCACCAACTGCCAGGGTATGGCGGTCGCCGACAAGCAGGACGGCTCCAACAAGCAGTACTGCAAGATCCACCGCACCAAGGGCCATGACCTCCAGAGCTGCAAGAAGGTCGAGCAGCTTGTCGAGCAACAAAAGGCTGAGTACGAGCGACGCGACAAGGAGAAAGCCCTGGGAGGTGCTGGAGGAATCAATAAGAAACATCCCAGCCGGGGAGGACGCCGCGGCAAGGCCAAGCAGCGGCAAGGAGACAGACCTCCCCGCGGCCGCGACAAGGATGAAGATGACGACGACGATGAAGACATGGATGATGACGAAACCGATGAGCAGGAGTTCCAGAAAGCCACAGAGGTCCCGTACGTTGACGGCGGTGCTTCTCTGCATACTTCACACCGCCAACTAAAGCAGTGGATGCGGGAAGTCAATGCGGCAGAACCATCCGTCGAGTCACGCAAGCCTCTGAAATGGTCCAGCATGCCTATCATCTTTGATATTGAGGACCACCCTGATCGCATAACTGCGGTCGGGTGCTTGCCGATGTTGGTTTCACCAACAATCCGCAACCTCAAGGTCACTAAGATGTTAGTTGACGGCGGGGCCGGCTTGAATCTGATCTCCTCCGCGGTACTCCAGAAGCTTCAGATCCCTGATGGCGAGCTCGAAGAGACCGGCACATTCCAAGGAATCAATCCGGGAAGGAGCAAGCCGAAGGGAAAGATCACGTTGCCGGTGACATTTGGCAGTGAGTTGAACTTCAGGACTGAGAGGGTCACTTTTGACGTTGCTGATTTTCCATTGCCTTACAATGGGATACTTGGCCGTCCAGCACTCGCCAAATTCATGGCAGCCTCTCACTATGCATACAACATCTTTGAAGATGCGGGGCCGATAAGTGTCATCTCTGTCCTGGCGACGGAAGGATGCTCTTATCTGTGCCGACAAGATCTACCGGAAGTAGCAGCCGTAGCAGATCACAAGTCACTTGCCGTTGAAGCTCCGGGGCAAAGAAGAAGACCAAGTCGGCAAGAGTTACGATGCCCACTCCGGCAAGCGCACCTCTTGGTGCTGCGCTACCGTTGAGGACGCACCATCGAGCTCCACCGGCAAGTGTAAGAAGGCGATGACAGCTCCACGAGAGACCAAGAAGGTGTCCGCCAAGGAGGGCGGCACTGGTGGTACCTTCACCATCAGTGCCACTCTCGACCCTAAATAGGAAGCGCGCTCGTTGCTTTCTGCGGGTAACGTCGGCGTGTTTGCATAGCAACCGTCTGACATCCCCGGTGTTCCCAGGAAAGTAATTGAGCACCACCTTGCCATTTGTCCTCACGCGCGGCCCGTCAAGCAGAAAGTCAGGAAGCAAGCAGTGGAGCGCCAAGAATTCATCGCAGAAGAAATCAAGAAGTTGGAAGCAGCAGGCCTTGTCAGAGGAGTGCTCCATCCTACGTGGTTGGCCAATCCTATAGTCATGCGCAAGGCAAACGGGAAATGTAGGCTTTGTATCGACTTTACCGATGTTAATAAAGCTTGTCCCAAAGACCCATTTCCCTTGCCGCACATCGACCAGATTGTTGACTCCACGGCTGGATGTGATTTGCTTTCATTTCTTGATGCACACTCAGGGTACCATCAGATCTTCATGGCAGAAGAGGATGAGGAGAAGACCGCATTCATTACCCCATGTGGCACATACTGTTTCATACGGATGCCTTTCGGTTTAAAGAATGCTGGTTCAACATTTGCAAGAGTAGTCCATGACGCTTTTGAGCCACAAATACACAGAAATGTGGAAGCCTACATGGATGACATAGTGGTCAAGAGCAAGAACAAGGCAACTCTGATTCAAGATTTAGACAAGACCTTTGTAAATCTGCGCAAGATCAACCTCAAGCTTAACCCCGAGAAGTGCGTGTTTGGAGTCCCCTCTGGCAAGCTTCTCGGGTTCTTCGTGTCTCAGCGGGGAATTGAGGCCAATCCCGAGAAGATCAAGGCCATTGAGCAGATTGAAGCACCAAGCGCGTCAAGGATGTCACGAAGACTTGCGGTTGCGTAGCTGCTCTCAGCAGGTTTATCTCTAGGTCTGCTGAAGGCCCTGCCATTTTCAAAATATTGAAAAAGGCAGGTCAATGAAATGGACTCGAGCGGAGGCTGCGCTGCAGGACTTAAAGAGATACCTATCCTCCACTCCAACACTTGTCGCACCTAAGCCACAAGAGAAGTTGCTTCTGTATATAGCGGCAACCAATCAAGTGGTTAGTGCTGCGTTAGTAGCGGAGAGGGAGGCGGATGATGAGCTAGCAACCACGGCAGATGCATCCAGCGACAAGCAAGGCACTTCACCGGCGAGCTCTGGTCCCGACAAAGATGGATCTGCTTGAGCGTGTGAGAAGATGCGAGAAGAGAATGGTGCAGCGCCCAGTTTACTTTGTCAGTTCCCTTCTGCAGGGGGCTAGGTCAAGGTATTCTGGTGTGCATAAATTGCTTTTCGGCCTTCTCATGGCCTCGAAAGCTGCGCCATTACTTTCAAGCACATGAGATCACGATCGTCACTCGCTTTTCGCTGAAGAGGATCTTGCAAAATCCGAAGCAACAGGCAGGATTGTCGAGTGGGCCTTTGGAACATCAAGCTTTGGCCTCAAGTTTGAGAGCACTTCAACTATCAAAGCGAGCGTTGGCAGAGTTCATAGCAGAATGGGCGCCAACACAAGATGAAGAAATTCGAAGCGAGCATCCCGTCAAGGAGGCAAGCAAAGAATGGTTGATGTACTTTGATGGTGCCTTCTCGCTGCAAAGGCGCCCGGTGCTTGAGCGTGCTGCTTGTCGCACCCACCGGAGAGCACCTCAAGTACGTAGTCGGATGCACTTTCCCAAGGAGCAAGCAACAAACAATACTGCATAGTATGAAGGTTTGCTTGCGGTCTCGAGATCATGAGAGACCTTGGGATCAAGAAGCTCATTATCGGGGTGACTCACAGCTTGTCGTCCGCCAAGTGAACAAGGATTATCGAGTCCGTTGATGGAAGCCTATGTTGATGAAGTGAAAGCTAGAAGAGCACTTTGGCGGCCTCAGATGGAACATGTTACGAGAGCTCGAGCGACATTGCCGATGGCTTTGTCGAAGTCGCCGCACTTAAGTTACTGTGGAACCAGGGATCTTTGTGCTCAAGCTGACTCAACCGTCATAGCGCCATCAAGCTGGACAGAACAAGAAGAGGAAGTTGATTTCGGTGACTATTTTCCGGCAGAGCTCCCAGAAGCCGCCGCCAAGAAGGTCCTCAAGATCAACACCAAGAGTGCTGAGGAGCAGTCTTCTCCGACAAGCCCTAGGGTTTGTTCCGTTGAAGCAGACGCTCCCGACAAGTTTTGCTCCGGCAAGCTTGCCGGGGAACATCAAGCTCCGGCTGGACCGCAGGTTCTTGCCGTAGAAGCGAATGTTCCCGCAGCAGCAGATGTGCCTTTAGTCCATGTTGTCGAGCCGCAAGCTCCAGCATGGGCACAGCAGATTGTCCATTTTCTTCAGACAGGAGAACTTCCGAAGAGCAAGAAGAAGCGGAAAGAGTAGCCCGGCTGTCAAGTATGTACCAGTTTGTCGACGGCACTGCTGTGCATGAAGGAGACTCAGCGGCGTGAAATTGAAGTGTATTCACCGGGAAGACGGACAAAAGCTGTTGGCGAGAGATACATGGAGGTATATGTGGTCACCACATTGGCGCAAAACACTTGCCGACAAGGTTTCTTTTGGCCGACAGCCCTCCGAGGATGCTGCTGCACAAGTAACCAAGTGTGAAGCGTGCGGTTCCATTCCAGCGATACACCAGCCAGCTCAAACTCTCGGGCGATCCCTTTATCCGGCCATTTTTGGTGCAGGGGCTCGACATCCTCGGCCCCTTCCCCGAGCTGTCGGGGCTTTGAGTACTTATGCGTTGCAATCGACAAGTTCACAAAGTGGCGGAAGTGGAAGCGATGAGGAAGGTGACAGCACGGTCGGCGATCAAGTTCTTGGTCGATTGTTTGCCGTTTGGGATTCCTAACAGGGTCATCACCGGCGATGGCACGCAATTCACGAGCCGCACCTTCATGCGATCGTCCAAGATCTTGGCGCCAAGGTCTGCCGCTTCATTGCTCATCCAGAAGTGCGGTCAGCGGAGAGGGCAAATGTTGAAGTGCTGCGCGGGCTCAAGACCAGGACTTTCGGCGGGCTGCACAAGTGCGGAAGAAATTGGATTGAGGAGTTGCCGATGGTTCTTTGGTCGATCAAGGCGGCGCCGTCGAGCCATCGGCGAGACACCTTCGCTCTAGTCTATGGAGCAGAGGCAGTTCTCCCATGGAACTTGTATCACGGGTCACCTCGAGTGCTCGCTTATGATGAGCTTGAGCAAGAGCAATTGCGACAAGATGGCGCCTTGCTCCTTGAGGAGGACCGTCTTGAGCTCTCAGACGAGCTGCTCGATACCAGCAAGCTTTGCGCCGCTACCATAGCCGCAAAGTTAATGCCAGAAGTCTCGAGGAAGGTGACCTTGTTCTTCGGCGCGTTCAGTCCGCCAAGAATTCCAACAAGTTGACGCTGACGTGGGAAGGCCCTTACCGGGTGAAACGAGTCACTAGGCCTGGCGCTGTCCGCCTTGAGACCGAAGATGGCATTCCGGTGAGCAACTCCTGGAACATTGAGCATCTTCGCAAGTTTTACCCATAGGGCGCGATTGCCGGAACCTGTTCCTGCAACCACCTTTTGTACAAGTCTTGCCGATGTTGCATGTAATCCTTTGTACAAAGCCGGGCGCAGATCCCGTGCATAAGTAAAGTTCATGTGCTCCGCACATCTTGTCAATTTCATGCTTTCTACTTTATTTTTGCATGAGTTATCTGACACCTTGTGCAGCGCCTACCCCGGTAAGCAATAACGAGCCGTAAGGCTCCATATCTTTATTTTCTCTTCTTTCTCTTTCTCAAACAAAGGAAGGTTCCCTCGCCCACAAGTTTGCCGGGGGGAAAGGAGAAGATGACGGTGTGGACCAAGCGTCGCTCGAGGAAGTTTCGCCTTACCGGGAAGCAAACGACAGAAAAGCTAAGTTGCTAAAATTTGAGCAATCAGCTTTTAAAATTTTAAGTTATCTTCCTCGAACGACCGTACTTTGTATGGAAAACCTGTGCGCGGAGGAACCAACTCGTAGCTAGTTGCGCCCTTACTTTGTTTCGAGTCCGCTCGACAAGTTAAGTGAGCTGCGACTAGTTGCGACAAGGTTTCTTGTCGGTAGCGGCATCGCCCGACAGGCTCTTGACATCCCACTCAGCGCTTCATGACAAAGGTGCCTGCACCGACAAGTTCCCTAAAAGCGTAGGGCAAAAACATACAAAGGAAGGAATCAAGTAAAGGAAATAACATAGCAATCACTACCCGAAATAGAGTTATATTACAAGATAGCTTGTCGCAGCTCTAATAGATTGTTTTCATAACATGACCAGCAGCGGCAAGAAAAAGAGAAAACGGGCGGCCTAATCTACGCGGTCGCCATCAACCCTCTTGATCTTGCTCACCTTGTCCACGATGGGTGCGACAAGGGTCTTGAGCGCTTCCACATCAGCATCCAGCGGCAAGGACTTGAGGACGTTGGTGAGGTTGAGGCCTGGATTGCGGAAGGCCACCTTCATCAGCACCTTCTGAAGAGCTCCCGCACAGATTTGGCGCGACTTCGTCGGCCGGTTGCTTTGGGATCTCTTCCGAGTCGTTGGAGGGCCGTCCTGCGCCCTTGAAGAACAAGCTGAGCTTGGCGCTGGGTTGGAGGTGCTCGTCGGAGGAATACCCAAGATCTACCATCCCAGCTGCGCCAGCTCCACCGTCGATGGCTGCGGCAACATCCACGAGACCTTCGGTCCAGTGCTCCACATTATCCCTGAAGGTGTTACAGGCGGCGGCGACTCGCTTGACAACACCTCGTCGGCCTTGATCTTCTTCTTCAAGGCCACCTCCTGCTCCCTGGCACCGTCCAGCGTCTGAGTCAAGGTGGTCAGCTTCAACTCAAGATCTGCGTTGGAGTCCTTGGCGGCGCTGAGCTCCTTGATCCTCTCAGCGAGATGGCCCAGCAGCTCCCCAAGAGTGTAGGCGTCCTTCTCGCGCTCATGCTTGAGTGCAGCAAGCTCTTCGCCGCTCTCCTTCAGATTGGCCTCCAACTGCGCCACCTTCGTCTCCAGCTCCTTCTTGGCGGCCTCGGCAGCTGCGGCAGCATCCTTTGCTTCCTTGAGAGCCCCACCAAATGTTTGCTCGCGCGTGGCAAGATCCTCCTCATGGCTGTCAAGATTGACCTTCCTCTGCGCCAGCTCGCCTTCCTGCGCAGATAGCTTCTCAGCAGCAAGCCTTTGTTGCTCTTCAGCTTCAGCCTTCTCGAGGAGGAAGGCTTTGCGCTCCTCGGCGAGTTGCTCCCGCTCCTTTGCCAGGGCCCGGAGAGCTTCCTGGTTGAGGCCCCGTAGCTCCTCCGCGCGCTTCTCAATGTCTGCTCCCGCCTTCGCGACAAGTGCTTCCGGGATTCCAGCTTGGCTTGCGGGCGCGGTAAGCGGCGGCAGCTTCGCAGCAGCTGCTCCTCCTCAGACTCGCCGCTGCTGCTGCTTGGCGCGTCGACCAGCGTCAGCCCAGCGGAGGCGAGTAGCTCTTCGTCAAAGGTCTCTCCTTCGACCGGCGCCCTGGAGCTCGACGCCCAGGGTAGCTTGATGAAGACGCCATCGCCGGCCTTCAAGTAGGCGCCGGGCTGGGGCTCTTCGGAGCCTGACGCTGCAGCAGCGGCGGAGGGATCGGCGGTCGGTGTAGCGCCTGGCGCTCCTGTGGCCTCAGGGCCATCAGTGCGATCGCCGGACTCCTCGCCAGCTTCTGCGGCGGCAGCTTTGGCAGCCTCTTCGCCGGCGGGCTCGTCAGCGTCGGCTTCTTCTTCGACGGCGGCGGCGTCGTCAGTATTGCCGCGCGCGTCCTCCTCGCCGGTGACCTCGGTCTCCATTGGCTCTGCGGCAGGTGGATCTGACGACCGAAAAAGAATGAAAAGTCAAGCAAATATTCAAAAAGAAAATCAGAAGACCAGAAGAACACAAGGGAAGTTCTCAAGCGAGGGGATTACCTGCACTAGGGTCTGCAGTCATGGACTCCGCCACCGGGGGGTCACTGGTGCTGTCCCTTGCCGGAGAGCTGTCCCTTGTCGGAGAACTTTCCCTCGCCGGAGAAGTCTCCCTTGCCGGAGAACGCTCCCTTGCCGGGGAATCCTCCCTTGGCGGTGTAGTCGAAGTAGATGGCATGTCAGGAGCGGCTTCAGGGCACTCCTGGTGGGCTGCTCTACTCCTACACAAATCAGCAGTCAGATATCAGCAAAGAAAGAGCACCCATGCACGCCTAACAGCAGGAAGTAAACCATATACTTACGTTGGGGGCTGCGCTGGGGGGCTGCTTTGAGGAAGAGTTGCCGGGTCCGACAAGGTGGTCTCGGGCGCGCCTCCTGCTACCGCGGTAGGATCGTCCTCGATGACAATCACCGGGACCTTGGCTCTCTTCGACGCTCTCTGGGCCAGTGTCCTGAAATGGAATGGGTTCAGAGTGAAGCAAATCAGATACAAAACAAAGCAACAAATTGAAGAACTACAAGTACAGCAACGAATCTTACTCTTCTTCTTCCTCGTCGGAGCTGAGCGCGGAGAGGTCAAATTCTGGCTCGCCTCCGGTCGACGAGGCGGAGGAGTGGTTCCCTTGGCGCTTGGCGGGAGCGAAGCGGTGGTGCAGGGAGGCCCTGCTCCGATTCTTTGTGAAGGGCGTGAGGTGCTCCCACGGCAATAGTGCTTGCCGCGGTGGAGCGCGTCGCGCGGTGCGGCGGCTGTTGGCCCGTCTGCCACCCCGCTACGTCTCCAGCCTTGCGGAGATGCCTTCTTGGTGGAGCTGGGGGCTCCGCTCGCGGAAAGCTGTTTGAAGGTGGGGAGGAGGCGCCCTCGGCGGGTTCGCTCGACTCAGCTTCAGGCCCGACAAGCTCTTCCTCGCCGGCAAACTCCCTTCGCTCGACAAGGCTTGCCGCCTCTGCTGCCTCTGCCTCCTCCACGGTGAATCCGAACTCGCCCGCGGCAGCAGCTGCTGCTGCCTCTTCCAGCCTGGTGGCGATGCGCTGCATCTCATCATCGATGGTGTCGTGGGTGAGGCTCTTCTGTTCGTCGGGGCGGATCGGCACTTCTACCAAGCTGTCAAAGAACTGCCGCACGACGTCATCTGCAGGCTCTTGCCAGTTGGGACAATTCCGTCGAGTCGCTGGCGGCATCATTACGCGGATGCGGTCAAGCGAGGAAGTGTTGCACAGCGGGGCGGCGCCCTCGGCAACTGAACATCTCGGGATGATCGGGATCAGGCTTGAACAGCTCCAAGAGCATCGCGTCAAGTTCCAAAACGGTGAAGTTGAAATTAAGGCCCAGCGCAGCCTCATGATATCTTCGCGTTCGAAACTCCCGGGCAGGTCTCCTCCTCTCCTGCAAAAGCGTCTGGCGGCGAAGAAAATCTCGCCTAGCGGTGCCTCACGGTGAGCCGGCAAGTCTAAAGCGAAGGATTCGGGTGACGGCAATCTTCAGCCTAGCATCTTCCGGGGCCACGTTGCTCCAATCGTTGCCGCGCACTATTGGGGTTTGGCGCTGAGCGGTAAAGGGCTGCGGGTTCTCCTCAATAATCCAACACCAATCTGCCCTCCATTCCTCCCACTTGCTACGGAGCTCTCCTTCCAGATAGGCTTCCTTCTTGCCGATCCTCGAGATCCAAGCGATACCTCCGGCAAGAGGCTCCCCTCTCTCAACTCGAGGCATAAAGAAATGGCGGAAAAGAGCTACGTTGGGATAGACTCCGACAAAATTTTCGCAGAGATGTGCGAAAACTGCCATGGTCAGGACAACATTGGGGGTGAAGTCAAGGAGGCAGAACCCGTAGGTGTTCATGATGTCACAGAAAAATTCAGATAAAGGCGGGCAGAGCCCGCAATAGAAGAAGAGCGCGAAGAAGGGATACCCATTCGGGGCCAGTTCTGAAGCGGCAGCTGGAAGTACCTTCGTGCGCGGATGCGCTCGCGTCTCCGTCGACCGAGAAGAGGTAGTAGTACTCCCTCGGATCGCCAGCGGCGGTGAGGGGAAGATGGCCCGCTCCTTCGCGGCGCCACGAGCCGCTGCACCTCGGCCGACTTCACAGCCTTCCCTTGTCGGCTTTGAACCATGGCGGAAGTGGTGGAGAGATCGGCGGCGTTGATGGTGCTGGTGGCGATGAAGCGGGCGCTGCTCTCTTCAGCCTTGGGAAGAGGGGGAGCAGCGGAGGTTTTTCGAGATTGGATAGGCTGGCGAGGTGGGCGGACTGCCCTGTTTCCCTGCTTATAAAGAGGGAGGCGGACGTTCCGCTTTCGAATAAAAAAGCCCCACGATCTCTCCCACGATGCGCATTCGGGCGCGTGCCGTTCGTGGGGCGTGGTTGGTCGGAGTGAGTTATGGCGTAACCCAGCCCGTGCGTGCCGTGCCTGTTTTGGGCTGGCCCAACAACGCCGCACCGTGTGTGGCCCAGGCCGGGGCTCTGTCGGTGTACTAGAGTAGGGGTACCCTAGTATCCCGAATTTGTGCCGGCGATCGCAGCACACCAGCAGCAAGGGTTGCCGGGTGACCGCCAAGGTCCTCCGTGGTTCCTTTGGATCCATTCAAGAACAAAGTATTTAAGCCAAGGAGACAAGGCCCGGCAAGAGGAGCTTGCGGGAAGGTAACCAAGGCACCTAGGAGACAAGGCCCGGCAAGAGGAGCTTGCGGGAAGGCCCGTGAGCGACGAGCTTCCGGACGTGACAAAGGCAACAACGCGGCAAAGGCGCTTTGCGCGACTACCACTCTGTTCCTGCGCTCCAAAGACATCCACCAGCGTGTCGCATACAGGACCTTTCGGTAGCGTGGCAAAGCTGTCTTGCGTGAGCGGTGACGGTGGTGGTAAGCGGCGACAAGATTGCCATCGTGGCGGCGGTGGCGTCCTGACGGTCCTGTTTGCCTTTGTTTGGGCGGCGTAGATGGGCATTTAATGCCTTTGTCGCCTGCCGTCAGGGTTAGGTATGATACACTGCACAAGTAGCTGTACCAACCGCATCTCTTTTTCCATTTTTACCCTTGTCTACGTTGCCACCTGTCGGAGACCCCTTGAGCATATAAAAGGAGGCCCGTGCGCAACGTAGAGAGGGGTTCGAAAGGTTCGAAGCCAGAAAGCACTCACGCTAGGTCTCGTTAGCGGCTGGTGTGTACTGTAGCAATCAGCGCTCCCTAGCAAGAACTCAATACACTCAAACATGCAGCAGTAGGAGTATTATCTCTCCGGAGAGCTCCGAAGCTGGGTAAACTGCTCGTGTGCTTCGCCTCGATCTGCTCTTCTTGCGACCTTCGCCCCCCGTCGAACCAAAATGGGCTCGGTCCGCCGGTCCCATTGGTGTTCGTGGGCCAGATCAGTTTCCTCGACAGTTTTGCTCTAGTACTTCACTTACATCTTTTAGAGCACGGTGGTGGATTTGTTTTATAGAAACTATTGATCTCTCATGCTTCACTTAGATTATTTTGAGAGTCTTAAATAGCTTGGTAATTTTCTTAAATAATCCTAATATGCTAGGTATTAAAGAATAGTAAAAAAATTCTTATGAGTGTTTTGAATACTAAGAGAAGTTTGATGCTTGATGATTGTTTTGAGACATGGAGGTAGTGATATCAAAGTTGTGCTAGTTGAGTAGTTGTGAATTTGAGAAATACTTGTGTTGAAGTTTGCAAGTCCTATAGCATGCACGTATGGTAAACGTTATGTAACAAATTTGAAACATGAGGTGTTCTTTGAGTGTCTTCCTTATGAGTGGCGGTCCGGGACGAGCGATGGTCTTTTCCTACCAATCTATCCCCCTAGGAGCATGCGCGTAGTGCTTGGTTTTGGATGACTTGTAGATTTTTGCAATAAGTATGTGAGTTCTTTATGACTAATGTTGAGTCCATGGATTATCGCACTCTCACCTTTCCATCATTGCTAGCCTCTTGATGCCGTGCATTGCCCTTTCTCACATTGAGAGTTGGTGCAAACTTAGCGGTGCATCAAACCCGTGATACGATACGCTCTGTCACACATAAACCTCCTTATATCTTCCTCAAAACAGCCACCATACCTACCTATTATGGCATTTCCATAGCCATCCCGAGATATATTGACATGCAACTTTCCACCGTTCCATTTGTTATGATACGCTCCATCATTGTCATATTGCTTTGCATGATCATGTAGTTGACATCTTTTTGTGGAAAAGCCACCGTTCATAATTCTTTCATACATGTCACTCTTAGTTCATTGCATATCCCGGTACACCGCCGGAGGCATTCATATAGAGTCATACTCTGTTCTAGTATCGATTTGTAATCATTGAGTTGTAAACAAATAGAAGTGTGATGATCATCATTTTCTAGAGCATTGTCCCAAGTGAGGTAAAATAAAAAAAAAAAAAAGAGAGAAAGGCCATAAAAAAAGAGAAGGCCCAAAAAAAGAGAGAAAGGCCATAAAAAAAGAGAAGGCCCAAAAAAATGAGAGAAAAAGAGAGAAGGGACAATGTTACTATCCTTTTTACCACACTTGTGCTTCAAAGTAGCACCATAATCTTCATGATAGAGAGTCTCTCGTTTTGTCACTTACATATACTAGTGGAAATTTTCATTATAGAACTTGGCTTGTATATTCCAACAATGGGCCTCCTCAACTGCCTTAGGTCTTCGTGAGCAAGCAAGTTGGATGCACACCCACTTAGTTTCTTTTGTTGAGCTTTCGTACATTTATAGCTCTAGTGCATCCATTGCATTGCAATCCCTACTCCTTGCATTAACATCAATCGATGGGCATCTCCATAGCCCATTGATTAGCCTCGTTGATGTGAGACTTTCTCCTTTTTTTTCTTCTCCACATAACCCCCATCATCATATTCTATTCCACCCATTCTGCTATGTCCATGGCTCCCACTCATATATTGTGTGAAAGTTTATAGGTTTGAGATTACTAAAGTATGAAACAATTGCTTGGCTTGTAATCGGGGTTATGCATGATGACAGCATTCTTGTGTGACGAAAATGGAGCATGACTAAACTATATGATTTTGCAGGGATGAACTTTCTTTGGCCATGTTATTTTGAGAGGACATAATTGCTTAGTTAGTATGCTTGAAGTATTATTATTTTTATGTCAATATGAACTTTTATCTTGAATCTTTCGGATCTGAATATTCATACCACATTTAGGAAGAATTACATTGAAATTATGCCAAGTAGCATTCCACGTCAAAAGTTCTGTTTTTATCATTTACCTACTCGATGACGAGCAGGAATTAAGCTTGGGGAAGCTGATACGTATCCAACATATCTATAATTTTTGATTGTTCCATGCTATTATATTATCTGTTTTGGATGTTTATGGGCTTTATTAAACACTTTTATATTATTTTTGGGACTAACTTATTGACCTAGAGCCCAGTGCCATTTCATGTTTTTCCCTTGTTTCAGTGTTTCGAAGAAAAGGAATATCAAACGGAGTCGAAACGGAATGAAACCTTCTAGAGAACTTATTTTTGGAAGGAAAGCTACCCGATAGACTTGGAGTGCACGTCAGGAAAGAAATGAGGGAGCCACGAGGCAGGGGGCGTGCCCACCCCCCAGGGCGCGTCCTCCGCCCTCGTGGGCCCCTCGTGGCTCCCCTGACGTATTTCTTCCACCTATATATATCCATATACCCTAAAAACTTCGGGTAACAGAATAGATCAGGAGTTTCGCCGCCGCAAGCCTCTGTAGCCACCAAAAGCCAATCGGGACCCTGTTTCGGCACCCTGCCGGAGGGGGCTCCCTCACCGGTGGCCATCTTCATCATCCCGGCGCTCTCCATGATGAGGAGGGAGTAGTTCACCCTCGGGGCTGAGGGTATGTACCAGTAGTTGTGTGTTTGATCTCTCTCTCTCGTGTTCTTGAGGTGATACGATCTTGATGTATCGCGAGCTTTGCTATTATAGTTGGATCTTATGTTGCTTCTCCCCCTCTACTCTCTTGTAATGGATTGAGATTTCCCTTTGAAGTAATCTTATCGGATTGAGTCTTTAATGATTTGAGAACACTTGATGTATGTCTTGTCGTGCGTATCTGTGGTGACAATGGGATATCACGTGATTCACTTGATGTATGTTTTGGTGATCAACTTGCGGGTTCCGCCCATGAACCTATGCATAGGGGTTGGCACATGTTTTCGTCTTGATTCTCTGATACAAACCTTGGGCACTCTTTTAGGTTCTATGTGTTGGTTGAATAGATGAACCTAAGATTGTGTGATGCATATCGTATAATCATACCCACGGATACTTGAGGTGACATTGGAGTATCTAGGTGACATTAGGGTTTTGGTTGATGTGTGTCTTAAGGTGTTATTTTACTACGAACTCTAGGGCTGTTTGTGACACTTATAGGAATAGCCCAATGGATTGATCGGAAAGAATAACTTTGAGGTGGTTTCGTACCCTACCATAATCTCTTCGTTTGTTCTCCGCTATTAGTGACTTTGGAGTGACTCTTTGTTGCATGTTGGGGTATAGTTATATGATCCAATTATGTTATTATTGTTGACAAAACTTGCACTAGTGAAAGTATGAACCCTATGCCTTGTTTCCTAGCATTGCAATACCGTTTACGCTCACTTTTATCATTAGTTATCTTGCTGTTTTTCTATTTTCAGATTACAAAAACCTATATCTACCATCCATATTGCACTTGTATCACCATCTCTTCGCCGAACTAGTGCACCTATACAATTTACCATTGTATTGGGTGTGTTGGGGACACAAGAGACTCTTTGTTATTTGGTTGCAGGGTTGCTTGAGTGAGACCATCTTCATCCTACGCCTCCCACGTATTGATAAGCCTTAGGTCATCCACTTGAGGGAAATTTGCTACTGTCCTACAAACCTCTGCACTTGGAGGCCCAACAATGTCTACAAGAAGAAGGTTGCGTAGTAGACATCACACCTCCCCCGATCTCCTCGCCCAATAAGGCGGATGAATCCAAAGTGTCATCTCGGAGGGTTTTTCTTGATCAACAAGCAGTTCAGGGGATGAAAGAGGCAGTACCCGAAGGTGGACCTCCGATCGTCCGGGATTCGGTGCCCAATAATGTAGGCTCCGGACTGTCCGGTTTTTAGCCAACGATGATTCTGGATACGGGTGAACGGGTTACTTCAAAGGATGGTCGTGCTCCTACATCGGCTTCCGGAGACCCGGCAGCGCCGGATATGTTGAGGGATATGCTGCGAAAGAATCTGTCTCGAGGGAACAGTGTACCTTGATGGGTACGGTGGTTGAGAAGATTCTGTCCGCGAAGAGCGGATTGAATGAAGCCTTCATGAGCCTGCTAAGAGGCAACTATATTTTAGTTGCAAAGATGCACCTGTGTATAGGTAGTAGCCCCTGAGACTTGGGTTGGCTCCCATGGGAGGCGAACGGAGGATCAGGAAGAAATACTCAAGGACTAATCTGATTAACTGGAACACAGGTTGCTTCCCCCTGGCTACTTCCCAGACTACAGATATTGCTGAGCTGCAGCGGAAGCTTGATGTGGCAGGGGATGACATTGCGTTAATCAATATGCGTCTTGACAAGTCGCAAGGTATGTATTCAGAGCAGTCCTTTCACATACATTTTTGTAATGTAAGCATGACGATGAAAGTTATATACTAGGATATGCATGACAGCAGATGGTGCTGCCACCATTGAGATTCTTCAGGCGGAGCTGGCCCGGGCCAAGGAACAGGCCTGGTTTAGTAATTCGGCTGCCGAGAAGGCATCGGCTGAGTTTAAGGCCGAACAAGCTGCTCGGCGCCAAGACGAGGAGAAGATATCCACGATGGCGCTCGAACTAAAAAATGCTACTCGCCACTGTGAATTTCTTGAGAAGGATAATGAAGCCAAGATGGTTGAACTTGACAAGGCCTTACGAGAGGCGAGAGAAGCGCGGTCTGAATCCAGAGCAGCCCGTGAGGAGATCCGGCAAGCTGGGGAGATTGCGGCCGGTAAGCCCTTTTTTCTACAGACTAAGTTCGGTGATCCGAACTATGCTCAGCTAAACCAAGTGTGGAGTTCTCCGGACGAGTTTTTAGACTTGCCGAAGAGTTCTTCTGATGCGGCACAGTTTTACCAAGCGCAAGAGGGGTATGCAATGGAGAAGCTTTTCTGGTCACTATCTGGCGCGTCAAAGCGCCCTCTGTTGCTGAATGAACAGATGTCCCAATGGGCCGAGCTTCATAGGATATCTGGCGCTGCCATGAAGAACCTCATAATCCGGCTGTGGCCAACTGAGCTTGTTCCGAATAGCTACTTTGGCTTGGTGCAGCAGCTTGTTGATGAGGTGCCGCGTATCGATGCTGTGAAGCGTCGGCGTGCATTGAGGGTGCACGGGTGGCCTTTGCCCGTGTCAAGACATGCTGGTGGAAGATGAAGGCCATCGATGTTGCGGCGAAGAACCACCCAAGGGCAAGGACCGCTATGCACCGGAGCATTATTTTCAAGACGTCTTAGAGGCCGCCTGCTTGATAGAGGGTCAATGCTCAAAAGACATAATATTCGAGTGAGGTGTATGGGAATTGTAAAAAGACAATCTTATAGTTAATCTATTTTTATGTTTTGCTCGAAAGCTGGTGTTCCTCCTGTGTGGCCGTTTTTATATAATCTGAAAGTTTTCTAGTCGTCGGCTTCAGCCCCCTCGTAGGAAGTACGGGGGTGTTCGGAAAAGCATTTGATCACTTTTGACCCATTGTCTTGGTCCATGAAGGAGGTGATAATGCGGCGAACCAGGCAATCAGACTATAGGGCACTAACACTTTCACTTAGCCATAGGAGTTTTATAGGGGGGGCTACGATATAGCCCCTGATATGTGTACGGCTTATTCCAATATGGTGCGTTACATATATGACCTGAAAAAGGTCCTTCGTGTGATACGGAGGGAATCGCGATAGATTCCGATAAGTCATCGAGTGGTTGACCAGCTCTCGTAGCATCAAGACAGTCGGTTTTCGACTTTCTCTACTGAGGTGCTGCACTAGATGAACCGGAAGCAAAATCACAGTAGTTCTCCCTTTACTACCCTAGCCGATAAAGCAGAACGTAAGGTAGCAAGCACAGGAGCCGGGCAACCCAACCATTGACCCAAGACATGATTCAGAGCTGATGCATATAACGCCAAACTCGCGACGCCGAAGTACGCTATAAAGCTGTTCGGAATTTGTTGGCAACTCATTTGTTCCCATACCGTGCCCCTGGCAAGTTATGCCGAGGTATATCTGTGAAACAACCATAGGGGCCATATTCATTTTCGAAAAGAAACAGATGATTAATTCGGATGATGTTTACTGGGACTTGAGAGATATGCCAATGATTACTTTATATATAAAAAGACCACAACCCCCTCTATTAGACATGCCCAGGGTCGAAGGCGGAGGAAAAAGGCATATTACAGGATCGAAATAAAGAGTGTGGTCTACAAAAAGTTATTTTGGACCTACTGTCGCACGTCTGCGCCACCTGTCCTCGGTGAGGGGAATCCTTGACGGAAGTAGCCCCTTAGGTGAGTGTAGGGATCCAAACTCCGATAGAGTCAGTTTAAATGTTTGTCCTTTACGTCACTTGTTTTTAAGAGATAATGAAGAAAGAAAGAGTAAAGTAGAGAAAAAAATGTTACGGGAGTGCTTGCAGGCTTGTCTGTATTGTGCTTCTGCCGATGCCCATGGTATCTTAAGAGCGTAGTGATGTATGCGCGATACAAATGTCGCGGGTATATGAGGTGGGCGGCGGAAGCCGAACTGCTATTTCCGCTCCGGGATTGGTCGATCCTCGGGGGGAAATTGCTTATGACCCCCGGTATTTGGTTGGTAAATTTCTTCATCGTCCCTATCGCCTGGCGGCCTCCTCCCCTTGTGTTTCGCATTGAGATTGCCGGCCTGCTTGAAGACCCAACAATTTCTGTTGGTATGATTGGCTGGTTTATCGGGGTGCCCAGGAATCTGGCAGGGTCGGTCCAATATGATGTCTAGGTTGGATGGTTTTTCTATGTTCGCCTTGGATGGTCTTTTCCGTTGACCGGGTGTGGAATTGCTGAATCTGGCGTAGACTGCTGTGTCGCGTGATCTTTCATTATCATTGCGACTGTTGTGTTTGCTTCGTCGTGGCTTGCCATTGCCGTCTCGGATTTCGGAAGTGCCCGAGTCACTGGCGTCGTTGCTTCTACGAGCGAGCTAGCTGTCTTCTCCTGCGCAAAAGCGGGTCATTAGAGCGGTAAGGGCTGTTATGGATTTAGGTCCGTCTTGACGAAGGTGGCGTGCAAGCCATTCATCCCGAACGCCGTGTTTGAAGGCCGCAAGGGCTTCCGCGTCCGGACAGTCGACGATTTGGTTCTTTTTAACTAAGAACCTGGTCCAGAACTTCTTGGCTGACTCTCTGGGCTGCTGGACAATGTGACTTAAGTCGTCAGCATCCGGTGGCCGGACATATGTTCCTTGGAAGTTGTCACGAAAGGCGTCTTCCAAATCTTCCCAGCTGCCAAATGAATTTTCCGTGATTTGTTTAACCGATCTGAGCTGGTCCTTTGAGTTTTAGTGGTAGGTATTTGATGGCATGAAGGTCATCTCCGCAGGCCATGTGGATATGGAGGAGTAAGTCCTCGATCCATGATGCGAGATCTGTTGTTCCGTCGTATGATTCGATATTCATGGGTTTGAACCCGTCTGGGAATTTATGCTGCGTTACTTCATCCGTGAAGCAAAGAGGGTGTGCGGCGCCTCTATATTGGGCCACACTGCGATGTACTCTTGGGTTCAAGACCCCCTCTTGGGTGGCCCCATCAAGAACTCCTCATGGAGAAGAACCGGTTACCATTTGTATCGTCCGTTGTTGACTTTGAATCGTGTATCCGCACTTGTGCTTCGAGGATCATTCATATGTGTGACTATATCTTGTTGGTTTAGTGATTTCTCTTGTGTTGCCCCTCGTTTTCCCCTCGTGTTCTTCGTGTTCTTGGACGGGATCCGCTCCTTTCGTGAAGGATCGGCCATTTAGGGTTCCACCCCACATCATCTTGGTATCATGAGCCACGTTGATCACGATTTTGGAGCCTCCCCTCTTCGTTTTCTAGCTTGATTTTGTTGTTTTTTCGTCATAATCCGAAAATCCCCACAAAAATAGCCCCAAAATTTTTTCTTGTGATTTGTGAGTTTTGATGATGTTTTGTTGGTTTTGATCCGTGAATTTGTTGTGTTGCAAGTGGATCATACCTTCCCCCACCATCTCCACCTCGCAGTCCCTCCAAAATCCGCGAAATCCTCGAATTTGTGGCCATTTTCGTGTTCATCCGAGCCATCCCCGAGCGAGATTGACCCGCCCGGATCATCTGGCTGTTTGCCCGGATCATCGGGATCCGCCCGGATCATCCGGTTCCTGGCCCGGATCATCCGGCTTCCCCTGACGAAACTTTGTTTTCTGCAGTTTTTGACACCACCGCCACTTCGACCACCACCACCTAACTTCCGCAAACCCTTCCAAAAATCCAAACCATACCACCACTTGACTGCTACCTACTCCGACACTTCTTTGTCGCATTTGATTTTGAGTATTTGAGTTGTGTCCCACCGTCTCCTATCGTGTTTCAGCTACTTAGGGACGGTTCGACATCACCATCACCACCGCTCATCTTCGCCAAGGACTACTATGAACGACTACACCATTGTGGTATCAACTTCACCTTGGTATCATCTTGTTATCGTGATAGCATCATACTTTCTTGCATTTGCATTGATAACCCCATAGCCTTACTTCTGCGTAACTTACCCATCGAGACTAGCCGTTGAATATTGCCGGCAACGTGACTTGTGCACATTAGTGATCATACTTCCCATAGAATACATACTATCATCATGTTGCATATCTTGGAATCATATCTTGTGTCACAAAGTTGTCATCGCATACACAATTGCTATCTTGGTTCGTGAAGCATTGCATGAGAAAAGAGCTCAAAGAACAAAGAGCCAAACAAGCTTCTAAGCAAAAGGGAAAGATAAGCAAAGAGCTTATAAGCAATAACCATAGCATCATACAATATTAAGATTGTCATACTCGATCATCTTGGATCATATCTTCGGAACATCATACATAGAGCATACTTGGGATAGAAGTCGTTGCATTTTTTATTAGTAGGTTGCGCAGAAGTTCGTATCCGCCTATTCTGAAATCGTGCTAGCGTCTCCCTAGTGTTGTGCAACATGATCATTTTCGTGGATTCCACATTTTCGCTCACCCTTGGTTGCACGGCCCCATTTATCTTTCCGTGTGTTGTGTTTCTGTGTACTATATCTTGCTAATGGTCTACTTGTTGCATTTACCACTTGCGAATCTTTTCCAACATTATTGAATCTTGCTTACTATCACATCAAAAAAAATTGTGCCACCATCCTAACCAAGCTCCACCATAAGCTTTTACTTGTGTAGGTGTGAGAAACCGACAAGAATTGGTACCAATTGTGCTATTTCCTTGTTACACATTGAGCGATCATTGATCCATCTTCAACATTGGTCAAGGTACATTGGTATAAGTTCTTGTCTTTCTCCCACTCACATATCTTTGTTTGGAATGATGGATAGGCCAAGTACTTCTACCAATCCACTCTTCATTGAGCAAGACGCCGACATGACCTCATACGTCACCAAGACGCAACTATTTGGCGCACATCGAGCTTTGCATCAAGAACAACTTGCTTTGGGCGACCGCATCGACAATCTCGCCACCGACCTACAACATTCCGAGCAACGTACAAGAGACTACTTCGACACATCCATGAGTTCCCTCAAAGAAGATATCCGAACCATGATGGTCAACCGCTCTTCTACAACTTCGTCCTCACCAAGACGGAGCCGCTCAAGTCCACACTCCGACGACACCATCTCCGGTTCAAGTACACCGATATCGAATGCTCTTCATCGTGCCGCGCGTCAAGACCGTCAAGCAAACCGCAAACCTCTACACAACACCAATTCTCAAGACCATCGTCAATGTCAAGCCCAACCCGCATTCGCGCAAGCACAAGAACGGCAACGACAACGACAACAAGAACAGGAGGAGCGAGCGCGACAACATCAAGATGCAAAAGATGCCAAGGCACAACACCAAGAACAAAAACTTCGTGAAGCTCAAGCACTTGAGGTGCAACGTGCCCTTCGGGATTCAAGTCGAGCCGTAGCCAACCGAGGCCGACAAGCTCGTCTACATCAAGAAGCACTTCGCTACGAAGCTCAAGAAAGGATTTACCAAGCACGTGTGCATCGACAAGCTCCTCCTCAAGATCGACAAACTCCTCGACAAGCTCCCCAAGACCATCAAGTTCAACAAGAGCATGAAGACAATGGAAATCATCCAAGACAAGAGCAACATGAGGTCGACAACCCTCCTCGCCAAGAGCAACATGAGGTCGACAACCCTCCAAGACAAGAGCAACATGAGGTCGACAACCCTCCTCGCCAAGAGCAACATGAGGTCGACAACCCTCCAAGACAATAGCAACATGACATTGTCAATCCTCAACGACATGGGCGTCATCATCCTAGACCCCAACACAATGAAGAGCAATGATACGGCAAGCTAAAGTTCACCATGCCCAAGTTCACCGGAAGCAATGACCCCGAGAAGTACATATCATGGGCATTGAAGGTTGACAAAATCTTCCACTGGCGCAACTACGAAGAAGAGAAGAAGATCGCAATGGCATCCCTTGAATTCCAAGACTATGTCCTCATTTGGTGGGAACAAGTGATTGAGCGCCGTGAGGCAAGAGGTGAACCACCCATCACTACATGGGCACAAATGAAGGCTGTCATGAGAGCACGATTCATGCCAAACTACTACAACCGCGACCTCTTCAAGAAACTCCAACTACTCAAGCAAGGAACCAAGAGCATTGAAGAGTACTACAAGGAAATGGAGATTGCGATGATATGAGCCAATGTCACGGAAGACGATGAGCAAACTATGGCACGATTCTTGAATGGACTCAATCATCCTATCAAGAAGATCGCCAACTTTCAACCATACTCGAACCTCATCGAGCTAGTGCACCAAGCTACCAAAGCGGAACGCCAAGTGCAAGACGACTTCAAGTATGCCAAGTTCTCATCCAAGTCCTACGGCTTCTCCAACACCCAAGCTTCAACGACTCCAACACCTTCTACCTCAATCATGCCATCTATAAGCAATGGCGACAAGTAAAGTTACAAGAAAACTTCGACAACCTCAAGTCGTCCTCCTACTACAAGCAACTTCAAGCCGCAAGCTTCATCATCCTCTACCCCAACCGATGAGACCATCAAGACAAGTTCCTTCAAATGCTTCACATGCGGCGGCCGAGGCCACATGTCCTTTGAGTGCACAAACAAGCGCACCATGATCCTCAACGATGACGGAACCTATGACTCAATGAGTGAAGGAGAAATGGAAGCCCTTGAGCAAGTGGCCATGCACCGACAAGTGAACAATGAAGATGAAGACGATCAAATCTTTTGAGATCAAGATTCAAGTTCGTCAAGGTCTTGACTCTTCAACATCAACAAGACGAAGATCAAAGATGCCATATCTTCCACACCAGGGCTGGAATCAATGGAAGGTCCGTCAAGGTCATCATCGATGGAGGGAGTTGCCATAACCTCGCAAGTGAAGAACTTTGCTACAAACTCCAATTGTCCAAGAAGAAGCACCCGCATCCTTACAAAGTTTAATGGCTAAGCGACACCGGCACCATCCAAGTCGAGCATAGGGTACAAGTCTCTTTCAAGATTGGAGCTTATGAAGACACTTTGGAGTGTGATGTCCTTCCGATGAACGTTTGCCACCTCCTTCTTGGACGGCCATGGCAATTTGACCGAGGTCTCATCCACAATGGTCGTACAAACCACTATAGCTACAAGATGAAAGCGAAGGAGTTTGTCCTACAAGCTATGTCTCCAAGCCAAGTGATCGCCGAAAAACAAGCCACCCATCATGGAGAGAATAGTGAGAGAGCGAACCACCAAAAAGAGAGTGAGCGCCACAAGCCCAAATTGAGTGCCTCCACGATGAGCGACAAGAAAAACTTAGTTATATTTGCCACCAAACGTGAGATGAGAGAAGTGTCTGAGAACCCATCAAGTGTCCTACACTATGTCCTATTGTGCAAGGACGAGGCACCAAAACCTAACACCTCTCACAATCTTCCTCTAGTGTTATCTTCTTTATTGCAGGAATTTCAAGATGTTTTCCCGGACGAGCTACCTCCTGGTCTACCTCCACTACGAGGCATCGAGCACCGCATCGACCTCATTCCCGGAGCGCCACTTCCAAACAAGGCCCCATACCGCGTCAACCCCGAAGAAACCAAAGAAATACAAAAGCAAGTAAAGCATATCATAGACCATGGACATGTGCGCGAAATTTTGAGTCCTTGTGCCGTACTGGTCATTCTTGTGCCAATAAGAGACGGTAGCTTTCGCATGTGTTCTGATTGTAGACCCATTGTCGGTGTCAAAACCGGCAGATCTCGGGTAGGGGTTCCCGAACTGTGCGTCTAAGGCAGATGGTAACAGGAGGCGGGGGACACATTGTTTACCCAGGTTCGGGCCCTCTCGATGGAGGTAATACCCTACTTCCTGCTTGATTGATCTTGATGATATGAGTATTACAAGAGTTGATCTACCACGAGATCGTAGAGGTTAAACCCTAGGAGCTAGCCTATGATTATGATTGTTCTTGTCCTACGGACTAAACCCTCCGGTTTATATAGACACCGGAGGAGGCTAGGGTTACACAGAGTCGGTTACAAGGGAGGAGATCTACATATTCGAATTGCCAAGCTTGCCTTCCACGCAAAGGAGAGTCCCATCCGGACACGGGATGAAGTCTTCAATCTTGTATCTTCATAGTCCAACAGTTTGGCAAAAGTATATAGTCCGGCAGTCCGAGGACCCCCTAATCCAGGACTCCCTCAGTAGCCCCTGAACCAGGCTTCATGACGATGAGTCCGGCGCGCAGATTGTCTTCGGCATGGCAAGGCGGGTTCCTCATTCGAATACTCCATAGAAGATTTTGAACAAAAGGATCGTGTCCGGCTCTGCAAAAAAAATTCCACATACCACCGTAGAGTATACAATATCCCACAAATCTAATTTGCTGACAAATTTCATAGTGTGACATCACGCCATGGCCCGGTCATTATTCGAACCGTTTTTCTCAACCAGCTACTACACATATTGCGAGGAGGTTTTCCTAGCATGTCTTGTCGAAGCAGAGATCATGTCCCCTTATCACGGGATTCTCATCAATATGGGCGTGCGTAACCCAACCGCGCCATCAATCACGGCGCTTGGGGAATAAGCAAGTTTACCAGGAAAGTGGGGAGGCACACAATTTCTACCGCCCTTATAAAGGGACAAGGACTCCTCCTTTTCACCCACGCCTTCTTCTTCCCTGCCCATGTTGGGTTCTATGGTAGGGCGCTCGACTGCAAATTAAAATGTTCCTACTCACAGAACAACCAGGCACATGCTACGGGAGATGGATCACAGTTCGTTACCACTAGACGCGCAGTGCCATGCAGCGGAAGAAGAGTTGGGGCAGCGTGTCTGCGTGGATCGTCTCCTCCTTGTCCGATATCCCTCGAACAGCCGGTCGTCTGATCCCACGTACGAGTTCGCCGGAGCGGCGCAAGTGCACCACCTCTAATGGTATCTGCACGTGTAGGAGGAACACTGTGCGGCGGACTTCTAGGTACGATCACACAGTCGGCGATGAGTGGAGGTGGCTATTCGCAACACATGCAAACCCTAGTCGCAGCCGAAGCGATCAACCGCATGAGTGTGCCGCACCTCCACTTTATATAGGCGTCCGTTGCAGGCTCAACACTTGGGCCTCGCCACGGACCCTAAAACAAAGTCTACTCGGTCACATTCCTAGTCGGTTCGGATCACATCCGACCGGTGTCCTATGAACCGACCTCGTAGGTTCCTTCCCTTAAGCGCTTCGACCCCTTAGGTTCAAGTCGGCTTGGTCACGATTCGGATCACCTCCGACCTGCGGTTAGTAGCGGCCTCTAGCAAGGCGTGCCGACCAACAAGCGGAACTATGAAGCTGGTTAGGCGAACACTGTACAACATGTCACACTTATGTTCCCTTTGCCACACGATATATGTTTTTGGGCTCAAAGCGAGACTGTCATCCTGTGCTAGCCGACATCTTTCTCGTTCGATGATACCGACCACTATCGGATTATCTCATAATCCTTGTCGCATAGCCATGCTTATCTGGTCGGATCACATGTGTGAGTATATCTCTCGATTGGAGGGCAAATCCCATCTTGCTCGACCATGGCTCGCAGCATGGGACTGGACAAACTCGAAACCTACCTTTGTAACTACCCAGTCACGGAGTAGCGTTTGGTCTGCCCAAAGCAAGTATGTCACCATCTCGAGTACATGCGTCAGCTCAGGTCTTAGGACATAGAACGTATGTTGTACTAGAGACTCACAGATGACATATTACTGCGTCTCATAGTTGGGTCTGTCCGTCTCGGACCTTATCTCGACTCGGATCCGACTACGTCGAATCCAACCAGACCGTTCCAAGTCCATATTATCCGGTTAGCATCCAATGCTCCACGGCTAGTGAGACCGAGCCATCGACCGTGTCATATGCTAGTCTAGTCGGTTGCGCATCCACATAGCCCTTTCGACTAGGGACCTTTTAGGACAGTCATCATACAATGCATAGTCCCACAAACGAGTCACGTACTTGCTGATACACATCATTGATAATGTCCAAGGACTATCTTTATTCATAAACACATAGGAAATATCATCATAAATGATTGCCTCTAGGGCAGATCTCCAACAGTCTCCCACTTGCACTAGAGTCAATCAAATAGACATCGAATGCCCATAGCTCTAACATGCCCCTCATGCTTGGGTTGTGGAAGTAGCTTAGTCAACGGATCTGCAACATTTGCATCCATGTGAATCTTGCATAACTCTACATCACCATTCTTTATGATTGAGGGAGTCCCGGACTAGGGGGTGTCCGGATAGCCGGACTATCGTCACGGCCGGACTCCAAGACTACGAAGATACAAGATTGAAGACTTCGTCCCGTGTCCGGATGGGACTTTCCTTGGTGTGGAAGGCAAGCTTGGCGATACGGATATGTAGATCTCCTACCATTGTAACCGACTCTGTGTAACCCTAACCTATCCGGTGTCTATATAAACCGGAGGGTTTTAGTCCGTAGGACGAACAATAATCATACCATAGGCTAGCTTCTAGGGTTTAGCCTCCTCGATCTCGTGGTAGATCTACTCTTGTACTACCCATATCATCAATATTAATGAAGCAGGAGTAGGGTATTACCTCCATCGAGAGGGCCCGAACCTGGGTAAAAAAATCGTGTCCCTTGTCTCCTGTTACCATCCGCCTAGACGCACAGTTCGGGACCCCCTACCCGAGATCCGCCGGTTTTGACACCAACATTAGTGCTTTCATTGAGAGTTCCTCTGTATCGTCACCGATAGGCCCGATGCCTCCTTCGATCATCAACAGCAGCGGTCCAGGGTGAGACTTTTCTCCCGGACAAATCTTCGTGTTGGCGGCTTTGCTGCGGGCCAATTAAGCAGCCATCTGGAGCACATCGAAAGCTTCGCCCTGGCCATCAGGTCAGATTTGGAAGTTTGAACTATCGGCCGATATCCGCGGAGACTTGATCTTCGACGGATTCGAGCCGCAGCCAAGCGTGCCGCACTGTTTCGATGGGCATGATCTAGCTCTGCAACCGAACAGTGCCCTGGAAGCCGCACCAGCATCCGCTCCGACCCTTAATCCGGAGCCAGATTCCCCGATCGAGGACGAGTGGTTGGACACCGCCTCGGGGGCTATAATCTCTACAACGATTGAGCTGAACTCCATCCCTGTACTTTGCGAAGACCTCGACTCCAGGGTGTCGGACTCCTCTCCGGACTCCGAACCCTCCGCGCCCCTGCCAATCGGATCCGATTGGGCGCCGGTCATGGAATTCATGTCCGCGGACATCTTTCAGCACTCGCCCTTTGGCGACATCCTGAATCACTAAAGTCTCTCTCTTTATCCGGATAGCCCTTGCCGGACTACGGTCAGGAAGGTTGGGATGCGGACGACGAAGAAATTCAGCGCCCACCCACCACCCACTTCGTAGCCACTCTCGAAAGCTTACACGACGTGCTCGATTTTGACTCCGAAGACATCGACGGTATGGACGACGATGTAGGAGACAACAATGAACCAGCACCTATAGGATGCTGGACAACCTCATCCCATGATGTATACATGGTGGATACACCTAAAGGAAATGAAGACGAGGAACAACGGGACGCTACGAAGGATAAATCCCTCGAAAAGCAGTCAAAACGGCAACGTAAACACCGGACAAAGTCCCGCCTCAACAAAGACCCAGCCATAGAGCAGGGTGAACCGGTGGACAACGAACAAGACCACTTGGATAAACAATCTGTCCCCGGCGAAGACAACAGTCCGGACGATCTCACGCCGGACAAACTATTGGAGCAAAATGACCTCCAGAAAAGGCTCGTCGCCACTGCACGTAGCCTGAAAAAGCAGAAGCGGAAGCTCAAAACAGCGGAAGATGGACTCAGGATCAGATGGAGCAAAGTATTCAACACCGCATGAACAAATCTGACGATAGTCGCCCGAACAAAACTACCAAAAAAAGCTCTGCCCGAATTGATGAGGAGGCCTTAGAGCCCCACAATTAAAAAGTAAGAAGGCCACCCGGTCGGATGGACGACCCCACGGCAAAAAGAGAGCAGCAAATGGCGCCGCACACAAGCCAATATGCGATCCGCATAAGGATTCACATCAAAAGGATGGCCCAGTTAGGTCCATCTATGGGCCAAGAAAGCAGGCTCGTCAAAGCAATGCAACACGCCAAAATTCGAAGATCACGGCACACCCAAATATAGGGCGCGCAGACACCCCTATGTTTCACCGATGAGGTCTTTGGATCATGAATTTCAGCGGGATTCAAACCCGTAAACATAGAGGCATCTGACGGAACAACAGACCACAGAGTGCGGATTGAGGATTACATCCTCCACATACACATGGATAGAGAGGCGATCTCACGCCATAAAATACCTACCCTTAAACACAAAGGGCCAGCTCGGCATTGGCTTAAAAGCCTCCCGAAAATACCATTGGAAGTGGGGAGAGCTCGAGGATGCATTTGGGCAAATTTTCAGGGGACTTATGTCCGCCCTCCGGATCTGAGCGATCTAAGTCACATAACTCAACAGCCGGAGAGTCAGCCGAAATTGCAGGAACAGGTTCCTTACTAAAAAGAACCAAATAGTCGACTGTCCGGACGCCGAAGCCTTAGCAGCTTTCAAACACAACGTCCGAGACGAATGGCTCGCCAGACACCTCGGCCAAGAAAAGCCAAGAACAATGGCCGCATTAACAAGCCTCATGACCCGCTTTTGCGCGGGAGAGGATAGCTGGCTAGCAAGGTGCAGCACCAGCGACCCAAGTACATCCGAAATTAGGGATGGAAATGGGAAACCACGGCGCAACAACGACCAGCGCGGATTAAAGGAACAGTCCAAAAACACGACAGTCGGCGCCGGATTCAAAAGCTCACGGCAGAACAACAAAAACTGCCCTTAAGGACAATAGCGATGAGCTATCAACTTCAACAAAATCTTGGACAAGATATGTCAAATCCAAAGTACTCGGGGAGGCACGCTAACCATAATCACAGAAATTGTTGGGTCTTCAAATAGTCCAAGCGGTGAGCGCCCGAACACAAGGGCTCGACACACCAAGTGAAGATGACGCGAGAACCACAAGCGAGCCCCGGAAAACAAAAACTTTCACACGGAGGTTAAAACAGTAAACTCACTTCACGTGATCAAAGGGAAAAAGCAGGCGGCGCCCACTAAAAAGCGCGCCGCTGCTGGTTGTCAAAACCAATCACCTTCGACCACTATTCCAAAAATATCCGGAACGCAGGATGGACTGCCTTGATATTGGATCCTATAATCGACGGATTCCAATTTACAAAGTCCTCATGGACGGCGGCAGTGACATAAACCTGATATATCAGAACACAATCCGCAGGATGGGGATAAACCCAACCAAAATTATTTGTAGCAACACCTCCTTTAAAGGAGTAATGCGAGCCCATATGCCCATTATGCGGGCTCCATACTGCTAGAAGGTGTGTTTGGTTCATCCGACAACTTCCGTCGCGAAAGGTTACTCTTCCATGTCGCCCTATTTAAAAGTAGCCATCAAGCACTATTGGGATGAAGCTTCGCCCGCTTTAGCATAATACCGCATTATGCATCTCTAACACTTAAAATGCCGGTCCACGCGGCATCATCTCGTTAAAAGGAAGTATTAAGTGTTACTCGAGCACGGAAGAACGGGAGACTGCCTTGACAGCCCCACAGCTATCCGGCTCTGCTAGGCAAAGAACCTGAATTGGTCATTCAAAACCCGGACACGGCTAGACGAGTCCGGCGCCTACTAGCGGCATACCCCCATACGAGGGGCCGCATGCATGTATAACAAGAGACAATAAAGCTCAATTTTATTCACTTCTTCGAACCGTACTCTGTTTATTTAATATTAAGTACATCTTTCATACGATCCTTTATCTTTTAAACTAAGTTCCTCTCTTTTACGAGATGAACAACGTGCTACACCCGTCGAGGATCACGCTGCTGCGGAGACAACGGAGCTTGAGGCGTGCAGTAGGGACCCGTTGCAAGGATTCTTTTCAGATTAAGACCCTGCGTAAACCTTTCTTCACTGTCTCTTGTTGATATACATCCCCCTGGTTCCTTAATATAACCGAGGAGGAGGCTGGTGCTTTGGCATTGGCCGCACCAGAATTTTTGCGCGTACCTGGCATTATTCTGCCCATTTTCATAAAGACCGAATACCTTAGGGAGTATTCGGCGTCTCGAGTTAGGCCTTATATGCATCAGCTCTGAATCATGTCTTTGTTCAAATGTTGGGTTGCCCGGCTCCTGTGTTTTGCTTCCTTACGTTCCGTTTTCACGGCTAACGCGGCACCAGGAGAACTCTGCGATTGTGCCCGGTTGGCGCGGCGAGCACCTCGATGAAAGCGAAAACTGATTGTCATGATATAGCGAGACTGGTCAACCACTCGATGACTCCTTTGGAATGTTTCGATTCCTCCGCATTAACGAAGGACGGTTTTCGGTCGAGGCACATCGCATTCCGAATTCGGGAGAGTGCGGTGCCCCCAGGGGCTATATAGTAGCCCCACCCTCGAACTCCTATGGCTAAGTGAAAGTGATAAAGCATTATAGTCCGGTTGCCTAGTTTGCTACGCTATCACCTCCTTAATAGGACCAAGACATTGGATTAAGTGTAAAAAAGCACTTTCTTTGCAAACACCCCCGCACTATGTGCATGGGGGCTGAAAGCCAAGGACTGCCATCTTTCAGGTTATATATACATATACATAAGCGGCCGCCTGAGGAGTAGTTAAGCTACTTGAACGCACAAGTATAAAAAGCCCTTATATTATATTAAAACATTGTTTTCACAAATCATACATGTCATTTAAACATAATATCCTTGAGCACTGCGTCTCTATTAAGCAGCGCCGACAGGACTTCTTCAAAGTAGTGCTCGGCGGTACTAAACTTCTGTCCGAATTTTGGGATGCAACGTCGGTGGCCTTCATCTGCCCGGTATGTCTTGACACGGGCGAGCCATCCGCGCTCCCTAAATACCGCCGACCGCTTCATTGCGTCGTCTGGCAGTACCGCACCAAGGAACTGCTGCACTAAACCAAAATAGCTCTTGGTGAGGTCCGCCCGACCACAAGTGAGTCAAGACATGCTTCATGGCAAATCCGGATAGTCGATTCAGCTCGGCCCATTGGCCAACTGATCGGTCGCGGCGAGAGGGCGCTCCGGACTATGGAATTGCGACAAATATAGCTCTTCCCTTGGTGCCCCTTACGGCCCGGAAGTGCTCAACAGCGTCTGCGGCGCTTCGCCGCCAAGTCGAGATAAGCATCCTCCGAACTCCACAACTTATCTAAGCGAGCATACTTTGGATCCGTATATTTCTCCGCAGCAGAAATGGTTTTCCAGCCGCAATTGCCCCAGCCTGACTCAGCTCCTCCTTGGCAGCTCTCAAAGCCGACTGGGCATTCCTGGATTCGGCGGCGGCCTTTTTTAGGCCCTCTTGTTCCACTTGACGTTCTTTTTCAAGAACCTCACAGGGATATGTAGTATTCCTCAACTTTTTGGCCATATCGGCCATCTCCTCTTTGCTTCGGCAGTGAGCAGCCCGTTTAGCTTCTAGCTCTTCGGCCGCCTTTAAAGCGGCCGTATTACTAATTCTGGCTTGCTCTTTCGCTCGGGCGAGTTCTGCCCGCAGCTCTTCCACGGCAGCGGCACCATCTGCATTAAGCATACAAATAGTAAGACATGGGCGTCAAGCTCCCTTACCAAGTGTCCGCATAGAAGTCACATACCTTGTGACTCGTCAAACCGTTTATTGACCAGCGCGATGTCCGCATCCGCCTCGTCAAGTTGCCGCTTTAGTTCGGCATATCCATCAGTCCGGCTGGCCTCCGGACGCCCGCCACCTGTTTAGGAGCGGCGATATGTTAAAACTGATAATTTGATCCTCGGCACGTCGTCAATTTTGACAACATACCGAGTCTCAGGGGCTACTATCTATACATGGCGCATTTTATATGCATAACTGTTAGAAGGTACATTATTTTTGCGTACCTCAAACCCCGTCGATAAGCTTACGGCGGCTTCGTGTAATCCGCTCTCCGCGGATGCAATTCTTTCAATCACCGTACCCATTAGAAAGCACGGTGATCTTACGAGATAACCGCTTCGCCCGAGCAGATCATTCAGCTCCTCCGACCGCACACCACTTGGCGCGGACCTTCCGGCCCGCCCGGACATGGGGAACCCTCGCGGCGACACCTCCGGGTCGTCCGCTTCACATGAGGGTGCGACAGGTGGAGGCGTTTTGCTCTCCATCATCTCCGGAAGAAGATCCCCCGAAGGCGAGCTCTGCTGAGAAGGGCTGAGGTCCGAACTACAAGGTACAATTTGGTTATCTTCATAAATAAATACTGAGGATGTTCCTCATTTACAAGACCCTTATTTTTTACTTACGGCTCATTTGGAGGCTGATCCCTTGGGGAAATAGTGCGGCTGGGTTACTTCCCAGCGCCGGACTCTCCGACGAAGATTCCCTTCCCCTCTTTGAGGCCTTGACCTCCGGATCTTCCGAAGCAGTCCTCTTCTCTCCTCGAAAGGCAGGACTTTTAATCCCTCCTTCCTTGATAGCCTCCTTCATGGAGGCAGTCGCTTCCCCGCTCCCCCCTTCGCCTTCTTCAAAAGGCGCGACCTTCAACATCTTGGTCAGCATGGGATCCGGCGTGGTCTCCGGGAGGGGAGCCGGACACCTTATTAACTTTGCCTTGGCTATCCACTCCTGTTCAAGAAACGGCTCCTTTAAAGGGCATATATATAAAATAAATGAATGAATAGCTTGTCCGGTTACAGGACAACTTACATTGAGTATCTGGGCGATTGCAGCTTAGTCCTGCGTCCTCGGTCAAATCCGGACACTTCTCTTGTGATTCGAAGAACAGTTTATACATCTCCACGGGCGTCGTGCCCATAAAATTTTGGAGAGCTCGTGGTCCCTCCGGATTGAATTCCCACAGGCGGAGGGGGCGACGTTTGCAGGGCTGAAGGCGTCGGATCACCATAACCTGCGCCACTGCAACCAGATTGATCCCTCTTTCCTGGTGGTCCCGAATGCGGCCCTACAGCAGGGGAACGTCCTTGGACGGCCCCTAGTCGATCCCCTTGTTGACCCATGATGCCAGCCGCTGTGGTGGACCTGAGCGGAAGGCAGGGAGCGCCGCCCATTTGGTGCCCCTGGGAGTGGTGATATAAAACCACTCCCGTTGCCACAAACCAAGCTCCTCTTGAAAAGAGCCCTCGGGCCACGGAGCATCAGCACATTTTCTTATGACCGCCCCTCCGCACTCTGCTTGTTGCCCCTTGATCATCTTTGGCTCCACCTTGAAGGTCTTGAGCCACAATCCAAAGTGGGGGGTAATATGGAGGAAGGCCTCACATACGACAATGAATGACGAGATATGGTGGATGGACTCTAGATTCAAGTCATGGAAATCAAGCCCATAATAAAACATGAGCCCCCGCACAAAGGGATCCGTCGAGAAGCCTAAACCCCGACGGAAGTGAGACACGAACACCACTTTCTCGTCGGGCTCGGGAGTGGGAATGACCTGCCCTGGGGCAGGTAGCCTATGCGAGATCTCACCGGTTAGATACCTGGCGTCTCGCAGCTTTAGCACCTCTTCTTCTGTGACGGAGGAAGACATCGATCGGCCGTGCTGGTCGGAGCCGGACATCGTCGAAGGTCCGAAGCGCCTGAATCTGAAGCTTTGGGTGTTGGAACTCTAAGCGCGAGGCGAACTCGATAGAGGGTGTAAAAAGGAGAGGGCCTTGGTTGGATACCAAGAGCCCACCCCGTGGTCGACTAAGACTCGCCTTTGATAGAGGAGGCGTGCCAACGGGCATGGTTGGGTTCCCCACGTCCGCATTGATGAGAATCCCGGGATAAGGGGCACGATCTATGCTTTAATAAGGCGTGCCAAGGAAACCGCCTCGCTAAACACGCTGAGGTGGAACAGTAAAAAACGATTCATATAAAGGCCTGGCCGTGGTGTGATGTCACGCCGCGGAATCGTCAGCAGATATGTGCAAAATTATTCTCTCTCGGTGTTATGTGGAACTTGTTTTGCGAGCGGACACTATCCTTGATTCAAAACCTTCTATGAAGTATTGGAGGAGGAACCGCCTCGCAATGCGAAGACAAAACAGCGTGCGGACTCGTCGTAATTGAAGCCTAGTTCAGGAGCTCTTGAGGAGTCCGGACTAGGGGTGTCCGGATAGCGGACTATCATCACGGCCGGACTCCAAGACTATGAAGATACAAGATTGAAGACTTCGTCCCGTGTCCGGATGGGACTTTCCTTGGCGTGAAAGGCAAGCTTGGCGTCTGGATATGTAGATCTCCTACCATTGTAACCGACTCTGTGTAACCCTAACCTATCCGGTGTCTCTATAAACCGGAGGGTTTTAGTCCGTAGGACGAACAACAATCATACCATAGGCTAGCTTCTAGGGTTTAGCCTCGTCGATCTCGTGGTAGATCTACTCTTGTACTACCCATATCATCAATATTAATCAAGCGGGGTAGGGTATTACCTCCATCGAGAGGGCCGAACCTGGGTAAAACATCGTGTCCCTTGTCTCCTGTTACCATCCACCTAGACGCACAGTTCGGGACCCCCTACCCGAGATCCACCGATTTTGACACCGACAACGATATTTCGTATCAGGTGATATTTCCGATCTATGTGTCTGACCTTGTGGTGATTCCTCGGCTCCTTGGCTTGTGCGATGGCACCAGAATTATCACAATAAAGTGTTGGGGAACGTAGTAATTTCGAAAATTTTCCTACGAACACGCAAGACCATGGTGATGGCATAGCAGCGAGAGGGAGAGTGTCCGTCCACGTACCCTCGTGAGACCGAAAGCGAGGCGTTATAACAACGCGTTGATGTAGTAAATGCGTCTTCACGATCCGACCGATCCAAGCACCGAGCGTCACGGCACCTCCGAGTTCTGCACACGTTCAGCTCGATGGCGATCCCGGACTCGATCCAGCAAAGTATCGGGGATGAGTTCCGTCGACGCGACGGCGTGGTGGCGATGTTGATGCTCCACCGACGCAGGGCTTCGCCTAAGCTCAGCGATGATATGACTTCTCCGGCGCGGGGCTTCGCCTAAGCTCTCTGACGATATGACCGAAGTGGAATATGGTGGAAGGGCACCGCACACAGCTAAGGGCGATCCGTAGATCAACTTGTGTGTTCTAGGGTGCCCCTGCCCCCCGTATATAAAGGAGCCAAGGGGAGGTGGCGGCCAAGGAGGAGGCGCACAAGGAGTCCTACTCATCGGGAGTAGGATTCCCCTCAATCCTAGTTGGATTAGGATTCCGGAGGGAAAGAGAGAGGGGCGGCCACCTTTCCTAGTCCTAATAGGACTAGGGAAGGCGCAGCGCCACCTAGGGCTGGCCCTTTCTCCTTTCCACCAAGGCCCACTATGGCCCATGTAGTTCCGGGGGTTCGGTAACCTCCGGTACTCCGATAAATTCGATTTCACTCGGAACACTTCCGATGTCCAAATGTAGGCTTCAATATATCAATCTTTATGTCTCGACCATTTGAGACTCCTCGTCATATCCGTGATCACATCCGGGACTCGAACAACCTTGATTGCATCAATACTTATAAACTCATAATGAGCTGTCATCGAAGCGTTAAGCGTGCGGACCCTACGGGTTCGAGAACTATGTAGACATGACCTAGAACCATTCTTGGTCAATAACCAATAGCGGAACCTGGATGCCCATATTGGTTCCTACATATTCTCGAAGATCTTTATCGGTCAAACCGCATAACGACATCGTTGTTCCTTTGTCATCGGTATGTTACTTACCCGAGATTCGATCGTCGGTATCAATACCTAGTTCAATCTCGTTACGGTAAGTCTCTTTACTCGTTTAAGTAATACATCATCTCACAACTAACTCATTAGTTGTAATGCTTACAAGGCTTAAGTGATGTGTATCACCGAGAAGGCCTAGAGATACCTCTCCGACAATCGGAGTGACAAAACCTAATCTCGAAATCGCCAACCCAACAAGTACCTTTGGAGACACCTGTAGTACTCCTTTATAATCACCCGATTCGTTGTGACGTTTGGTAGTACCAAAGTGTTCCTCCGTAAAGCAGGAGTTGCATAATCTCATAGTTACAGGAACATGTATGGGTCATGAAGAAAGCATTAACAACATACTAAGCGATCAAGTGTTAAGCTAACGGAATGGGTCATGTCAATCACATCATTCTCCTAATGATGTGATCCCATTAATCAAATGACAACACATGTCTATGGTTAGGAAACATAACCATCTTTGATTAATGAGCTAGTCTTGTAGAGGCATACTAGTGACTATCTGTTTGTCTATGTATTCACACATGTATTATGTTTCCGGTTAATACAATTCTAGCATGAATAATAAACATTTATCATGGTATAAGGAAATAAATAATAACTTTATTATTGCCTCTAGGGCATATTTCCTTGATCTCCCACTTGCACTAGAGTCAATAATCTAGATTACATAGTAATGATTCTAACACCCATGGAGTCTTGGTGCTGATCATGTTTTGCTCGTGGAAGAGGCTTAGTCAGCGGATCTGCAACATTCAGATCCGTATGTATTTTGCAAATCTCTATGTCTCCCACTTGGACTTGGTCCCGAATGGAATTAAGCGTCTCTTGATATGCTTGGTCCTCTTGTGAAATCTGGATTCCTTTGCCAAGGCAATTGCACGATATTGTCACGGAAGATCTTCATCGGTCCCGATGCACTAGGTATGACACCTAGATCGAAATGAACTCTTTCATCCAGACTCCTTCATTTGCTGCTACGAAGCAGCTATGTACTCCGCTTCACATGTAGATCCCGCCACGGCGCTTTGTTTAGAACTGCACCAACCGACAGCTCCACCGTTTAATAAAAACACGTATCCGGTTTGCGATTTAGAATCGTCCGGATCAGTGTCAAAACTTACATCGGCGTAACCATTTACGATTAGCTCTTTGTCACCTCCATATCGAGAAACATATCCTTAGTCCTTTTAAGGTATTTCGGGATGTTCTTGACCGCTGTCCGATGATCCACTCTGGATTACTTTGGTACCTTCCTGCCAAGCTTACAGCTAAGCATCGTCAGTCTGGTACACATCATTGCATACATGATAGAGCCTATGGCTGAAGCATAGGAACATCTTTCATTTCTCTCTATCTTCTGCTTTGTGGTCGGGCATTGAGTCGACTCAATCTTACACCTTATGTACAGGTAAAAACCTTTCTTTGCACGATCCATTTTGAACTTTTTCAAAACTTTATCAAGGTATGTGCTTTGTGAAAGTCCAATTAAGCGTCTTGATCTATCTCTATAGATCTTGATGCCCAATATGTAAGCAGCTTCACCGAGGTCTTTCATTGAAAACTTTTATTCAAGTATCCTTTTATGCTATCCAGAAATTCTATATCATTTCCAATCAATAATATGTCGTCCACATATAATATTAGAAATGCTCTGAGCTCCCACTCACTTTCTTGTAAATCTGAGGCTTCTCCAAAAGTCTGTATAAACCCATATGCTTTGATCACACTATCAAAGCGTTTATTCCAACTCCGAGAGGCTTGCACAGACCATAAATTGATCGTTGGAGCTTGCACACTTTGTTAGTACCCTTTGGATCGACAAAACCTTCTGGTTGCATCATATACAACTCTTCTTCTAGAAATCCATTCAAGAATGCAGTTTTACATCCATTTGCCAAATTTCATAATCATAAAATGCGGCAATTGCTAACATGATTCGGACAGACTTAAGCATCGCTACGGGTGAGAAAGTCTCATCGTAGTCAACCCCTTGAACTTGTCGAAAACCTTTCGCAACAAGTCGAGCTTTGTAGACAGTTACATTACCATCGGCGTCAGTCTTCTTCTTAAAGATCCATTTATTTTCAATGGCTTGCCGATCATCGGGCAAGTCAACCAAAGTCCATACTTTGTTCTCATACATGGATCCCATCTCAGATTTCATGGCTTCCAGCCATTTTGCGGAATCTGGGCTCACCATCGCTTCTTCATAGTTTGTAGGTTCGCCATGGTCAAGTAACATGACTTCCAGAATAAGATTACCGTACCACTCTGGTGCGTATTTTACTCTGGTTGACCTACGAGGTTCAATAGTAACTTGATCTGAAGCTTCATGATCATCATCATTAGTTTCCTCACTAATTGGTGTAGTTGTCACAGGAACCATTTCTTGTGATGAACTACTTTCAATAAGGGAGCAGATACGATTATCTCATCAAGTTCTACTTTCCTCCCACTCACTTCTTTCGAGAGAAACTCCTTCTCTAGAAAGGATCCGAATTTAGCAACGAAAATCTTGCCTTCAGATTTGTGATAGAAGGTGTACCCAACAGTCTCCTTTGGGTATCCTATGAAGACACATTTTTCCGATTTGGGTTCGAGCTTATCTGGTTGAAGTTTCTTTACATAAGCATCGCAGCCCCAAACTTTAAGAAGCGACAACTTTGGTTTCTTGCCAAACCACAGTTCATAAGGCGTCGTCTCAGCGGATTTTGACGGTGTCCTATTTAACGTGAATGCGGCCGTCTCTAAAGCATAACCCCAAAGCGATAGCGGTAAATCGAAATAGACATCATAGATCGCACCATATCTAGTAAAGTACGATTCTGACGTTCGGACACACCATTTCTCTGTGGTGTTCGGGTGGCGTGAGTTGCGAAACTATTCCACATTGTTTCAAATGTAAACCAAACTCGTAACTCAAATATTCTCCTCCACGATCAGATCGTAGAAACTTTATTTTCTTGTTACGATGATTTTCCACTTCACTCTGAAATTCTTTGAACTTTTCAAATGTTTCAGATTTGTGTTTCATTAAGTAGATATACCCATATCTGCTCAAATCATCTGTGAAGGTGAGAAAATAACGATACCATCCGCGTGCCTCAACATTCATTGGACCACAAACATCGGTATGTATGATTTCCAACAAATCAGTTGCTCGCTCCATAGTTCGGAGAAGCGGCGTTTTGGTCATCTTGCCCATGAGGCACGGTTACATAAGTACCAAGTGATTCATAATCAAGTGATTCGAAGCCCATCGGTATGGAGTTTCTTCATGCGTTTTACACGATATGACCTAAGCGGCGGTGCCACAAATAAGTTGCACTATCATTATCAACTCTGCATCTTTTGGCTTCAACATTATGAATATGTGTATCACTACTATCGAGATTCAACAAGAATAGACCATTCTTCAAGGGTGCATGACCATAAAGATATTACTCATATAAATAGAACAACCATTATTCTCTCGATTTAAATGAATAACCGTCTCGCATTAAACAAGATCCAGATATAATGTTCATGCTCAACGCGGCACCAAATAACAATTATTTAGGTCTAAAACTAATCCGAAGGTAGATGTAGAGGTAGCGTGCCGACCGCGATCACATTGACTTTGGAACCATTTCCCACGCATCGTCACCTCGTCCTTTGCCAATCTTTCGTCTATTCCGTAGTCCCTGTTTGAGTTGCAAATATTAGCAAGTAACCGGTATCAAATACCCAGTGCTACTACGAGCTCTAGTAAGGTACACATCAATAACATGTATATCACATATACCTTTGTTCACCTTGCCATCCTTCTTATCCGCCAAATACTTGGGGCAGTTCCGCTTCGATGTCGATCTGCTTGCGGTAAAACACTCAGTTTAGGCTTAGGTCCAGACTTGGGTTTCTTCTCTTGATCAGCAACTTTCTTGCTGTTCTTTTTGAAGTTTCCTTCTTCTTCCCTTTGCCCTTTTCTTGAAACTAGTGGTCTTGTTGACCATCAACACTTGATGCTCTTTTTTGATTTCTACCTCCATGCTTTTAGCATCGCGAAGAGCTCGAGAATTGTCTTAGTCATCCTTGCATATTATAGTTCATCACGAAGCTCTTGTAGCTTGGTGGCGTGATTGGAGAATTCATCAATGACACTATCATCCGGAAGATTAACTCCAGCTGAATTAAGTGATTGTTATACCAGACATTTTGAGTATGTGCTCACTGACAGAACTATTCTCCTCCATCTTGCAGCTATAGAACTTATTGGAGACTTCATATCTCTCAATCCGGGCATTTGCTTGAAATATTAACTTCAACTCTGGAACATCTCATATGCTCCATGACGTTCAAAAGCGTCGTTGAAGACCGGTTCTAAGCCGTAAAGCATGGCACACTGAACTATTGAGTAGTCATCAGCTTTGCTTTGCCGACGTTCACAACTTCGGCTCAGCTCTGCAGCAGGCCTATCACCCAGCGGTGCTTCTAGGGCGTAATTTTTACGTGCAGCAATGAGGATAATCCTCAAATTACGGACCCAGTCCGTGTAATTGCTACCATCATCTTTCAACTTTGCTTTCTCAAAAGCGCATTAAAATTCAACGGAACAACAGCACGAGCCATCTATCTACGAAACATAGACAAGCAAAATACTATCGGTACTAAGTTCATGATAAATTTAAGTTCAATTAATCATATTAAAAACTCCCACTTAGGCGGACATCTCTCTAGTCATCTAAGTGATCACGTGATCCAAATCAACTAAACCATGTCCGATCATCACGTGAGATGGAGTAGTTTCAATGGTGAACATCACTATGTTGATCATATCTACTATATGATTCACGTTCGACCTTTCGGTCTCCGTGTTCGAGGCCATATCTGTTATATGCTAGGCTCGTCAAGTTTAACCTGAGTATTCGCGTGTGCAACTGTTTTGCACCGTTGTAGATGGACGTAGAACTTATCACACCCGATCATCACGTGGTGTGCGGGTACTCTGAACTTTGGCAGCGGTGCATACTCGGGAGAACACTTCTTGATAATTTTAGTGAGAGATCATCTTATAATGCTACCGTCAATCAAAGCAAGATAAGATGCATAAAGGATAAACATCACATGCAATCAATATAAGTGATATGATATGGTCATCATCATCTTGTGCTTGTGATCTCCATCTCCAAGCACCGTCATGATCACCATCGTCACCGGCGCGACACCTTGATCTCCATCGTAGCATCGTTGTCGTCTCGCCAACTATTGCTTCTCGACTATCGCTACTCCTTAGTGATAAAGTAAAGCAATTACATGGCGTTGCATTTCATACAATAAGCGACAACCATATGGCTCCTGCCGATTGCCGATAACTTCGGTTACAAAACATGATCATCTCATACAATAAAATATAGCATCACGTCTTGACCATATCACATCACAACATGCCCTGCAAAAACAAGTTAGGCGTCCTCTACTTTGTTGTTGCAAGTTTTACGTGGCTGCTACGGGCTGAGCAAGAACCGTTCTTACCTACGCATCAAAACCACAGCGATAGTTTGTCAAATAGACTCCGTTTAACCTTCTCAAGGACCGGGCGTAGTCATACTCGGTTCAACTAAAGTGAGAGAGATGACACCCGCTGGTCACCTTTAAGCAACGAAAGTGCTCGGGCGGTGAAACCAGTCTCGCGTAAGCGTCACGCGTAATGTCGGTCCGGGCGCTTCATCTCACAATACCGCTGAACCAAAGTATGACATGCTGGTAGGCAGTATGACTTGTATCGCCCACAACTCACTTGTGTTCTACTCGTGCATATGACATCAACGCATAAAACCAGGCTCGGATGCCCTTTGTTGGGGAACGTAGTAATTTCAAAATTTTCCTACGAACACGCAAGACCATGGTGATGGCATAGCAACGAGAGGGAGAGTGTCCGCCCACGTACCCTCGTGGAAAGCGGAAGCGTTATAACAACGCGGTTGATGTAGTCGTACGTCTTCACGATCCGACCGATCCAAGCACCGAACGTACGGCACCTCCGAGTTCTGCACACGTTCAGCTCGATGACGATCCCCGGACTCCGATCCAGCAAAGTGTCGGGGATGAGTTCCGTCGGCACGACGGCGTGGTGACGATGTTGATGCTCCACCGGCGCAGGGCTTCGCCTAAGCTCATGACGATATGACTTCTCCGCGCAGGGCTTCGCCTAAGCTCTCTGACGATATGACCGAAGTGGAATATGGTGGAAGGGGCACCGACACGGCTAAGGAACGATCCGTAGATCAACTTGTGTGTTCTAGGGTGCCCCTGCCCCGTATATAAAGGAGCCAAGGGGAGGGGCGGCCAAGGAGGAGGCGCCACTGAGGAGTCCTACTCCCCAGGAGTAGGATTCCCCCAATCCTAGTTGGATTAGGATTCTGGAGGGGAAAGAGAGAGAGGGGGGCCCACCTTTCCTAGTCCTAATAGGACTAGGGGGGGGGGGCGGCCACCTAGGGCTGGCCCTTTCTCCTTTCCACCAAGGCCCACTATGGCCCATGTAGTTCCCGGGGTTCCGTAACCTCCGGTACTCAATAAATTCGATTTCACTCGGAACACTTCCGATGTCCAAATGTAGGCTTCAATATATCAATCTTTATGTCTCGACCATTTCGAGACTCCTCGTCATATCCGTGATCACATCCGGGACTCGAACAACCTTGGTGCATCAATACTTATAAACTCATAATGAACATCGCCGAAAGTTAAGCGTGCGGACCCTACGGGTTCGAGAACTATGTAGACATGACCTAGAACCATTCTCGGTCAATAACCAATAGCGGAACCTGGATGCCCATATTGGTTCCTACATATTCTCGAAGATCTTTATCGGTCAAACCGCATAACGACATACATTGTTCCCTTTGTCATCGGTATGTTACTTAACCGAGATTCGATCGTCGGTATCAATACCTAGTTCAATCTCGTTACGGTAAGTCTCTTTACTCGTTCCGTAATACATCATCTCACAACTAACTCATTAGTTGTAATGCTTGCAAGGCTTAAGTGATGTGTATCACCGAGAAGGCCTAGAGATACCTCTCGACAATCGGAGTGACAAAACCTAATCTCGAAATCGCCAACCCAACAAGTACCTTTGGAGACACCTGTAGTACTCCTTTATAATCACCCAGACTCTTTGGAATCAGCTACTTTGCCATCTCGCCAGATCTTTGCCGTCGCTAGCGGACGGCAAATAACTCTTTGCCATCAGCTACACAAAAGCGGACGGCAAAGAAGCGGGTGATGGCAAAGACCAAGGTTACCATTGCCAGTTCTTTGCCGTCGCTCGCGGCAAGAAAAATCTGCCGTCTGCTAGCGGACGGCAAAGAGGAGGGCCCCACCGACGAGTTGCAAAAAAAAAAACCTAACGGGGCCCTCTTTGCCGTCCGCTAGCGGACGGCAAAGAGCTTCTGGCGGACGGCAAAGGGTGGCGGACGGCAAGAGGGAGGCCCCATGCGTTAACGCGCCCCCCCCTCTCTCTCTTTCTCTCCCACCTCTGCGTGCCCTTCGCACCACCACCGCCGCCGCCCCCCTTGCCCGTCGCCCCACCACCCGCGCCACCAGCGCCCCCTCCCTTGCCCCGCCGCCTGCCGTCTGGCGCCACCCGCCTCCCGGCGCCCGGCACCTCGCGCCCGCCGCCCGGCCGGGCAGCGCCCGCCGCCCGAACCGCCCGCCCCCCTCCTCCGCCGCCCAGCCGCAAGCCCCCCTCCTCCACCCTCGCTGCCACCAGGCCCCCCGCTTGCTGCCCCGGTGAGTTCTTCTTCTTCTTTTTTTCTTTTTCTGTTTTTTAGTTTTAGGTTTATGTTTAGTTTTAGGTTTATAGGTTTAGTTTTAGTTTAGTATTAGGTTTATAGGTTTAGTTTTAGTTTAGTATTAGGTTTAGATTTAGTTTAGTATAAGAAGAAGAAAAGAGAGGAGAGGAGGAGAAGAAGAAGAGGAAAAAGGAAAGGAGGAAGAAGAAGAAGAAGAAGAAGAAGAAGAAGAAGAAGAAGAAGAAGGAAAAAAAGGAAGAAAAGGAAAAGGAGGAAGAAGAAGAAAAGGAAAAAGGAAGAAAAGGAAAAGGAAGAAGAAGAAGAAGACACCCCGACCCGAGACCCGACCCGACCCCGACCCGACCCGACACTCCCCCAGACCCGACCCGACACCCGACACGACAGGCCCGACCCGACACCCGACCCGACCCGACCCGACCGACGACACGGTACGGACCCGACCCGGCACCCGACACGACACCCGACCCAGAGACCCGGACCCGACCCGAGACCCCGACCCGACACCCCGACCCGACCCGACCCCGACCCCGACACCCCGACGACCCGACCCGACCCCCGACACCCGACCCGACCCGACCCGACACCCGACCCGACCCCGACCCGACCACGGTACCGGACCCCGACCCGCACCCGACACGACACCCCGACCCCGAGACCCCCGGCCCACCCCGAGACCCGGCCAGACACCCCGACCCGACCCGACCCCGACCTGAAACAGCACCCGACCCGACCACGGCACCCCGACACCGACAGGACACCCGACCACCGACACCTCCGAAAAGGTGTTCTTTGGCCTTCGAGGCCGGCGGGGTCATATATATATTTGTGAATTATTAGTTAGGTCATATATTTTCGATTTTGCTATGAAAAACATCATATATAATTGTGTTGATCGTGTAGTTTTAATTGTGCAGTTGTTTCATCGCTGCGAGGTTTGGTGTTCGACGACCTCGCCGTGTGTTTGTGAGCTCGCCCCTTCGTTCGTGGGTGAGCACAAATGACAACTCCTCCTCCCCATTAATTATTTGATCTATTCCGATGAAACTTGATAGCTAGCTATATATGTGTCTTGAATCATCGATATCGTAACCAATATGTGTCTCCCGTTAAAGCGTCATAGTTATAAATATGCATGCATTTGCATATTTATAACCTTGATTCTTCAATTGTCCAACGCTATCCATGGACAGCCAGTATGTGTAGATTGGGTTCGTTTTCCCATATGCTTTGCTCCGGATCCGGCGCATATATTTAAATCGATTGCCTCCCTGTTGTTCTCCGGTTACACATCCTCTGCTTATTGCGAGAGGCGTGTATCGGGAGAACGGCGGGAGGTGCTGCCAAATTTTGCGTCGGATCCGAGCATAGCATGGGAAAATGAACCCAATCTACATACACGGGTGAGATTAGGACCTATCATTACCTATTAGAGTGTAGGTTGCATGGACGTAATAAAATTGACAAAGTAGATCAAGCTGATGAATATATACATGGTGAATTACATATATAATTGTTGTGTGTCCAGTAGCTCGAAAGTCAAGATGAGTGACCGTGCTTGGATGTATACGGTCACACTGGTCGAGAACAAATGGAGCGCTGAATGGTTCACAAAAACTAAGGGGTTTGTGCAAGCCGCATTTGCAAATGGCCAAAAGAAAACCTGGTGCCCTGTTTCCGGTGCGGCAATTGGGAAAAGAAGGCAGAGGCTGAAATGGGCAAACACCTGCAGAAGAGTGGTTTTACGCCCGATTATATGGTGTGGACATTTCATGGTGAGTCTGCCCAACATGACCGAGCTGAGGTGGATCGTAAATCGCACCGGCGAGCATGGTACCGGATGGAAAACATGGTGCAAGGCTATGATGATGCTCGGGATTGGACGAGGAGATGGAGGAATCTGCAAAGGCCTTCAATGAAATGTTGGAGTCTTGAAACGTCCGCTCCACGAGCACCTTGAGCTTTGTCGGTTGGATGTCATCTCACAAGTAATGGCTCAAGGCTCAGTTCAACTTGGGCAGAGAATGCTATGGCGCAATTATGACAAGATTTGGACGCTTTCTACCCAAAGGCCATGTAATGCCTGCAAACCTGTACCGGTCGGACAAAATCCTCCGTGCAATGAAGATGCCCTATGAGAAGATACATGCACGTGAGAAAGGATGTGCCTTATTTAGGCTTGACTATGCGGACTTGAACTATTGTCCCATTTGCAAGTCTTCCGGTATATTGTGGTAGACAACGGTATGGGTGAGAAGACATGAGACCAAAATCCCGTTAGTGTTCTTGGTATATGCCAATCGTACCAAGACTTCAGCGTCTTTTCATGGTGAAGAGGCGGCCGACATGATGACATGGCACAAAACAGGCAAAAGAACCAAACTAGATGCGGATGGGAATCGATGATGGTACACACATCGGATGGTGTTGCGTGGAAAAAGTTTGATGAATTACATCTTGACAAAGCGGCAGATCCGAGGCATCCTCGAGTCGGCATCGGCACGGATGGGTTCGATGTGTTTGGTATGGCGGCAGCCCAATACAGTTGTTGGCCCGTATTTGTCTTTCCACTCAATCTCCCCGGACAGATTATGCAAAGAAAGAACATTTTCTGGCGTTGATAATTCCAGGACCCAACTATCCGGGCAAAATATGAATGTGTACATGCAGCCGCAGGATGAATTGCAAGAAGCCTGGGATAATGGGTTCAAGACATCTGACGCCTTTAGCAAAGCGGAACTTCATAATGCGTTATGCGGTACATGTACTCGACGATGACTTGCGGCGTATCGCTATTCGTTGGCTGGTGTGTGCATGGAAGGTTCCGTGCCCCACATGCAAGGGAGCTCTTGAGTTTCGTATTTCGGGCGGTCGCAAGTTTTCTTGCTTCGACATGCATAGACAGTTCTGGATCCTCGCCATAAGTTCAGGAAAGACAAGAAGAACTTCATCGTGGGTAGAGTTGTCAAAACTCGCACCACCTGCATTGACAGCCAGCAGACCCTGGATCGGTTAAGCGCTCTCGAGCAGATCCACAACGTCCGTGGTACTTCAAGGGTATAATACTAAGCAGCGTGGACTCACAAAACATGCTTATGGGATCTGCCTTACTTCAAAGACCTCCTTTGCCCACACAACATCGACGTGATGCTGCTCGAGAAGAATATCGCCGAGGCACTTTTTGGTACATTGTTCGGCATAGATGGGAAGTCAAAGGATAATACTAAGGCTAGAGTCGATCTGGAGGCGCTATGTGATAGGCCGTTACAAAACATGAAAGAACCGAAGGAAAGCAGAATCTGGACGAAGCCAAAGGCATGGTTCAATCTTGGAAGGCCAGCTATGAGGGAAATTCTCTTGTGGGTGCAACAGCAGTTGATGTTCCCGATGGGTATGCAGCGAATCTAAAGAGGGGCGAATCTTGATAAATGAAGATATTTGGTCTCAAGAGTCATGATTGGCACATATGGATTGGCGGGTAATGCGGTGATGTTGCGTGGCTTCATCCACGAGGATGAATGGCTAATCTTGGCAGAACTCAGCTATTTCTTCCGTGTTCTTTGTGCGAAAGAACTATCGCTGGCGTGCTAGAAGAAATGGAAGAGTTGGCGCGGAGTTGATCTGCAAGTTAGAGAAGATCTTTCCACGGGCTTCTTTAATCCAATGCAGCATTTGATTTTGCATCTCCCGACCGAGGCAAGATTGGGGGCCGTGCAAAATCGTTGGTGCTACCTAAGCGAGAGAATGCTGAAGGCGCCGACAAAATGTAAAAATAAGCGTAGAATTGAAGCATCGATGGCTGAGGCATTCATCACGAGGAGGCGACAAACTTCGTAACAGCGCACTCTGAAGCCAAAATCGTCATTTGCATAATCCGAAGCCTCGGTACAATCTTGACGAGCCTAAAAAGGTGGATCAACCTCAGCCTATTCAAAGGGAATCTCGCACCAGCTAGTGTTTCACATCCGGTATCTTTGAATAACGAAGAATGGCGGACCATTTCGTTGTATATCTTCAACAACTGATAGAAGTGCGGCCGTACATCGAGTAAGTTCTCGGTACATTGTTTCGCAACTTCTATTTCCTTTGAACTACTCTTATTCTGGATATGTCATACGATCGATCGTCGCCATATTCTCGTATGGGCGGAGATCCAAAAGGATTCCGTCGAAGAGTATGAGCTTCTCATAAAGCAAGGAGGTGGCTATCCGGTTTCATCTCTTGGTTCAAACAAGCGGTAATTTCTATTAGACAATTTCATTTCATTTGCTAATTTGTGCATAATGCAACAATCCTTTCATATTAAACTTGTAGGCTAATTCAGAGTCTATGGACGCGAATTGAGACAAATCGCTAATGGTTTTGACTATAAGGTCCGTTCATTTGACAAGTACGACATCAATGGGTATCGCTTTCGTACCTATGGCAAAGAGCTATCTATAGCCGACCGAAAGTCAACAAATTGTTGTGTATCTGCTATCGGCGAAGGAGGTACCGAGTATTATGGGAGAGTTGAAGCAATTTATGAACTTCTGTTCTATGGTGAAAACCCACCGAATGTCGTAGTCTTCAAATGTTATTGGTTTCAGCGAAGGAGACTAGAAGGACTCATGAACATGTAGGGCTAGTTGAAATCAACCAAAGCACTCATTTAGATGTTCTGATGTCTATATTATGGCTCAACAGGCGACCCAAGTATTCTATCTACCGTGGGCCTGCCAAACTAATCCAAATCTGAAAGGTTGGGATGTCGTTTATGAAGTGCCGCCACGTGCTAGACTTTCTCCCCCAAAGGAAGAGGATTATGAACCTCACATTAACCTGACACATATGAAGGAGAATTCTTCCAAGAGACACGTCTTTCAAAAAGCGTTTCAAGAACCGCTATACTTCACCCCAAAACATTGAAGTAGACAGCGACAATGAATCCGACATCACCCGGAGGAGGAACAAGAAGAGCCGGAACAAGAAGAGGTTCTTTGCTGCGGATGACCTGTCAATGCTTGACCGATTACGTCAAGGTGGCCTTGCACATGTTGATGCCAATAACTAATGCGTTGGCCTTGTCATGCTGCAGAGGTTGGGACCACCATCATAGTGTCCGCCGGCCCAACTCCGTCCTTGGAGTTCTTTTAAGCAAAACTTCCCGGGTTTGTCACGTTGCACGGTGAGGGTCGGCTTCCGAGCTTGGATTGAGCTGGGAGCACTACGTGGCTGCCCGGCCCGCCGGATGAGATTATCGGCGGTGTGTGGTAATGCGACGAGAGGGCGAATATGGTGATCGAGAAAGTTACGGGTAATTTCTCCTACACATTTAAAAATCTTCAACTAGCTAGTTATTAATTGTACTAATCAATATTGTCTCATTTGATTGCAGACATTCTACAGGTGTGAGGAGGGATACGAGGAGGGCGCGGCACATGTTATCGAGAACGTCTGCAGCGCCTACTCGAACTTACGACCACGAGGCTCGGGTGCAGGCTGTTCGAGACTACTACGCCTTGCGTGGTATCAAGAAGACCAAGCCGGCGTGCGCGATAAGTTCTGAGTAAGGAGCAGTACATGAAGGTAATTCTTAAGGCCTTCTCTACTTAAGTTCCTTCATTTAGTAATTCTTAGCCGTGGCGCTCAAGTTTCTATTGCTAACTTAGGCGCCTCCGAGATGGTGTGCGGATCGGATGGATTGTTGGGAGGTGTTGGTCGATGAGTGGTGCTCAAAACAATGGCTAGCCCTCCACAACGAGGCCAAGGACAAACGTGCCCAAATGGAAGGTGTGCCACACCATCAAGGCAGCTCAACTTATATCAGTTCAGGCATGGCCCTGGGTATGTGGTTTGCTTCATGATTCATGCAATTCATTCATCATGCTAGCTTGAGCCCTTTAATTACTAATTTTCATTGTTTCTCTCTTTCAGGCACGCTACAATAAGGTGGATAAGGTGCCAGAGGTGTACGACCTGTATGCCATGGCCCACTTGCCTCTTTCAAGAAAGTCAAGGCTTTCTCTCGGTCGACCTCGATGATGCAAACAACTTCACCAACATCTCCTCCCACAACAAGCTCGTGAGATATAGAGATGAGGGAAGGCGAGGAAAGGGAGGACTTTAACTTGAGCCAGGTCCCATTGATCCAGCTGTTGATGATATCTGGTGGCGGGAGGTCCCATGGCTCCATAGCCATTGGAGATGGACTTATCCGTTGTCCTAGCACTCTCTCGGAGATCAAAGCGCGCCGGTCGAGCTCCGCTCACGAGATAAGGCCTCGTGAGCGGCCGGTGCAACTCGCCATCAAGGTTAGTGATACATACTCAGTTATCTTTCTCTATTACATTGTGTGCGCTTCCATCAATGATTACAAATGGTCATGTGAGTGGTGTTGCAGGCTGCTATCTGAGTGAGAGAGATAGAAGCGGAGAAACTTCTGGCGGAGGCGGAGAGGCAGCGGGAGTTGGAGGAGAGGGCGACAAAGATGATGGAGGAGGAGAGGGCACGGAATGACATGCGAGGCAAGGGCCATGTACGAGCTCCTTGTGGTAAGTTTCTTCTGCAGATTAGCCAAAACATTCATGTAGTGTTTGTCTCATTACTAACTAGTATGACTGAGTCGTCAAAACCAAATGTGCGATGCGTGTGCGAGAAGACAGGTCGAGACCGCTCCGCCGATGCCGATGATTGCTCACTGGGACCACGGTGAGTTTTATTTGAATGGACATTACTTGCTAGTCTTAACATTTGAGTGTCATCATGCTAACAAGACATTGGAAATGATCTTTGGTGCAGCGTAACTCGAGACAAGCATCGCACGATCCTTCTCCGACTACCGACCACGAGCCACCCCGCTTCTACACCTCCTGGATCTTGGTAAGTTTATCTAGTGTTTTGCTTAACACATGCATAAAGACCTAGACTTAGCTTTATTTCCTCCAATGCTTACCATAATGACCTAGACTTAGCTTCTTCTCCTCCAAAATGACTTAATAAACTTCTGACCTCCAAAACCATCCATTTTACCTAAGTTAGCTCTAAAGCGATCTGTACTTAGCTTACTTATGTCAAAATTGCATAATTAGCTTAGTTAGCTCATAGGCGATCCATTTTACCTAAGTTAGCTCTAAAATGACCCATTTTACCTAGGTTAGCTTATAAATGATCCAGTTCATCCAAGTTAGCTCAAAATGACCCATTTCACCTAAATTAGCTCTTAAATGATCCATTTCACCAAGTTAGCTACAAAATGATCCATTTCACCTAAATTAGCTCTTAAATGATCCATTTCACCTAAGTTAGCTCAAAAGATCCATTTCAACTAAATTAGCTCATAAATGATCCATTTCACCTAAGTTAGCTCAAAAGCGATCCATTTCAACTAAGTTAGCTCATAAAAGATCCATTTCAACTAAATTAGCTCATAAATGATCCATTTCAACTAAGTTAGCTCATAAATGATCCATTTCACCTTAGCTAGCTCATAAGCGACCCATTTCAACTTAGTTAGCTCATAAATGATCCATTTCACCTTAGCTAGCTCATAAGCGACCCATTTCAACTTAGTTAGCTCATATATGATCCATTTCACGTAAGTTAGCTCATAAATGGCATACTCTTCTTGTTCTAGTCTTCTTCTTGTTCTACTCTTCTTGTTCTAGTCTTCTTCTTGTTCTACTCTTCTTGTTCTAACTTTCTTATTTTTCATTTTGCAGATTTCTTTCACTTGTAAAGCTTGCATAGATGGAGTGCTCCTTATCCCTTTCTCTGTTTCTTTTGTATCGTTGAACTATGCATGTATCGTTGGATGAAACTATTGTAATATATATGGTTGGATGCCTCTATGTTGAACTTGTTATGTATGATGGAACTATGCATGTAATATATATGTTTGGATGATGAAGTTATGTGTTGGATATCTTATATGTTTGCTCTGTAATGGCCTTTTGAAATATATCTATATATGTCATATATATTTGTGATGAAAATTGTTGGATTTAATAAAAACAGATAAAAGAGCCAATATGCGGGCTCTTTGCGTCTACGCCACCGACAACAACGAGCTCTTTGCCGTCTTCATGGACGGCAAAGAAGACACGTGGCATCTAGCTGTGCTTCCGGAAGCTGACCCATTTGGTCACTTTGCCATCGATGTGACGGCAAAGAACCTGCACTTTGCCATTAGTGGCGAGCGGCAAAGAACTGCACTTTGCCATCGATGGCGGCGGCAAAGACACTAGAAATTTTGCCGTTAGCGGCGGACGGCAAAGGCCTGCCGTTAGACACTTAACGGATTGACGGCGCAATTATTGCCGTCCGCTCTCTTTGCCGTCCGTCGCGGACGGCAAGAGGCCTTTGCCGTCGACCACGAAGCGGACGGCAAAGTAGCTGTTTATCTTGTAGCCCTCGTTGCGGAGCACTGTTGCCGTCCGTGGTGACGGCAAAAGATTTTGCCGTCCGCCATTCATGCCTTTGCCGTCCGCCATGGCGAGCGACAAAGTAGCTGATTCTGTAGTGCGATTACGTTGTGACGTTTGGTAGTACCAAAGTGTTCCTCCGATGGCAGGAGTTGCATAATCTCATAGTTACGGGAACATGTATGGGTCATGAAGAAAGCATTAACAACATACTAAACGATCAAGTGTTAAGCTAACGGAATGGGTCATGTCAATCACATCATTCTCCTAATGATGTGATCCCATTAATCAAATGACAACACATGTCTATGGTTAGGAAACATAACCATCTTCGATTAATGAGCTAGTCTTGTAGAGGCATACTAGTGACTATCTGTTTGTCTATGTATTCACACACATGTATTATGTTTCCGGTTAATACAATTCTAGCATGAATAATAAACATTTATCATGGTATAAGGAAATAAATAATAACTTTATTATTGCCTCTAGGGCATATTTCCTTCATAAAGGTCCAATGGTTTCACCGAGGCTGGGAAAATACCAAGATCATCAAGAAAATGCCGGATCCAAACACCTTCCTTTGCAGCTTCACAAGCCGCAATGTATTCGGCTTCTGTGGTAGAATCGGCCACCGTATCCTGCTTGGAACTCATCCAGTGCACTGCTCCTCCATTCATGACGTACACGAATCCGGACTGTGATCGACAATCATCTCTGTCAGTTTGGAAACTAGCATCAACGTAACCCCATATGACGAGCTCTTCCTCACCTCCATAAACTAGGAACATCTCTTTAGTCCTTTTCAGGTACTTCAAAATAGTCTTTACCGCTGCCAAGTGACTCACACCTGGGTTGGCCTGGTATCTACTCGTTAGGCTTATTGCAAAAACAACATCAGGCCTTGTACATATCATGGCATACATGATGGATCCGATTGCCGAGGCATACGAAATCCTACTCATCCTGCTTCGCTCATCAAATGTCGATGGACTCTGAGTCTCGCTTAGCCTCATACCATGTGAGAGCGGCAAGACCCCTTTCTTCGCCTCACTCATGTTGAACTGCTTCAACACTTTATCTATGTACGTGCTCTGGCTTAAGCCAAGCAGCCTCCTCAATCTATCTCTATAGATCTTAATGCCTAAAATATATACTGCCTCACCAAGGTCTTTCATCGAAAACTTGCCATTCAATGACTCCTTGACCGAGTTTAGCATCGAAACATCATTTCCGATCAGTAGTATGTCGTCACATACAAGATCAAAAACACTATCGAGCTCCCACTTAACTTCTTGTATAAACAAGAGTCCTCTTTGCTTTTGATGAAACCGAGACCGGTGGCGACCTCATCAAAGCGAATGTTCCAACTCGAGATGCTTGCTTCAACCCATAAATGGATCTCTTGAGCTTGCATACCTTACTAGTGCTAGTCGGATCGACAAAACCCTCGGGCTGTATCATATACACGTCCTCGGTTAAATTTCCTTGAAGGAAAGCCGTTTTGACATCCATCTGCCTTATCTCGTAATCGAAATATGCAACTATAGCTAGTATGATCCTCACCGATTTCAGCATCGCTACCGGCGAGTAAGTCTCCTCGTAGTCAATTCCTTGAACTTGTCCATAACCTTTAGCGACAAGCCGAGCTTTGTGGATCTGAACATTTCCATCCACATCGGTTTTCTTCTTAAAGACCCATTTGCAACCAATGGCAGTTACGCCAGGTGGCGGATCAACCAAGTCCCAGACTTGATTCTCATCCATGGACTTTAACTCGGATCTCATGGCCTCCAACCATGCCTCGGAATCTGGGCTCACCATCGCTTCCGCATACGTGGCTGGCTCGTCACTTTCTAGCAACTATACATCGTGCACTCTGTGCAATCTTTCCGACCTCCGTGGTTCCGGTGCCGCTTCCACTACAGGGTCCCTGACTGACTCCGGTATGATCTCATCACCAGTCGAGCCGTCCCCGAGTGGTCCTCAAATTTCTATGAGTCAAACCGTCCTCCCACTGGCCTCCCGACTGACAAACTCTTTCTCAAGGAAAACCCCGTTCCGAGCAACAAACACTTTGTTCTCTTCCCGGTTGTAGAAGCTGTATCCCAAGGTTTCCCTCGGATATCCCATGAATATGCATTTATTCGACTTAGGTGTAAGCTTATGCGACATAAGTAAACTTGACAAATCTTCCTAGCGCCAAATCTTTAGAAAAGACAAACTGGACTCTTCCCGGTCCACATCTCATGTGGTGTCTTGTCTCTGAGATTTTGATGGTACCCTATTAAGTGTGAAAGCTGCGGTTTCTAGGCGTATCCCAAAATGACAAGGGTAAATCCGATTTGCTCATCATAGACCGGACCATGTCCAACAAGGTCCTATTCCTCCGTTCCGACACACCATTTCTACGTGGCGTGCAGGAGGTGTGAGCTGAGGTACTATACCTTGACTTTTCAGATGATCATCAAACTCCTGGCTCATGTACTCACCTCCACGATCAGATTGCAAAAGCTTTATAGTCTTGCCGAGCTGATTCTCAACCTCGTTCTAAAACTCTTTGACCTTTTCAAAAGTCTTCGACTTGTGCCTCATCAAATAGATATACCCATATCTACTCAAGTCGTCGGTAAAAGTCACGAAGTACTGATAGACACCTCTGGCAGTTGTGCTCATTGGACCACACGCATCACTGTGTATAAGCTCCAACAGCTCGGACACCCTCTCGCAACTCTTTGCGAAAGGAGACTTAGTCATCTTGCCGAGCAAGCATGATTCACATGTCTCGAACGACCCGAAGTCAGACGACGTTAGCAGCCCATCATCATGGAGCTTCTTCATGCGTTTCATACTAATGTGTCCAAGCTGGCAATGACAGAAGTATGTCGGATTTATCTCATTTGGCTTATGCCTCTTGAAATTCATGTTATAGACCGGTTCATGTTTTAGTTTCAATATAAATAGCCCAACAACAATGGGTGCATAGCCGTGGAACATACCATTCAAAAATATCGAACAACCATTGTCCTTTAAATTGAATTCATAACCTTGACTCATCAAACATGAGGCAGAAATAATGTTCCGACTAAGTGCAGGAATGTAATAACAATTATTCAATTCCATTATGAATCCGGAAGGAAGCTGGAGCTGCATCGTGCCGACCTCCAACGCAACAACTCTTGCTTTGTTGCCGACCCTGATGTCAATCTCCCCTTGTGCCACACGCCTAGTTCTTACCAGCCCCTGCATCGAGTTGCAAATATGAACAACCGATCCGGTATCAAATACCCAAGAGCTACTAGGTATGTGAGGAGGGTAAATGTCTATAACATATGCAACATGTGTACCTTTGCCTGAAGAAGCATGTCCGGCCTTCTTGCCATGCGCTGCAAACCACTTTTCTGATTCCTCTTCGGTGACCGGTCTCCTTGCGGTGATTGCAAACCGTCTTGAGTCTGGTCAGGACTTGGTAGCGGCAGAGGTTACCGTCTCCGTGCCCTTTTCCTTAGCCTTTTTCTTTGACCAACTCTTCTTGAACTTAGCCGATTGCTACACCGTCAACACTTGAGGCGTGCCTTTCTTAATATCCTGCTCTGCCACCTTGAGCATCCCATGCAATTCAATGAGCTTCTTATCCATGCCATGCATATGATAGTTCGAGATGAACGTGCCATAGCTGGGCGGAAGAGAACCCAGAACAACATCAGTAGCCAGCTCATCCAAGAGAGGGAAGCCCAAACGATCCAAAGCTTGGCACATATCCGATCATCTTGATAACATGTGGGCTCAGTGGATCACCTTCCTTCAGCTTGCAATCCATCAAAGATCGCCAGACGTTGAACCTTTCGGTCCTAGCCTGTGTCTGAAACATGCTCTTGAGACTCTCGATCATATCGTAAGCCTCAACATTTTCGAAATGTTGTTGCAAATCGGGCTCCATACAAGCCAGTATCAGACAGCTGATCTCCGTTGATTTATCAACGAGTTTCTGGTAGGAATTCTTAGTTGTGGCATTAGCATTATTGGCAGGTTCCTCTGGAAGTGGATCCTCTAGAACATGTTACTTTTTATCATGCTTGAGAACAATTCTCAGATTTCCATACCAGGTGGTAAAGTTTGTTCCATTCAGTTTATCCTTTTCCAGAATTGATTTGAATGCAAAGTTGGATTGAGCAGGTGGTGCCATTGATCTACAACAGAAAATATGCAATCACTAAGCGATGTGTTTATGTAGAGTAATTCTAGCCTAAACAGAAATACTCCCACTGAAGTCAGCATCCCTCCGCAAACTCTCAGTGATTCAGGATCCGACTAGCGCATGCGACTAGTGAGCTTTAGCATCACTGCTAGCCAACATACCTATCCGCTAAGAAACTCCTTGCTAATCGTATCTCTATACGACTCCTGTCGGTCGGGTAGGTATATTATACCCAGGCTCCCAACCTTCTTTGCCACAAGGCCCAAAACCGTTTTGATAGCCTTGTCAATTCAAGGACACCCAATAGCACCCCAATTTTATGAGCCCACTACTAGACGTACTTGAAGTGCGAAGGTGCAACATCGGGTATGGCAATTCGCTTGATAATAATGAGCGTGTCGGATTTCGGGTTCCGGCAGACCCTTGAGGTTCGAACACTGGGGTGCGCACGGAGATCTCGCCCTCTACCCACCTGCACCCCCGCCTCGCTAGGATCTAAACTACTGAAAGGAACAACACAAGAGGCATAAAGGTTTATACTAGTTCGGGCCACCATTGTGGTGTAATACCCTACTCTAGTTTGTGGTGTGGTGGATTGCCTCTTGGGGATGATGATGAACAATACAAGGAAGAACAGCCTCGCGAGGTCTGTTCTTGGCAGTCTGACAACTGCTGAGGGAGTTGGTCGCTCTCTCTCTCTCTCTCTCTCTCTCTCTCTAGATTGCTTGATGTCTAGCTCTGTTCTCGATTTGGATCCTCTCTCCGATGTGGGAGGCTAGTCCTATTTATAGGCGGAGGCCCTGGGCCTCTTCCCAAATATTAATGGGAAGGCGCCAACAATTGGCCATTTGAAGGGAACATCTAGTACACTTATCCCGACTAAAGTTGGTCCTCGCCTATCAAAGGCTCGGCGGTGGCGCTGGCTTGGGCTCCTAATGACTTCCTTCCTGCCGTTGGGCTGGTCTTGGTCTTGTTGCACGAAATGGATGCCTTTGCTTGATGCTCTGCCTGCGCTTGCTCCCTTTGCACCAAAGAGGAAAGGAGGACACTGCTTGCGGGCTGGCGCCCCTTGGCGCCCTTAGTAAATCATGGCTTGCGTCATGGGCACCTCGTGAGGTACCTGCCTTGATCTCTCCGCATCCTCGCGAGCCAGCTGATGAGGCGTGCGAGAAGCTCCTCTCGTCCGCCCCGAGGCTTGGCCCCTCGCGAGGTCTTGAGCTTGTATTGATGAAGATGGGTCGTCTTTGGGCCCCCTTTGAGCCACGCCCGCAGGCGCGAGCGAGCAAGTCTGGGACCCCGTTCCCGAAACGCCGACAATAGCCCCGGGCCCAAAGCGCGCCGGGCTTGGCCGGCAGAGAGGCTAAGGTGCAAGTCGAGCGCCCCATGAGCCCCTAACAGCCTGCGGCCTTAGGCGCCACATGGCGGTTGATTGGGCGTGGGCGTCTCCACTTCCCCGGCGCCTCGGCAACTACACGCAATTGACAAGTCCACGCATGCAAGCGGGTCATGATTACTGCGATCGTGGAGGTCGGCTGTTAGCCTCCCCGGCTTTAAATGCAGGCGGTGGCGCTCCTCTGGTCCGTTTCTTCTTGCTTCTCCTTCTTCGGTCCTTCCTCCATCTTGCTGCAATGGCTCCGATCCGCTGGTTCTCCAGCGAGAGAAGGAAAGGCTCCCGAGAGGTCTGACCGCTTCCGTCGAAGAAGCAGCTAGCCCTCTGCCATCGGAATGAGGGTGCCCACAGTGGTGTCGGGGCCTGATGCGGCAGCCACCACCATGGTTCCCTTCCCTTATGCGCCCACATCGAGGGCTATGAAGGAGTTGATATCGTATGCCGCAGGCGATGCTGCTTGTCGGTGCCGGCGGAGTCCGAAGGTGTGTGTCATTCCCCACAGGTCCATCTGAGGGCTCCTCCCAGAGATTCGTGCTCACGCCGCCATGCCTCCTCGGTCTTGGATTCACCTTCCTCCCTTCTTCGCCTCCAGCGATTCCATGGGGAGGATCCTGGAGCTCTGGCTGCACCCGGCTCTGACACCCTTGCGACGGGGCGGAGGTTGTGGTCGTTGCCCGGGCGAGGTCTTCATGACTCGAGGCTGGGGCGAGATCGCCCGGATCTGCAGGACAAGGCGCCTTCGCGATCCACAGGAGTGCAGCCCGGTCATGCTCTTCAAGGTCTTGATGAGGAAGGCGCCCGGCTGGAGTGCTGCCCGGGAGAGGTGATCGAGGCCCTGCCGGCGAGGCTAGGCTCGCCGACCGCTCCCTCGGTAGCTCCTCGGCGGTGGGCGTCGGAGGATCCAGCGACTCTACCGAGCTCTTCGCGACTCGGAGACAAGCGGCGACAGCTCTGAGCCCCGAGCCTGCGCTGCTCTCGGAGCGAGGCGGGCTCGTCGGTAAATCGCCGCCTATGATCTGGATGGGGTTGGCACCGGTGCCGTATTGCCCTTGTTGATGATGTCGTCTTTTGCGGTAGCGTGTAGTTAGCGTTCTTTAGGATCTGCTCCTGCGAGGAATCAAAAGCGCCCCATGGGGGCTTGTAAGGTGCTGTGGTCCTGTTTGTTAATATGATCCTTGTCGTGAAGTAGTGCGAGTTGCTCATTCCGTCTTAGCTCAGTTCTCCTTCCGAACCTTGCGAGGCTCGGCGCTCTGCATGAGGTCCAGTCCCAAGGCAAGCTTCAACCGTCGCTGGTATGCCGGTCGCGATGCCGTGGTCAAGGCCAGGAGGTGGCGGCCGAGGTCGGTAAACCCACGAGTCGCGATGCTCAAGAGGTCCCCTTAGCGCTCAAGCCATCGTTCGGTGAGAAAAGAGAGCGATGTTGCTAACACAGGATTGCGTTGGGTGAGGGGACGGTGCCGTGTTAGCTAGTGCTTCCGGGGGGTGACTTATCTCGAGGATCGGGGCCGCTTCCTGGTGTGTTGCGGGTCGTGCATCGGCGGCGAGCGGTAAACTTGGCGAGGTCCTCGCGTGTCCCTCCTCTCGCCTTTGCTCCCCTTTCGCTCTCGTCCTCGGTCCGGCCCTCGGCGAGTCTCGGCCGTCGCTGGTATGCCAGTCCGCGATGCCGTGGTCAAGGCGGAGGGTGAGGCTGGAGAGCGATGGGAGCCACGAGTCGCGATGCTCGGGCACCCCCCTTTAACGTGCAAGTGGTTCGGCGGATGAGAGTGAAGGAGACACCGTGGGGGCCTCGCTGGCGCTGCTCCTTGAAGAGATCTGCAGGCTCATCACGAAAGAGCGAAAGTTTGCCGTGACAATCGACAATCAGCCGTTAGTTGCCGGAGAATGACGAAACGAAAACAGCGAGGTGGCGCTATGCGGGGCTGCAGCGGCGAGCTCTGCCATTCAGGTTTGTCGGCGTTGCAGGGACGGACCCATGCGCAAGCGTCGTGCCGTTAGGGAGCAGCTCCATCAGTTGGTGTCAGTTGAGCGGGTAACTAGGTCAAGCATGTTAATCGCGAAGGAGCAAGTCCATTTAGATAAGCACAAAGAAGACGAACATCGCCGGGTCAGGCCCGAGCGACCTGGGGATGATGCAGCCCGAGGGATGCCCCCAACAAGATAAGCTAGGAACATGAAGTAAAATGGGATATACGCCGCAGGGACAGACCCACGCGGCCTGGGAATAATGCAGCCCTGGGGGGTGCTCCCAGCTGGAATTGAAACTTGAAATATGACACCTGATAGCGTTGAAGACGAAAGGGTGTTGGTGCAGCAGACTCGACGGGTTGCGGGAGACAATCCTCACGAGCCCCCAGGCTCAGGGGCCTCGGGAGGCTCCGGAGGCGCTGGTGGCTCCTCGTGGACCATCTCCATCTCTGCCCGGGGCTGCGGGCGCTGGCCTCTTGAGCCTCGGGATGCACCTCATGAGGCAGTGCGTGGCAGCCCGCGTTCGGCAAGGCGTAAGGCATCTTGACGTAGGCTGTGGGGTGGACCTTGCGGCGCCCATGAGAGGGCGAGGCGCTCTGAGAGGCGGCTCGGTTGAGCCCTTGTATGTCGATCAGACAGCGCAGCCCACCATCCTCGCCTGGATGGGGAGCTACTGATGATGGTGGCGGCTGCCACTCATAACTTTGACTCCTGCAGCTCTGAATGATCTTCTTGATGAACTCCCGAGGTTTGGCCCTCCTTGCCTTGCTCCTTCTTGAGAAGCGTGCTTCGAAACACGCCTCCAAGTGGTGAACAAGCGCCTCTCTCATGACCTTGGCAAGGTCGGTGGCCCTCGGGGCCCCAGGCCCTGCTGAGGAGGCGGCTGGCGCTTTCTGTGCGATAGAAGGGGTTCCCCGAGCGAGCCTGAACCACGAGGGGCGGGCGAGCGATGTCTTCTTCTTCTTGGGGGCGGTCTCGGGAAGCCTCCTGCTTCCGCGATCCGGGTCTTCCAGTGATGCGGCCTGAAAGGCTCGCTCCAGGGAGCACACCAGAGGCAAAGGGGCAAGCGCGAAGCGCTGCGGGCCCTAACAGCCTGCAGCCTTGGGCGCCGCGTGGCGGTTGATTGGACGTGGGCGCCTCAGCAACTGCGCGAGTCAATAAAGGAGCGGCGTCTGCCTGGGCTTTGCTTCCCTTGCTTTCTCTGGTTACTGCTCAGATCCCCTTTCTTGCTCCTCTCCTTCCGCCTCCGAAATCTTGAACCACTTCCATTGCGCCCTAGCAAGGCATGGCGCCTCGCCCGAACCCGGCTGAGCTTGATGCGCGCCTGCCTGGACTACGCCGAGCGTGTCGAGGCGAGCCTTGCCCGAGTGCGCCGGATAAGCGGCGCGAGGGCATCGGCAGGCGAAGGTGTTCAAGGCCGGCTCAGCCCTCCACGAGGGCCAAGGGCACCTTCTATCCGCTCTTTGTAAGTGCCATTATTGCCGGTCTGATGCCTCCCTTTTCCAAGTTCTTCTTCTCTGTCCTCCGCCATTACAAGCTACAAGCTCTACATCTCCACCCCAACTCTGTTCTCCTCCTGGTGATCTTCGCCTACTATTATGAGGCTCACGTCGGGGTGCAGCCCTCAGTGGCCCTGTTGCGCCACTATTTCTCCCTCCGGACCTCTCGTGGTTCCTTCTCTGCGTGCGCGGGCTTCTCGCGTACGGTAGCTCCATCGCCATTTCAAACCCCGGGAAGAGGTTTGAGGGCTTCAGGAGCAAGTGGGTCTTGGTAGATGTTGGGCGCATCCACCCTCGGATAATCTTGCCCACGGAGCACCCCATACACTCCGGGCCGTGGTCTCGAGTGGAGCTCGTGGATCCTGCTTGAGGCGGTGTTGGAGAGGATGGACATGGATCTGAGGCCGGCCAGCATGGCGTGGCGAAAGCTGACGGCCAGCGTCGCTCTGTGAGGAATTCTGGAGCACCAGGTGGCTCCGCCGTCGATACCCACTTCGATGTGGAGGCCCCACCGAGCCCTGCGGTCTTGGTCGACGAAGACCTGCTGCGGTTCTCAATCTTTAGTCGGGGAGGCGTGGCGAGGTTGGGCGCTCCTAGGCCCCTGTTCCTCCATGACGGCTGGGAGCAGGTAGTGGAGTCCATGCCCGTCTTCAGCGGGGCGGGCCGATGCCTGCTGGAGGCTCTCGAGGACCAGCGGGCGTGTCCTCCGCGACTCCAGCGAAGAAGGGAGAAGGGAGGCGGGAAGGAGGGCTCGACTCCGGCGACCGGCGGAGAGTTGAGGCTCTCCTCCTCGGTGCAAGTCCGCATTCTCCGCCTCTCATCGGCGGCAGCGGCAGCGAGGATGATGGCAAAGCGGGCGGCGGAAGCTTGCCCCGATCGAAGAAGGAAAGGACGGGCTGGTTCCCGGGTCTGCCCGGCCTCGGCGATCGGCGCGCCTCCTGCTCCCGAGCTCCTTGAGGCTGATCCTTGTAGCGGCTCTCGGGCTTCAAGTATGGCGGAGGTTGCTCGAGCTCGCGGCGGCGACCGATAAGTGCTCGATTCCTATCTTATCTCTTGTTTTGTCGTTGAGGCTTGGCGTCTGTATCTCTTAGCTAGGCTGGCGCCCATGACAAAAGCCGAGGGATCTCTGAGGTTCCGTCTGAGGAAGCGCCTCCGCCCGCGAAAGAAGGTGATCGTGATGCACGGGCCTCCCCTGCCCGGTCATCCTCGCGAGGCCTGGTGGAGCTGGCTGGGGCAAGATCAGCCCCCATGGCCCAAGCGACTCCTGAGGTGTCCTTGCCTGATGCCGCCGCCACAGCTATTGGGGCGCAGCAGGTCCCGCCTCAAGACACCATGGTCACACTGCCGTCCTCTCCTCCTACTCCACCAACTGCTGTCTCTCCGACTCCTCCTATTGTTCTGGATCATGCTGCTGCCGAACTAGACCGGTTGCGGCAATATCTTCTGGGCGCCGACCCTCGCTTGGTCGCCGGGCGCCTGGAGCTGGCTTCTGGCTAGATTTGCTCCGACGTTTCAATCCGGGCGGCGCTGCTCCAGGCCTCAACGGCTAGCGACGAGGAGAAGCAGGTCGTCCTTGGGCTGAAAGCTGCTCGCGACGCCGCCTTGGGGGAGGTAGCCGATGTCCGAGGTCGCTGCAAGGCGCTGGAGAGCGAGCTGCAGGGCCTGCGGGACCTGCTCGCCGAGGAGGCACGCCTTCGCCAAGAGCAGGAAGAAGGCATGAAAGCTCATGAGGTGGCCATCAAGGATCGAGAGGCCAAGCTTAAGGGGCGCCGTGAACGCCTAGGCATGCTGGAGCAAGAGTTAGAGGCGAGGAAGGTCGAGCTGGACGGCAAGGCACGGGTCCTTGCCGAGGATCGCGTGGCCTTCACAGATATGGAGGTGAAGGCTCGCACCTTGCTGTGGGAGCTTTACGATAGCGGCACAGAGCCCGTGGCGGCGGCGAGAAGGCAGCCCGCCAAGCTGCTTCCCTTCTGGTTCGCGCTCTTGAAGATGTCGCCCTTGGCCTTGGCCCTCTGGCTGAGGCCGGCGTGTCTTGTCTTCTGCGGTCTTGTGCGGGTCCTCACCCACGTCTACCTTCGCGATCCCAGCGTCGACCTCGACAGCCTGCTAGAGCCAGTGGCGGCGAGCTTGCCACTTGCCGCTCTTGAGGCCGTGAAAGGTCGTCGGAGGCTCTGTTGGGAAGTTCGGGCCTTGAGCACCAAGCCGGAGTGGGGCGCTGCCAACCCTACGGCTCCACAAGGCGAACCCGCTCCGCCCAGCTCCACCGCCGACAAGTGACTCCATTGTGGCTCATGTTCTGCTTTTAATTCCTGCACAATTATCATGCCTCGGGGAGGCGTTTAAACTTGCATTTGGCGTTGTGCTAACAGTTATGGACTGTAATATTTTGCTTTTGAATTCCTTGAAATTTGCGCTTCCTACTTGCTCATGTTCTCGTCGTGAGCCGGCCCCATACCTCGGCCGCCGTTAGCCCGACCGGAAACAGGGCGGGACCAAGGAGTGAGGGCCAAGTGACAAGTTAGGCTCTTGGTCGCGATGCTCGGGAGTTCCCCTTAGCGCCTGAACAACAAGTAGGGAGGTGAGATGTGGGTGGATCTCTTGTTCTACATCTGCAGAGCCCGGCCCGCGCATACCTCAACCGTCGTTAGCCTTTGAACTAAGGGTGAGGGGCTCGTGACCAGTTAGGCTCTGAGTCGTGATGCTCAGAGTCCCCTTAAGCAGCTCAAGCGGCCTTCATACCTTGGCTCCGCTCGGGGAGGGGCCTGTGACAGAACCAGGCTGAGGGCTTGGCTGGGTGGCGTGCGTGCAGGCGTGACCAGGCGCAGCCCGTGCCCAGCCCCTCGGCGGCACTCCCAGGGGGCGTTGCGATGAGGCGGACATTGAGCTCTGGGCTCCCTGAGGTTGATGCAGCCGGGGCCACCCTTAGTTGTTTATCACCGGTAGCGGAGACATAAGCGCTTCGTATGTGTCTGGGCATAGCCGCTCCTCGGCCTTGTCGTCGGCCAGTCGCGGGCATGGTGCTTCCAGCAGTGCGTGGGAGGGGCTCCCCTCGGGAGGAGCCCACAGGGCATGCAGCCCATACGACACGTGGCTGGCACGCGGTAGGGCCTGGCGAGGTGTATATGGGCACCCGTTAGCCAGCAGGACTCACGGGGCCCTACCTCAAAGCGGGTTCGCTGGCACTTAGCCTTATCTTGTGATGTGTTCCTGCAGATTTGGTTAGATCTGGGCGCTCTCGTCCTCGGGTCCGGCCCTCGAGCTAGTGTCGATCGTCGGCTGGTATGCGGTCGCAATGCCGTGGACAAGGCTAGAGGTGAGGGCTGGAGAGCGATGGGAGCCACGGTCGCGATGCTCCGTACCCCCCTTTAGCGTGCAAGTGGTGCGACACGAGCGAAGAAAAAGGTGCCATGGATTGGCGTCAAATAACAAGCATGATGGGTCGAGCATGACCGAAATAAGCATAAGAGGATACATGCGCCGGGCCTGGCGGCGACTTGGGATGATGCTGCCCAAAGGCGCCCCAACAAGATAAGCTAGGAACCTGAAGTAAAAGGGATACATGCGCGAGGCTGGACCCATGACACAGGAATAATGCAGCCACAGAGGCGCTCCGGTGGAAATGAAACTTGAAAGGCGTCACGATAGCGTTGAAGGCGAAAGGGTGTTGGCGCAGCAGACTCGGTGGGCTGCGAGGCCGATCCTCCACGAGCCCCTAGGCTCGGGGGCCTCGGGAGGCTCGGGAGGCTGGTGCCTCCTCGTGGACCATCTCCATCTCTACCGGGGCTGCGGAGCGCTGTCCTCTTGAGCCTCTGGATGCTCCTCATGAGGCGCTGAGTGCGTGGCAGCAGCGTTGGCAAGCCGTAAGGCATGCGAACCTAGGCTGTGGGGTGGACCTTGGCGCCCCGCGAGAGGCAGGCGCTCTGAGGCGGCTCGGTTGAGCCTGAGTATGTCGATGCAGGCGCGCAGCCCACCATCCTCGCTGGATGGGGTGCTCACGGCAGAGTGGCGGCTGCCACTTATGACTCTTGACTCCTGCAGCTCTGAATGGCCTTCTGGCGAACTCACGAGGTTTGGCCCTCCTTGCCTTGCTCCTTCTTGAGGGAAACGTGCTTCGAAACATGCCTCCAAGTGGTGCCCAAGCGCCTCCCTCGTGACCTTAGCAAGGTGCATGGCCCGCTGGGGAGCCCCGAGCCCTGTGAGGAGGGCCAGGCGTGCTTTCCTATCACGATAGAAGGAGGTTCCCCCCAGTGGCGCGGACCCGATGGGCTTGCCTCCTGAGGGGCCGGGCTAGACGATGTCTTCTTATTCTCGGGGGCGGTCTCGGGAAGCCTCCTGCTTCCGCTATTCGGGTCTTCCAGTGATGCGGCCTGAAAGGCTCGCTCTAGGGAGGACACTACGTCTTTCTCTTCGCAGGGCACCGTGATGACTCCGCCACTTCTGGCATCTTGAGGGCGTTGTAGCCGTGGTGGAGTTCTGACCATGAACAGCGGCGCTGGGTACAGGATGGCGTTGTATGGCAAGCAAATGTGGGCGGCGTCGGCGATGAGCTCGGTCTTGATGGTTGTCGCGTCGCCCGAAGGTGACGAGGAGGCGAACCTGCTGTCGGGGCTGTGGAGCCGCGGTGACCCCGAGAAAGGCTTGGTTGGCTGAAGCTGATTGTAAGAGCGCTTGGAGATTGTTGAGCGTTTCCACAGACGGGGCGTTGAGCCCTGCCCGCCATCGATGAGGTCTTGGTGACTAACGCGTTCGCGATGATTGGGGAACAAAGCAGCGGAGGACTCCATCGTGGCGCACACTTCAGCTGATCCGCTGAGCTGAGCGTGATGGTGCCGCCGACCACGAGGCGTGTGGCCGAGCAGGGATGGCTGCATTCACTTGGCGGGCGAACTGCTTGAAGATGCGTTGAGAGGCTGGGCCTTGAGCTCCGCCAGGATGCGAGCAATCGCGCGGCTCTGGAAGCCCCTAGCCCCCTCATCGATGATGGTCTTCATTTCTCCTTGGCTGCGGTGGCGAGAGGAGGAGGCCTGCGTTGCCTTGCGGCGATCCTCGCGAGGCTGATCCCTCGGCCTCCCTCGCGGCGGGTCTTGCCAGCGATCCTCGCGAGGTTGGTCGCGCCATCCTTGGCGAGGCGCGGTCTTCCAGCGTCCTGCGTTCCTTCCTCCTCCTCGGCCGTAGCCCGGTCGCTGCGGTCGGGGCGTCGGCCGATCCTCCCTTCTCGCGGCTCGGAGCTCTTGACATTCATTGGTGTTGTGGGTGTGGAGGTGCGTGGTACCGCGATACCGGCTGCCCTTGGAAGACTCGGGCTGATCTACGCCCGCTTGGTGTCGGTTACGCTGCGAGCACGGCAGCCCCTTGCGCTTCCGTCCTTGGCCTTGGATTTCTTCTCTTGGGTGCTGCGACGAGGCAGCTTCGAGGAGGAGGCGCCCTTCCTCGGCCTGGCGCGCTTGGTCCAAGTTGAACAGCTCAAGCAAGTGCATAGATCTTCATGCATCGCCAGCTCCTCCTTCATCTTGACATCGCGCACACCGTCGGAGAAGGCGGAGATGATGGCCTCCTCGGTCACCTTGGGAATCTTGAGGCGTGCGTTGTTGAAGCGCTGGATGTACTTCTGCAGGGTCTCTCCTGGTTGATGCTTGATGCGGCGCATGTCGCTCACGGCAGGTGGCCGGTCACGAGTACCTTGGAAGTTGGCGATGAAGCGGGTGCGCATCTCGTCCCAGGAGGAGATCGTGCTCGGAGGCAGGTTCGAGAGCGAGTGCGATCCCGTCCTTGGCGCCATGGGAAACCAGTTCGCCATGACCTTCTCGTCTCCGTTGGCGGCGATGCCCAGCTCGTAGAGCTGGAGGAACTCTTGAGGTCGGCCGTACCGTCGTGGCGAGGAGGCAGGTCGGCTTGAACTTCTTAAGACCCGCCTTGACGCTGCTGGCTCGAGGTGAAGGCACACTGCTGTGCCCGCAGGAGGCCTTGGGTGGCGAAGAGCTTGGTCTTGTGGGTCTCCATGCGCTGCAGCAGGGAGCAGCGGGGTCTTTGCGTCTTGGGGCGGGGGCGTGGTCGCGGCGAGCTGGAAGCGGGGAGTACTCGGGCAGCTTCTTGCAGGCGAGGACCTCCTGGCAGCTCTGCTCTGGCCGCTGGCGCCCAGAGCAGGCGGGTTCCGCCCGAGGACCCACGCGCATTGGGGCAGGCGCCTTCTTGAGGAGGCAGCCGGCGCCACAGGGCCGTCGCCCGCGGGGCGGAGTGCGGTGCAGCGGGGCGAGGCAGAGAGCCCCTGCGGCAGCAGACGAGCTCGGCAGCGGTCGAGCCACTCTTCGTGAACTTCGCCGGCGGGGCGGTAGCGCGGGGCTTCGTTGCGCGATGGCGCCTTCGACCTCAATAGGCGCCTGAGAATGCGCGAGGCGAAGAACCAGCGAAGGCGGCGAGGGTAGCGATGCGGCCGTCTTGCCTCCGCGGAGGATCTTTGGGATGATGCTTGCTTCGTTCCCGCCGGGCGATGGCGGCGTTGGCGGAGGCGAAAGGGCAGCGAAGCGCCCGCCGATGGGAGCCGTCTGGGCAATCGCGAGGAAGCGAGGCGGCTCGGCGCTCGGCGCGGGCCGGCAGCGTCGGAACATGGATGCGGTGGTCGATGGAGAACAGGCGGCAGACGGCAGATTCTGGTGCACCCTACCTCGCGCCAAATGTCGGATTCGGGTTCAGCAGACCCTTGAGTTCGAACCTTTGGGTCTTGCGGAATCTCGCCCTCTACCTACCTGCACCCAGCCGCCTCGCTAGGATCTAAACTACGTAAGGAACAACACAAGAGACACAAGTTTTATACTAGTTCGGGCCACCATTCTGGTGTAATACCCTACTCTAGTTTGTGGCGTGGCGGATTGCCTCTTGGGCTGATGGTGATGAACAATACAAGGAAGAACAGCCTCGCGAGGGTCTGCTCTTGGCCGGGGCGATGAACTGCTAGGGGGAGTTCAGTCGCTCTCTCTCTCTCTGATTCCAGCTTGCCTCTAGCTACCCATTCCAGACCCTCCTACCTTGTGGCTGGCTAGTCCTATTTATAGGGAAAGGCCCTGGGCCTCTTCCCAAATATTGAGCGGGAAGAGCGCCAACAGTTGGCCATTTTGAAGGGGAACATCTGGTACACTTATCATGACTAAAGTTGGTCCTCGCTTGTCAAAGGCTCTGGTGGTGGCCTTGGCTTGGGCTCCTGATGACTTCCTTCCTGCCGTTGGACTGGTCTTGGTCTTGTTGCATCGAAATGGACACCTTTGCTTGATGCTCTGCTGCTTGCTCCCTTTGCACCAAAGAGGAAAGGAGGACACTGCGGGCTGGCGCCCGCTGGCCCCCTTAGTCGTCATGGCTTGCGTCATGGGCACCTCGTGAGTACCCGCCTTGATCTCTCTGCCTCCTCGCGAGCCAGCTGTGAGGCCGTGCACGAGAAGCTCCACGTAAATCCGCCCAGCGTGCCAGCCCCTCGCGAGGTCTTGAGCTCGTGTTGATGAAGATGGGCCGTGTTGGGCCCCCTTTGAAACCACGCTGCAGGCCGCGAGCGAGGCATGTCTGAGGACCCCGTTCCCGAAGACCGGCGAGCTCTTGACATTCGTTGGTGTTGTGGGTGTGGAGGTCGTGGTACCTGTGATGCGGATGCCCTTGGAAGACTCGGGCTGATCTCGCCTGCTTGGTGTCCGGTTCCGCTTGTGAGCACGGCAGCCCCTGCGTTTCACATCCCGCCTTGGGTTTCTTCTCTTACAGGTCTGCGGCGGGCAGCTCGGGGAGGGATAGGCGCCCTTCCTCGACCTGGCGCGCTTGGTCGCCAAGTTGAACACCTCAAGGAAGTGCACAAGTCTTGAGCATCGCCAACTCCTCCTTCATCTTGACGTCGCGCGGACCGTCGGAGAAAGCGGAGATGATGGCCTCCTCGGTCACCATAGGAATCTTGGCGTGCGTTATTGAACCGCTGGATGTATTTCTGCGAGGTCTCCCCAGTTTGCTGCTTAATCGGCGCATGCAGCTCACGGTGGTGGCGATCATGAGTACCTTGGAAGTTGGCGATGAAGCGGGTGCGCATCTCGTCGAGGAGGAGATCGTGCACAGGCCAGGTTCGAGGAGCAGTGCGGGCCCGTCCTTGGCGCCATAGGAAACAGTTCGCCATGACCTTCTCGTCTCCATTGGCGACTTGATGCCCAGCTCATAGAGTTGGAGGAACTCTGCGAAATTCGGCCATACCGTCGTAGCGAGGAGGCAGGTCTGGCTTGAACTTGCGGGCCCACCTTGACTTGCGCTTCTGTGGTGAAAACACGACAGACTGCTTTGTAGCCCGCAGGAGGCCTTGGGTGACGAAAGCTTGGTCTTGCGGGTCCCCATGCGCTGCAGCTGGGAGCAGCAGAGGGTCATGGCGTCTTTGGAGCAGGGCGTGGTCGCGATGGCTGGAGTGGGAGCACTCGGGCAGTTTCTTGCGGGCGAGGACTTCTGGCAGCTCTGCTCTTGCCGCCTTGGCGCCGGGCGGGCGGGTTCCGCCCGAGGACCCCGTGCCTTGGGGCGAAGCGCGTTCTTGAGGAGTCGGCTGGCGCCCGACTTCGCCGCCCACGAGGGCGAGTGCGGTCTGGCAGGGGCCAGACGGCGGAGGCCCCTGCGGCGCGAGCGTCTTCGGCGGCGTGGTCGAGCCACTCTTCGTGAAGCGTCGTCGGCTGGGCCGGTAAGCGCAGAGCTTCGTTTGCGCGATAAGCGCATCTCGAGCCTCCATGGTAGCGCGGAATGCACAAGGCGAAGAACCAGCTGGGGCAAGTGAGGGGTAGCGAGTGCGGCCGTCTTGCCTCACGGAGGATCTTTGGGATGATATTTGCTGCTCATTCCCGCCCGGGCGATGGCGGCGTTGACAGCGGCTGACGAGGAACGGCGAGGCGCCCGCCGGCAGAGCCCGTCTGAGGTGGCAGGAAGCGAAGCGGCCCGGTGCTCGGCGGGCCAGCGCGTCGAACATGGATCACGGTGGTCGACGGAGAAGCAGGCGGCGGAAGGCAATTCAGCGCACCTACCCTACACGCCAAATGTCGGTTCGGGTTCGGCAGACCCTTGAGGATTCGAACAGGGGTGCGCCTGAGATCTCGCCCTCTACCTACCTACACCCGCCGCCTCGCTAGGATCTAAACTCTGAAAGAACAACACAAGAGGCATAAGGTTTATACTAGTTCGGGCCACCATTGTGGTGTAGTACCCTACTCTAGTTTGTGGTGTGGTGGATTGCCTCTTGGGCTGATGATGATGAACAATACAAGGAAGAACAGCCTCGCGAGGGTCTGTTCTTGTCCGGGGTGATGAACTGCTTGGAGGAGTTCAGTCGCTCTCTCTCTCTAGATTACTTGACCTCTAGCTCTGTTCGGGATCCGGGATCTCTCTATCCTGTGGGAGGCTAGTCCTATTTATAGACAGAGGCCTTGGGCCTCTTCCCAAATATTGAGCGGGAAGGGCGCCAACAATTGGCCATTTTGAAGGGAACATCGGGTACACTTATCTGACTAAAGTTGGTCCTCGCTTTGTCAAAGGCTCTGGCGGTGGCCTTTGCTTAGGCTCCTAATGACTTCCTTCCTGCCGTTGGGCTTGTCTTGGTCTTGTTGCACGAAATGGATGCCTTTGCTTGATGCTCTCGCCTCGCTTGCTCCCTTTGCACCGAAGAGGAAAGGAGGACCTTTGCGGGCTGGCGCCCGCCTAAGCGCCCTTAGTCGTCATGGCTTGCGTCATGGGCACCTCGTGAGTACCCGCCTTGATCTCTCCGCCTCCTCATGAGCTAGCTGATGAGGCGGTGCTGAGAAGCTCCTGTCGTCCGCCCAGCAATCTGGCCCCTCGCGAGGTCTTGAGCTGTGTTGATGAAGATGGGCCGTCTTTGGGCCCCCTTTGAGCCACAGGCGCAGGCCATCATGCAGAGCAAGTCAGGGACCCCGTTCCCGGAAGCGCCCGATAGAGGGATCTTTCTACCATGCTAACATGCATAGAGAACAAGAAGCATAACAATCACAAATATAACACATATTGTGTAATAGTATGGCTCCTTCATGGATGTTCTTCCAGGTCGGCTCCGACCGCGATGACCATCTACGAACTCCATCTTGTTTGTCACGCCGGGACGCCAAGCCACCAACCTGATCTCTATTATCCAACTATTACTACTAGTAATGAATTTTACATAGAGTCACAAGTCGACACACAGGTCGTTATACAATATAATGACAGCACTTTGGCTCCTGCCAGCTGACAAACATGACACGCAGGCCACATATAAATTACACACATGCATCACGTACACATGAGCCATACTATTCACATCAAACCTGCAAAACAAAGTTATGCATAGAATTGCATTCTACGGTTTGTGTGTCGGTCTGAAATATACGGCGCTACGCACGTTTTCAGAAATCACAGATGACATCGAACTCCGATCACGCGAATTCTACGGTCGACCGATCTTATCGATCATCACGAATCCGATTCAGTTCACGTTTCACTAATAACCCGATGGCGGATAAGCGGCTGGTAGGGTAGATGGTATCATGACCTCATCGATTCCGATTTACAAAAACATAGCCTCAACGATCCCCATGTGCGATTGATCACATCAACCGTGCACATAGCCGATCTCTTCAAGAACAACAGATCTCATCGCGCCTCCGCATATCTAATATGCATACGATCTTAATCGAAATCCTATGAAGGCTCGATACCCTTGTTGGGTTCTACGGTAGAGTGCATCATTTGCAAATTAATATTTTCCTACTCGCGAGATCAACCAGGAACATGCTACGGAGATGGATCACGATTCGTTACCACTAGGCAGCGATGCGTGCGATGGAAGAAAGAGTTGGGGCGAGCGTCCGCTGGATTGTCTCCTCCTTGTCCGATCTCCCTCGAACAGCCAGTCATCCGATCCCGTCACGAGTTAAATCGAGGCGGCGCAAGTGCACCGCCTCTAGCGGTATCCGCATGTGCGGGAGAACACCGTCCAATGAGCACTGCTAGGTCCGATCACCGATCGGCGGTGAGTGGAGGTGGCTATTACGCATAACACATGCAAACCCTAATCGCGGCGAGGCGATCAACCACATGAGTGTGCGCACCTCCACTTTATATAGGCGTCCGTCGCAGGCTCAACACTTGGGCCTCGCCACGGACCCTAAAGCAAAAGTGTACTCGGTCACGTTCCTAGTCGATTCGGATCACATCCGACCGGTGTCCTATGAACCCACCTCGTAGGTTCCTTCCCTTAAGCGCGACCCCTTAGAGTTCAAGTCGGCTTGGTCACGCCGGATCACCTCCGACCTGCACGGTTGGTAGCGGCCTCTAGCAATGCGTGCGACCACCAAGCAGACTATGAAGCTGGTTAAGCGAACACTGTACAACATGTCACACCTCTGTTCCCTTTGCCACGATATATGTTAGCCGGGCTCAAAAGCGAGGCTATCATCCTTGTGCTAGCCCGACCTCTTTCTCGTTCGGTGATACCGACCACTATCCGGATTATCTCATAATCCTTGTCGCATAGCCATGCTTATCTGGTCGGATCACCGCGAAGCCCAGTATATCTCTCGATCGGAGGGCAAATCCCATCTTGCTCGACCATGTCTGCATGACATGGGGTGGACAAACCGAAACCTACCTTTGTAACTACCCGATCACGGAGTAGCGTTTGAGTCGGCCCCAAAGCAAATCTGTCACCATCTCAAGTACATCGTCGGCTCAGGTCTTAGGACATAGAGCGTATGTTGTACTAGAGACTCACAGATGACATATCGTTGCATCTCATAGTTGGGTCTGTCCGACTCAGACCTTATCTCGACTCGGATCCGACAATGTGGAATCAGACCAGACCTTTCCAAGTCCATATTATCCGGTTAGCATCCAATGCTCCGTGGCTAGTGAGACCGAGCCATCGACCGTGTCATATGCTAGTCTAGTCGGCCGTGCGTCCACACAGCCCTTTCGACTAGGGACCTTTTAGGACAGTCATCATACAATGCATAGTCCCACAAACAAGTCACGTACTTGCTGATACACATGATTTATAATGTCCAAGGACTATCTTTATTCATAAACACATAGGAAATATCATCATACATGATTGCCTCTAGGGCATATCTCCAACAGCCCATCCATTCTCGCGCACTCAAGCTCCAGCGCCCATGTTTGTATTTTCTCCGCAAAACCACTCCAAACATGTCCGGAGCGGGAGGCAAGTGGATGGTCTCCTCCCTTACGGAGGAGAACATTCAGCTCAGGGAAGCGGATACCTGGCCTTGAACATCGCGCACCGGCTCCCGGGCCTGAGGCAGATCGTCCCTACCCCAGAACCCCACGAAAGGGTTGTATTCCTTACCCACTTCATCCGTGGGCTGGGATTTCCCCTCCACCCATTTGTCCGCGGGCTCATGTTCTACTATGGGCTGGATTTCCATGATCTGGCCCCCAATTTCATCCACAACATCTCGGCGTTTATCGTCGTGTCCGAGGCCTTCCTCCGCATCAAGCCCCACTTTGGCCTATGGCTGAAGACCTTCAACGTGGAACCGAAGGTGGTTGTCGGCCAGCAAGCGGAGTGCGGAGGCGCCATGGTGGGCAAAATGCCCAACGTCACCTGGCTCGAAGGTTCCTACGTGGAGACCATGAAGGGGTGGCAATCGAGGTGGTTCTACATCACCGAGCCGTGCGACACCAACTGGGTGGCGGCCCCCGAATTTTGATCCGGCATCCCCATGCGGCTCACCTCCTGGAAATAGAAGGGCCTATCCTGGGGCTCATCGGTGGAGATGACCGGACTCCAGGACTGTGTTAAAAACATGATAAGCAAGAAAATCAAGCTTGTCAATGTTGTCCAGGTCATGCTCTTCCGCCGGATCCTCCCGTGTCAAAGATGGGCATTCAATATGTGGGAGTTTGACCCGGCTAAGCACCAGATGCTGCGAGGGCTTTTCGACACGATGCACCAAGACATCTGGAAGGTGCTGTTCAATTCCGCCAAGGTACCTCCTCCCCTTACCGAGGATCGTGGACTCAGCGCTAAGCGCCCTGCCAATCCGGTAAGCTCCTTATATCTCATAAATGTTTCTTTCCCCAGTATAATCATGTGAGGGATCTGAGCCTCCACGCCATTTAACGGGACTGGGTCACGACAGCGGAGCGGATCGATTGTCCGGCCCCACTGCCCGAAGATCCAGCAAGGGCTCTCCTAACGGAGATACTGGTGTCGGCGCCCTATGTGGTGCCAGAGAAGAAGGCCAAGAAGAGGGCCGCGGGGACCAGGAAAGGTCTCCGGCACAAGGTTGTATCAGACTCATCGTCCGATAACACCGAGGCGCCCTCCTCCCACGAAAACGAGGAGGAGGAAGAGAAAGTTCTCCCCAGCCGGGGAGACAAGAAAGGAAGGCCGCCCCATATGGGGAGGCGAAGAATCAGAAGGGAGGACCCTCCTTGGGACTGCTCCTAGCAGTCGCTTTAAGCGAGGAGGGTTACCCAGGGACAAGCCCCTGGCGAAGTCGTAAGTATCCGAATACCATAATAGTTCTGGTATGTTTCGTTTTATTGCTTCTTATCATGCCAAACATGATCATGCAGTCCATCCAAAGCCCATATCGATGTATCCTCTTCGGATTAGTCTTTGGGCCAGTCGGAGATGAACAGCGATTCACTCCCGACCGCCTCCTCCCCCCGCCCTACGGATGACGTCGAGGTGTTGTCTCAAAGGGCACTGAACCAAGGGGAGATAGCTCCGGAGGTGCCCCAAGGCGACATTCCAGGAGCTGGGCGCATGTGAGTCAAGACTCCCAGGGGCTCTAATGCCGGGGGCAGCAAGTTTGGTCCCCAGCCGAATACTGCACCGGAACCTCCAGTGGTTCCGGATTACATCGGCGACCCTCGCTAAGGGGCAAGCCGTCTGTGCCGATGGCCTTTGTCCATCGAGGCATCATACAATTTGCTCGAAGCGCTTTGGCGCTTCCATTGACGAAACACCGCACTATCATGAGTGCGGTGGTCAAAAGGTTTAGTCCGCCAAAAGCGGATGGTAGCGCTATGCCCGCCTCCTAACAGGCTTTGAGGTAAGTAATCGTATTATGAGAAAATGTTACCGCATACACACTAGCCCCTGATGCTCTGTTTGGTGTTCGCAAAGAAAGGCCGAATAGAGAATCAAATAATAATCACAGGAGTCTAACCAGAATATGTCTATGTGAATAAGCGAAGCTTATTCTTTGGCATTCTTCTTTCGCCTGGCGGAGGTCTCCACACTGAAGCGGGACCTTGAGCGGTCCAAGGAAGAGCTCGGCCTTACCAAGAGGCAGCACAAAGAGAACAAAGGTAAGTGATAACCCGTCTGTTTATTGATAAAGAAAAAATAAGGTGGATGTTTAGATCACAGGATCCTCACAAATTTTGCTAGGGGTCACGACCGAAGTGGCTGCCCTGAAGAAGGCGCTGTCCGAGGCCAAAGACAAAGCGGCCAAGGAGCTCATCGAGCGCGAGAAGCAAGAGGCCCGAATAGGCGAGGTTCAGCAAGAGTCCAGGATTTTATCAAGAAATATGAGTCCTTGGAGCGTGACTCGAAGACGCAAGGGTCCGAGCTTGCGAAGGCCCTCGAGAACGCACAAAATTCCAAGGCCGAGGCCCAAAAGGCCCTCCAGGAAATTTAGGCAATCAAGAAGATAGCGGCGGGTAAGGCATTCATTATGCAAAGCAAGCATGTGAAGGAAACTTTCCTTTTACTTACCCGAATTCGGAGCTCTCCAGGAGCGTTCGCAGATCTACCCAGCAGCGTATCGGATGTGGCAGAGTTCTACCGGACCGAGGAAGGGAGCTCGATAGAGAAGTTGTTCTGGTATCAGTATACTAGGACCGAACATCTGATTCCCTTGAGCGACCAGTTGAAGCAACTGGTAAAGCTTCACAAGGCAGCCGAACTGGCCATGAAGGGTCTCATAGTCCGGATGTAGCCTGGCGAGCCCCTGCCTGGCACCTATTTCGGCCTGGTAAGGCGGCTTGTGAATGCCTACCCACGGTTTGAAGTCATAAAGCGGTCTGTCTGCATTGAAGGTGCGTGCAGGGCCTTTGCCTGGGAAAAAGTGCACTGGGCGAAGATGGACGCCGAAAAGCTGGTGAAGGAGGGGCCACCGGAGGGCAAGGAGGATCGCCACCTGGAAAAGTATTATGACAGTGTCCTGAAGGGTGCTCGCCTTGTGGAGGAAGAATGTGCTAAGGATGTAATATTTGAATGAATGTACTCGTGTGATCCTATAATATGAAAACGAGTTCATGTGCGCGATATAAGCTTGTTGATTTAAAATATTACCTTCTTTGCGGCCGTTTATAAAATCTGAGAGTTGGCTAGTCGTCGGCTTCTGCCCGCATGTAACTAGTACTGAGGTGTTCGGGATAAACCTGATCACTCTTTATCCCAATTTTGGGTCCTTCGAAGGAGGTGTTCAGCACAACGAACCAGGCAATCGGACTATAAATCTTTATCACTCTCACTTAGCCATAGATGTCTACAATTTTAAATTTTGGCGAAGCCCCTAGTATTCGGAAGGCCGAACTTGGGGCGCTATGTACGCCTAAATCGGACAAGGCGGACTACTCGCCCGAAGCGGAAAAAATCTTTAAGGATTTGAGACCTCTCGAATAGCGACCAGCTCTCGCCGTATCATGATAGTTAGTTTTTGGCTTTCTCTACTAAGGTGCTCGTCCGGAAGAACCGGGACACAATCGCAGTAGTTCTCCCAGTGCTACCTTAGCCGATATAGCGGAACATAAGGTACCAAAACATGGGAGCCGGGCAAACCCAACGTCATGATTCGGAGCTGATGCATATAATGCTATAAGTTCGGGGTGCCGCACTATCGAAAGTGTTCGGACTTTTCATGCCGTGTTATGGGGTACACTGAAGCCTCTGGCGCACTGGCCGTATCAGAATGTACGGGTGCAATTTTTCCTAAATAAGCAGACATGGAAAAAAGATGAAGGGATGCAATAATGAGCTAATGACGTACATTGTTATTTAAGTGATACGTCGAAACGTATGTATACAAGTAGTGCAATAAGTAAAAATAGGACTATTTGACATGTCCTATCCAAGGGAAGATGTCGGGGGTTATGAGCTGATCGTGCCCCACGAGCACCTACGGGACCTGGGTCCCTTTGTGGTTCGGAGGGGGGCGGAGACTGCACAAAGAGCGGGTCGAGGCGATGCGCACGAGAGGGTTTTTACCCAGCTTCGGAGCTCTCCGGAGAGGTAATACTCCTACTGCTGCTTTGTGGATTATCTTGTGCTCTTGCTAGGGAGCAATGCTGGATACAAGACCTAACTCGAGTGTGATGAACTAAGCTGGAGCTAGACTAGAAACCCAGCCGAATCGAACCTCCTCTACGTTGCCCTTGGACCTCCTTTTATAGGCACAAGGGGTTACCACATGTGGCAAAAAGACAAGGTTACAATGGTAAAAACTTAGGTAGGTACACCGCTTTATGCGGTGTCTGATAACCTATACCTAACTCTGACGGCAAGGGACAAGAGTCATCAATGCCCGTCTCAATCGCTCGAACAGTGTAACAGGGACCGTTAAGTGCGCCTCCGTTCGCCACGATGGTGGCTTGTCAGCGCTGTTTGTCGCTACTCCCCGCTGGCTGCACAGCCCACCGACACGCGTACTTGGGGGAGCCCCGTGGTGACACGTTGGTGGGTGAGATGGAGCGGAGATGAAGAGAGGTCGCCCGCCCCGGCAAGCGTCTTGCCGCGGCGGGAACCTTGTCGCGCATGGGGGTTCAGGGCCCGCGAAGCCTTCCCGGCAAGCTCCTCTTGCCGGGACCTTGTTTCCTTTGCGCCCTGGGTGGCCTTCCCGGCAAGCTTCTCTTGCCGGGGTCTTGACTACTTTGTCCTTCAATGGCTCCAAGGGAGCAGCCCTGTCAATCGGGCGTCCGCTGGGTTTTCCGGCAAAGGAGCCGGACAGTTAATCTGTCCGTACGTATTCAGCCAGTCCTGTCAAAGATTAGGGAGTTTTAGATCCCGCATAGAGTCAATCTATGAAAAGAGAGTCCCGTAAAGGGTAAAATAACTTACCTCGCCGGCTTGGCGCGCGGCGGATCTTTGAGGCTTGGCGCCTTGAACAGCACCTTCGGGCATCTTCGTGCGTAGTGTCAAGAGCGGCTCAAGCTTCGTGCTGCGCCGGATCGAACTCCCACAAATTAAAGGCCCGTTGTTGGCATGGGAGAATCCGGCGGATGAGCATCACCTGTATTCGTCGACAAGCACGAGATTCTTGTCCACCAGGTTTGGACGCATGTTTGGAGTCCGGATAGCTCGTCCGAATTCCCCCACGTCAGGCCCGTCTCTTTCCATGACGAGAGCCGTGTGGGGAAGCCAGATGTGAATTCGGGGGCCGCCACCCATTCGGGGTCGCGTGGCTCGGTGATGTAAAACCACCCCGATTGCCAGCCCTTTATTGTCTCCACGAAGGCGCCCTCGAGCCATAGGACTTTGGCCATCTTGCCGACCATGGCACCTCCGCACTCTGCTTGACGGCCGCCCACTACCTTCGGCCTGACATTGAAGATCTTCAGCCATAGGCCGAAGTGGGGCTGGATGCAGAGGTAGGCCTCGCACACGATGATAAACGCCGAGATGTTGAGGACAAAATTCGGGGCCAGGTCGTGGAAGTCCAGGCCGTAGTAGAACATGAGCCCCCGGACAAATGGGTGAAGTGGAAAACCTAGTCCGCGGAGGAAGTGGGGGAGAAACACCACCCTCTCATGGGGCACTGGGGTTGGAATGAGCTGCCCAGCGTCGGGCAGCTTTGCGCGATTCGCCGGACAAATATCGGCCTCCCAGATCGTGTGATGTGCCCCTCCGTGACGGAGGAGGCCATCCACCTGCCTCCCGCTCCTGACATGGTTGGAGAAGGTTGAGGTGGGATGTGCAGACTTGGGAGCTGGAGCTCGAGTGTGCGGAAATGGATGAGCAAAGGAGGAAGAAGGCGTAGGTGAAAAGTGGATCCTTATCCCCTTATATGGATGGACGAAGCTATGCGTCCCCCACCAGCCTGGTAAAACTCGCTTATCTCCCAAGCATCGTAATCAATGGCGCGGATGGGTTACCCACGTCCGTATTGATGAGAATCCTAGAATAAGGGGGCACGATCTATGCTTTCATAAGACGTGCCAAGGAAACCGCCTCGCTAAACGCGCTAAGGTGGAACGGTAAAAAACGATTCATATAAAGGACTGGCCAGGGTGTGATGTCACGCCGCGGAATACGTCAGCATATCTGTGCAAAAATTATTCTCTCTACGTGTTATGTGGAACTTGTTTTGCAGAGCCGGACACTATCCTGGTGTTCAAAACCTTCTATGAAGTATTCGGAGGAGGAACCCGCCTTGCAATGCCGAAGACAATATGAGCGCCGGACTCGTCGTCATTGAAGCCTGGTTCAGGGGCTACTGAGGGAGTCCTGGACTAGGGGGTGTCCGGATAGCCGAACTATCATCACGGGACTCCAAGACTATGAAGATAGAAGATTGAAGACTTCGTCCTGTGTCCGGATGGGACTTTCCTTGGCGTGGAAGGCAAGCTTGGCGATACGGATATGTAGATCTCCTACCATTGTAACCGACTCTGTGTAACCCTAACCTATCCGGTGTCTATATAAACCGGAGGGTTTTAGTCTGTAGGACAAACAACAATCATACCATAGGCTAGCTTCTAGGGTTTAGCCTCCTTGATCTCGTGGTAGATCTACTCTTGTACTAACCATATCATCAATATTAATCAAGAAGGTGTAGGGTATTACCTCCATCGAGAGTGCCCAAACCTGGGTAAAAACATCGTGTCCCTTGTCTCCTCTTACCATCCGCCTAGACGCACACTTCGGGACCCCCTACCCGAGATTCGCCGGTTTTGACACCGACAAGGGCCTTCTGGAATTTGTCGTGAATGGGTTTGGTCCTTGAGTCACAGCATAAAGCACTGATTAAAATGTTATGCTTGTAGAGGACAAGATTCATGGAGTGGAGCTGGATCAAAAGTAATGTAGGAATAAGTGGCAAAATGTTTTTCCTGTAGTGAAATCGGTGGCACCGAGTGGTATGCTTCGGTTGCACCGAGTGATTTCGGTTAGACCAAAGACAAGAAACCGGCGTGACCGAGTTCATCACAGAGAAAACACTTGTCACCTCAGCTCACTAGACAAGTAAGATCTCACAAGGATTTGCAAGGAATTAACTGAAATATTTGCAATGAATTGGATGCAGGGAACGCAGCACAAATAGAAAAGAAAAGAAAAGAAAAGAGGGAAATCTAGATGAAGTTTTTTTTTGAAAGGGGAAACAAATATGCATGAGTCAAATGCAAAAGGAAACACAAGAGAACTTCATCTAGATATGGTCGGCGACATAGTCACCTATGTTAGAGTATATTGACTTAGGAGTCAAGTGAGATCACTTGATCATAGGTCAAACTCATCGTTTAAGCTCAAAATGGGGTTACCATTTTTCGTTTAAGCATCTTGATGTATTCACTTCTTGTCGAGTTGCTTTGACTCATGTCTTGGAGTAAAGCTTCTCTAAGATGGAATGACATACCTTGGGTGGTGGTGTTGATCGTGATCATGTAGTTGAACTTGTGTGGGTTGCTCAAGTTTGATGTAGCTCATAAAGAGTTGGGAGCACCACTTGGAATTTGAGTTCATCTACCTACATGGGTTAGTTCTTGCAAGGAAGAGCACTTGTGTACCCAAAATGACAATCATGAAACTCAACATAGAATTTGTCAAAGGATATGTTTGAATGGTTTCGTGCTTCCCTGTCTTCAACACCATTGTGTAGAGACTTGGTGATGTAGAGATCGCTCAAGCTGTGATTGAGTTGCAATCTCATAGACTTAGATTCATCCAAGTACCTACAAGGGTTAGATAACATGCAAGGTGCAAATGTATCCAAGATATAAGATTATCATCATAAGAGAAATATCAAGGATTAGTCATAAGCTCATGTATTGCATGTATACAATGGAGTTCCTACTCCAAGTTTGAAGCATCAATGATGTTCAATTCACCTCTTAACCTGCAAAACACTTTCTCATCAAGTGGTTTAGTGAATATATCCGCTAATTGCTTTTCGGTGCGAACATGCTTAAGGTTATGTCACCCTTAGCAACATGATCTCGAATGAAATGATGACAAACTTCAATATGCTTAGTTCGAGAGTGTTGCACGGGGTTGTGAGCAATCTTGATAGCACTTTCATTGTCACAAAGTAATGGAACATGTTTCACATATATCCTATAATCTTTAAGAGTTTGGGTCATCCAAAGTAATTGAGCAAAATATGAACCAGCGGCAATGTATTCCGCTTCGGCGGTGGATAAGGATACCGAGTGTTGTTTCTTGGAAGATCAAGACACAAGATATCTCCCAAGAAATTGACAAGTACCCGAAGTGGACTTTCTATCAACCTTGTCACCGACATAGTCCGAGTCAGAGTAGCCAACAAGATCGAAAGAGGCCCTCTTAGGATACCAAATGTCAAAATTTGGTGTATGGATTAAGTATCTCACTATCCTTTTCACGGCCTTAAGATGGCATTCTTTAGGAGAAGCTTGATATTGTGCACACATGCACACACTTAGCATGATATCGGGACGTGAAGCACATAGATATAACAATGAACCAATCATAGAGCGATAAACCTTTTGATCGACTGGTTCACCATCTTTGGTCAAATCAAGATATCCACTAGTAGGCATGGGTGTAGTCATTCCTTTGCATTCTTGCATATTGAACTTCTTGAATAAGTTCTTGGTGTACTTTGTTTGAGAGACAAAGGTACCTTCCTTAGTTTGCTTGATTTGCAAACCAAGAAAGAATTTGAGTTCACTCATCATAGGCATCTCAAACTTCTCCGACATTAGCCTTCCAAACTTTTCACTAAAATGAGGGTTAGTAGAACCAAATATAATATCATCAACATAGATTTGGCATACAAATAGTTCTCCGTTGACCATTTTAGTAAAAAGAGTAGAATAAATTTTAACAATTTCAAAGCCTTTGTCAATAAGGAACTTGGTCAAGCATTTATACCACGCTCTAGGAGCTTGTTTAAGGCCATAAAGAGCTTTGTGAAGTTTGTAAACATGATCAGGTTTCTTAGGATTAACAAAGCCGGGAGGTTGTTTAACATAAACTTCCTCCTCTATTTCACCATTTAGAAAAGCACTTTTAGTGTCCATTTGGTACAAAGTGATATCATGGTGATTAGCATAGGCAAGTAAGATGCGAATGGACTCAAGTCTAGAAACGGGAGCATAAGTCTCACCATAGTCCATACCTTCGACTTGTGTGTAGCCTTGGGCGACGAGACATGCTTTGTTGCGAACTACTTGTCCATCTCCATCTTGCTTGTAGTGACACACCCATTTGGTACCGATGATGTTGTGGTTATTTTCAGGCTTCTCAACCAATGTCCAAACTAGATTTGTCTCAAAGTTGTGTAGCTCTTCGTGCATGGCGTTTATTCAATCCGGATCTTCCAATGCTTCTTCAACCTTCGTAGGTTCAATGCTAGATATGAATGAATAGTGTTCACAAAAGTTAGCTAAACGAGTTTTAGAGCGAGTGATTCTCCCGGTTTGGATATCAAAGTAGATTTGCTCGACGGGATGATCTTTAGCGATTCTTGCTCGAACTCGTGAAAGCTTTTGCTTGGGTCTTGGTTGAACATCTTCTTCATCTTGTTCTTCTTCTTGGCCTTCTTCATTGTTAGCATTGTCATTCTCTTGTCGTGGTGGAGAAGGAGGTTGTTAACGTTCATCTTGGTGCACGTCCTCGTTTTCTTCATCTTGGTGTGTCCCACTTGTGGATGCTTCCATGTCAACTCTTGGTTCACCTTGTCGTGAGGTAGAAGCTTCCACTTTGACGGACGAGGTACTCTCCTTCATCTCCGTTGGACAAATCTTGCCAATAGACAAGTCTTGAATTGCATCTGAGGGGTCTTTGTCTCCTACATCAATTGGCAATTGCTCTACTTGCGAGCCGTTAGATTCATCAAACTTCACATCTACTGTTTCTTCAACCTTTCGGGTGAAATTGTTGTACACACGGTATGTGTGAGAGTTTGAGCCATAACCGAGTAGGAAACCTTCATGAGACTTAGGAGCAAATTTAGAATGACGATGCTTATCAAGAATGTAGCACTTTGAGCCGAATACTCGAAAGTATCCAACTTGGGGTTTGTTACCGGTGAGAAGCTCGTATGTCGTCTTGCCGAGTAGCTTGTGAAGATACAAGCGATTTTTTGCATGACAAGCTGTCTCAACCGCTTCTGCCCAAAAGTGCTTCGGCGTCTTGTACTCATCAAGCATCGTTCTCGCCATTTCGATGAGCATCCGGTTCTTCCTCTCAACAACTCCATTTTGTTGAGGTGTGTACGTTGTCGAGAACTCGTGTGAAATCCCTCGTTCTTCAAGAAAGGTGTCCACATTTGCATTCTTGAACTCCGTTCCATTGTAGCTACGAACCTTCTTGATCTTCACTTCAAATTGATTTTGGGCCTTCCTAGCGAAGTTTTTGAAGATCTTTTGGACCTGCGATTTATCATAGAGAAAGAACACCCACGTAAATCTTGAAAAATCATCAACTATAACTAGACCAAAAGAATTTCCACCGAGACTTTTGTAAGCGTTGGGACCAAAAAGATCCATGTGAAGTAGCTCGAGTGGCCTCCTTGTGGTCATGATGTTCTTCACGGGATGCCTCCCTCCAACCTGTTTACCTGCCTGACAAGCGCTGCAGAGTCTATCCTTATCAAATATGGCATCGTGAACTCCAAGGATATGATTTCCTTTAATAAGCTTGTCAAGGTTTCGCATACCAACATGACCTAGTCTCCTATGCCACAACCATCCTTTAGAAGATTTAGCAATAAAGCAAGTTCTAGGTTGAGCCTTTTTAGTGAAATCAACAATGTATAGATCACCTCTACGTACACCGGTAAAGACCATTTTATGATTATCTCTACGAAACACTTGGCAATCTACTTCAGTAAATAACACATTGAAACCGAAATCAGCAAGTCTAGATCCTGAAAGTAAGTTGTATCCAAGAGATTCAACGAGCATGACATTTGTATGGAGCTATCATGTGAGATGGCCACCTTACCGAGGCCAACCACCTTACCCTTTGAGTTGTCACCGAAAGTGACATACTTTCGAGGACCATCATTTTCAGCAAGCTCCCGAAACATGTCTTTATCTCCGGTCATGTGATCGGTACATCCACTATCAAGAACCCATTCCTTTCCTCCTACCATATATCCCTGAAGATTTTCCATAAGACCAAAGTGTCTCATTGCATCATCAAGATCGAAGTCACTATCATCATCCTCATCATAGTATCCATGTTCAACATTGTCATGTGGTTGATCAAATCGTAGAGAGGGTGATTCGTTAGTGTGAGTTTGACAATGATCTTGCTTATGAATTTTTATAGCTTCAGAAATAATATCACTAATAATTCCAACATCTCCTTTGGCACGGATAAGGTTTGTAAGATCAAACAAACAATCACCAAACATAGGATCACTAGAATTCATCTTACTCAAGGCAATAGAATTATGAAGAATTTCATCTAAATTTTTCAAGGAATAATCTGGAAATCGTTCCTCAAGAAATTTTCATATAGTATAGGCACAATCAAGAGTAGGCAAACTAGCAATCAAGTTTTTGGGCAATCCTCATATGATAAGATTGATGGTTATAAGATTGCGAATCATGTCAAGATCCTCTTTGGGTGTGGGATGCAAGGGATCAATATGAGGTGCACAAGGGCTAGCAATGTACTTGTTCAAATGATATTCATTGAAAATCACAAGCATCTCACTTTTCCACTCATGAAAATACTCTCCATCAAGTATAGGCACTCTATGTCTAAGATTCCCAATAGTAGACTCATCCATCTTCCTCCAATGGTGTTTAAACCAAAGCAATGGAGACCAAAGCTCTGATACCAATTGAAAGGGATCGAGAAGAGGTGTATACAAGGGGGGGGGGTGATTAGACACTAAGTACCGAAAGTTGCAGTTTCTAACTTCTTTAAGTTTAAGTGGAGTTTAGGCACAATTTTAACAATCTCAATACATAACAAGCAAGCATGCAACGAGTATATGAGCAGCGAAAAGTAAAGCATGCAACTTGCAAGAATGTAAAGGGAAGGGTTTGGAGAAATCAAACGCAATTGGAGACACGGATGTTTTTGTCGTGGTTCCGATAGGTGGTGCTATCGTACATCCACGTTGACGGAGACTTCAACCCACGAAGGGTAACGGTTGCGCAAGTCCATGGAGGGCTCCACCCATGAAGGGTCCATGAAGAAGCAACCTTGTCTATCCCATCATGGCCATCACCCACGAAGGACTTGCCTCACTAGCGGTAGATCTTCACGAAGTAGGCGATCTCCTTGCCCTTACAAACTCCTTGGTTCAACTCCATAATCTTGTTGGAGGCTCCCAAGTGACACCTAGCCAATCTAGGAGACACCACTCTCCAAGAAGTAACAAATGGTGTGTTGATGATGAACTCCTTGCTCTTGTGCTTCAAATGATAGTCTCCCCAACACTCAACTCTCTCTCATAGGATTTGGATTTGGTGGAAAGAATATTTGAGTGGAAAGCAACTTGGGGAAGGCTAGAGATCAAGATTCATATGGTAGGAATGGAATATCTTGGCCTCAACACATGAGTAGGTGGTTCTCCTCAGAAAATGGATGCTGCAAGTGTAGATTCATTCTGATGGCTCTCTTCACGAATGAAGAGTAGGTGGAGGGATATATATAGCCTCCACACAAAATCTAACAGTTACACACAACTTGCCAAACTCGGTGGGACCGAATTGATAAACTCGGTCGGACCGATTTAGCAAATCTAGTGACCGTTAGGATTTTTGGTGGGACCGACATGCAACTCGGTAGGACCGATGTGGTTAGGGGTAGGGCATAACGTAATCTCGGTGAGACCGATTACACAAACTCCGTGAGACCGATTTTGGTAATAAGCTAACCAGAGAGTTGGTCAGGCAAACTCGGTGAGACCGATTACACAAACTCGGTGGGACTGATTTTGGTAATAAGTTAACCATAGAGTTTGCATTGTAATCTCGGTAGTACCGATTACTGAAACTCGGTGAGACCGAATTTGGTAAAGGACATACACAGAGAGATTACAATCCCATCTCGGTGAGACCGAGATCCCTATCGGTGAAACCTATTTGCCTAGGGTTTGTGGCAGTGGCTAAGACATCTGAACTCGGTGGCGCCGGGTAGAAAGAATCGGTAGGGCCGAGTTAGACTTTTGGTTTAGGACGTATGTGGATGTGGGAAAGTAGTTGAGGGCTTTGGAGCATATCACTAAGCACTTTGAGCAAGCAAGCCATTAAGCAACACCTCATCCCCTCTTGATAGTATTGGCTTTTCCTATAGACTCAATGTGATCTTGGATCACTAAAATATAAAATGTAGAGTCTTGTGCTTGAAGCTTGAGCCAATCCTTTGTCCTTAGCATCTTGAAGGGGTTCCACATCCTCTAGTCCATGCCACTCCATTGTTGAACTTGTCTGAAACGTACTAGGTAAAAGTGTTAGTCCAACAAGAGATATGTTGACATTAATTACCAAAATCAACCAGGGAGCACTTGTGCTTTCAGCAGGCTATTCAGCCAATGCCAAGCCGACCCTTTGAGTTTTAGTGGGAGGTATTTGATGGCATGTCGATCGTCACCGCGGGCCATGTGGATGTGGAGGTGAAATCTTCAATCCATACTACGGGGTCTGTTTTACCATCATATGATTCAATGTTCACGGGTTTAAAACCTTCTGGGAATTCGTGATCCATTACTTCATGAGTGAAGCATAGGGGGTGTGCGGCGCCTCTGGGCCGGGCTATGTCACGGCGCAGTTCATACGAGTCTTGTCTGCTGTATTCGGCCCGACCAGATTTGCTTTTAGTATATCCGTCATGACGGTCATCGTCACGCGTTGGGGCGCGCCCCCGTGATCCGTAGATCGATCTTGTATGTCCTGCTTTGTTTTCCAATACGTCTCACAGGTCCTGCCTGTTACCCCGGGCCTTCATATTTTTGTTTGACTGGCGGTGGGGTGCGGGTTGGGCTTCGGGTTGATATGCCGCTTTGTCTCGGCCACGAGGTGGCCTGTCAGCTGCATCATACGCTGGAACTGTGGGTTTTAATGCTTCCTCCTCGAGTTGGAGTAGCAACTAGCGCTTTGGGTAACTTTTGGTTGGGCGCTTGAGTTCGTATTCCTCGGCCGCTAGGACCTCAGTCCATCTGTCTGCTAGCAGATCTTGGTCAGCTTGAAGCTGTTGTTGCTTTTTCTTCAGTCTTTTTCCTGTGGCTATAAGCCGGCGCTTGAAGCGCTCCTGCTCGACGGGATCCTGAGGCACAATAAATTCTTCGTCGCCGAGGCTCTCCTCGTCTTCGGAGAGGGGCATGTAATTGTCATCCTCTGATTCTCCGTCTGTTGCCTGTTTCTTAGGGCTAGCTTGCCCATCCTCCCGCTCGAATCCTGGCTAGAGGCGATTGTCTTTGTCTTCGGCACTATCCTCAGCGTTATTGTCTCTTGTGCTGGCATCGCTGCTTTTGCTATGGCGGGGCTTAGAGCGGCGCCGTTGACGCTGATGCTTAGATTGCTTCTCGAGGGGATTATCCTCCGTAGCCTTATCGCCATCACTTTCTTTGGGGGTGTCCACCATGTATATATCATATGATGAGGTGGCAGTCCAGTATACAATGGTGGTGGTTCCTATTCTTCTCCTGCATCGTCGTCCATACCGTCAATGTCTTCGGAGCCGAAATCAAGCATGTCAGTTAAGTCGTCGACAGTGGCTATTAAGTGGGTGGTGGGTGGGGAACGAATTTATTCGTCGTCCGCTTCCCAGTCAAGCTGGACATAGTTCTGCCAAGGGCCTCCTAATAAGGGGAGAGACCTCAATGAGTTTAGCACATCGCCCAAGGGCGAGTGCTGAAAGATATCCGTGGAGGTAAACTCCATGATCGATGCCCAATCAGATTTGATAGGCATGGATGCAGGCGGTTCGGAGCCCGTGGCTGGGGATTGATCCGAGGGCCCGGCAACACAGGTATCATAGGAGGTGAAGTCAGTATTCGGCTCTATCGCCGCTGAGTGTGCGGCCCCCGTGGTGGGGTCCATCCACCCATCCTCGGACGGCGCAATCTGCTCCGGATCGAGGGCCGGATTTGCCACAGGTGTGATCTCCCGAACACTGTTCGGCGGCAGAGCTAAGTCATGCTCGTCGTGACTGTGCGGTGCACCAGACACGGGCTCGAATCCGTCGAAGATCAAGTCTCCGCGGATGTCGGCAGTATAGTTCAAGCTTCCAAACCTGACCTGATGGCCAGGGGCGTAGCTCTGGATCTGCTCTAGATGGCCAAGCGAGTTGGCCCGTAGTACGAAGCCGCCGAATACGAAGATCTGTCCGGGGAGAAAAACCTCACCCTGGATCGCATTGTTGCCGATGATCGAAGGAACCATCGAGCCTTTATCGTGACGGCACAGTGGAACTCTCAATGAAAGCACCAATGTCGGTGTCAAAACCAGCGGATCTCTGGTAGGGGGTCCCGAACTATGCGTCTAAGGCGGATGGTAACAGGAGGCGGGGGGATACAATGTTTACCCAGGTTCGGGCCCTCTCGATGGAGGTAATACCCTACTTCCTGCTTGATTGATCTTTATGATATGAGTATTACAAGAGTTGATCTACCACGAGATCGTAGAGGCTAAACACTAGGAGCTAGCCTATGATTATGATTGTTCTCGTCCTACGGACTAAACCCTCCGATTTACATAGACACCGAAGGGGGCTAGGGTTACACATAGTCGGTTATAAGGGAGGAGATCTACATATCCGAATTGCCAAGCTTTCCTTCCACGCAAAGGAGAGTCCCATCTGGACATGGGACGAAGTCTTCAATCTTGTATCTTCATAGTCCAACAGTCCGGCCAAAGTATATAGTCCGGCAGTCCAAGGACACCCTAATCCAGGACTCCCTCACCCATCAATGCTATCACCGTTCGCTATAGGTACCCCATTCCACACCTTGATGATATGCTTGATGAACTTAGCGGTGCCACTATTTTCTCCAAAATTGATCTTAAAAGTGGTTACTATCAAATACGCATACAAGTGGGTGATGAATGGAAAACCGCTTTCAAAACAAAGTTTGGTTTGTATGAGTGGTTAGTCATGCCTATGGGTTTATCGGAAGCACCGAGTACTTTCATGCATCTTATTCATTATGTGTTTCGCCCTTACATAGGTGAATTTGTTGTTGTCTACTTTGATGATATCCTTGTTTTTACCAAATCTCTCAAAGAGCATGTCACCCACCTTCGCACCGTGCTACAAACTCTTCGAAAAGAGCAACTTTATGCTAATGTGGAAAAATGCCTTTTTGGTGTTGGTAAGCTTGTTTTCTTGGGATTTGTAGTATCTTCTAAGGGTGTTCATGTTGATGAGTCTAAGATCAATGCTATTAAAACTTGGCGCCAACCAACTAACTTGCAACAAGTGCGTAGTTTTCTTGGTCTAGCCGGTTTCTACCGTAGATTTGTGAAGGATTTTAGCACCATCGGTTCACCTTTGCATGCTTTGAGTAAGAAAAATGCACCATTTGTTTGGGGATCATCCCAAGACACCGCATTCAATGAGCTTAAGAATTTGCTTACTCATGCTCCCGTGCTTGCATTACCCAACTTTGACAAACCTTTTTGAAATTCATTGCGATGCTAGTGGTAATGGCATAGGAGGTGTGTTAACACAAGAGAAGCGCCCAATTGCTTATTTTAGTGAGAAACTTTCCGGAGCGCAACTCAATTATCCCATCTATGACACATAGCTATATGCTTTAGTGCGAGTTTTGCATAACATTACCTCCGCCCTCATGAATTCATCATCCACACGGGTCATGAAACACTTAAATATCTTAAGGGTCAAACTAAGTTGAACAAGCATCATGCTAAGTGGAGTGAATTTATTGAGTTTTTTCCTTATGTCATCAAGTATATTAAAGGCAAGGAAAATGTTGTGGCGGATGCACTTTCCCGTATATGCATGCTTGTTACTCAACTTGAATTGAATGTCATTGGCTTTGAGCACATAAAAGATTTGTATGAGCATGATCCTACTTTTGCCATCCCTTATGCCAAATGTTTGATGCATACATCTTTGGAACACTATTACATCAAAGATGGATATCATATGAGAGCTAACAAAATTTTCATCCCCTAGTCTTCTCTTCGTTTGTTGCTTTTGCAAGAATCTCATGGAGGAGGACTAATGGGACATTTTTGACGGGACAAGACCCTTGCTATGCTCTCCAAGAACTACTTTTGGCCTAAGATGTTTCGTGACGTCAACCGCTTCACCAACCGATGCTCTACGTGTCGCAAAGCTAAGTCTAAAGCTCGATCTCATGGATTTTATATGCCTCTCCCAATTCCATTTCAACCATGGGAAGATATTAGCATGGATTTTGTGCTTGGTTTGCCTAGAAGTAGAAATGGCAAGGATTCCGTTTTTGTGTTATTGTGGACCGATTCTCCAAAATGGCACATTTCATTCCTTGCAACAAGATAGACGATGCTTCATATGTTTCCAATCTCTTTTGTAGGGAAATCTTGTGACTTCATGGAGTGCCCAAGATGATTGTCTCGGACCGCGATGTCAAGTTCTTGAGTTACTTTTCAAAGACCTTATGCGCCAAGCTCGGAATCAAGCTACTATTCTCCACGGCATATCATCCACAAACCGACGGCCAAACAGAGGTGACGAACCGAACACTCTCCACTCTACTACGCATGTTGATAAAGAAGAACATCAAGGAGTGGGAGGAGTGCCTACCTATCGCCGAGTACATCTATAACCGAGCAAGACACAAGACTACAAGCAAGTCCCCCTTCGAGGTCGTCTATGGCTTCAACCCGTTGTCCCCATTGGACATTCTACCCCTATGTAACACCCCGGATGTAACTTTCCATATTTGTAACTCCAACTCTTGCCATTTTCGGCATTGTGATATGATATTCCCTCCGTGGTTGGGTTTTTGTCTTTCGTTTTTGCATTTTGTTCATGTCATGCATTCCATATCATGTCATCATGTGCATCTCATTTGCATACGTGTTCGTCTCATGATTCCGAGCATTTTCCCCGTTGTCCGTTTTGCAATCCGGCACTCCTATGTTCCCCGGCGTCCCCTTTTACGTTTTTCCATGAGCGGGCACTAAACTTTCTCGGAATGGACCGAGGTTTGTCAAGTGGCCTTGGTACACCACCGTAGACCACTGTCAAGTTTGGTCATTTGGAGCTCGTTTGGTACTCAACGGTTAACCGCACTCTCGCAAAGGCCTCTTTTAAGTTGCAGCCCAACACCCCTCCAAAACAGCCCAATAACCCATCTAAGTCACTTCCATGCTCTCCGTCGTTCGATCACGATCGTGCGGGCGAAAACCGCACCTCATTTGGAGCTTCCTAGCTCCTTCTACCTATAAATATGCATCTCCCCCTCCAAATCCGGGTCCCGAAACCCTAGCCCCGCTCTCCTCCGCTGCTGGACACGTCCGTCCGCGCCGACGAAAACCGCCGCCGCGCCCGGCCAATCAGGCCCGCCACGTGGCGCCCGGCCACCAGCGCCTGCCCGCCCGCTTAGCCAGGGCCCCCCCCCCGTCGCCGCCCGCGCCTCCCGGCCGTCCGGCCCCGCCGCCGCCCGCCGCCACCGGACCTCGCCGCCCGCCACCGGACCTCGCCGGCCCCGTCGACCACCGCCGCCGCGTCCCCGGCGCCGACCACCGCCTCGGCCTCGCCCGCCCGCCGGCGCCCGCGCGCCCGTCGCCCGGCCTGCAGCCTCGTCCCCGGCCGTCTCCTTCTTTCCTCGGCGCTGCTCCGTGACCGCCGCCGCAGCAGCGCTCGGGATCCGGCGGATCTGAGATCCACCGAGAGGTTGACCTTCCCCGGATTTCATCTAAGTTTTTATTCTGCAGTTAATTTGTTGCATCTTCAACGCATCATAACTTTGCACTCGTGGCTCCGTTTGGGGCGTGTAGCATACCAAATTGTTCGCCTCGGAGAGTAGATCATTTCATCTCATTGCATCATTTTCATTTGAGCTCATATTGATGCCCGAAATGCTGTCGGAAGAGGGCTATGTGATGTTAGTTTCTGTTTCTTAACAGAACATGCACTTTTGTCATTTTTGCCATGATTGATGTGTGCACCCTATGAATTTGAGTCCTACATGTGTTTTGTAATATGCCATGCCATCTTTACAGGGGTGTATGCCATGTATTTTTGTGATCTCTGTGGTGACTAGCACAAGCATGCAAACTAGGCTTCCTGATGTTGCTGATTTCAGCCCCTGTTTTGCTGATATTTTTATGCCATGTTAACTTGATGCTACCGAGAGATCCATGCATATTTTAAGATACTTCAGTAAGGATGTTTTGAACATATGGTTATGCTCTATCAATCCATTCCTTTGTTTGCAATTATGGAGTGCCATAGCTTGAGTCAATTGAGCTCTACTTTTGCTATAAAATGTTTCCTGGCAGATTGTTTACATGTTATTCAATTTTGCCAAGGTTGTTGTAGTTGATCCGTGTATGCTATGATGTTGTTCTTGCCATGTATATCTTCTATGCCATGTCTTCTTGATGTATGTATGCTTAGTTTATCATGTAATGCTCTGTAGTGAGTGCATCGAGCTCTTAAACATGCCTACTTGTTATCTGTTTTTGTCATGCCCATTGCTGAATCATTATGAAACTTGCTATATTGACATGGGTGTTATCATATTTTCTGTTCCTTTTTGGCTTATGGTCAGTAAGGGACTTTTGTTCTATGCTTTGAGTAGATTCACGCCATGCCTTGTTTTGCTACTATAAGTTCCTGTAGCATGTTGTTTTCTTGCTCTGAATATTGCTTCCTGATGCCGATTTTGCCATGTTCAGTAATTTCACCAAGTCTGTGAAGCTGATATGTTTTGCACTTTTGCCATGCTTGTTTGGACCTGTTGTGATGTGATTTAGCCGTAGCTCAGTGTTCATATTTTGTCAAGCATCTTGAGTAGATCACTGCCATATGATTTGTTGGTTCGTTTGGGTGCAGTAGCTTAATTTCTTGTTGCTTGCTAAGTGGCATCATCTTTGTTAATGGCGATTTGTGCCATTCTTGTTTTGCTTGTCATTTGCAAACCGTGCATCCGATTCCGTGATCTTTATATCGATTTCAACGAAATCATCTCATCTTTCCAGTGGCATACTTGGTTTGCCAAGTTGATGCCTGGTTCATCATTTTCCTTCCGAGACACGATACGCATTGCATATCACATCCCGCATATCATGCCATATATTGCATCATGTTGCTTGTGCATTGCACCGTGATTTATTGTGGTTCCTTTGTTTGTGTTCTTGCTTTGGGTAGAGCCGGGAGACGAGTACGTGAACGAGGAACCTGTTGAGAACGCTTACGAGGATCAAGCTTTCGACAACTCTAAGAACTTTGCAGGCAAGATGACCATACCCTCGAAATCACTTCTATCTTTGCTTGCTAGATGCTCGCTCTTTTGCTATGCCTATGCTACGATGCCTATCACTTGCTTATCATGCCACCCATTTTGCCATGTCAAACCTCTAACCATCCTTTCCTAGCAAACCGTTGTTTGGCTATGTTACCGCTTCGCTCAGCCCCTCTTATAGCGTTGCTAGTTGCAGGTGAAGCTGAAGTTTGTTCCTTGTTGGAACATGGAGATGTTGTTCCTTATTGGAACATGTTTACTTGTTGGGTCTATCACAATATATCTGCTTTAATTAATGCATCTATATACTTGGTAAAGGGTGGAAGGCTCGGCCTTATGCAGTGTTTTGTTCCACTCTTGCCGCCTAGTTTCCGTCATACCGGTGTTATGTTCCTTGATTTCGCGTTCCTTACACGGTTGGGTGATTTATGGGACCCCTTGACAGTTCGCTTTGAATAAGACTCCTCCAAAGCAAGGCCCAACTTTGGTTTTACCATTTGCCACCTAAGCCTTTTCCCCGGGTTTCGCGAGCCGAGGGTCATCTTTATTTTAACCCCGGGCCAGTTCTCCTCTGAGTGCTGGTCCAACTGTCGACCGCCCGGTGGCCATCAGGGCAACTCGAGATGGCCTATCGGAAGCTTGGACAATCCGGTGTGCCACGAGAGCGAGATATGTGCAGTTCCTATCGGGATTTGTCGGCATACTCGGGCGGCTTTTCTTGGTATTGTTTTATTTTGTCGAAATGTCTTGTAGTCCGGGATTCGAGATTGATCAGGTCTTCCGGTAGAAGGAATATCCTTCGTTGACCGTGAGAGCTTATAATGGGTTAAGTTGGGACACCCCTGCAGGGCATTATCTTTCGAAAGCCGTGCCCGCGGTTATGAGGCAGATGGGAATTTGTTAATGTCCGGTTGTAGAAAACCCGAAGTTGACCTTGATTAAAATACATCAACCGCGTGTGTAACCGTGATGGTCTCTTCTCGGTGGAGTCCGGGAAGTGAACACGGTGTTGGAGTTATGTTTGACGTAAGTAGTTCAGGATCACTTCTTGATCGCTACTAGCTTAACGACCGTGCCTTGCTTCTCTTCTCGCCCTCTTTTGTGAATGTAGCCACCATATATGCTAGTCGCTTGCTGCAGCTCCACCTCACAACTCTGTCCTTCCTATAAGCTTAAATAGTCTTGATCTCGCGGGTGTGAGATTGCTGAGTCCCCGTGACTCACAGATTCTACCAAAACAGTTGCAGGAGCCGACGATGCCAGTACAGGTGACACAACCGAGCTCAAGTGGGAGTTCGACGAGGAACGTGGTCGTTACTATGTGTCTTTTCCTGATGATCAGTAGTGGAGCCCAGTTGGGACGATCGGGGATCTGTTTAGCATTTGGGGTATCTTCTTTTATTTTGGTTCCGTAGTCGGACCTTGAGTGTAATCTGAATGATGGATGTTTATTTATGTTGTGTGAAGTGGCATTGTAAGCCAACTATGTATCTCTTTCCCTTATGTATTACATGGGTTGTGTGAAGATTACCTCACTTGCGACATTGCTTTCAATGCGGTTATGCCTCTAAGTCGTGCTTCGACACGTGGGAGATATAGCCGCATCAAGGGCGTTACACCCTACCACTCCAAGAGCGCACAAACATGGACGCGAGTGCCCGAGTCAACCACCTCAAGAAGATGCATGAAGATACAAGGCACACCATCGAGCGCCAAGTACAACGACTCGCGACCAAGGTCAACGTCAACAAGCAACCCATGACATTCAACCATGGAGATCTTGTGTGGCTACACCTTCGCGAGGAATGCTTCCCCAACGAACGCAAGTCCAAACTTCTACAACGAGCTGATGGACCATTCAAGGAGCTTGCAGGCTACAACAACAACGCATACAAGATAGAAATTCCACGTGACAAGTACTCCGTGAGCGACATCTTCAATGTCAAAGATCTCTCCCCGTACCATGGTGATGAGGATTTCGATCCGAGGTCGGATGTTTCCCAAGGGAGGGGAGATGATGCGGAGCATCCCAAGGTCATCCCCATGGACCTACCTTCATCTCACCAAGTGCCTAGTGGACCCATGACTCGACCACGTGCAAGAGCTCTCGAAACCGAGGTGACATCTCTCCTCTCACAATTACACTTCGATGAACAGGAGACATGGCTGCTAGCTCAAACGGAGACACTGTGCATACTCAGTTACCAAGGAGTTAGCCATGGAGACGCCAAGGAGCAAGGAGAATCCAAAGAGGAAGATGGACGTGAAGACGGAGAAGAAGAAGGGCAAAGTTTGCAGAAGCCCGGACGATCCGGACCACCGTACGGATGATCCGGCCCCAGCCCGGATGATCCGGACCCCGGCCCGGACAATCCAGCTACAACGCCCGAGGACACCCGAAGCTTCAACCTGAAGCCGGATAATCCGGACCCAGGCCTGGATCATCCGACCACACCCGGACGTCCGGACCAGGACCCGGTCATCTGGACCTCCCGCCGCTGCTCCGACACAGCCGGACCAATCCGGACGCCAATCCGGATCATCCGGACCCCCGAAGCCGGATCATCCGGACCAACTCCCGGATCATCCGGCCACCTCTTGCGTGCGTGACTTGGGTCGAGGCTCGTGTACCCGTTTCGTCCCCTCACTTACACCTTCGCCCCTTGGGCTATAAATAGACCTCCTCCTCCCCATTTTTAGGGTTAGCAAAGGATTAGCTCATGTTTGTGTGAGAGCTTTGCTCATCCACTTGGTTACCTTCTCCTCGAAGATCGCACCTGCAATTGATAATATCCTTCCAAGCGGATTCAAGACCCCCTCTTGGGTGGCCCCATAAAGACCTCCTTGACAACACTTTCTCAAAATAATCATAACATGATATAACAGAATGGTATCTCGCTAGCCCTTTCTGAGACCGCAAAACATAAATGCAGAGCACCTTTAAAGATTAAGGATTGACTAAACATTGTAATTCATGGTAAAGAGATCCGTCAAGTCATACCCAATATAAACCAATAATAATGAATGCAAATGACAGTGTGCTCTCCGGTAGTGCTTTTTAATAAGAAGGGTGATGACTCAACATAAAAGTAAATAGATAGGCCCTTCGCAGAGGGAAGCGAGGATTTGTAGAGGTGCGAGCTCGATTTTAAAATAGAGATTGAATAACATTTTGAGCGGCATACTTTCGCTGTCAACGCAACAACTATGAGAATGCTGTATCTTCCATACTACATGCATTATAGGCAGTTCCCAAACAGAATGGTAAAGGTTTGTACTCCCCCGACCACCAACAAGCATCAATCCATGGCTTCCTCGAAACAACGAGTGCCTCCAACATACAACATCCCTGGGGGAGTTTTGTTTAATTATTTTGATTTGCTTTGATCTTTTTGGATCATGGGACTGGGCATCCCAGTTACCGGCCCTTTCTCGTGAATGAGGAGCGGAGTCCACTCCTCTTGAGAATAACCCACCTAGCATTGAAGATATAGGCAGCCCTAGTTGAAACAGGAGCTGCTCGAGCATACAAAATAGAACTTCATTTGAAGGTTTGGAGTTTGGCACATACAAATTTACTTGGAATGGCAGGTAGATACCGCATATAGGAAGGTATAGTGGACTCATATGGAACAACTTTGGGGTTTAAGGAGTTTGGATGCACAAGCAGTATTCCCGCTTAGTGCACGGTGAAGGCTAGCAAAGGCGGGAAGTGACCAAGCGAGAGAGCGACAACAATCGTAAACATGCATTCAAATTAATTCACACCGAGAACAAGCATGAGTAGGATATAATCTACCATGAACATAAATATCATGAAGGCTATGTTGATTTGATTCAACTACATGTGTGAACATGTGCCAAGTCGAGTCACTCAATTCATTCAAAGGAGGATACCATCCCATCATACCACATCATAATCATTCTAATAGCATGTTGGCACGCGAGGTAAACCATTATAACTCATAGCTAATCAAGCATGGCACAAGCAACTATAATCTCTAAATGTCATTGCAAATATGTTTACTTCATAATAGCTGACTCAGGAACGATGAATCATCACATTTACAAAAACAAGAGAGGTCGAGTTCATACCAGCTTTTCTCATCCCAATAAGTCCATCATATATCATCATTATTGCCTTTCACTCGCACGACTGAACGATATGTATAATAATAAGAGTGCACGTGCATTGGACTAAGCTGGGATCTGCAAGCATTCAACTCAAGAGAGAAGACAAGTAATATGGGCTCTAAATTAAATAAACAATCATGCATATAAGAGCCACTAAGCATTTTTAATATGGTCTTCTCGACCCCCAAAAGAAAGAAAAGAAAATAAAACTATTCACACGGGAAAGCTCCCAACAAGTAAAAAGAAGAACTAGAAATCTTTTTGGGTTTTCATTTTAATTTCTACTACAAGCATGGAAATTAAACTATCTAATTTTTTTTCTTAAGGTTTATCAAACACACAAGAACAAAACTAGAAAACGAAATTTAAACTAACATGGATGATACAAAGAAAGAGTATGAGCACCGACGACTAGTGTGTGAACATGGATGTAAAGTCGGTGAGAAATACGTACTCCCCCAATCTTAGGCTTTTGGCCTAAGGTGGTCTAGTACCGAGGACCGCCTGGCTGATATCCGTAAGTGAAACCGGGGTTGTACTGAGATGCAGAGGCAACAGCCTCCTGAGCAGCAGCGTGTTGTCAAGCTGCCTCCATTCCCCTCTCATATACAGTGGCTTCTTCCCTGGTGACAACATATCTTCCTTTTGCCTGATAATCAGAAAGGTAGGGAGTAGGAAGAGCGACAGGGGCGACGTCGCGTCTGTCATAGATTAGTCAATAATGGAGGAATTGTTCATTCATCTCAAGAAAATGATGATGGAACATAGCTTCTTTATCCAAACAAAAAGGAGGTAAAATCATACCCCCCCCACTCTCGTGGGGCTATATTAAGAAAGTTAGCCACACGGGTTGCATAAATTCCTCCAAATAAATCTCCCTTTCTACTATTATTCTCCAACCTACGTGCAACTATTGCCCCCAAGTTATAACCTTTATAACCTGACACAACACTCTTGAGGACACAAAGATCAGGGGCACACATGTGACATACCTCGTCCTTACCGTTAATGCATCTACCAATAAAGAGAGCAAAGTAATGTATACCATGAAAAGGAATGCTCCCTCTGGTAGCTTGTGCTACGTCCCTAGATTCTCCTACAGTAATACTAGCAAGAAAATCTCTAAATTCAGATTTGGGAGGATCATTAATATTACCCCACTGCGGGAGTTTGCAAGCAGTTGTGAAATCCTCTAAATCCATGGTATAAGATGTATCATAAATATCAAACATGACACTAGGAGAATTACGCGCACAATTGTATCTAAACCTCCGCACAAAAGAATCAGTCAACTGATAGTACTGCGGACACTTATCTTGTAAGAAGTCCTCCAGCTTGGCATTACACACATATGCGTCAAATTCCTCCTTGAAGCCTGCTTCGACCATAAAATCATCGGATGGCCACTCACAAACCCGTACATTTGCATCCCTCGGCAGTTCAACATCTTGCTCACGTATAGCAATCCTTGGCACTTTCTTTGCCGAGGGACCTCCTTGGTACATTCTTCTAAGCATATTTCTTTTTCTGAAAATTTCTGAAATTTTAGTAACTTCAAAATAAAGGTGAATAAAACTAAACAAGATTGATAGCAACTACTCCTACAAGTGCCTAGAGCCTATATCATGCATTGGAATTGCTTGGGACCTCAAAATTTTATCATGCAAGCTCAAGAACATGGTCACCTATGCAGCAAAAATTTGCAATGAATAAAGCATTAGAACAAAAACTAATTGGACAAATGGAGGAGTCACATACCAAGCAACAATCTCCCAAAGCAGTTTTGTGAATGGAGCTTTGAGCAAGGAGATCGAAAATCGCAGCAAAACGAGCTAGAACTCGTGCTTGAGCTGGATGGGAATTTTTTTGGGTGGAAGATGAAGTGTGTGGGTGCTGGCATAAGTGGAGGGGGGCCACCAGGGGCCCACGAGACAGGGGGGCGCGCCCTCCTCTCTCGTGGCCTGGTGCTTGGCCCTCCTGCAGTGTTTTCAGTGCCTAAAATCCTCAAATATTCCAGAAAAAATCATACTAAGTTTGCAGGGCATTTGGAGCACTTTTATTTTTGGACTGTTTTTTAATGCACGGATAATTCAGAAAACAGACGAATAATACTATTTTTGCTTTATTTATTCTAAATAACAGAAAGTAAAAAGAGGGTACAGAAGGTTGTGCCTTCTAGTTTCGTCCATCTCGTGATCATCAAAATGAACCCACTAACAAGGTTGATCAAGTCTTGTTAACAAACTCATTCCGAATAACACGGAACCGGAGAAATTTCGAATAACACTAAGTTACCTCAACAGGGATATGAACGTCCCCAACAATAAGAATATCATACTTTTTCTTGACAGTAGGGAGAGGAAATTTAAAACCTCCAAAAATGATAGTTGGAACTTTTTCAATAGAATTGATGCTATGGACTTGAGATTGTTTCCTCGGAAAATGTACCGTATGCTCATTACCATTAACATGAAAAGTGACATTGCCTTTGTTGCAATCAATAACAGCCCTGCAGTATTAAGAAAAGGTATACCAAGGATAATAGACATACTATCGTCCTCGGGAATATCAAGAATAACAAAGTCCGTTAAGATAGTGACATTTGCAACCACAACAGGCACATCCTCACAAATACCGACAGGTATAGCAGTTGATTTATCAGCCATTTGCAAAGATATTTCAGTAAGTGTCAACTTATTAAATTCAAGTCTATGATATAAAGAGAGAGGCATAACACTAACACCGGCTCCAAGATCACATAAAGCACTTCTAACATAATTTCTTTTAATAGAGCAAGGTATAGTTGGGACACCCGGATCTCCAAGTTTCTTTGGTATTCAACCCTTAAAAGTGTAATTAGCAAGCATGGTGGAAATCTCAGCTTCCGGTATCTTTATTTTATTTGTGATGATATCCTTCATATACTTAGCATAAGGATTTACTTTAAGCATATCAGTTAAGCGCATACGTAAGAAAATAGGTCTAATCATTTCAGCAAAGCGCTCAAAATCCTCATCATCCTTTGACTTGGATGGTTTAGGAGGAAAGGGCATGGGTTTCTGAAAACATGGTTCTCTTTCTTTACCGTGCTACCTAGCAACAAAATCTCTCTTATCATAACGTTGATTCTTTGATTGTGGGTTATCAAGATCAATAGCAGGTTCAATCTCTACATCATTTTCTTTGCTAGGTTGAGCATCAACATGAACATTATCATTAACATTATCACTAGGTTCATGTTCATCACCTGATTGAGTTTCAGCATCAGAAATAGAAATATTATTGGGATTCTCAGGTGTGTCTATAGTAGGTTCACTAGAAGCATGCAGAGTTCTATCGTTTTTCTTCTTCCTCTTTTTAGAAGAACTAGGTGCCTCTAAATTATTTCTCTGAGAATCTTGCTCGATTCTCTTAGGGTGGCCTTCAGGATACAAAGGTTCCTGAGTCATTCTACCAGTTCTAGTAGCCACTCTAACAGCAAAGTCATTTTTATTATTTAATTCATCAAGCAAATCATTTTGAGCTTTAAGTACTTGCTCAGCTTGAGTAGCAACCATAGAAGCATATTTGCTAACGCGGTGAAGTTCATCTTTAACTCTAGCCAGATTATCACCTACGCGTCCTATCTCGAAAGCATTATTCTTTAACTCTCTACCAACATAAGCATTAAAACTTTCTTTCCTAGCCATAAAGTCATCAAATTCATCTAAGCATGGGCTATGAAATTTAGTAGAGGGTATTTCAACTTTATCATATCTATAGAGAGAATTTACCTTTACTACCTGTCTCGGGTTATCGAGACAATGTAGTTCTTCAGGTGGTATATTAAGACCATGTATTTCTTCAATAGGTGGTAAATTCTTAACATCTTCAGCTTTAATACCTTTTTCTTTCATTGATTTCTTTGCCTCTTGCATATCTTCAGGACTGAGAAATAAAACACCTCTCTTCTTCGGAGTGGGTTTAGGAATAGGCTTAGGAGTTGGCTCAATTGGTTCAGGAATTACTTCAGGAACTGGCTCGGGAAGAGTCCAATTATTTTCATTAGTCAACATATTATTCAATAATATTTCAGCTTCGTCGACTGTTCTTTCCCTGAAAACACAACCAACACAACTATCCAAGTAGTCCTTGAAAACATTGGTTAGTCCATTATAAAAGATATCAAGTATTTCATTTTTCTTAACCGGAGAAGCCTCCCCCAAGCTTGTGGGAGACTCTCTTCTTTGATTTGCACAAAATTATATATTTCCCGCAAGGCAGCTTGTTTCTTATGAGCAGGGAAATATTTAGCGAGAAGTAATAAATCATATCCACGGGACTACGCACACAACCAGGAGCAAGAGAATTATACCAAGTCTTAGCATCACCCTTTAATGAGAACGGAAATATCTTAAGGATATATAAATAGTGAGACTTCTCATCATGAGTAAACAAGGTGGCTATATCATTCAACTTGGTAAGATGTGCCACAACAGTTTCAGATTCAAGGCCATAAAAAGGATCAGATTCAACTAGAGTAATAATATCGGGATCAACAGAGAATTCATAATCCTTATCAGTAACACAGATAGGTGAAGTAGCAAACGCATGATCGGGTTTCATTCTAGCATTAAGAGACTGCTGCTTCCATTTAGCTAATAATTTCTTAAGATCATTTATATGATTGCAAGCAAGGATTTCAAGAGCAGCTTTTTCATTCATAACATAACCCTTAGGAACAATAGGTAAAACATAATCATTGGGGGAACATTCATCATCACTATCATCAATAATAGGTTCTTCAATATTTTCATTCCCCCTAACTCTAGCAAGTTGTTCATCAAGAAATTCACCTAACGGCAAAGTAGTATCACGCACAGAAGTAGTTTCATCATGCATAGCAGAAGTGGCATCATCAATAACATGCGACATATCAGAATTCATAGCAGTAGCAGGTTTAGGTGTAGCAAGCCTACTAATAATGGAAGGAGAATCTAGTGCAGAGCTAGATGGCAGTTCCTTACCTCCCCTCGTAGTTGAGGGCAAAATCTTGGTCTTAGCGTCTTTCAAGTTCTTCATAGTGATCAACAGATATAAATCCCAAGTGACTCAGAGAATAGAGCTATGCTCCCCGGCAACGGTGCCAGAAATTTGTCTTGATAACCCATAAGTATAGGGGATCGCAACAGCTTTCGAGGGTAGAGTATTCAACCCAAATTTATTGATTTGACACAAGGGGAGCCAAAGAATATTCTTGAGTATTAGCAGTTGAGTTGTCAATTCAACCACACCTAGATAACTTAGTATCTGCAGCAAAGTGTTTAGTAGCAAAAGTGGTATGATAATAAAGGTAACAGTAGCAAAAGTAAAGATAAATGTTTTAGGGTTTTTGTAGTAGTTGTAACACTAGCAACGGAAAAGTAAATAAGCAAAGAACAATATGTGAAAATCTCGTAGGCAATGGATCAGTGATGGATAATTATGCCGGATGCGATTCCTCATGCAATAGTTATAACATAGGGTGATATAGAACTAGCTCCAGTTCATCAATGTAATGTAGGCATGTATTCCATAAATAGTCATACGTGCTTATGGAAAAGAACTTGTATGACATCTTTTGTCCTACCCTCCCGTGGCAGCGGGGTCCTAGCGAAAACTAAGGGATATTATGGCCTCCTTTTAATAGAGAACCGGAACAAAGCATTAGCACATAGTGAATACATGAACTCCTCAAACTACGGTCATCACCGAGAAGTATCCCGATTATTGTCACTTCGGGGTTGTCGTATCATAACACATAATAGGTGACTATAGACTTGCAAGATAGGATCAAGAACACACATATATTCATGAAAACATAATAGGTTCAGATCCGAAATCATGGCACTCGGGCCCTAGTGACAAGCATTAAGCATAGCAAAGTCATAGCAACATCATTCTCAGAACATAGTGGATACTAGGGATCAAACCCTAACAAAACTAACTTGATTACATGGTAAATCTCATCCAACCCATCACCGTCCACCAAGCCTACGATGGAATGACTCACGCACGGTGGTGAGCATCATGAAATTGGTGATGGAGGATGGTTGATGATGACGACGACGACGAATCCCCCTCTCCGGAGCCTCGAACGGACTCCAGATCAGCCCTCCCGAGAGAGATTAGGGCTTGGCGGTGGCTCCGTGTCGTGAAACGTGATGAAACTTTCTCTCTGATTTTTTTCTCACCGAGACGGAATATATGGAGTTGTAGTTGAGGTCGGAGGAGGTCCAGGGGGCCCATGAGATAGAGGGGCGCCCTAGAGGCGCCCCATCTCGTGGACGAACCCTGGGCCCCTGATGTATTTCTTTCGCCCAATAATTCTTATAAATTCCAAAAGTTCCTCCATTGATTTCAGGTCATTCCGAGAACTTTTCTTTTCTACATAAAACAACATCATGGTAGTTCTGCTGAAAACAGCGTCGGTCAGGTTAGTTTCATTCAAATCATGCAAGTTAGAGTCCAAAACAAGGGCAAAAGTGTTTGGAAAAGTAGATATGTTGGAGACGTATCAACTCCCCCAAGCTTAAACCTTTGCTTGTCCTCAGGCAATTCAGTTGACAAACTGAAAGTGATAAAGAAAAACTTTTACAAACTTTGTTTGCTCTTGTTGTTGTAAACATGAAAAGCTAGCATTCAAGTTTCAGCAAATATTATGAACTAACCATACTCACAATAACACATAGGTCTCACAATTACTCATATCAATAACGTAATCAGCTAGCGAGCCATAATAATAAAACTCGGATGACAACACTTTCTCAAAATAATCATAACATGATATAACATAATGGTATCTCGCTAGCCCTTTCTGAGACCGCAAAACATAAATGCAGAGCACCTTTAAAGATCAAGGACTGACTAAACATTGTAATTCATGGTAAAAGAGATCGAGTCAAGTCATACCCAATATAAACCAATAATAATGAATGCAAATGACAGTGTGCTCTCCAACGGGTGCTTTTTAATAAGAAGGGTGATGTACTCTTTGGTTCAAGACCCCCTCTCGGGTGGCCCCATCAAGACCTCCTCACGGAGAAGAACCGGTTACCATTTGTATTGTCCGTTGTTGACTTTGAATCGTGTATCTGCACTTGTGTTTCGAGGATCTAGCATATGTGTGACTATATCTTGTTGGTTTAGTGATTTCTCTTGTGTTTCCCCTCGTTTTCCCCTCGTGTTCTTCGATCACTTCACCAGCACTGTCACCACATGGTCGTGCTAACGAAACTCTCCTTCGACACTTTGGTGGATCAAGAGTTCGAGGGACATCATCAAGCTGATGGTGTGCAGAAATCGAAGGTGTCGTATGTTCGCTGCTTGATCGGTCGGAACGAGAAGAAGTTCGACTACATCAACCACGTTGTCAAACGCTTCGGCTTCCGGTCTACGAGGGTACATGGACACACTCTCCCCCTCTCGTTGCTATGCATCTCCTAGATATATCTTGCATGAGCGTAGGATTTTTTTTGAAATTGCATGCTATGTTTCCCAACAGTGGCATCCGAGCCAGATCTTTGTGTAGATGATATGCACGAGTAGAACACAAAGAGTTGTGGGCGGTGATCATCATATTGCTTACCACCAATGTCTTATTTTGATTTTGCGGTATTTTTGGAGGAAGCGGCGCGGACCAATCTTACATGACCACGTTCATGACACCGGTTCCACCAACAGACATGCAACTAGTTTTGCATAAAGGTTGCTGGCGGGTGTCTGTTTCTCCAACTTTAGTTGAATCGAATTTTACTGCGGCCGGTCCTTGTTGAAGGTTAAAACAGCAAACTTGGTAAATCACCGTTGTGGTTTTGATGCGTAGGTAAGAATGGTTCTTACTAGAAGCCCGTAGCAGCCACGCAAAACTTGCAACAACAAAGTAGAGGATGCCTAACTTGTTTTTGCAGGGCATATTGTGATGTGATATGGTCAAGACATGATGTGATATATTTATTGTATGAGATGATCATGTTCTGTAAAAGTTATCGGCAACTGGCAGGAGCCTTATGGTTGTTGCTTTATTGTATGAAATGCAAACGCCATGTAATTGCTTTACTTTATCACTATGCGTTAGCGATAGTTGTAGAAGCAATAGTTGCCGAGACGACAACGACGCTACGATGGAGATCAAGGTGTCAAGCCGGTGACGATGGAAATCATGATGGTGCTTTGTAGATGGAGATCAAAGGCACAAGATGATGATGGCCATATCATGTCACATATTTTGATTGCTTGATGCATCTTATTTTTCTTAGTACGGCCGTAGCATTATAAGATGACCCCTTACTAAAATTTCAAGGTATAAGTGTTCTCCCTGAGTATGAACCGTTGCGACAGTTCGTCATGCTGAGACACCATGTGATGATCGGGTGTGATAAGCTCGACGTTCACATACAACGGGTGAAAGACAGTTTTGCACATGCAGAATACTTGGGTTAAACTTGACGAGCCTAGCGTGTACAGACATGGCCTCGGAACACTGGAGACCGAAAGGTCGAACGTGAATTATATAGTAGATATGATCAACATAGAGATGTTCACCATTGAAGACTTCTCCATCTCACGTGATGATCGGACATGTTTTGGTTGATTTGGATCATGTAATCATTTAGATGACTCGAGGGATGTCTATATAAGTGGGAGTTCTTAAGTAATATGATTAATTGAACTTAATTTATCATGAACTTAGTCCTGATAGTATTTGCACATCTATGTTGTAGATCAATAGCTCGCGTATAGCTCCCCTGTTTTATTTTTGATATGTTCCTAGAGAAAACTAAGTTGAATGATAAGAGTAGCAATGATGCGGACTGGGTCCGTGATCTGAGGATTATCCTCATTGCTGCATAGAAGAATTATGTCTTTGATGCACCGCTAGGTGACAGACCTATTGCAGGAGCAGATGCAGACATTATGAACGTTTGGCAAGCTCGGTATGATGACTACTTGATAGTTTAGTGTACCATGCTTTATGACTTAGAACCGGGAGTTAAAAATATTTTGAACACCATGGAGCATATGAGATGTTCCAAGAGATGAAAATCATATTTCAGACTCATGCCCGTGGTAAGAGGTATGGGACCTCTGACAAGTACTTTGCCTACAAGATGGAGGAGAATAGCTCAGCCAGTGAGCTTGTGCTCAGAATGTCTGAGTACTACAATCGCTTGAATCAAGTGAGAGTTAATCTTCTAAATAAGATAGTGATTGACAGAGTTCTCTAGTCACTATCACCAAGCTACTAGAACTTCGTGATGAACTATAATATGCAAGGGGTGACGAAAACGATACCTGAGCTCTTAGTGATGCTGAAATCAGCGAAGGTAGAGATCAAGAAAGAGCATCAACTGTTGATGGTTAACAAGACCACTAGTTTCAAGAAAAGGGCAGAATGAAAAGGGAACTTCAAGAAGAATGGCAAGCAAGTTGCCACTCCCATGAAGAAGCCCAAAGCTAGACTTTAGCCTGAAACGGAGTGCTTCTACTAAAAAGGAAATGGTCACTGGAAGCAGTACTGCCCCAAATACTTGGCGGATAAGAAGGATGGCAAAGTGAACAAAGGTATATTTGATATACATGTTATTGTCGCGGGATATCTGCAACCACCTATGGGACTGGGTGGCCCCTTGCTGGTTCGGCGGGGGGACGACACGTTGCACAAAGAGCAGATCAGCGCACGGCAGCATGACAGAAAGCACACGAGCAATTTACCCAGGTTCGGGCCGCCGCGAGGCGTAAAACCCTACTCTTGCTTTGGTGGATTGATGGTGGAATGAGTGTGGGGACGCGTAGTACACTTGCCCGGCAAGGTTTGCCTCCGGGCCGCAGCGTCTACGCGCGTATCGTGGCTCAGGGTTGTCAATTCTCTAACCCTCTAACCCCTACTACGAGTGCCATGGGCCTCCTTTTATAGATTAAGGGGTCGCCGCCGTGGCAAAGTGGTCATTATCCACTGATATGATAAAAAATAGTGTTATCATACCTAACTCTGCAGGCTGACAAGGTGCATTAAATTCACCGCTTAGTGTCACATCACTAGTTGCCCGGCAAGCCCTCCCGAGCTATCTTGCCATCTCCGCGCCTACTCCCTTGACACATTGTACGACGGGTGTCATCTGCGGGTTCCTTCTATAGGAAATGGCTGCCATGTGGCGAATGGCTACCACATAATCATCTTGCGGCTTGACATCGCACTGATTGACAACGTGAGTCATGGTTGAGTTGTTGGTGGGGTGATTTTGTCCCCGTGCAAGCTCTATCGGGGAGTCTAGGTCGCTTGCTTCAGGTGGTGGGCTCGCCCCTTGCCGGGCTCGCCTGCCCGGCAAGGGAGGCCCGTCTCTTGCTACAATCTTGCTCCTCTGGCTTGATCTTGGTCTCCCTAAGCTGCATGTTGGTTCTTCAAATCTTTTGGGTCATCAATCCCTGGCTTGAGCTGGTGCTTCAACCTTGATCTCGTTCCTGTGAATAGTTGGGCAACAGACCCATGGTTTGTTGTACCGACAGAAGCCCCCGGGCCTGCCCTGAACGCGTTGTTGGACGTCATCGGGGTAGGGCCTAATAAGGTGTAACACCCCGGATGTAAACTTCCCTTTTTGGGCAATATATCAATTTGACCTCATCCAATTCTTGTGGGTTTTGTCATGCTTGGCCTCATCTTGTTTGGTTATGTGGGTTTCTCTTTTCTTTGTTTTGCTCTTTTTACCATATTGCATTTGTGTCTCTTGTCATCTTGCATTCCTTTTTATCATGTGTTTGTTGTGATCTCTCACATGTTAGGTTGTTGCATGTTCCATTCTCAAACTTGCATTACCATCTCCTCCTCCCCTCTACTTCTTTCCTTATCTAGTGCTATCTTTTCCTTTCTCAATTAATGTTCATCTTCTCCCTGCAATTCTTGCTCCCTACACTAAACCTCTCTGCCAAAAATCTCCCCATTTGAAGTTGTTTTGGTCAGGTTCAAAAATGACACAAGTTTGAAATATTTCCAAACTTGTCTTATTTTTCTACCTTTAAAAATGCCCATTACAATTTATTAAAATAGTGGAGAATCCCAGGAGTTTGGGGATATTTTCCTTTTACTCCAACTCTTCTCTTTTTCTCTGTGCTTTCTTTTCTCTTCCTTTTGGTTTTTAAAAAAGGAAAAGGGAAAGGAAGGCAGCAGCAGCGATGGCAGCCAGTGAGGCCTCTCCACAGGCTCCGGCCTTCAAGCCGGCCCAGCCCTTCAACCCCGCAGCCCAGGGAGGCGCGCCAGCCCGCTCGCTCTTTCTCTCCTGCCTTGGCGCACAGCAGCAAGATACCCCGCTAGTGCCCCTCCACGGGCCGCCCGGCCCCCTTTGCAGCGGCTGTCCTGTTCTCCTCACCCATCTTTTCCCCCTCCTCTCGCCGTCGCCATGGGGACCCCGAGCACGAGGGGCCGTGAGCTCGACCCGTCGCCCTAGCCTCCTTTATCCCTCTCCGTGTCCACACAACCCCTAGGGTTCCCTCTTCCTCTCGCCGCCGCCGCCAGTGAGGCGACCACCAGATCCATCGCGCCGACCCGCCCCGGCGCTGGTGAGAGCAGCGTCGTCGCCGGCGTGCTCTCCGCCACCACAGCCCCGCAGTCGTGTCCATCTTCTTCCTCGTCGTCGACTTCGCCCACGGCGTCGACTTCTGATGCGCCGGATCGTCAAGTTCGTCGGCGTCCCGTCTTTCCCTTCCTCTCGGTCAGGCCGCGCCGAGATTGAGCTCCACCCGTCGCCGAGGGCTCGACTCCGTCGCCGTATTCTTGTCCGTGGGTAAGGAGGTATAACCAACTTCCTCCCTGCTCTTTCCTTTCGTCTTTTGATCACCGTAGGCGCTGCTTCGATCCAATCTTTTCCCGTGCTCCCGGTGCTCCGGCGAAGCCTGCATGGCTTGTCCCTGTGTGTGTCCGTGCGGAAGCGCGCCTGCGCGTTCTTCCGCTTCGGGTCCCCAAGCTTCCTCTCTTGCACACGCACACGCACGCACGCCTCTGCGGTGCAGCAGCTCACACCGTGCTGCTGTAGCTAGCCTCGCCGTGTTCGTCGCCATGACCGGAAGCCCCTGCCCACACGCACGCCCACTCTTGCGCGCACGTTCCCCTCCGCACCGTTCGACCACCGCCCGGCGGTTTCCGCACACCCGCTGGCACCTCCTGAGCCCCGCCGTAGCCGTCGTTGCCTCGCCGGCGTCGTCGTTTGTTTCTCTGCCTCGAGTCAGTGCCTTGTAGTTTGGTCAAGTAGATTAGAGTCTCTGTTCTAACAGACATCCTAGCCTAGCCGAGCTGGTTAGCACCCCGCGCGCTCACTGCGGCGACCTGGGTTCGAATCCCAGGCGCGCCCCCTTTTTATTTTGCTTTCTTTCTTTTCTCCGGTTTGTGTCTTCAGCAGTAGCAGTAGTTGAGGGCCCGAGGCCTTTCTCTGTCAGTCGCCGCCGCCTAGCCCAGTGGTAGCTGGGGCAGAGTCTCACCGGGGAGGCCCGGGTTCGATTCCCCCCGAGGCTGCTTTTCTTCCCCCCTTTTTTAAACCTGCTGTGCCACTGTCTCCATGACAGTAGGGCCCCTCCAGTCAGCCTCTCAGCGCCTCCTCCCTATATTTATTTTTTTTCCTTACCCCACGTTTCCGTTTCTGGATTGCTTCCTTTTCCGTTTTAGGCAGGTCCATTTCTGGACGTTTCCAAATCTGGAAGGTGCCATTTCTGTTAACTGCCATTTTAGGCAGGTTTTGACTTAGTGCATTTGTGATGATTTTCTCTGCAACCCTAACATATTATATATGTTTTGGGGTGAAAAATCCCACCAACTCAGTGGTGGCATTAGTTTCTGCATTTGAGCAAGTTTATGATCATGTCTTTTTGCATCATGTTGATGTGTTGTCTTTCATGGGTAGAATTATTGCATTTATGCTATGAGGTAGTTTACACGAACATGGCTTTGTACATCATCTTTGGTATTGTAGATTTTCGCGTCATTCTTGTTTTGCTCGCCATTTCCAAACCGTGCATCCGTTTCCAATGATCTTTATATCGATTTCAACCGAAATCATCTCGTCTTTCCAGTGGCATGCTTGGTTTGCCAAGTTGATGCCTGGTTTATCATTTTTCCTCCCGGAGTGCACATACGCATTGCATATCACATCCCGCATATTCATGTCTTGTTTTGCATCATGTCGATTGTGCATTGCACCGTGATTTATCGTGGTCCCTTTGTTTGTGTTGTTTCTCTGGGTAGAGCCGGGAGACGAGTACGTGAACGAGGAACCTGTTGAGAACGCTTTCGAGGATCAAGCTTTCGACAACTCTGAGAACATTGCAGGCAAGATGACCATACCCTTGAAATCACTTCTATCTTTGCTATGCTAGTTGCTCGCTCTTTTGCTATGCCTATGCTGCGATGCCTACCACTTGCTATATCATGCCACCCATATTGCCATGTCAGCCCCTAACCATCCTTTTTCCTAGCAAACCGTTGATTGGCTATGTTACCGCGTTGCTCAGCCCTCTTATAGCGTTGCTAGTTGCAGGTGAAGCTGAAGTTTGTTCCTTGTTGGAACATGGAGATGTTGTTCCATGTTGGAACATGTTTACTTGTTGGGGATATCACAATATATATCTGCTATAATTAATGCATCTATATACTTGGTAAAGGGTGGAAGGCTCGGCCTTATGCACAGTGTTTTGTTCCACTCTTGCCACCTAGTTTCCGTCATACCGGTGTTATGTTCCTTGATTTTGCGTTCCTTACGGTTGGGTGATTTATGGGACCCCTTGACAGTTCGCTTTGAATAAGACTCGTCCAAAGCAAGGCCCAACTTTGGTTTTACCATTTGCCACCTAAGCCTTTTTCCCGGGTTGTCGCGAGCCGAGGGTCATCTTATTTTAAACCCGGGCCAATGCTCCTCGAGTGTTGGTCCAAACTAGAGCCACTTGCGGTGCCACCACGAGGCAACTTGGGGCATCTTGGTTGCCGTGACGTAGTGTTCATCCGGATGTGCCACGAGAGCGAGATATGTGCAGCTCCTATCGGGATTTGTCGGCTGTCGGGCGGCTTTGCTGGTCTTGTTTTATTCTGTCGAAATGTCTTGTAGTCCGGGATTCGAGATTGATCGGGTCTTCGGTAGAAGGAATATCCTTCGTTGACCGTGAGAGCTTATAATGGGCTAAGTTGGGACACCCTGCAGGGTAATATCTTTCGAAAGCCGTGCCGCGGTTATGAGGCAGATGGGAATTTGTTAATGTCGGTTGTAGAAAACCCAAAGTTGACCTCAAATAAAATACACATCAACGGCGTGTGTAACCGTGATGGTCTCTTCTCGTGAGTCAGGGAAGTGACCACGGTGTTGGAGTTATGTCTGACGTAAGTAGTTCAGGATCACTTCTTGATCGCTATTAGTTTCACGATCGTGCTTTGCTTTTCTTCTCGCTCTCTTTTGCGATGTAGCCACCATAAATGCTAGTCGCTTGCTGCAGCTCCACTTTACTACTCTATCCTTCCTACAAGCTTAAATAGTCTTGATCTCGCGGGTGTGAGATTGCTGAGTCCCCGTGACTCACAGATACTTCCAAACAGTTGCAGGTTACGATGAGGCGGTGCAGGTGATTCCACCGAGCTCAAGTGGGAGTTCGACGAGGCGTGGTCGTTACTATGTGTCTTTTCCGGATGATCGAGTGGTGCCCAGTTGGGACGATTCGGGATCTATGTTAGCATTTGGGGTATCTTCTTTATTTTGGTTCCGTAGTCGGACCTTGAGTGTACTTTGAATGATGGATGTTTATTTATGTCTTGTGTGAAGTGGCATTGTAAGCCAACTATGTTTCTCTTTCCTTATTTATTACATGGGTTGTGTGAAGATTACCTCACTTGCGACATTGCTTTCAATGCGGTTATGCCTCTAAGTCGTGCCTCGACACGTGGGAGATATAACCGCATCGGGGCGCTACAAGTTGGTAATCGAGCCTTCCCGACTTAGGAGCCCCTACTTGATTGTTTCTTTGGCGTTTTGAGTCTAGAATGGAAAATGTTTTGAGTCTTAGGATTATATATATCGGAGAGTAGGATTCTTTTACTCCCGGTCCTTCGTCGCTCTGTGAGGTCTCTGACGTAGAGTTTTGACTCTTCTCTTCTCAAATTTCACTAAAATTTTTTTTAGGATCACGTGGGTATCTTGGAATCGTTCGATGGTTTTGTGACGAGAACATTGTTCTTGGTGCCTCGACATTTAGGGGTTGTGGCGGTGTCCGGGGAGTTGAGCTCCGAGGTGTTGTCGTCACAATTTTATCGTTGCAGATTCTGGAATACTGAGTTTTGCCGACATCGAAATCTCTTTTGTGCAGTTGTTGGTGAGATAACCTCGATAGCCCGATCTTGTGGCGAGAAAAGGGAGTATTGCCATGACTTGCATAACGGATGTTTTTGAAGGTCGAGTACGCGATTTCGAGGATTTCTTGGTTATGTGTTGACGGATGGATACAATTGGATCTAGGTATTGTTAGTTTGGGTGATATATTTTGTGTCCCTGTATCCCCAACACCAGATTGCATAACCAGAAAGTTTGGGAGTTTATAGGTGGGAATTCTAGTAGCTTACGGGATATTCTTTCCGACGGATGTATGATTTGAGATTGGGGTTCAACGTCTAGTGGTCCGCCCATTCACGGTCGATTCTGATGGTCGCGAGGCGTCTTAAAGAATCATTGGCTATGCTGATTCAGGGACGTCTTGTTTGTCATTCGTGATGTCCGCTATACGTCGTGTCCGTGTGGGCCCCACCACGAACACTTTGAGCGAAATCTCTATCATGTGTTTGTTCCGGCTCATTCTAGCAGCCAATCTTTTGTTTTCAGTTGTGATATTGGATTGTTTCTAAGGCAGATGTTATTTCCATATCTATATCTAAGTGGCTTCTCACTTTATTGGACGTGTGATGATTAACTTTGGAATTCATTCGTTCATTCTTGTTGAATGTTTATTGTGAAGACTATATGTTGCAATTTCTATCCGTTGATTCTACTTATCAATTTGTCTATCAAAGGACTAACGGATGTCACCCTCTTGAGATGGCTCCGCCAAGCGTCTGAATCCGGATCGCAATGATGGGGATCGGTCAGACCTCCACCTCCACCTCCGCCTCCGGAGGCACGGCAAGCTATCATGGCAGCCACCAATGCCAATGCTCGATGATTTTGCAGCTCTTGCAAGAAGCGTACTCGAGGGCAAGGCAATCAAGGCAATCAAGGTCAAGGCAACAATAAGCCGGACTTTGCTACTCTCGATCGGTTCCTCGCTAATCAGCCAAAGTCTTTCGGTTTACGTGTTGAGGCCACAGACGGCGGCGATTGGTTAGTGGACATCTGCAAGCACTTTGACTGTAGCAATGTCGGACACGAGGACTTTGTCAAGTTTGCATCGTTTCAACTCAAGGATCAAGCTGCTGAGTGGTTCCAACAATACAAAGATTCCAGAGGAGGTCGTGTCATTACAGGATGAGTTCCGCCGTGATTTTGAGCTCATCACATTCGAAAAGTGTTGTTGAGAGCAAGCGTGAGGAGTTCCGCAATCTCAAGCAGGGCAACATGTCTGTCTATCAATACAATATCCAGTTCGAGCTCGCTCGTTTTGCTAAGCAAGACGTACCTGATGAAAGGAGTATGATCTATCAGTTCAGAGGTGTTTTGAGAGAAGATCTGCAATTACCTCTTGTGCTGTTTGAGCCAGATAAGTATGATGATTTCTACAACATGGCTCTGAAGCAAGAAGCTGCCCAGCTCAAATGTGAGGCTTCTAAGAAGAGAATCAGGGATGCAGTTCAGTCCTCCTCGTCCTCTCAAGTGGCAGCTAAGCAGCAGAAGTTTTACCTGCCCCCTCCTCCGTTCCGTCAGCCTTACCAGAGAAGAACTCAGGTGGCGTGGATCTTCCCACCCACCCAACCCAAGCTATCGAACAAGTCTAATTCTCAAGCTCCAAGGTCAAGTGCTCCTTACCACCGTCCGCTCTCGAGGTCACTTGCAACAAGTGTCGAGAAGGGTCACTATCTGAACAAGTGCTTCAACCAGGCGTCTTCCGCCTCCTCCTCTGTGAAATCTTCCAGCAATGCGGTGGTCAAGCATAATCCTAAGTATGCCAAGGTCAATATGATGAATGCAGCTCGGGTAGAGGATTCTTGAGATGTGCTAATGGGTAATCTCTCGATTAATGATATTCTGCTAAAGTCTTATTTGATTTGGTGCATCGCTTTCTTTCATTTGAGACCTTTTGTTGCCAAGCATGAATTTGTGATGGAAAAGATTCCTATTCCGTTGAAGATTGTGTCCCCGGCAAGCAAATGACATCTAATGTTTGCGTCCGGATGTTTCTATCAAGATGGGCGATTATAGATTTCTTTCTAAACCAGTGGTTCTTGGTGACTCGGATATTGATCTTATTCTCGGAATGGACTGGCTTTATCAGCACAAAGCTCAGCTTGATTGTGCTGCCAAGGAAATTCAATTGACTCACTCTTCTAATGATGTGATCATCTATGCCACTCGTGATGAAACCATTCGGTTGTTTTCTCTCAATGAGAAGGGCGAACTGAATGCCATCTCTCAGATTCCAGTCGTTTGTGAGTACCAAGATGTCTTTCGGAAGAGCTTCGGGTATGCCTCCTCATCGGCCGATTGAGTTCGTTATCGATCTTGAGCACAGCATTGAACCCGCTTGCAGCGTCCATACAAGCTTGGACCTGATGAGCTGAAGGAATTGAAGAAGCAGCTCGATGAACAAGAGCGTCTGGGTTTGATCGGACCGAGTTCATCTCCTTGGGGTTGTGGTGTTCTTTTGTCCGGAAGAAGGATGGCGCGGACCGACTTTGCGTCGATTACCGTCCATTGAATAAGAAGACAATCAAGAACAAGTATCCACTTCCCAACATCAATGAGCTTTTCGAGCAACTCAAAGGTGCTACAGTGTTCTCCAAGCTTGACCTTCATATGGGGTATCATCAGATTCGCATTCGTGAACAAGATATTCCCAAGACAGCATTTAGAACAAGCTTTGGTTCTTATGAATATACTGTCATGTCTTTCGGCCTCGTCAATGCTCCTCCAACATTCTCTCGGATGATGAACTTCATATTCAACCCCTACACCAATGAATTTGTCTTGGTCTATCTTGATGAAATTTTGGTCTTCTCCAAGAATAAGAAGGATCATGCCAAACATTTGCGATTGGTGCTAGACAAGCTCAGAGAGTACCAATTCTATGCTAAGTTCTCCAAATGTGAATTCTGGCTTGATGAAGTGCTTTATCTTGGTCATATCATCTCTCGCCAAGGGCATCGCTGTTAATCCGAGAAGGTGTCCGCAATTGTGAATTGGGAACCTCCTCGAATGTCAAGCAGCTCCATGAGCTTTCTTGGTCTTGCAAGCTATTGCGAAGATTCGTTGAGAACTTCTCCAAGATTGCAAAGCCTCTTTCCAACCTTCTCCGAAGCATGTGAAGTATGTCGGTCTCCCGAGTGTGGCGTTGCTTTCAATACCCTCAAAGAGAAACTCGTCACAGCTCTGTTCGACTCCTCTGATGAATCCAAGCCATTTGAAGTTTTACGTGATGCTTCTCTTCAAGGTCTCGGTGCTGTGTTAATGCAAGAGAAGAGAGTTGTGGCTTATACCTCTCTTGATTGAAGCCCAACGAGAAGAACTACCCCACTCACGATCTTGAGTTGGCGGCAGTTGTCCATGCATTAATAACGTGGAGACATCTCTTGTTGGGAAGGAAAGTGGACATTTTCACCGATCACAAGAGTCTCAAGTACATCTTCACTCAGCCCAACCTCAACCTCAGGCAGACTTGATGGGTCGAAATGATTCAAGAGTACAACCCAAGTATTGAATATACTCCGGGCAAGGCCAATGTCATTGCAGATGCTTTGAGCAGGAAAGCTTACTGCAACAGTCTAATCCTCAAGCCCTTTCAGCCGGATCTCTGTGAATCTTTCCGCAAGCTGAATCTTCAAGTTGTTCCTCAAGGCTTTCTCGCCAACCTCATAGTATCTCCTACTTTGGAAGATCAGATTCGTGAGGCTCAACTTCTGGATACCATGGTGAAAAAGGTGAAACGTGGTATCGACAAGGGCATTTCCAAGTACAAGTGCTTCAATGTTGATGACAAAGACACTCTGTTCTTTGAGGACCGGATTGTGGTTCCTAAGGGTGATCTACGAAAAGTCATTATGAACGAGGCTCACAATTCGCTTCTATCCATTCATCCTGGAAGTACGAAGATGTACCATGACCTCAAGCAGTCTTATTGGTGGACTCGAATGAAGCGAGAAATTGCTCAATTCGTGAATGAGTGTGATGTCTGCAGAAGAGTGAAAGCAGAACACCAAAGACCAGCTGGTCTCCTTCAACCTCTTGCTATTCCTGAATGGAAGTTTGATCATATTGAAATGGACTTCGTGACTGGCTTTCCAAAGTCCAAGCGTGGAAATGATGCTATCTTCGTTGTCATTGACAAGCTGACTAAAGTGGCTCATTTTCTTCCTATCAAAGAATCCATCACAGCAGCTCAGTTGGCGAGAGCTATACACCTCGAGATTGTCTCCTTGCACGGCATTCCACAAGTGATCTCTTGAGACCGTGGCAGCATCTTTACCTCCAAGTTTTGGGATTCTTTCCGAAGGCCATGGGCACCAACATTCGTTTCAGACAGCTTTCCATCCTCAAACAAGTGGCCAAGTTGAGCGAGTAAATCAAATTCTTGAAGATATGCTCGGGGCTTGTGTCATTTCCTTGGTATGAAATGGGAAGATTGTCTTCCATATGCCGAGTTCTCCTACAACAACAGCTTCCAAGCGAGTTGGGCAAGGCCCCATTGAAATTCTCTATGGCGAGAAAGTGCGTACTCCTCTCAATTGGTGCGAGACAGGTGAGCGCCAACTTCTTGGCAATGACTTGATCACGAAGCGGAAGAAATGTGCCAAGTCATTCGTGAGAATCTCAAAGCCGCACAATCGCGCCAGAAGAGCTATTATGATGACAAGCACCGTGATGTCACTTTTGAAATCGGAGACTATGTCTACCTCCGCGTCTCCAATGAAAGGCACTCGTCCGCCCGGTATCAAAGGAAGCTTGCCCCTAGATCGTGGGTCCTTTCAAGATCATTGGAAAAGAGGCGATCTCTCCTATCAACTTGAGCTTCCACCCAACTTTGCAAACGTGCACGATGTGTTTCACGTGTCACAGCTTCGCAAGTGCTTCAAGACTCCTGAACGCACTATCAACTTCAAAGAGATTGATCTTCAAGAAGATCTCTCTTATCATGAGCACCCGTTGCTATTCTTGAAGAAACCGAGCGCAAGACTCGCAACAAGTCAATCAAATTCCTGAAAGTGAAGTGGTCACACCATTCCACCGAGAAGCTACACGGGGCGCGAGGATCACCTCCGTTCGAGTATCCGGAGTTCTTTCAGTCCTAGATCTCGGGACGAGATCCTCTTGTAGTGGTGGAGTGTTGTAACACCCCGGATGTAAACTTCCCTTTTTGGGCAATATATCAATTTGACCTCATCCAATTCTTGTGGGTTTTGTCATGCTTGGCCTCATCTTGTTTGGTTATGTGGGTTTCTCTTTTCTTTGTTTTGCTCTTTTTACCATATTGCATTTGTGTCTCTTGTCATCTTGCATTCCTTTTTATCATGTGTTTGTTGTGATCTCTCACATGTTAGGTTGTTGCATGTTCCATTCTCAAACTTGCATTACCATCTCCTCCTCCCCTCTACTTCTTTCCTTATCTAGTGCTATCTTTTCCTTTCTCAATTAATGTTCATCTTCTCCCTGCAATTCTTGCTCCCTACACTAAACCTCTCTACCAAAAATCTCCCCATTTGAAGTTGTTTTGGTCAGGTTCAAAAATGACACAAGTTTGAAATATTTCCAAACTTGTCTTATTTTTCTACCTTTAAAAATGCCCATTACAATTTATTAAAATAGTGGAAAATCCCAGGAGTTTGGGGATATTTTCCTTTTACTCCAACTCTTCTCTTTTTCTCTGTGCTTTCTTTTCTCTTCCTTTTGGTTTTTAAAAAAAGGAAAAGGGAAAGGAAGGCAGCAGCAGCAGTGGCAGCCCAGCGAGGCCTCTCCACCTGGGCTCCGGCCTTCCAAGCCGGCCCAGCCCCTTCAACCCCCGCAGCCCAGGGAGAGCGCGCCAGCCCGCTCGCTCTTTCTCTCCCTGCCTTCGCGCACCCGCAGCCGCGCATACCCCCGCTAGTGCCCCTCCACGTGGACGCGCCGGCCCCGCCTGGCAGCGGCTGTCCTGTTCTCCTCACCCATCTTTTCCCCCTCCTCTCGCCGTCGCCATGGGGACCCCGAGCACGAGGGCGCGCGAGCTCGACCCCGTCGCCCTAGCCTCCTTTTATCCCCTCTCCGTGTCCACACAACCCCTAGGGTTCCCCTCTTCCTCTCGCCGCCGCCGCCAGGTGAGAGGACCACCAGATCCATCGCGCCGACCCCGTCCCGAGCGCAGCTGAGAGCACGCGTCGTCGCCGGCGTGCTCTCCGGCCACCCTGAGCCCCGCAGGTCGTGTCCATCTTCTTCCTCGTCGTCGACTTCGTCCACGACGTCGACTACGGTGCGCCGGATCGTCAAGTTCGTCGACGTCCCCGTCTTTCCCCTTCCTCTCGGTCAGGCCCGCGCCGAGATTCAGAGCTCCACCCCGTCGCCGTAGGCTCGACTCCGTCGCCGTATTCTTGTCCGTGGGTAAGGAGGTATAACCAACTTCCTCCCTGCTCTTTCCTTTCGTCTTTTGATCACCGTAGGCGCTGCTTCGATCCAATCTTTTCCCGTGCTCCCGGTGCTCCGGCGAAGCCTGCATGGCTTGTCCCTGTGTGTGTCCGTGCGGAAGCGCGCCCGCGCGTTCTTCCGCTTCGGGTCCCCAAGCTTCCTCTCTTGCACACGCACACGCACGCACGCCTCTGCGGTGCAGCAGCTCACACCGTGCTGCTGTAGCTAGCCTCGCCGTGTTCGTCGCCATGACCGGAAGCCCCTGCCCACACGCACACCCACTCTTGCGTGCACGTTCCCCTCCGCACCGTTCGACCACCGCCCGGCGGTTTCCGCACACCCGCTGGCACCTCCTGAGCCCCGCCGTAGCCGCCGTTGCCTCGCCGGCGTCGTCGTTTGTTTCTCTGCCTCGAGTCAGTGCCTTGTAGTTTGGTCAAGTAGATTAGAGTCTCTGTTCTAACAGACATCCTAGCCTAGCCGAGCTGGTTAGCACCCCGCGCGCTCACTGCGGCGACCTGGGTTCGAATCCCAGGCGCGCCCCCTTTTTATTTTGCTTTCTTTCTTTTCTCCGGTTCGTGTCTTCAGCAGTAGCAGTAGTTGAGGGCCCGAGGCCTTTCTCTGTCAGTCGCCGCCGCCTAGCCCAGTGGTAGCTGGGGCAGAGTCTCACCGGGGAGGCCCGGGTTCGATTCCCCCCCGAGGCTGCATTTTTTCCCCCTTTTTAAACTCTTTGTGCCCTTGTCTCCATGATGGTGGGGCCCCTCGATCAGCCTCTCAGCGCCTCCTCCCTATATTTATTTTTTTCCTTACCCCACGTTTCCGTTTCTGGATTGCTTCCTTTTCCGATTTAGGCAGGTCCATTTCTGGACGTTTCCAAATCTGGAAGGTGCCATTTCTGTTAACTGCCATTTTAGGCAGGTTTTGACTTAGTGCATTTGTGATGATTTCTCTACTGCAACCCTAACATATTATATATGTTTTTGGGGTAGAAAAATCCCACCAACTCAGTGGTGGCATTAGTTTCTGCATTTGAGCAAGTTTATGATCATGTCTTTTTGCATCATGTTGATGTGTTGTCTTTCATGGGTAGAATTATTGCATTTATGCTATGAGGTAGTTTGCACGAACATGGCTTTGTACATCATGCTGGTATTGTAGATTTTCGCGTCATTCTTGTTTTGCTCGCCATTTCCAAACCGTGCATCCGTTTCCAATGATCTTTATATCGATTTTAACCGAAATCATCTCGTCTTTCCAGTGGCATGCTTGGTTTGCCAAGTTGATGCCTGGTTTATCATTTTTCCTCCCGGAGTGCACATACGCATTGCATATCACATCCCGCATATTCATGTCTTGTTTTGCATCATGTCGATTGTGCATTGCACCGTGATTTATCGTGGTCCCTTTGTTTGTGTTGTTTCTTTGGGTAGAGCCGGGAGACGAGTACGTGAACGAGGAACCTATTGAGAACGCTTTCGAGGATCAAGCTTTCGACAACTTTGAGAACATTGCAGGCAAGATGACCATACCCTCGAAATCACTTCTATCTTTGCTATGCTAGTTGCTCGCTCTTTTGCTATACCTATGCTGTGATGCCCACCACTTGCTATATCATGCCACCCATATTGCCATGTCAGCCCCTAACCATCCTTTTTCCTAGCAAACCGTTGATTGGCTATGTTACCGCGTTGCTCAGCCCTCTTATAGCGTTGCTAGTTGCAGGTGAAGCTGAAGTTTGTTCCTTGTTGGAACATGGAGATGTTGTTCCTTGTTGGAACATGTTTACTTGTTGGGGATATCACAATATATATCTACTATAATTAATGCATCTATATACTTGGTAAAGGGTGGAAGGCTCGGCCTTATGCCAGTGTTTTGTTCCACTCTTGCCACCTAGTTTCCGTCATACCGGTGTTATGTTCCTTGATTTTGCGTTCCCTACGGTTGGGTGATTTATGGGACCCCTTGACAGTTCGCTTTGAATAAGACTCGTCCAGCAAGGCCCAACTTTGGTTTTACCATTTGCCACCTAAGCCTTTTCCCCGGGTTGTCGCGAGCCGAGGGTCATCTTATTTTAAACCCGGGCCAATGCTCCTCGAGTGTTGGTCCAAACTAAACCACTTGCGGTGCCACCACGAGGCAACTTGGGGCATCTTCGGTTGCCGTCGACGTAGTGTTCATCCGGATGTGCCACGAGCGAGATATGTGCAGCTCCTATCGGGATTTGTCGGCACTGTCGGGCGGCTTTGCTGGTCTTGTTTTATTTTTGTCGAAATGTCTTGTAGTCCGGGATTCGAGATTGATCGGGTCTTCGGTAGAAGAATATCCTTCGTTGACCGTGAGAGCTTATAATGGGCTAAGTTGGGACACCCCTGCAGGGTAATATCTTTCGAAAGCCGTGCCCGCGGTTATGAGGCAGATGGGAATTTGTTAATGTCCGGTTGTAGAAAACCCAAAGTTGACCTAAAAAAAATACACATCAACCGCGTGTGTAACCGTGATGGTCTCTTCTCGGCGGAGTCCGGGAAGTGAACACGGTGTTGGAGTTATGTCTGACGTAAGTAGTTCAGGATCACTTCTTGATCGCTATTAGTTTCACGACCGTGCTTTGCTTCTCTTCTCGCTCTCTTTTGCGATGTAGCCACCATAAATGCTAGTCGCTTGCTGCAGCTCCACTTTACTACTCTATCCTTCCTACAAGCTTAAATAGTCTTGATCTCGCGGGTGTGAGATTGCTGAGTCCCGTGACTCACGGATACTTCAAACAGTTGCGAGGTTCCGATGAGGCCGGTCAGGTGATTCCACCGAGCTCAAGTGGGAGTTCGACGAGGCGTGGTCGTTACTCGTGTCTTTTCGGATGATCGGTAGTGGTGCCCGTTGGGACGATTCGGGATCTGTGTTAGCATTTGGGGTATCTTCTTTATTTTGGTTCCGTAGTCGGACCTTGAGTGTACTTTGAATGATGGATGTTTATTTATGTCTTGTGTGAAGTGGCATCGTAAGCCAACTATGTTTCTCTTTCCTTATTTATTACATGGGTTGTGTGAAGATTACCTCACTTGCGACATTGCTTTCAATGCGGTTATGCCTCTAAGTCGTGCCTCGACACGTGGGAGATATAGCCGCATCGGGGGCGTTACATAAGGGCACAGGCAGGATTGCTGAAGGGGTTGGCCCGTTGAGCTCTCCTTTGTTGCTTCATTAGTTTTGACTTTGGGCCAGTTTCCGGTTTCCCCCCGGGTCATGCGCGACATGGTGGAAGAACTTTGATCATGGCCAGTGGATTCTTCTCGCCTCACAATCACGAGGAGAAAACTGCCATCCCACTCGCACCCTGTTCCGCATGCACCCCGCCACGTGTCCCGCATGCATTGGGGCCTGGTAGGTGGTGGGTGTGGAGGACACGGGGGAAAGTGCCATGGCTGATATCCGAGCGTTGACGGTTCGAGCAGAAGGGCGGCTTCGACCCTCAAAGTCATAGTCGGTGCAGAGGGGTCGTATTGGAGGAGAGGGGTGGCCGTTTCCCGTAGGAAGAACCAGCCCCCTGCCCCATTCCCCTATAAAAACGGTCGGGGCAGTGTTTCCGTGCACACACTTCTCCTCCTCCTTCGTGATTCTTCTCATCTGGCCATGGCGCGATGGCGAGGGCATGGTGGAGTTCCGGTGGTGGCGACGAGGGCTTCTTCTCGACAGCGCGCCCCTCCCACTCCAGGCCCTGCGGCAGCGAAACCGTCCGTAAGGAGAGGAGGAATGGGGCGTGGTCGTGGTCACCGTGGTGCTCGAGGAGGAGGAGGACGGGGCGGTGCCCTTGTGTCGCCTCCACCGGCGGCTCCACCCCCGATGGAAGGCCATGTCGGGGACCAGCCTCGAGAGTTCATCATCAGGCTGTATAAGCCCTTGCGTAGCCGCCTTCGTCTCCCGACCTTCTTCGTGCGGGAGATGGGGCTCGAGCAACTGCGCTCCCTGAGGTTACACCTGAGGGGTTGTGGGGATAGGAGCACGAGGGTTGATGTCGACTTCCCCGCCCCTCATGTAATGTACCTCCGTCATGGCTGGAAGACCTTCGCTCATGCCCACAGCTTCTCGGAGGGGCACATTCTCCATTTCAAGTTAATGGAGAGTGGCCTGCTCTCCTTCAAGATCTTCGGGCGCTCGGGAGGCCGCTTAGGGTGCTGCGTGAAGAGCTCGACCGACGACGAAAGCTCCTCCTCGAGCGAAAGCGATGAGGAAGACAGTGACGACGATGATGACAGCAGCAGGCAAAGGAGCGACGACTCTGACTCCAGCTGATCGTCGCCCGCACCATCTTCATTAGGCGGCAGCACCATCATCTGCATCTGCGTCACCTCCCGGCGATGTGATTTGCGGGAATTGGGCCTTGATAGCGATCTTCAGTGGACCCGGCAGGCTTCCTCCCGATTTGCAGCTCCATTAGCCCCTGCCGAGTCCTTCTAGCCCTGGTGACGGTGGTTGATGGGGCCGTCTTCTGCCGTGCTCTCCATCGAGGCGTTCCCTCACTCTCCCGATCTCTTTGGGCTACCTCTCCTGGAGCCCGATGAGAGCGGGCTGGGCCTCTGCCCAGGTACTCCTCCTGCCCTCCTTGCCTTCGACGCCTGCACCTAGGAGGAGAGGGACAAGAAAGGGCATTACGGAGCACTTATCTTGTTTCAACCTTAAATTTGTAGGCAATAGCCAAATTTTAATTCGAATAATGTAATCCCTCGAGTCCATCTTGTGTTCTGTAATGCTTCTACTTGTGTTAGCATATGAATGAAAACGATGAACCTTGCCGAGAGCCCGTGCATGTATATGTCCATGCAGAGGTGGAGTGCCTCTTTAATGTAGATAAACGAGTTTTTCCCGGCCGGATATCTTGCCGGCACCCTCTTTGTCTGCGGGGAGCTCTGTCTGCAAGGGGACAGACAGAGGGGCCAGCCCCCCGCCAACTCCTTTTTATCAAAGGCTACTGCGACCATCTTGACTGAAGCAACGTACGAGTCATAGATGGGAGCACCTAAGTTTTAAAAGAGAGGCGAGGTTTTCTCATGCGAAGTTATAGCCTTACAGAACACTAATGGACAAGACGTAAACTTATCTGTGATGGAATTGCCGTGGATCGTTGTGCCGTGCTATCTTCTCATCCTTTGTCGAAGTCAAGTTCATGGCAGGGACCTGAAACTCCATGTAGATGAGAATGAATGCATGATGCAATCCTATCTATATGCATATGCAAATGCTCATGAAATGCTTATGAAGTGATCTAGGCATGCAATCTTATTTGGGGCCCCCCTACAGGGCTTCTTTATTTTCTCTTGCACGGGGTCATCGCCCCGGCTTTGTACAAGGGGTTACATGCAGCTGAGGCAAGGCCTGGACAAAAGGGGGGCTCGCGCCTTGCGAGTAGTACTTACAGATATGCTCAATATTCCATGAGTTTTGCAACGGTGTGCCATCTTCAGTCTCCAGACGGACTGCACCGGGTCTGGTGACTCGTACCACACGGTAAGGGTCTTCCCACTTTGGTGACAACTTGTTTGTACCCTTGGCGGATTGAACGCGCCTAAGGACAAGGTCACCTTCCTCAAAACACCGGGCATGAACCATGCGGCTGTGATAGCGACGAAGGGTTTGCTGATAGCATGCAGCACGCATAGCAGCCCGGAGATGGTTCTCCTCGAGTAGCACAACGTCGTCACGCCAGTGCTAAAATTGCGCTACTTCATCGTAGGCAAGCACTCGAGGGGACCCGTAAATGAGTTCTGTGGGGATAACTGCTTCTGTTTCGTAGATCAGGGAGAAAGGAGTCTGCCCGGTAGCTCGGTTAGGTGTCGTTCTGAGGGACCAGAGAACTACCAGCAGCTCCTCGATCCACCGCATGTCGTGCTTCTGCAGCATATCGAAAGTTCTTGTCTTGAGTTCACATAGCACTTCAGCATTAGCCCTCTCAGCTTGTCCATTGCTCCGGGGGTGTGCCACAGAAGCGAATGAGATCTTGCATCCTAGGGCATGAACATATTGCATGAAGGCGTGGCTCGTGAACTGGGTGCTGTTGTTAGTGATGATCCTTGCCGGAACTCCGAAACGACACACCAATTCTTTCAAGAACTTGATAGCTGACTGAGATGTCAGCTTTCTCACGGCAATCACTTCTAGCCACTTTGTAAACTTGTCGATAGCAACGAACAAGAATTAAAGCCCCCGATTGCTCGGGGGAAGAGGCCGAGGATATCGAGCCCCCAAACCGAAAATGGCCATGATAGAGGGATTGTCTGAAGGGCTTGAGCAAGCAAGTGTGTTCTCTTGGAATGGAACTGGCAGGCTTCACATGTCGTGACGAGCTCAACTGCATCTTGAGGGCTGTGGGCCAATAGAATCCTTGCCGGAATGCTTTCTCAACTAATGCCCTTGATCCAATGTGTGAGCCGCACATTCCTCTATGAATCTTAGCCAGAAGTTCCTTTCCGTCTGTCGGATTTCGGGTTCCGGCAGACCCATAAGGTTCGAACTCTGGGGTGCGCGCGAAGATCCAACCCTCCACCATCTCGTACCTCGCCGAATCGCAGGGGCCTAAACTACTAAGAAGAACAGCACAAGAGACACGAGATTTATCTTGGTTGAGCCACCATCGTGGTGTAATACCCTACTCCGATTATGTGTGGTGTGTGGATTGCCTCTTGGGCTGATGAGGAACGATGACAGGGAAGAATAGCCTCATGAGTGCATTCTTGGTGGAAGCGATGAACTGCTAAGTGGTGTCCGTCGCTCTAGCTTGAGGATCGGGTCTCTCTCTCTGGATTCCAAGTGCGGATCTGCCTCTATCCGATCGTCCTCCCTACTATGGTGGCTAGCTCTACTTATATAGGCGAAGGCCCTGGGCCTCTTCAAAATATTGAGCGGGAAGGCGCCAACAATTGGCCATTTGAAGGGAACAGCGGTACACTTATCCGACTAAAGTTGGTCCTCGCTTTGCCAAAGGCTCTGGTGATGGCGCCTGCTTGGGCTCCATGATGACTCCTTCCAGCCGTTGGGGCTGGTCTTGGTCTTGTTGCACGAAGCGGATGCCTTTCTTGATGCTCTCGCCTGCGCTTGCTCCCTTTGCACCAAAGAGGAAAGGAGGGCGCCTTGTGGCTGGCGCCCATTGGCGCCCTTGGTAAATCATGGCTTGCGCCACGGGCACCTCGCGAGGTACCCTGCCTTGAACTCTCCACCTCCTCGTGAGCCAGCCCGACGAGGCCGTGCCTGAGGAAGCTCCTGGTCGTCCGCCCCGCGAGGCTTGGCCCCTCGCGAGGGTCTTGAGTTTGTGTTGATGAAGATGGGCTGTCCTGGGCCTCCTTTGAGCCACGCCGCAGGCCGCAGGCAGGCAAGTCTGGGGACCCCCGTTCCCAGAATGCCGACACCGTCCCCCTGGCAGACACACTTCAATTTCACACCGTTGGGCCTTCTTCTATACAGAGTGTCATCGACAAACTGATACATACTGGCCCTCCTGGCTACTTTCTCAGCTTCATCTTGGTCGCCGGGAAGTTCTCCGGTTTGGAGGAAGTGGACAATGTGCCTTGCCCAAGTTGGAGCCTGGGGCTCGGCAACGAGGACTAGCGGCACCTCCTTGGCTGCGGGAGCACCAGCCTCATTCTTGGGTCCATAAGCCCGGCTGGAATGGATGGTCCAGCAAGCTGTGAGGAGTTGTTTTCGGCAGAGTCTCTGCCGTGAGAAGCTTATCGTAGTCCAACTTTCTCCTTTTCCGGGCCATTGTGGCTAGTGATACGGAGGGCTGAGAGAGACGGAGAACAAAAGTCCCTGGTTCCACAGGAAGCTTCTGTGCAGCACACTTTGACAGGTGATCAGCTATGCTCTATTCCGCACCGGGTACGTGCTCTGTTTGCAACCCATCAAAGCGCTCCTCCAATCTCCTCACTTCTTCGACGTATGCTTCCATCAATGGACTTTGATAATCCTTTTTGACTTTTCTCACCACAAGCTGTGAATCTCCTCGAATGATCAGCTTCTTAATTCCCAATTATGCTGCAATCCTGAGCCCGGCAAGGAGCCCTTCATACTCAGCTTTATTGTTGGTGGCTTCTTCCCGGGCAAAGTGCATCTGGACGACGTACTTCAAGTGCTCCCCGGAGGGGGCAAAAAGAAGCACACCATCCCCTGCACCTTGTAGGGAAAAAGCACCATCAAAATACATAATCCATTATTGGGGTGATTCCTTGCCAGGGAGAGTTGTTTTTGTCATTTCCTTGTCAGGGGTTGATGTCCATTCCACAATAAACTCTGCCAGTGCCCTGCTCTGAATGGTTGAAGTGCTCTCAAACTTCAAACCAAAGCTGGATAACTCCAAAGCCCATTCCACTATTCTACCAATTGCCGCGGGGTTTCGGTGTATCCTTTGCAATGGGAAACCAGTGACAACCGTGATCTCATGGGCTTGGAAGTAGTGGCGCAGTTTCCTTGAGGCCAAATATCAACTTGTGCACGCCAGAGTACCTCGATCTAGCATCCTTGTAATAAGGAGCTGACGAAGTACACTGGGCGCTGCACCACTTTCTTCCTTACCGTGTCGTTGGGGTTGTTCTCGTTGCCGTGCTCACTGCTGCTCTGATCCTTTTCTGACTCTGCCGTGGCTGGGCCATTTTCTGCCTCGTCCACCTCTCGCTGTGCTACCAAAGCTGCACTGACCACCTGGTTGGTTGCCGCCAAGTAAAGCAATACCGACTCTTGGGGTTTGGGTGCAACCAAGGTGGGCACAGACGATAGGTAGGCCTTCAATTCTTGCACAGCTACATCTTCTTTCGGGGTCCACTTCAGAGGCCCTGCCTTCGCCAAGATTTTGAAGAATGACAGGGCGCGCTCAGCAGACTTGGAAATGAACCTGCTCAGCGCGGCAACGCATACCGTCAGGCGCCTTACATCCTTAAATGTCCTTGGTTCCTGGATCTGCTCAATGGCCTTGATCTTGTTGGGGTTGGCTTCAATCCCCTGATGGGACACAAAAAATTCAAGTAGCTTGCCGGAGGGAAGACCGAATACACACTTCTACGGGTTGAGCTTCAAGTTGATCTTGCACAGATTAGCAAATGTCTCTTCCAAGTCCTCGATAAGGGTGACCTTATCCTTGGTCTTAACCATGATATCATCCATATAGGCTTCTATATTTCTGTGCAACTCTGGCTCAAAACCAATCTGAACTGCTCTCGCAAAAGTGGACCTGACACTCTTTAATCCGAAAGGCATATGGACAAAGCAGTACGTACCACATGGAGTGATGAATGATGTCTTCTCCTCATCTTCTTTGGACATGAAGATCTTGTGATACCCGGAGTATGCATCCAGAAAGGAGAGCAAATCACAACCTGAAGTGGAATCCATGATCTGGTCGATGCGCGGCAAGGAAAACGGGTCCTTCGGGCAAGCCTTATTGAGATCCGTGAAATCAATGCAAAGCCTCCATTTCCCATTCGCCTTCCGAACCACCACTGGGTTCGCCAACCACGTAGGGTGCAGTACTCCTCTGACCAAACCAGCTGCATCTAGCTTCTGAATTTCTTCTGCAATGGACTGCTGCCGCTCCAACGCCTGCTTTCGGACTTTCTGCTTAACGGGTCGGGCATGTGGGTAGACAACAAGGTGGTGCTTGATTACCTCCTTGGGAACACCGGGGATATCAGATGGTTGCCAGGAAAACACATCGATATTCGCCCGCAGGAAGGCAACGAGCGCGCTTTCCTATTTTTCATTAAGGGTGGCGCTAATAGTAAAGGTACCATCAACACCAGCCAGTCCTGCCGGGACCTTCTTTACTTGGGGTGCTGCAATCTTTGATCTCTTGCTGTTGGAACACTCCGGCACGTCATCAAAGGGTGACGTGCACTCAGAGGGGGGCACGCTTCCCGGACTCCTTGTCGGAGACCCTACAATCCTTCCTCTTTCCTTTGCTTTCCTTGGCGGGAGCTGTTGCTGCCGCAGCCTCTGCCGCGACTGCATCCCGGTACATCTTGTCCACGCAGATAATTGCGTCCTTCTGATTTGATGGGATGGTGATGACTCCCAGTGGCACATGCATCTTCAAAGTGTTATAAGCATAGTGAGATGCTGCCATGAACTTAGCCAGGGTCGGGCATCCCAGACTCCCATTGTATAGCAGGGGGAGATCAACCACGTCATACACAATCTTCTCAGTCTGATAGTTCAGTTCTCTCCCTAACGTCACAGGCAATGTAATCTTCCCCTTAGGACGGCTCCTGCCGGGATTGACTCCTTGAAACGTGCCGGTAACCTCTAGCTCCTCTTCTCCTATCTGAAGCTTGTTGATGATTACCGGGGAAATCAGATTCAACTTGGCCCCGCCATCCTCTAACATCTTTGTGACCTTGAGGTTGCGATTTATTGGGGAGACCAACAATGGCAAACACCCTACCGTTGTTTGTGCGGCCAGGGTGATCCTCCTCATCAAAGATGATGGGCGTGCGGGACCACTTGAGCGGCTTCCGGGCCTCTGGCGCTAGTTCCACAACATTGACCTCTCATGGCCACCGCTTAAGTTGGCGATGGGAGGAGTGCAAAGATGCGCCTCCATCAATGCATAGGGCGTCAGTGGCCTACTAAAATTCCTGCTCACTGGTTTCCTCTTCATTCCCTCCATCACTCACATCATCACAGATTTCCTTCTCTTGGCCCCTGACGGGTTTTCCTTGGTTCCGAAAGGGTTTGCCGGGGCGATTTACTTCACCACCTCGGCCCTTACCGCCAGCAGCATTCTGACCTTTTTCCCTATCACGCTTGTCATACTCTGCCTTTTGTTTCTTGGCAAGCTGCTCCACCTAATGACACTCCTGAATGTCATGGCCTTTGGTCCAGTGGATCTTGCAGTATGGCCCATCACATTTCCTAACTTTTTCCGTGGCAGCGGCTTCCCAGCAGGCAGCGCACATGGCAACTTCCTTGCTGGGGGCCTCAACCTTGGCCTTCTTGTCGGTACTAGGTGTGCTTGATCCTTCCACAGTCATCACCGCCTTATCCCTCGTCTTCTTATTGCGCTTCTTGCCCTTTCTTTGGCTGGTTGATTCATCTTCATCTTCTGAATCAACATTGATGCATTCCTCCTCTCCGGGCAACTTCCTTCCTTCCTCCATCCGAGCACACTTATCTACCAATGTGTATAGCTCCTTCACAGTCTTGGGCAACTGCACATTCGTCTTAGAACGAATGCGACGGTTGCGCACGTTGGACTAGAAGGCTGCTATAACAGCTGCCAGATGGATGTTTGGAATATTTCTATGAACTTTACTGAATCTCTGTAAATACTTACGGAGAGTTTCTCCTTCCTTCTACTGGAGAAGCTGCAGATCGCTGGGCCTGCCGGGCTCTTGATGGCCACCGGTGAAGGCACCGATGAACTCGTGGAACAAATCCACCCATGAAGAAATGGAGTTCTCCAGTAGGTGCATCAGCCAAGATCTCACATTGGAATTGAGGGCCAATGAGAAGTAGTTAGCAAACACCTTCTCATCTCTTCCCCCGGCAGCCTGAACAACGATGGTGTAGATGCTCAGGAATTCTGCCAGGTTCAGCCTACCGTCGTACTTCTCTGGTATCTTTGGCTTGAACATGCGAATGGACGGCCAACTAACTTGTCGCAGCTCTCGTGTCAAGGCAGGGCAGCCCTCCTCAAAAGGTAGGCACCTGCCAACACCGAGCGCAGGCTCGTCGATGTTGAGGCCGCCACACCCGTCGGTCTGGCGGAGGTCGTCGTGGCGCTGATCCATGGCGACGCACGTGTTCCCCTGCCGCCTGTCCTTTGGGGCTCGGCGTTGGCCTGGACGTGCTCGAGGTTCGGAAGAGGCCATCGAGACATCGTCGGGACCTTGATTCTGCTGCACCCGCGTTGTCTACTGTGGTGGGGACTACACCATGGGGACAACCCCCTTCGTCCATCTAGCAGTACGGGTGGTTGCTGTCACTTGGGGAGGTCGTGGCGGGCCAGCTCGCCGTGAGCCCCCAACCTCGGCGAAGCTGAGCAGACTCTGGATAGTGGCACACCATTCATCCATCTGCTCTCCTGCCGGCGAAAACCTCAGCAACAATGGAACTTGAGCCATGGCCTCCGTGGCAGTGCTCGGCATAGATGTTGATGATGTCGACTGGACCGTCGCCCGGCTCCTGACGCTGCCAGCGGCGGTGACGACGAGGGTGCCTCGTCCACGTAGCTGTGGGACGACCACCTAGGCAGCAGGGTCGCGCGGCGGTGGTGCTCGAGGGTCAGCGGCCTAATCAAACGCAGCGGCCTGGTCAACTCGTCCGGGAGGAGACATGGCCATGGTCGCTCCCTTGGCGGGGGCGGCCAGATGGCAATGGTTTGCCCCGGACCGAGCACCGTTGCTGTGGCTGTGCTAATCGGTGAGGGGAGAGGGTGCAGACGGAGTGACCCTCTCGCCCGCAGCTCGTGGAGCTTGACCGCCAAGGCGTCTCTGATGCTGTCCTCCTCCGGTATCTTCAGCCCCTGTGTCGGCCGCAGAGGGAGTGGCGACGGTGCCACCTGCTCCGATCACACCTCCAGCAACGATCATGTCCTCACTCGCCCCCGCATCCTCCGTGGCACTAGAGGCCGCGGGCAGCGGAGCCTTCGAGGTGGACGGATGGGCCGAAGGGCTGGAATTTTTCTTCTTGGGCGCCATGGTCGATGGAGTCGTTGAAGAAGAAGATCACGCGCTACGTATGCTTTAAGGTTCGCGCAAGCGCTCCCCCTACCTGGCGCGCCAAAGATGTCGTGGGATATCCGCGACCACCTATGGGACCGGGTGGCCCCTTGCTGGTTCGGCGGGGGGACGGCGCATTGCACAAAGAGCAGATCAGCGCACGGCATGTCCGGCCTCGGGAGATCAACACGTCGCATCCCTACCTAGGAAAAATAGAGAGGTCAGCACGTCAGTCTAAATCCTATGCGTGCAGGGGTCTGGGCCCATCGCCCATTGCACACCTGCACGTTGCGAACGCGGACGGAAGCAGACCTAGCCTCCCTTATACAAGAGTAGGCGTTCCAGTCCAATCCGGCGCGCGCCGCTCAGTCGCTGACGTCACGAAGGCTTTGGCTGATACCACGACGCCGGTTGCCCATATCTTGTCCCACGTGGCGGTTAGTGCGTATAAGGTCAACGACCCAACTCAGAACAAATACCAAAATCTCGTTAAGCGTGTTATTATGAAGTAACCGCGGACGCCGACCAGGGCCAGGCCCACCTCTCTCCTAGGTGGTCTTAACCTGCCCTATCGCTCCACCACAAAGTAACAATCGGGGGCCGTCGGGAACCCAGGCCCACCTCTACCGGGATGGATCCACCTTCCCCATCATCCCCCATCTCCGAACAGTATCATAAGTAATGTAATAGTATAAAGTATATAGCATATGCCCGTGATCACATCCCGAGTGATCACGACCCAGTAGTATAGCATCACAGACGGACAAGAATGTAGGGCTGTAAGTGCATCTAGTGCCCCTTAGTGATTTTGGTGTATTGAAGACTTATAGGTTAAGGAACTAATGTGTTTGTGAGTGTACACAGGTCTATAAGTCTATGAGGAGTTTGATATTTACAGAGAAAATCGACCCCTAAAAATGAAGTTCTTCAACTGAAGACTTTGATATTCCGAAGACTTTCTGAAGACTTTGAAAGTGAAGAAATTGGTGTCACCTTGAAGACTTGATATTCATTCGAGGAACATGAAGCGTGAAGACTTTTGTTTTTGTAGTTTCATTTTCTCTTTCTTGAGTCATAGGAAACACCGTACTGTTAAAGGGGGTCGAGGAAATACTAAGGGAAAATTTCCATTTGATGCTCAACTCAAAATCCTACACCTACCAATTCCTTCGAGTGAAGCTTTTGGAAATCTCATACAGATTCAGTCAATTTCTTGATGTGAGACGAAGCTCTTACAGTCATTTGAGAATTTATTCGACCGAGGAGTTAGGAATTCGCCAGTCGGATTGCCTACACGATGAGGAACATGATAGCCCCGAGGAATTTGATAGTCAAACTTCCGACCGTTCTTTGTCTTCTTGGCCACCTGTCCCAAAATATCTTATCCACCTAACGGTCATATCATTGAAGGGCATTTATGTCTTATCATGTCGGGCTGCTCCCTAGGCTATAAATAGCCGCCCCCTACAACCACTAGCTGGTTGGCTGCTCCGAGAGAACTTGACACTTGTCATTTGAGAGCAACCCATCCTCTGAGGACTTTGAGCTGAAAATCATCAAGTGAGGAAAAACCCAAAAACCAAACCCCAACAAACCCAAAGTGATTGAGCATCATGAAGAAATTGATCCTCACGTGGATCCGACGCTTGTTACCTTTGAAGACTGTGCTTCTTCCAGACGGTTAGGCGTCAAGGTCTAGAGCATCCAAGAGGAATTGTGGATCGCCGAGTGACCAAGTATGTGAAGGTTTGGAAGTCGCCTGAAGACTTACCACGAGTGATTGGACGAGGTCTGCGTGACCTTAGTTCAAGGAGAATACGGTGAGGACTTGGTGTCTGAGCTGCGTGCTCGATGATCGGGTGTCGGGGCTGTGTGTCCTCGAGTTTAAATACTCGGCCGCTCCAACCAGACGCATAACCGAGACAGCAGTTGGAACTGGTCTACCAAATCATTGTCTTCACCAACCTAATGGTTCTAATTCCTCAACCCTTTCATTTCCTCATTCTTGTGTTGAGTGTTTGTTCATATCTGTGTTTGAAGACTTTGATCAAGACTTTCTCAATTTCCTCAGTTCAATTTCTTGATCTGTTTGTCTTCATCTTGTGTTATCCTGTGATTACGCTTTACAGACTCTGTGATAGTCTTCATTTCATCATGATGACTATGCGTGTAATCTGTTATGCTTACTTCTGAGTACTTATTCCGCTGCAAGTATTTCTTCGCTAAGGAATTTCCTCACCGGCAAATTCCTCAGTGAAGAATTCATAAAAATCGCCTATTCACCCCCCCTCTAGTCGATATAACGCACTTTCAATTGGTATCAGAGCAAGGTACTCCCTTGTTCTGTGTGATTTTGGTTTAACCACCTAGAGTTTTAGTTATGTCGACCGCAGGTATGATCAAGGTCTCAGCAGGGTGTCCTACCTTCGATGGGACGGACTACCCCTACTGGAAGAACAAAATGCGAATGCATCTTGAAGCAATTGACAACGATCTCTGGTATGTTGTGACAAAAGGTGTTTCCTGAGTCACACCTTCTCTGAATGATGCTGATGTGAAGAGATTCAAGCAACTCGATTCTCAAGTGAAGAATATCATATGCGTCCATCTGAGCAAAGGTCAATATGGAAGAGTGAGTGCTTTGGAATCTGCCAAACTCATCTGGGACAGGCTGTCCAAAGTAAATGAAGGTGTTTCAACTCAGCGTGACTCTCGAGTTGATGTTCTTCGGAATCTCTTCAACCGCTTCAAAAGACTCGACAACGAAAATGTTCAACAAACCTTCGATCGCCTCACTGACATCTCAAATGAGCTTCAAGCACTGGGTGCCACTAACATCACCGACCATGAGGTGGTGAAGAAATTGCTAAGATCGCTTGATTCCTCATTTGATACTCCGCACCGATGATACAAGAACGAGTTGACTACAAGTCTCTTGATCCTGCCGATATCCTCGAAGGCTAAATACTCACGAGTTCCAGCTTGCTCAAAAGAGAGATCTCTATGGTTCTGGCTATGGAAAAACACGTGCCCTGAAGGCCAAGGCTGTGTCCGAATCTGAGAGTGAAGACTCTGGTAGTAGCCTAGGAGATCCTGAAGAATTTGGCCAGGAGCTAGCACTGCTCGTGAAGAAATTCCAGAAATTCTCAAGACGTGGTCGCTTTGGAAAATCTTCAAGAAGCAGTGATTCCTCATCTAGTGACTATAAGAGAAGACTTTGTCACAAATGCAAGAAACCTGGTCACTATATCCAGGATTGTCCTCAGTGGGAAAAGGAATTGAAGAAGAAGAAACACAAGGATTACAGTTCTGATGATGCGAAGAAGAAGAAGAAATCATCAAAATCTTCATCATCAAAATCCTCAAAACCTTCTTCTCACAAGAGGAGCAGCTCCAAAAAGGCTCGGGCATTTATTGGCAAGGAAATGGACTCTGAAGATGAATCTGAGGAAAATGAGGAAGAGGAGGAAAATGATGACTCCGTTAGCAAGTCCATCTTCAACACTGAAGAAACTGACTCCGCCTACAAGCCTGATGAGGAAAATGATGACTACGCTCCCACCTATTGCTTCATGGCAAAAGGTGCCAAGGTACTCAATTTCACCTCCTCTGAATCTAGTGAAAATGAATCTGATGAGGATCTCAAGCCCAGCTACTCTAAACTTGCTAAGATTGCTATAAAACAACAAAGGGCTTTTGAAAAGGTTCAAAACATGCTAGATAAGAGTGATGATATGTTAGGTGAAGAAATGGATCGCACTCAAGCTCATTGAAAATCTTGAAACTTGGTCTAGGCTTGACAGCCTTCAAGGTCATCATAACACTCTTATCTCGATCATGAGAAACTTTCTTATGAATTTCTTCAAAGAAAGCAAGATCTTGAGAAGCTAAGAGAAAGTTATGAGGATCTTCAGAAGGAGCGCGATTCATTACTTGCTCAACAAATCAGCGCTTCTCAAGAAGAATTTGTTCCTCCATGCTTAAAGTGCATTGAACGTGAATCTGCTAATTCTTCACCTGAATGTTCAAATGCTTCAACTGTTACAAATTCTTCACCTGCCTCTTCTATCACTAATTCCTCATCTGAGGACATTGCTAGTATCACTGACAATGCAGATGAAGGAATTGTACATGACAGCATGTACAAAAGCCTCAAAGGGCATCAGACTCTTTGTGATGTGCTTAAAAGCAGATCCTCAATAGGAACCCTAGGAAAGAGGGTATTGCCTTTGAGAGGAAACTCAATCTTGATGGAACGTATTGGAAGCCCGAGCAAGATCCCAAAACCTCATGGGTTGCTGCAAAGGGACCTCCAGTTGATCCATCTACCTTATCTGGTTTTACGTGCGAATTTCCTCATTCTACTGATGAGTCATTTGACTCCAACTATAAAATGTTTAAAAATCAGAATGGTGAAGTATTTGCTAGATATGTTGGTACTAACTACAGGAACGGTTCCCCTATGAAGAAAATCTGGGTTCCCAAGAAGTGCCTTGAAAGTCTTCAGGTGAATGTCCTCATGACACCACCTGTGAAGAAAAGGAACCCCAGATCAAATTCTTCATATGAACCAAATTCTTCATATGGATCCAAGTCCTCATACGGACCAAATTCCTCACGTGGATCAAATTCCTCAAAAGGATCAAAGTCCTCATATGATTATCATCGTGCTAACAACTCTGTTTCGCAGGGTAGAGCTAAGGGCTATGAATATGTGCATTATTCTTCAAACCAATATGTTCATAAATCCTCGAAGAATTTCTCTGCTTATTCATATGCTTACCCTAACCCCTCTTATGTGAAACAAAATGGTTTGGCCTCTATGCCACCATTCTCGTATGGTGCTCGCAGAATGATGAACTCTTTGCCACCCCTTGAGATGTGGGTGGTGAAGAAAAGAACTAATCTCTTCTGCAGGGTCAGGTCTCCAGACGTGCCTTAACGCTTGAAGAATTTGCTAGGGGCCCGACAAAATTGCACGAAAGGACGCAGCTAATCATGATGAAATGAACTTTCATTTCACACGCCCTCATCTTGCTTATCTAAATATCGATGATGAAATTCATCGATGAACTTGATATCATATTCTTCACCGATGAAGTATATGAGATCGTAAGTTGTACTAATTCATCTGCAGGATGATCAACCCAAAGCCACCGAGTGGGTTCTCGATAGTGGATGTACAAATCACATGATTGGTGACAAGAATCTATTGATGGATGCTACCTTATCACCGTCACATCTGAAGCATATCATCTTTTTGACAAAGGCAAAAGTCGTATTGGGACTTGGTAAGGTTGCTATCTCTAAGGACATGCACATGGACAAAGTCATGCTTGTTGAGTCTTTAGGATATAACCTCATGTCGGTCTCAATGCTTTGTGATCTTGATATGGTTGTTATCTTTGGCAAGTATCGTTGTGTTGTGATTATGGAAGTTGACAATTCCAAAGTCTTCAAGGCTTTAGGAGAGGAGACTTGTATATTGTTGACTTCTCTCGGGACCACAACCAGCCGTGTGCCTACTTGCAAAAGCTTCGAAGGCTGGCTATGGCATCGGCGACTTGGTCACGCAGCATGAGGAATTTGCACACGCCATGAAGAAGAAGCATGTCATTGGCATTGAGAATGTCAAATTCCTCAAGGATCACCTATGCGGAACTGTGAAGCTGGAAAAATGACCAAGGCCAAGCATCCAATAAGACTATCATGACCACTACTCGTCCCTTGAATTGCTTCACATGGACCTCTTTGGTCCCAATCATTATTCAGCTGTCGTTAATGAAGCATCACTATATGGCTTTGTTATTGTTGATGATTACTCTCGTTACACATGGGTACACATTGTTACTTACAAGAATCAAGTGCAGGAAATCTTCAAACGATTTTCCTCGAGGGCTTCAACTAACTTTGGTGTGAAGATCAAGCACATCAGGAGTGACAATGGAACTGAGTTCAAGAATTCCGGTCTTGATGACTATCTTGATGAACTTGGTATTACTCATGAGTTATCTGCTCCTTATACTCCTCAGCAAAATGGCGTCGGAGCGCAAGAACAGAACTCTTGTTGAGATGGCTCGCACTATGCTTGATGAATACAAAACGCCTAGTCTTTTTCGGATTGAAGCAATTGACACTGCGTGCCACATCATCAACAGAGTATATCTTCACAAATTCTTCAAAAGACTGCCTATGAACTCCTCACGACAAGAAACCAAATGTAAGTTATTTCAAAGTCTTGATTGCTAAATGCTGGATTAGAGATCCTCACCACAACTCTAAATTTGCACCGAAAGCACATGAAGGTTTTATGCTTGGTTACGGAAAGGACTCGCACACCTACTGAGTCTTCAACATCACTCTACACAAGATTGTTGACTTTGTAGATGTGCGGTTCGATGAAACTAATGGCTCGCAAAGAGAGCACCTACCTTCGTGTTAGGCGAACCAGCACCGAGGATTCTATCAGGTTCAAGGCAACTGAGGATGTCATTCCTAATGAAGAAACTGCTGAAGAATTCATTCCTGTACGCGAAGAACGTCGAGCTGATGCACCTGAAGAAAATGGTGCTGAGGAAAATGATCAAATTCCTCGACGACAACCAGCTCATCCTCGTTGCAAAAGAAGTGCAAGTTGACAAGATCATCGATGACATTGAAGCGCCGGGTCCTCTCACACGCTCAAAAGCTTCACATTTATCTAACTTTTGTGGGCACTATGCTTTTGTCTCTATCACAGAGCCCACTAAGGTAGATGAAGCATTTCGGAGCCGGTGGATTCAGGCCATGCAAGAAGAATTACATCGTTCGAGCTCAACAACGTCTGGGAACTGGTCAAACGTCCGGATCCTCGCAAGCATAATATCATTGGCACAAAGTGGATCTACCGCAACAAGCAAGATGAAAATGGTCTTGTGGTGAGGAATAAGGCACGACTTGTAGCTCAAGGCTACACGCAGTTGAAGGAATTGATTTCGATGAAACTTTTGCACTGTTGCTAGACTTGAGTCTATTTGCATATTACTCGCCTATGCTAACCATCACAATATCACTTTATATCAAATGGATGTGAAAAGTGCATTCCTCAATGGTAAGCTTGAGGAAGAAGTATATGTTGCTCAACCCCCAGGTTTTGAAGATCCAAAGAATCCTGACAAAGTCTTCAGACTAAATAAGGCCCTCTATGGCCTCAAGCAAGCCCCTCGGGCGTGGTATGATACATTGAAGGAATTCTTCGTGAAGAATGGCTTCACACCCGGTTCACTCGACCCTACTCTCTTTACTAAATCTTATGATGGTGAACTATTTGTGTGCCAAATATATGTTGATGATATTATCTTTGGCTGTACTGACCAACGTTATAGTGATGAATTTGCCTATATGATGAGTGAAGAATATCAAATGTCTATGATGGGAGAGTTGAAATTCTTCTTAGGTCTTCAAATTAAATCAACAACACAATGGCATATTCATATCTCAGGAGAAATACCTCAAAGATGTCCTGAAGAAATTCGGCATGCAAGATTGCAAAGGTGTCAAAATTCCTATGCCCACAAATGGCCATCTATGCACTGATGAAAATGGTATTGACTTCGATCACAAGGTATACCGCTCCATGATTGGTTCTTTATTGTACTTATGTGCATCTAGGCCAGATATAATGCTTAGTGTTTGCATGTGTGCCCGATTTCAAGCTACACCGAAGGAATCACACCATAAGGCTGTGAAGCATATTCTTCGATATCTAGCTCACACACCAACACTAGGATTATGGTACCCCAAGGGCTCTACTTTTGATCTCATTGGATATTACGACTCGACTATCTGGTGATCGTGTGGACCGCAAGTCAACATCTGGTACTTGTCATTTCCTCGGACGATCTTTGGTCTGTTGGTCCTCGAAGAAAGCAGAACTGCGATCACCGCTCATCTGCGGAAGCTGAATACATTGCTGCTGGCTCGTGTTGTGCTCAATTACTATGGATGAAGCAAACCCTCAAGGACTACGGCATCAACGTGAAGAATGTGCCTCTCTATTGTGACAATGAGAGTGCCATCAAGATTGCTCACAACCCAGTTCAGCACTCGAAGACAAAGCACATTCAAATTCGTCATCATTTTCTTCGTGATCATGTGTTGAAGGGCGACATCTCCATCGAGCACGTGAAGAATGAAGAACAGCTAGCTGATATCTTCACTAAGCCCTTGGATGAGAAGAGATTTAGCAAGTTGCGGTGTGAGCTAAATATCTTAGAATCTTCAAATGTTCTTTGAAAAAGGCACACATCCTAACACTTATGCAAAATTGATGACTTAGATGTGCAACACATGAAGAAACGTTTTTCTTCAATCAATGAAGAATAACACTCTTAGTGTGAAGAAATTAATGAAGAATTTGATTCTCGTAACCCTACGACAATTGTACGGTGTCTGAAATCATCATTCTTATCTGTGGGTCACGCCACCACCAAAGTTGAAAATCTTCAATTTGAGTTTTCCTCAGTTTTGAAATTCTTGTTTTTCAAATTCTTCAACTTTGCAAAATCTTCACTGTTTCGTCGTCTTTCTTCATTGGCTATATATATATATATGGGTTTATGTCCTCTACTGAGATTCACTTATGGCTATTTCTTCAAGTCGCGTTTTCGCTAAGTGAATGTGATCGGACCCTTCCCCTCTATGCTATACTCAACCCAATCTATTCACAAATTCTTCATGTGCGTTCTACTTTGAAACTCGCTCAAAATCTTCTTTGTGTCCCGACAGTGAAGAAATTGGGAACGGAACTTTATAAACTAATCTTATCCAAACCTTCGCTTTTACCGCTCAAACCGTTCCGCATCCCACGATGCATTACTTTATTCACCCACAATCGTACACGATCTCCACTACACAGTACGTGGGTGACACATGTCGTGAGAAGGGAAGCGGTCAGGGGCATGTTCGTCCTAAATCTTCGGACGATCCGTTTTTCACCGTGTCTATAAATACCCCTCTCTCCCTTCCTCACTCTTTTACACAGCTCGACCTCTCTCTCCCGCTCGAGCTCCTCAAACCCTAGCGCCGCCGCTACTCCATCGTCGCCGGTGAGGAAAAGCTTCACTGCCTTGACCTCGTCGCCGACGTACTCGCGCCGACCGCGGAAATCTTCACTCCGCTGTCGCCGTAGCTGTCTTCCTCCGCCAAATTAGGGCGTGGAAGATCTGAACAGGCGAACTTCTCATCTGTTCTTCTCAGTTCGTCGTGTTCTTCACTTCGGGTAATTAAAAGCTACTTTTATTACTCACTTTTGATTCTCAAATTTTCTCCAAATTCTTCAAAGGTGTTTATTCTTCAAATCTTCACACATATGAACACCTCAAATCTCTTGACTCATTTCTCTAAGCTATGATTTTCTTCAAGATTCCTCAATTGTGTGGATCCTCGATCTATACAACTCTGGAACCTAAGACAAAGAACGCTTAGTGAAATTCTTCAAGGCTCATCTGGTCAAAATCCTCAAAACTTAAAAAAAACCTTCTGAGAACGCATATGACCTCTCCAAATTCCTCGCACCTATACTCTGTTCACAGGTACAAATGTCCGCTGCTGAATCCCTAGGTTCTCATCAACTTAACTCATTTGCAGCGTTCCTCGAAGAAAAACTGCACACTTCTTTAGAGAACTCAATTGTTCAAATTCCTCAACTGAAGAAAATGGCGACGGTAAGAAGCCACGAAGGGAGGAAAGAAACCCGAGGTTATGACAGCATTTGAAATCCACGAGGAAATATATGCTGACTCATCGCACACCGGATGAAGAAAGCAAAAATCAACGCAAGGTGCGATTCGGAAGATTGAACGGAGATGGGCACGGAATGGAGGAATATAGATATGTAACTCCTAAGTACATGAAGAAATTCGCTCTAAATCCTCCATGCCCAAGAGCTCCTTTGGCACTGGCCAAGTAGCTGATCCCACAAGCATCAAACAAGGTGAGGACTTTCCGATGAATGGGCTAAACGCCAAGCAAAATTGGCAAAGCAAGCAAAGGAGGCGGTGAAGAAATTCAATGAGGATTACGCTGCTACATCGCCATAGAGGTCTCGGTCAAACCGAAGAAATCAATGCAAAAGAAGCCTGCTCATAAGCCAAGTGCTTCATCCTCTGCACCCTCACGGCCAAGTTCCTCAGCAGCACCTTCCAAGCAAATTCCTCACACTATTGCTGCTCCACCAAAGTCCTCAACAGCTCCATCAAAATCTTCAGTCCCTGTGCACCTGGCTACATGTCAAAGGACTGCTGGTTTCTCAATTGCCTCAGGCATTTCTGCAAGTTCCTCAGCTGCTCCCATTTCTTCATCTGGCCCGACTCAGCTGAAGACCAAAGCAACAGCAGGACGAGGTCCTCGGCCTAGCCCAAAGAAGAAAATGGTTGCATTCCATGTGCCATCTGATGATGAGGCATCTGATGAAGAACTTGCGGAAATCATCAGAGACCGTCAAGTAAGGGCCGCTAGAGCCAAAGGTACATCTGTTCCACTGCTATTGGATCCGAAGAAAGTCCTCGACTTTATTGATCTCTGGCACAATGATCCCAATACCCCTCTGCTCGATCTTCATTTGACACTGGTCAAAGTCATGCGTTGACTCACTTCATCGCTGAAGAAAATGGAAGTTTGAGAAGGCAAGGGAAATCAAAAGGCTCAATACAGAAAGAGAAGTTCTGAAGAAAACGTTGTCAAGATGACACCGAGGAGCTTCTCCAAGTTCAAACTGAAATTCAAGACCTCAGCAAAAACTTCGATATCCACTATGCTGATTGGCAAGGAGTAAAGACCAGATTCGTCAACCTGACGAAGAAACTCACAAATGTTGCTGCCCCAGTGCAACATGAAATTCCTCAGGCTCAAGCCTCGGCTCAGCCCATCTTGAAGAAAATGCCAAGATCACTGATGACGCTCAGCCTGCTGAAGAAAATGCTGATTCAGGGCTGATGATCCCATTCCACCGGCCGAAGAAATTGCCGGGGCACCCACTAGTGGTGCGCTCAAGAAATTGCTCAAGACAGGGGAACTGCATCAGTTGCTCCTGAAGAAACTGAACCAAATTCCTCAGCTCCTCCTGCGCCAACTCCAACTCCAATTCTTCCATCTGCTTCTGATGTGAAGAAAACCAAGGCTGCAGAACGAGCTGCTATGAAGAAAAGGAAAGCATCAGCTGCGTCAGATTCTTCGGCTGCGAAGAAAATGAATCCAATGACCAGCTCATTTGAAAACCCAATTGATGTTGTTCCAATTTCCTCCATACCACCAAAGGAAGTTGTTCCTTTTGGAGAAGACTACGAGATCCCAATCGGATCCGATGAAGAACATCAGTCTGCTGCTTCGTCAGAGCAGCTTGATGAAGAAATTGAAGTGGAAGCAATTCCTTCAACCCCAGTTATTTCCTCATCAGACTATGAAATTCCTCAGACTGGTGCTGAAGAAATTGAAAATGAAGATGTGGATATTGGATGCACCACTCCAGTGATAAATGATGACTTTTGGGAAAGTCAGCATCCCCATACTCCTCTCTTCACCCCGCTCCAACAAGTTCCTCACTCCCCTGCTCAAACAGTCCAAATGGACTCAAGAAAATCAACCCACTGGTTACGTGCATGAAGAAATTCCAGCCGCTAGTCTGATGAAACTGCTTCTTCTTGCTAATCCTCGATCGCACAAGTTGAGGAACAAGAAATTCCTCAGCCTGAAGAACCTGAACTTACGATTCCTGAGGTGGTGATGCAACTCACTGACACCCCTCTGCCCAAGCAAAAGAATCCGTTCTCTAGCAAGCAAAAGTTCAAGGCTGAAGATTTCTTTGCCGAGAACGTGTTCTTCATCGAATATAATCCTTATGATTACGCTCGCATTAGGAAGAGGCGCTCGACTGCCACCAAGCCAACTTCTATTCCTCGGTGCTCTTCAACAAGGATAACATCTTCGATCATGCTCATATTCCTCATGTGGATATGGAGTCGCTGCCGGGCTTTGAGCCAGTCCTCAGTGTTCTTCACGACGCTGGACTTCTAAATTTCTGCACTGATATCTGTGACTGGAATGAAGAGCTAATTCTTCAGTTTTATGCAACCCTGCACATCACCGGAGACGCTGAAGATGTGAACTCATGGGTCTTAGATTGGATGACTGAAAATACTCACTACAAGGCACCAGCAATTGAATTGCTTCGTGCCCTACCACTCAGTCCTCCACTTGATGGTGCACGTCATATCTACGACGAAAAAGAACTTTCAGATCACTATATGCAAGTGCTGATGAAGCCTTTGAAGCCAAGGCAAGCCCAAGAACCAAATTCCTCGTCAAGGAATTATTATATGTGCCTCGGACAGTCTATCGAATTCTGACGAAGACTATGAGTCCTATCAAAGGCCACGACTCGAACGATGAAGAAGTCGTTGGCATCATGAAGAATATGCTTTTCAACATCATCCATAGCGTTCCCGTCAACTTCCATGATTTCTTCATGAGGACTCTGGCAAACATAGCCATGTCACCATTTGAGCTGAAGCCTTATGCGCCTTGGATTATGAGATTCATCAGGTCAAGGTCTTCACTCAATTACAAGGCTGATACTTTGAACCACTGCAGCTACTTGCCTCCTATTGAAGTCCTCAAACGGACAATTACCTCAGCTGATGACAAGGGCAAGGCCACTGCTGTGATCAATGAAGGCATTCGTCCATTGGATGGACAGTTTAGCAGCAAACATCCTACTCCACCAATGATGACTCGCCACACATGACTCGGCCGCAAATACCTCGGTCAAGCAAAGTCCTCAAGCTACTGCACCCAGGGTGATGACTGATCGTGAGTTACTCCTCAGTCTTCATCAGAAGGTTGATCGCAATCATAAGTGGGTCAAGCGTCGGCTTGGTACTCTTCTTTACAACATGACCTCAACACACAATGCGGTGAAGAAAACCACTACTACCTTCATGAAACCTTCAAGCGCCCTGGCTGTTCTTTCACATGTCTATAGTGAAGAAGAACTGACTTCAATGGGTCTCAAGGAAGAATTTGACTGGTCTGCACCTCCTCCGAAGAAATTCAAGAAGGTCAAAGTTCCTTCCTTGGTGGCCAGCTCCTATTCTTCATCTCGCGACACTGATGAAAATGAAGATTTGGAAGATACCGCGGCTGGTCCTACTTCGACAAACAACCCCGACAATGCTGGCGCTCCGTCTTCAACTTGAAATTCTTCAAGAGCGTTAGTCCTCAGTTTCGATCCTTTTGGTCATTCGATGACAAAGGGGGAGAAATTTGAGTTAGTCTTCAAGCGGGTCTAGTTCTTGTCTATATACCGTATTTTATTAAGTTACAACTCTCGTTCTTCTGAAACTTTTTATTGGATCGAGTTGTAATCTTAAACCCGATGGTGCTTTGATACTTTTGATGCATTATGCTCTTGCTCTATGTTCTGATTCTTGTGAGCTCCTTGAAAATCTTCATAGCAAATCGATTTGAGCTCTGATATTCTTGATGCGTTACTTTGCATAACATCAAGCACCATATTTCATCATGCATTTCAAATTCTTCATATTATATGTTAAATGCGTGTATGAATTACAAGATATAGGGGGAGATCTCCATGATTCAATTCTTCAAATGTGCATTGCCTCAAAAGCAAATTCCTCACTATGCACATCTTCAGGGGGAGTTCTTCTATATCTTGCAATCAAATTCCTCATTATCAGCATTTACAATTCATATGTTTATCCCCGTTGAAAACTTAACCCATATTGTCATCAATCACCAAAAAGGGGGAGATTGTAAGTGCATCTAGTGCCCCTTAGTGATTTTGGTGTATTGAAGACTTATAGGTTAAGGAACTAATGTGTTTGTGAGTGTACACAGGTCTATAAGTCTATGAGGAGTTTGATATTTACAGAGAAAATCGACCCTAAAATGAAGTTCTTCAATCAAGACTTTGATATTCTCAAGACTTTTCAAGACTTTGAAAGTGAAGAAATTGGTGTCACCTTGAAGACTTGATATTCATTCGAGGAACATGAAGCGTGAAGACTTTTGTTTTCGTAGTTTCATTTTCTCTTTCTTGAGTCATAGGAAACACCGTCATCGTTAAAGGGGTCGAGGAAATACTAAGGAAAATTTCCATTTGATGCTCAACTCAAAATCCTACACCTACCAATTCCTTCGAGTGAAGCTTTTGAAATCTCATACAGATTCAGTCAATTTCTTCAAAGGATGAGACGAAGCTCTTCCGGTCGTTGAGGAATTTTTCTCGACCGAGGAGTTAGGAATTCGCCAGTCTTGGATTGCCTACGATGAGGAACATGATAGCCCCGAGGAATTTGATAATCAAACTTCGACCGTTCTTTGTCTTTGCGCCACTGTCCCAAAATATCTTATCCACCTAACGGTCATATCATTGAAGGGCATATATGTCTTATCATGTCGGGCTGCTCCCTAGGCTATAAATAGCCGCCCCCTACAACCACTAGCTGGTTGGCTGCTCCGAGAGAACTTGACACTTGTCATTTGAGAGCAACCCATCCTCTGAGGACTTTGAGCTGAAAATCATCAAGTGAGGAAAAACCCAAAAACCAAACGCCAACAAACTCAAAGTGATTGAGCATCACTGAAGAAATTGATCCTGCGTGGATCCGACGCTTGTTACCTTTGAAGACTGTGCTTCTTCCAGACGGTTAGGCGTCAAGGTCTAGAGCATCCAAGAGGAATTGTGGATCGCCGAGTGACCAAGTATGTGAAGGTTTGGAAGTCGCCTGAAGACTTACCACGAGTGATTGGACGAGGTCTGCGTGACCTTAGTTCAAGGAGAATACGGTGAGGACTTGGTGTCCTGAGCTGCGTGCTCGATGATCGGGTATCCGGACTGTGTGTCCTCGAGTTTAAATACTCAGCCGCCCAACCAGACGCATAACCGAGACAGCAGTTGGAACTGGTCTACCAAATCATTGTCTTCACCAACCTAATCTGGTTCTAATTCCTCAACCCTTTCATTTCCTCATTCTTCGTGTTGAGTGTTTGTTCATATCTGTGTTTGAAGACTTTGATCAAGACTTTCTCAATTTCCTTAGTTCAATTTCTTCAGTCTGTTTGTCTTCATCTTGTGTTATCCTGTGATTACGCTTTCTGTACTCTGTGCTAGTCTTCATTTCATCATGATGACTATGCGTGTAATCTGTTATGCTTACTTCTGAGTACTTATTCCGCTGCAAGTATTTCTTCGCTAAGGAATTTCCTCACCGGCAAATTCCTCAGTGAAGAATTCATAAAAATCGCCTATTCACCCCCCCCTCTAGTCGATATAACGCACTTTCAAGGGCCACTGATGGAATACTAGCATCCTATACTAAGCATTTAGGATTGCAGGTAAGGGTAACAACTGTAGCAACAATGACAGGCTATGCAGCAGAATAGGATTAACCGAAAGCAGTAACATGCTACACTACTCTAATGCAAGCATTAGAGAGAAAGAATAGGTGATATCTAGTGATCAAGGGGGGGGGGCTTGCCTGGTTGCTGTTGCAAGGAGGGGTCGTCAACACCGTAGTCGAACTGGGGTCACCCGCAGTCTCGGGGTCTACCGGAAAGAAGTATCGGAGGGGGAACACATTAAATAATAGAGCCATCAAAGCATCACAAAGTGTAACATGGCATTACGCGGTGCTAGAGGTGACCTAACGTAGTAGTAGTAGGTGCTACTGGCGAAGGGGGAAAACATCCGGGAAAGTATTCCCGGTGCTTGATGTTTTTGGACAGACGAACCGGAGGTGGATTGTTGCATGTTCACTATGCTAGGGACATGCGGCGAACGAACGGTCTGCATATTAGGATTCGTCTCGTCGTTCTGAGCAACTTTCATGTACAAAGTATTTTTCATCCGAGTTATGGATTATTTTATATGATTTTCCAAAGTTTACTACTTTTTTGAATTTATTATTAATTCGAATTAAAAACAGAATATACTTCTGTTAACTAGTAGTATTCTAGCCACGGAGTATGACAGTGGGGCCAGTGGGCATGGTTTGACCTAGTCAAAGATTAACTGGTCAATATATAAACAGTGTATGCGGGTCGAAATTGTCATTGACTTTAGTTTAGCAAAATGTTAATGAAACAAGGTGGTCCCACACGTCATTCTCTATGCACTAAGTAATCAACAATTTAATCCTAAGCTAAACTAATCTAACTAAGCAACGGCCGGCCTCACATCTAGTGGATGTGCAACGGCTGTGGTGCCATGGCCAGTAGGCATGGGCGCACAAGCCACAGCGGCCATTGTCATCAGTAGCAGCAGCAAAAACGCATCAACAAGGTAGTGGCTAGCATAAACATCAGTAGTAGAGAGGAGCAGACCCTTTGCACCAGCAAGCAGCAAGCCGCAGCACTAGCGCAGCAGCAGTGGCGACAGGGAGCAGCATAACAACGCAGCAGCAAGAAAAACAGCAGGCGGGGACGCGGGAGCGCGGACATGCGCGCAGGCGCAGGGGAGCAACAGCGTGGGTGCGCGCATGGCGCAACCAAGGCGCGGCCACCGGCAGGAGCGGGCAAGCGCGTGCGCATACCTGGAAGCTCGAACGCGGCCATGGACGAGGACGACCGAGCTCAGGGACGACGGCAAACGGCGACAAATCAAAGGGGAAAGGTGGGGAATCGGCAGAGGAGCTCACGTTGAGGCGGTGGGCGAGCTCGAGGAGGTCGGGGATGGTCGGGAGCAGTGGCATCTGGCGACGGACGACGGTGTACGCGAGGGAGACGACGGCGATGGCGGGCGAACGGGGCCTCCTAGCCCCTAGATGACAACGATGGAGCCCCTAGATGTATTCTCAGGCGCCGAGGAGGTCGTCAGCCGCGGCGACGGTGATGGTCATGGCGGCTGCAGCGCCATGGGGAGGGGGTACTGTGAGGGAGAGAGAGAGCGAGGCGAGGGGATAGATGTGAGGATGCTAGGGTTCGCAGGGGGGTCGAGATGACCTTGTAGGACGTCGGCGTGTCGCTCGATAGCCGGCACATGGCTGACCCGGCCATGGACGCCGCGAGCGCGTCCAGCGTGACCCCTGTGAACAGGAGGTTGGTGAAACCTCCTGGTGGGCTAGGTTAGCTACTGTCCCTTTGGGCTTTAAGTGTACAGTAGTTAGGTTTCCCCCCATTTGTTTATTTTTCTACTTCGATTTATTCTCTTATTTCTTTTATTCACCACAGTTTTGGACTTCCTTTAAATATCAATTGAATTTTATTCATCATGAAACTTGTCACTTAAATACTTCACAATATTTTGGAATGACATACAAAGTTTGACGTCAATTGGAATTGTATAAATATTTTCTTATTTTGAAAAGGCTATTTTATTTGCCATTGGACCACTTTATAAATTCCTGGGGCTTAATTGGTGGTTCAAATAAGGTTGGGTTCAACATGACAAATGATCAGGGGAATTATTGAACAATGCAAACATTTTAGTCTTAAAGTTTGAAAACTTTTACCGTTTGACTTTATTTCAAATTTGAATTTTAATCATTTTTGAACCATCGCGAGATCGACAACAATAATCCTGGTGACGTGGCATCATTAGCAGGGAATTACTATAGCATAACTATCCGGGCATCAAAATTCTCCTCCACCACAAGAAATATCGTCCCGAGATTTTAAGAGGTGGAGTAAGGGGAAAAGATTTGGTTATGAAATTCTAACGAATCTTCTCGGCCTTAGTTGCTCTTCTCGAAGAGGTATCCATTACATTGATGTCTTCATTTCTCTGCTTCAGGTCATCATGATGAAGTTGTCGTCCTTCCTTCAAGATCTTCACCGTACTTACGAAAGGATAAGAGGGGAAAACTCTATAAGGATGGATTCGATCAAGATTGAGCATCAGACCGTTAACTCAGGGGAAGAAGCATAAGTATCTCTCAAATTTAAACTTAAGAAGATATTAAGAGAAAAGTAAGAAGGTACCATGAGAAGTTTCAATTGGATAGGCAATCGTTCGATGTTTGAAACTAAGTGCGAAATGGGTCCAGAGCAACGAGATTAAGTATTGCATCTGTTATCAAAATAGATCACTAGGAAGGTGGCCCGTGAATTACTTACAAAGTCAAGCGCGAGGAATAACTTTGACAACATGGTGTACAGGAGAGTCAAGTTTCGATCTTGTTGAACTGTGGGCTATGTGCCCACCATGTGGGTTAATGTAAGAGGGGCAGCGATATCTTGCATGGTCATGATAGCAAGGCCTGTCAGAGGGTAGCCTGTGAGTTATGTCGGCAACAATGCCGGTACCAAGGGCGAGGGACGAAGAGAACAATTTTCCTGCTCGTTGAATGAGGCGGCCCAATAGGCAAAGTTCTCGTCCATCGGTGGTTACTGGAATGTCATCAACAATGGTAACATGGTCTTACTGACAGAGTTGTACAACGAGGTGCTTACATAAGCAGGAAATTATTTTTGCTTAGATCATATAGTGCACAAGAAAGTTTAAACAAAACAATGGAAAGGAAAATGTGATTTCCAGATTAAACAGCCACAGAAAGGATAATGTGTTTAAACACATATTTCAGGGGTATAACCTTCCCAAGGACAAGCAGAGCATGATATGTGTGACAATATATAATGTAGAAAACCCTTTAGGTAAGGGGAGAGAAACTTCATGACATTACCCATACAGCGGTGTTCGGATAATTGAGCAAGAAACATTTAGCATTGGGCTTCAAATGTTCTTGTTGAAAATTGGAGTACCACAGACATGCTTCGAGATAGCATTGACATGGTCTTCAAGCAAAGGTCGGACTTGGATATACAAAGGATTCATCAGGAACAACTTATAGAATAAGTCTTACAATTTCCCCATGGAAGAATGGTTGACCTTGCTAAGATGGAAACTATAACAATAGGTACTTGGGCCAGGTGTTCTAGGCATGTCATCACCTTACCGGGCCATATAAAGACCAATGTTGTGACTCTTGGAAAATGTTCCAACCATCATATCTGACCGAGATTCAGATCTGATTGGTGTCAGGATACCTCAGACTCATGATGCCTGAGAATAAGGGGTGCAGCACAATTTGACGAGATGACAATGTAAGATTATCGAGAAATGAACTATGGAAGCAATTTTCGAACAACAGTTCATCATTGAGCAAAGGAGAGAATGACAGGGTGGCTGATGGACTCAGCAAAAATTCATCAAGAATTCCAAGAACACGGATTTCCACAACTATGTGAACAAGGAGATAACATTTGTCATATCAAATGATATAATGATGTATGCTCGAGGAAACATACACAGTTAAACATTGGTTGAAAGATGCACCCGAAATATGGGCTTAGGTAGCATGATCAATGTTAGAATGGTGACCCGATAACCAATGGTCTAAGTATGAAATATCGACCATTAACTTCGAAGCAATAGGGTTGCTAGAAGTTTTGAAGTCGCACATCATAGTTCGATTGTCGGTTTTCCGGTCAGAAATAACACGGGGACCAAGGAATGAACGGATATGGCAAAAGGTATCACCTGCATCAAGAATTCTTAAGAGGTGGTGAAATTCTCACGACATTCTTGACATAAAAGATGGTAATACTCCAAGGTAAATAAGAACAAATGTTGGATAGCAAGGATCTCAAGGTATAACACAAACAAGAACAAGTTTGTGTTGAACGGAAGGCAATCGAGTGGTCGATGATAACACAAATCATCAAGGGCAAGGATGGTATTTCTCATCATGAATTCAATTGATATCCTTGAGGAGCTTGGAATTTTGATGATGATCATGATACATTTGTCGAGAGGTTTCATGAAGATATAATCGCTCATCGACGACATCAAGCAAAAGGAAGGATGGAGCGAAAAGTTATTGAAACCACGGATACCACACAAACTCAGAATCAAGCTTGTTGTTCAAGGCGAAATGATATGACGAGGAAAGTCGACGTAAGCTTAGCTCATCGTCGAAAATTGTGCTTCGGAAAGAAGGACCAGATAGCACAGTTAAAAAGTTGCATGATAATGATATAGCCGATCGGGCTAGGAATGACTTGAAGGGTTATTAAATCATAAGCAACGAAAATTACTTAGAGTTATTGAATCGGAGTGCGGAATCAATTCACTTAATGGTGTTCTCGAGTGACTAATAACTCAGAACCCGAGGGAAATTGGAATTGGCGAGAATAATAGTTGATGAAGAACTCATAAGAAGTTATGTAGTTCTGTGGTATTCTTGAGATACCAAAGTGTAATGCTCGACGGTAGATCAAAGTAAGGGTTCGACAGGTGCAAGGATCTGCAGAAGACAAGTACTTCAACTTGTCCGAGAAATGGTATTTAAAAGGAGAACATGGCCGGAACAACAATTGCAAAATGCCAGATCCCAGATATAAGATAAACTTATACCAAGGAAATATTTATTTGAAGAGAAGCTTTAATGATACGATCTACATCGTTTCCATGGGCATGAACACAAAGTTCAAGGTCGACTCCCACTTCTCCAATGCGAGACCATTAATTCACTGCTCTAATAAAAATGATTTCAGTGTGAAACCCTACTTGGCGAGGTACCAGAAGAGTATGACTCGTGAAAACCTTCGGGTTCATACAGATTAAGGAAGGCACAGGTCCAACCCATCAGGTCATTTTAGGACATATTCCATGGACTTTAGGATCAATTAACACATGCTCAAAGCAGAGCATGGTTGACAAAGGCATAGGATATAACTTGCCAAAGGCAGAAGACAAAATTTACCAAAGGCATTATGTATCTGGGGAGAAACTCTCAAGGTTATTGGAACTGAAGGACACTATCGGATAATAACCAAGCAATTGGTCTCGCGGACCACAAGGAAAATGTGAGTATTGACACTCACTCAGAAGGAAAAACAATGCAAAGATATCTGATTATAGAAACAACTGACTAATTCAAGCTCAAATGCAACGGAATTATATTTTCCAAGTCAAGGGATCAGAAGCAAATGCTCTGATAAATGATGGATAAGTTGAATAGACTTAGGGGTACAATTGAAGGCAATTTGATTGGTCAAAAACCAGCTCATGTTCAAAATGATGTCTGAGCCGAAAAGATAATTTAAAAGGATCAACCGATGATTGCGTGCATTTGCACCACAATGAATCAAGCGACCCAAGATGATAAAGGAAAAGGACGTCAATGAATATTGCTAGGCATTTGGAATAAACCATAATGCAGGTAGACAAGAATTTCAAGAGCCATAGCCTGCAGAGGATTCTTGAAAGATCGGATAGTATTTTGAGGAATTTTGTGAAGCACCTGAACAACTGGGGACAAACAAATCCTCGGTAAGGGTGAGGATTAATTTGTAGGTGTATTCAGGCAACAAGGAACTGCAAGCAGTAGGCACAAAGGATTCTCGTAACAACGACGAGTATTTCGGGGTATCTTGTAATAACAAGACCAACTAGGGATGAATGTAAGAATGACAGTTGCATGTAGTTATCCATAAGGGTTGACGATGGAAGGGGAATTGCAAACGCGATGAACACAAGTTCTCGGGTTAACAGCGGAGAGTATCTTCAGGGTCTTCTAATGAATCAAGCCATCATCTGGAGTGAAGTGGCTCTCCGGGAGAAAGTAGTTACGAGATCCTAGTGTTAGGGTTAGCAAAAATCATTTAACCTGAATAGAAGAGAGATTAGAGTCCCATAGTAAAGATCGAGGAGTAAAAAAATCATAATACCACCCAATGGCGACGTGGGCCTGTAAGCCACACAGCCATGTTAGTAAAAGTTTATCAGTGACTAGACTCGGCTTCGGCCAAGGAGTGTGGAAGGGGGATTCCTACAGGCAGTCGGCTCTGATAACAACTTGTGACGCCCCCGATTCAATCATACACTAATCATACACGCAAACGTGTACGATCAAGATCAGGGACTCACGGGAAGATATAACAACACAACTCTACAAATAAAATAAGTCATACAAGCATCATAATACAAGCTAGGGGCCTCGAGGGCTCGAATACAAGTGTTTCGATCATAGAAGAGTCAGCGGAAGCAACAATATCTGAGTACAGACATAAGTTAAACAAGTTTGCCTTAAGAAGGCTAGCACAAACTGGGATACAGATCGAAAGAGGCGCAGGCCTCCTGCCTGGGATCCTCCTAAACTACTCCTCGTCGTTGTCAGCGGCCTCCACGTAATAGTAGGCACCTCCCGTGTAGTAGGAGTTGTCGTCGACGGTGGCGTCTGGCTCCTGGGCTCCAGCATCTGGTTGCAACAACCGAAAGGAAAGGAAAGGGGGAAAAGAGGGAGAAAAGCAACCGTGAGTACTCATCCAAAGTACTCGCAAGAAAGGATCTACACTACATATGCATGGGTGTGTAAAGGGCCAAAATCGGTGGACTGAACTGCAGAATGCCAGAATAAGAGAGGGATAGCTAGTCCTGTCGAAGACTACGCTTCTGGCAGCCTCCATCTTGCAGCATGTAGAAGAGAGTAGATGGTAAGTTCACCAAGTATCATCGCATAGCATAATTCTACCCGGCGATCCTCTCCTCGTCGCCCTGTGTGAGAGCAATCACCGGGTTATATCTGGCACTTGGAAGGGTGTGTTTTATTAAGTATCCGGTTCTAGTTGTCATCAGGTCAAGGTACAACTCCAAGTCGTCCTGTTACCGAAGATCACGGCTATTCGAATAGATAAACTCCCCTGCAGGGGTGCACCACATTACCTGACACGCTCGATCCCTCTGGCCGGGCACACTTTCCTGGGTCATGTCCGGCCCCGGGAGATCAACACGTCGTAGCCCTACCTAGGCACAACAGAGAGGTCAGCACGCCGGTCTAAATCCTATGCGCGCAGGGGTCTGGGCCCATCGCCCATTGCACACCTGCATGTTGCGAACGCGGCGGAAGCAGACCTAGCCTCCCTTATACAAGAGTAGGCGTTCTAGTCCAATCCGGCGCGCGCCGCTCAGTCGCTGACGTCATGAAAGTTTCGGCTGATACCACGACGTCGGTTGCCCATATCTTGTCCCACGTGGCGGTTAGTGCGTATAAGGTCAATGACCCAACTCAGATAAAATATCAAGATCTCGTTAAGCGTGTTTTTATGAAGTAACCGTGGACGACGACTAGGGCCAGGCCCACCTCTCTCCTAGGTGGTCTCAACCTGCCATGTTGCTCCGCCACAAAGTAACAGTCGGGGGCCGTCGGGAACCCAGGCCCACCTCTACGGCGATGGAGCCACCTGCCCCTTCAGCCCCCATCTCCGAATAGTATTATAAGTAATGTAACAGTATAAAGTATATAGCATATGCCCGTGATCACATCCCGAGTGATCACGGCTCAGTAGTATAGCATCGCAGACGGACAAGAATGAAGGGCCACTGATGGAATACTAGCATCCTATACTAAGCATTTAGGATTGCAGGTAAGGGTAACAACTGTAGCAACAATGACAGGCTATGCAGCAGAATAGGATTTAACCGAAAGTAGTAACATGCTAGACTACTCTAATGCAAGCAGTAGAGAGAAAGAATAGGCGATATCTAGTGATCAAGGGGGGGCTTGCCTGGTTGCGTTGGCAAGGAGGAGTCGTCAACATCATAGTCGAACTGTGTCGCCGGCAGTCTCGGGGTCTACCGGAAAGAAGTAATGGAGGGGGAAAACAACAAATAACAGAGCAATCAAAGCATCACAAAGTGTAACATGGCATTATGCGGTGCTAGAGGTGACCTAACGTAGTAGTAGTAGGTGCTACTGGCGAAGGGGGAAAACATCCGGGAAAGTATTCCCGGTGTTTGATGTTTTTGGACAGATGAACCGGAGGCGGATTGTTGCATGTTCACTATGCCAGGGACGTCCGGCGGACGAACGGTCTGCATATTCGGATTCGTCTCGTCGTTCTGAGCAACTTTCATGTACAAAGTATTTTCATCCGAGTTACGAATTATTTTATTTGATTTTTTCTATGCACTAAGTATTTTCATCCGAGTTATGAATTATTTTAAAATGTTAATTAACCAAGGTGGTCCCACACGTCATTCTCTATGCACTAAGTAATCAACAATTTAATCCTAAGCTAAACTAGTCTGCCTAAGCAACGGTCGGCCTCACATCCAGTGGATGTGCAACGGCTGTGGTGCCATGGCCAGTAGGCATGGGCGCACAAGCCACGGCGGCCATTGTCATCAGTAGCAGCCGCAAAAACGCATCAACAAGGTAGTGGCTAACATGAACATCAGTAGTAGCGAGGAGCAGACCCTTTGCGCCAGCAAGCAGCAAGCAGAAGCACTAGCGCAGCAGCAGTGTCGACAGGGAGGAGCAGAACAACGCAGCAGCAAGCAAAATAGCAGGCAGGGACGTGGGAGCGCAGACGCAGCGCCTGCGGTAGCGAGGGAGCAGCAGCGCGGGTGCACGCATGGCGCAGCCGGGGCGCGGCCACCGGTAGGAGCGGGCAAGCGCGTGCGCATACCTGGAAGCTCGAACGTGACCATGGACGAGGACGACCGAGCTCGGGGACGACATCAAACGGCGACAAATCAAAGGGGAAAGGTGGGGAATCGGCAAAGGAGCTCACGTTGAGGCGGTGGGCGAGCTCGAGGAGGTCGGGGATGGTCGGGAGCAGCGACATCTGGCGACGGACGACGGTGTACGCGAGGGAGATGACGGCGATGGCGGGTGAACGGGGCCTCCTAGCTCGACCCCTTGGTCAAGGGTGAAGAAGATGACGATGATGGATCCCCTGGATGTATTCTCAGGCGCCGAGGAGGTCGTTGGCCGCGATGACGGTGATGGTCATGGCGGCTGCGGCGCGATGGGGAGGATGTACTGTGAGGGAGAGAGAGCGAGGCGAGGGGACATATGTGAGGATGCTGGGGTTCGCAGGGGGGTCGAGATGACCTTGTAGGACATCAGCACGTCTCTCGATGGCCGGCACGTGGCCGATCCGGCCATGGGGCGCGTCCAGCGCGACTCTCATGAACAAGAGGTTGGAGGAAACCTCCTGGTGGGCTAGGCTAACTACTGGCCCTTTGGGCTTTAAGTGTACAGTAGTTAGGTTTCCCCCCGTTTGTTTATTTTTCTGCTTCTATTTATTCTCTGATTTCTTTTATTCACCACAGTTTTGCACTTCCTTTAAATACCAATTGAATTTTATTCATCATGAAACTTGTCACTTAAATACTTCACAATATTTTGGAATGACATACAAAGTTTGAGGTCAATTGGAATTGTATAAAAATTTGCTTATTTCGAAAAGGCTATTTTATTTGCGATTGGACCACTTTATAAATTCTCAGGGCTTAATTGGTGGTTCAAATAAGGTTGGGTTCAACATGACAAATGATCAGGGGAATTATTGAACAATGCGAACATTTTAGTTTTAAAGTTTGAAAACTATTACCATTTGACTTTCGGTCAATTTTGAATTTGAATCGTTTTTGAACCATCGAGAGATCGACAACAGTAATCCTGGTGATGTTGCATCATTAGCAGGGAATTACTATAGCATAACTATCCCGGCGTCACATTTTATCTATAGTCTCGGGGATCGAGTTTGGCCTGATTTCGTTTGCCATTTCAACATGTTTAATGGTCGTTTTACGCGTGCTTCCACCTCATCTTTTGTTTGACTTTCTGATACGGAACTACCCGAGATTTCTACTCGCTGTCCGATGGCCATCTCGTTGAAACTTGGTTTTTTCACTCGGGATACACAATTTAGTGATTCCTCTCAACATGAGTTCAGCAAGTTCTCCTTGGTTCCTTTGACACACATGAATTTTTCTGATACAAATGCCGCATAGGCTTCCTCTTCCTCTATGATCCATATGGCTAAGCCTGATTCTTTGCTCAATGTTCATGAGCAAATCAAATTCGGCACTATTGTGGCAAGCATTAATGATAGGCGATAACTACGGCCCCGAGCCGACAGAGGCCTTTAATGGACATATATCTCCGACAAGCGGAATTAGAGGATAATGATACTCCATCATATCTGTCTCTGGGTGATTTTCAATGCCCTATTAATGTGCCCTACCCAACCCCCCCCCCCCCCAATGTTTTCTCGCAACGGCTTTCTAATATGCTATGGCCCACTCAGTCTGCCCCCCTCTGCTCTCGGCCCATCATAAGGCTGACCTGGCCCAAGCTTGTTATTTTGAGGAAGAAATTGCTACACTCGCCAAAAATTGGGCGAGCCTTTGCCCCTAGTGCCTATAATGGGGGCATCAGAAGATTCATTGCCACGCTCGGGTCATTTGTATTAATTGCTCCTCTCTTGACCACAAGGTAACTAATTGCCCTTCCCGGATTACACAAAAGTCTTATGCTTTGATATTAAATGTTCAAGAGAATGCTATCAATCACACCGGATTTCCTGCACGAGTGCAACCGAACATAGGCAGGCAACCTCAACCTCGCACTACCGTCAGATGTCTATCATGTGGACACTACGGAGACAAAGATCGATCCTGCTACAAAATGCTTTTTGGACAACGCTGGCAGTGGGTCCTGAAACAGACGCAACATACCAACTTTGCCCCTCACATTTCAGCTTCCGGATCGATTTCCCAGTCGTCACCACCCAACTCCACCCATTCACCCAGCCTGCCACCCTCGCTCCACCTCGCAGCCATGGCGAACTACCCCCTCAACCCCGTCCCATTCCTGCCGCCGGGCTTCATCATCGAGCCTGGTGCGGTGAACCACGTTGTCCGCAGCGAAATGGTCATTGGTCCAATCCCTCCCCTCAACCACGACTACTTGGCAATCGCGGAAGAAAGTCATTACGTTCCTCTGCACTGCCGGGCCTCCATTCACCACACAATCCAAGGTTTGCTCCACGAAGCTTAGCTCTTCACTACAGAGGCTAGTGATCACCCATTTGGCTCTTTGAGTTTGTGGATTCGTTCATTAGAGACACGGCTTGCCTGATACGTCTCCAACATATCTATAATTTTTTATTGTTCCATGCTATTATATTATCTGTTTTGGATGTTTTATATGCATTAATATGCTATTTTATATTATTTTTGGGACTAACCTATTAACCTAGAGCCCAGTGCCAGTTTCTGTTTTTCCTTGTTTTTTGATTTTGCAGAAAAGGAATATCAAACAGAGTCCAAATGAGCTGAAAACTTACGGCGGTTTTTTGTGGACCAGAAGAAGCCCACGGATCATCGGAGATGGACCAGAGGAGTCCTGAGGCAACCACAAGGGTGGAGGGCGTGCCCCCTGGCTTGTGGGTCCCTCGAGAACCCCCCTGACATGAGACCGATGCAAAAAATTCCTATAAATCACGAAACCCCCAAAAAGAAACCTAGATCGGAAGTTCCACCACAGAAAGCCTCTGTAGCCATGAAAAAACAATCGGGAGCCTGTTCTGGCACCCTACCGGAGGGGGAAACCATCACCGGTGTCCATCTTCATCATCCTGGCGGTCTCCATGACGAGGAGGGAGTAGTTCACCCTCGGGGCCGAGGGTACCTACCAGTAGCTATGTGTTTGATCTCTCTCTCTCTCTCTCTCCCTCTCGTGTTTTTTATTTGGCATGATCTTGATGTACCGCGAGCTTTGTTATTATAGTTGGATCATATGGTGTTTCTCCCCCTCTATCCTCTTGTGATGAATTGAGTTTTACCTATTATCGGATTGAATACAATTATGGATTTGATCACACTTGATGTATGTCTTGCGTGGGATACCCGTGGCGACAATGGGTTGTTTTATTGATTCACTTGATGTATGTTTTGGCAGTCAACTCGCGGATTCCCGAGGTGACATTGGGGTCATCTATGCATAGGGGTTGATGCACGTTTTCGTCCTTGTTTCTCCGGTAGGAATCTTGGGGCACTCTTTGAGGTTCTTTATGTTGGATTGAATATTATGAATCTGAAGTTGTTTGATGCATATCATATAATTGACCCACGGATACTTGTGGTGACATTGGAGTATCTAGGTGACATTAGGGTTGATTGATGTGTGTCATATGGTGTTATTTTACTACGAACTCTTAGGGCTGTTTGTGACACTTATAGGAATAGCTCAATGGATTGATCGGAAAGAATAACTTTGAGGTGGTTTCGTACCCTACAAGCAATTTCATCTTATGTTCTCCGCGATGGGAACTTTGGAGTGACTCTTTGTCGCACATTGAGGGATTGCCATAATATTTAATTATGTTATCATTGTTGAGAGAACTTGCACTAGTCAAAGTATGGGCCCTAGGCCTTGTTTCCAAGCATTGCAGTACCGTTTTCGCTCACTTTTCTTACTAGTTACCTTGCTGTTTTTATACTTTCATATTACAAAAACCTATATCTACCATTATATTACACTTGTATCACTATCTCTTCGCCGAACTAGTGCACCTATACAATTTACCATTGTATTGCGTGTGTTGTGGACACAAGATACTCTTTGTTATTTGGTTGCAGGGTTGTTTGAGAGATACCATCTTCATCCTACGCCTCCCACGGATTGATAAACTTTAGGTCGTCCAGTTGAGGGAGATTTGCTACTGTCCTACAAAACTCTGCGCTTGGAGGCCCAACACGAGTCTACAAGAAGGTTGCGTAGTAGACATCAAGCTCTTTTCTGGCGCCGTTGTTGGGGAGGTTAGTGCTTGAAGGTATATCTTTAGATCTTGCAATTGAATCTTTTAGTTTCTTTCTTTATCACTAGTTTAGTCTACAAAATAAAACTAGAAAAAAATGGAATTGAGGTTGCCTCATATGCTTCATCTTTTTAATGTCTTTCGTGAAAATGATGGAAAGGAAAATTGTGATCAAGTGTTAGAGGAAGAAGTCAATAAAATGTTTGGCACTAAATATTTGAATGATGAACATGATTGCAATGTTGTTAGTATGAATTCTTTGAATATCCAAGATGCTAATGATATTCAAAGCCATAAGCTTGGGGATGCTATGTTTGATGAAGATGCTATTTTTAGTCCTCCATGTTTTGATGAGAAAATTTATTATGATGATAGCATGCCTCCTATTTATGATGATTATATTGATGAAAGTGGGTTTGGAAGAGTGTAAACTCAAGGTACTAATGATCCAACTATTTTGGAGGGTATTGAGTCTTATAATATTTATGAAAGTGGATTTGGAGACGTCATGACTTTAGTTAGTGATGAATCCACTATTTCGGAAGAGGCTCCAATTGATTCTGAGAACAAAGTTGCTATCTATGATGATTATTGTGATGAAATGTATGCTATAAAGAATAATGATAACCATGAAACTTGTCATCATGATTTTAATTTGCAATTGTATTATGCCTCACATGATATTTATTATGCTGAGTTTGCTCCGACGATTATGAATGAGAAGAATTTTGCTTATGTGGAGAGTAATAAAATTTATATGCTTGTGGATCATGAAAAGAATGCTTTATGAGATAGTTATATTGTTGAATTCATTCATGATGCTACTGAAAATTATTATGAGAGAGGAACATATGCTTCTACATATCTCAGTAATATCAAGTTTCCTCTCTATGTGTTGAAAATCTTGAAGTTATGCTTGTTTTGCCTTCCTATGCAAGTTGATTCTTGCTCCCATAAATTGTTTGCTCACAAAATCCCTATGCATAGGAAGAGGGTTAGACTTAAATGTGCTAGTCATATGCTTCATGATGCTCCCATTATGTTTCAATTCTTATCTTTTATGTAAGCATCATTGAAATCAAGGTGCGTAGCTAAAAAGGCATTAAAGAAAAGCGCTTGTTGGGAGACAACCCAACATTTACCCCTATTGTTTTTGAGTATTCACATGATTAAGCTACTGTGTTAATAATATTTTATAGCCTTTGTTTCAATAAAGTGCCAAGTAAAGAGGAAGGGATGATGCAGGACAGCAGCAGAAGGTATTTCCCTCAGTGATGAAACCAACTTTATCGAACTAGTAGGAGAACCTAGCAACACAATGTAAACAGCCCCTACAGACAGATAACAAATCCTCGCAACCCAGCGTGCTAAAGGGGTTGTCAATCCCTTTCGGGTAATGGCGCCAGAAATTGGCAAACGGGCGTAAGATAAATTGTAGTAGATTGATAGATCAAACGCAAAATAAAATAAATAATAATAAAACATAAGGTATTTTTGTATTTTTGGTTTAATATATCTGAAAACAAAAGGCAAATAAATTAGATTGCGAAGGAAAATAATATGAGAAAGAGACCCGCGGGCCGTAGGTCTCACTAGTGGCTTCTCTCGAGAAAAATAGCAAACGGTGGGTAAAAAAATTACTGTTGGGCAATTGATAGAACATCAAATAATCATGACGATATCTGCAATGATCATTACATAGGCATCAGGTCTATGATTAGTAGACCGACTCCTGCTTGCATCTACTACTATTACTCTACACATCCACCGCTATCCAGCATGCGTCTAGTGTATTAAGTTCATGGAGAAACGGAGTAATGCAATAAGAACGATGACATGATGTAGACAATATCTATCTATGTAGAGATAGACCCCATCGTCTTATCCTTAGTAGCAACGATACATATGTGTCGGTTCCCCTTCTGTCACTGGGATCAAGCACCGTAAGATCGAACCCACTACAAAGACCTCTTCCCATTGCAAGTAAATAGATCAAGTTTGCCAAACAAAACCCAAATATCGGAGAAGAAATACGAGGCTATAAGAAATCATGCATATAAGAGATCAAAGAAACTCAAATAACTTTCATGGATATAAAAAGATAGATCTGATCATAAACTCAAAGTTTATCCGATCCCAACAAACACACCGCAAAAAGAGTTACATCATATGGATCTCCAAGAGACCATTATATTGAGAACTCAGCGAGAGAGAGGAAGCCATCTAGCTACTAACTACGGACCCGGAGGTCTACAAAGAACTACTCACGCATCGTCGGAGAGGCACCAATGGAAGTGGTGAACCCCTCCGTGATGGTGTCTATATTGGATCTGGTGGTTCTTGACTCTACGGCAGCTGGAATTGATTTTCGTCGACTCCCCTAGGGTTTCTGGAATATTGGTGTATTTATAGAGCAAAGAGGCGGTCTGAGGGGGCACCCGAGGTGGGCACAACCCACCAGGGCGCGCCTGGGCCTCCTCGCGCACCCTGGTGGGTCGTGCTCCCCTCGGAGCACCCCCACGCGCAGCCTTGGCCCATTAGGTGTCTTCTGGTCCACAAAAATTCTCCATCAAGTTTTGTTGCATTTGGACTCTGTTTGGTATTGATTTCCTGCGATGTAAAAAACATGCAGAAAACATCAACTGGCACTTGGCACTATGTCAATAGGTTAGTACCAAAAAATTATATAAAATGATTATAAAACCTCCAAGATTGATAATATAATAGCATGGAACAATAAAAAATTATAGATATGTTGGGGATGTATCAGCATCCCCAAGCTTAACTCCTACTCATCCTCGAGTAGGTAAGTGATAAAAACAGAATTTTTGATGTGGAATGCTGCCTAAGATGGCATATCATATTCTTTTATTTATAGCATGGACATTTGGACTTTTATATTGTTCAAAGCAATAGTCTAGTTTTGACATAATAACTTAAATGCTCAAGCATATCAACAAGAAACCTTGTCTTTCAAAATATCAACGCTAAAATAAGTTATCCCTAGCCCATCATGCTCAATCATTGATACATTCGTGAAAGACACTCACATATTAGCTACACCCAATACTCAAGTATGATCATATTGCCTCCTAGTTGGTTCTTTTATAAGATAAGATAGAGACTCAAATTCAAAATAAAAATTGCATAAAGTAAAAGAAAGGCCCTTCGCAGAGGGAAGTAGGGATTTGTAGAGGTGCCAGAGCTCAAAGCGAAAAACTTATAGATAAAAACATTTTGTGAGGTGTATCCTTCCCGACTTAGAGTTCCCAAAACTTTCCATGCTAGATATATCATAGGCGGTTGCCAAACAGAAAATAAAGTTTATTACTTTTTCAACCATACTTTCACTTTCCATGGCTAACCGTATCCACGGGTGCCTTCCATACCAACACTTTCCAAGGAATTTATTATTTGACAACTTAAAGTAAATTCATTTTACATTTCGGGACTAGGCATCCCTAATACCTTTGCCTTACTCTCGTGCGATGACAAGTGAATAAACACTCATCGTGAGAACAACACATCTGGCATGGAAAATATTAGCCACCCCTCACCACTCGGTGAGCGGTAAAAACACACAAAAGAGAAGTTTATTTTGAAACTTAGAGATGGCACATACTAATTTGCTTAGAACGGCAAAGGAATACCGCATGTAGGTAGGTATAGTGGACTCATGTGGCAAAACTGTTTTAAAGGATTTTGGATGCACAAGTAGAGATCATACTTAGTGCAAAATGAAGGCAAGCAAAAGATTGAGAAGCGACCAACCAAGAAACAAATAATCTCATAAGCAAGCATTAAGCATAATTAAAACCGGATAATGCACCACAAGTAGGATATAATTTCATTGCATAATTATTGAATTTCGTGCTTGCATAGGGAATCACAAACCTTAACACCAATATTCTTACTAAAGCATAATTACTCATCATCATGACTCGCATATCACATCATCATATCTCAAAACTATTACTAAGAATCAAGTTTATTTTGTACAATGATCTTCATGAAAGTTTTATTATATCCTTCTTAGACATCTATCATTTTGGAAGTAATTTTCTTATGTTGCTTTTGATAATCTCAAAAAATATAAGTGAAGATCATGAGCATAATGTTTCTTTCTCTCAAATTAATTTAAGTGAAGCAATTCTAACAAGTCATGACATGATTTTGGCTCCCTCAAATAGGTGTGTCCAGCAAGGAATCAAGACTTAAAACAGAAATTGAAACAAGCAAAATCTCATATCATACAAGACGCTACAAGCAAAACGGATAGTATGTGACGAATAAAAATATAGCTTCGAGAAAATACCGATGGTTGTTAGAAGTTTCTAGCATGAATAATCTTTTGGTCCCTTTGAGCCTGGGTGGCATTCCATACGATGATCACACGGGTCCCCTGGGATCTCCTAGGACAACAATGGATTCCCAGGTGCCCGGGCAAGCCACTGGTATATCCCCAGGGTGCCCCAACCATTCCACCCAAATGTGTATTATAGTAACCACCTTAAGTTTCCCTTAGTTATTATCTCTCAGAACATGCATGAATCTCACATACCAATCCACGTCTACAAGCATGGCTAAGCAATATATGACACAACGTATACTCCCGGGGTGTTTCAAGGGTCATAGGTTCCTACCTCATGAACTACATAGCAAATCCCAATTCCCAATCCCACTCATGCAAATTATTAAGGGTGAACTAACGCACAGTAAAAACTAGGTATAGAAAAGTACGATCAAGGTGTGAACTTGCCTTGTACTGTTGATGAAGATGATTCGCACTCATAACTCCTGATAGTTCTACTTGTCACACTCCTGTCAATCTATCGTGAGCAAGCAATTGCATACATAAGCACTCATGCAACATAATCGAAGAAAAGATCTCGAAAAATTTCAAAAACAAGCAATTAACTCTTGCAACATAAAACAATTTGTAAGAGTACCAAAATTGAGTGGATTTGGTCTTATCGGAAATTTTAGGTCAAGAGCTTCAATTAGCAAAAGGAAACTATCAAATCAGAGTTATAAAACTCGAGTTATGACCAAAACAAGTTTGAATTCAAAACTATTTGAAATCAAATTTTAAACTTTCAAAAACACGTTTAAGTTGATTATCTGGATAGAGGGGGATCATAACGAAGAAGTGGGTGTTGGTTTCGTTCGATTTGGATAAACGGTGTAAAAGTTGTGATCGTTTGAAGATAATGGACTAAACTGTAAGAAAATAATTCACGGATATGTCCCTCACCGAAAATTAAACTAAATAGAAAAATCAAACGAACAAACGTTCACTAACAGAGACTAACGAACAAAAACTATTCGCTACCGAATACAAAGGGACAAACGTCCACTAATTAAACTAACCTAACTAAATAAACCGATTAAAAAGAAAAACCAAAAAAACTGGGTCGGGCGGTCGGTTTATACCGGTTCGGCGGTTTGGGCGGTTTAGCGGAGAAAATCGTCGGCAGCGGCAGATCGGGCTATGCATCCGCGAGTCCAGGCTGCGGGCGGGCTTGGCGACGGCGGCGGGCGGCGATGTGCGGGCGGAGCGACATTGAGTGGCGGCGCGGCAGCAGGCAGCAGCGGCGGCAGCGGGCGGTGGCGGCGAATCTGCAATGGCGGCGGCACAGCTTGCGACGGGAGGCGGGAGGCGGCGCGGCTTGGAGGAGAAACGGAGCACGGGGCCTCGGTGTTTAAGGAGGGAGGCGAAGCGTGGAGGAGGGGGCAGGAGAGGCGGCGACGGGAGCGTGTGTCGGGCACGGCGGCCGAGATGCGTGCGGGAGCCGAAGATGGAGGCGGCGGTGACTTGGGCCAGCTGGGCTTCGAGCCAGTCGGCGGAAGATCTTAAAAAAATAATAGACAATAAGTAAAAGGAAAAACCACATAAAATTAAAATATAATATAGGCATATTATATATCAATTTTTTTTAAAGATTTTCTATAGCATGAACATTTTTCTAACATCAAATAAAGTCCACATTAATATAAATATAGCAAGCAGTGCTCTTTGTTGCAATAAAGCCTCATAAAAATCATTTTAAAAATACCAAAATAATTTCAAATTTATTTCTCTCCAATTATCTAATGTAGGGAACCATTTTACCTTAATTTCCATATATTTTATTTTTGGAGAAAAATAGTTTGAATAAAAACCAAATAACTCCAAATTGAAAATAATTTCAAAGGAACTTTAAATTTGATTCTTTTAAACTTCCAACTCATATTTCATATGATTTCAAGAAGTCATTTTATCTTCTCTCATGAAAATCATTGAGTTGCATAAAGTTTCCGAATTATTTTCAAATGAAATTCAAATCTTTGGAAATACCCTTTTCATTTAATTAAATGGAAGAAGTCATATCATCTTCACTCTAGTGTTTTGTGATGAAATGAATTTGAATTCATGATGATCATAAAATGCAAGGTGAAAGTTTGTGAAAGTCATTTCATTCCCTCTCATTCAACTGTCAAAGTTTCAAATTTCACTCAATTTCACACAAGCAACCACACCACAATCAAACAATCGATCAAAACTATTTATTTAATATAACATTCCAAAATTTAGAATTTTGGGATGTTACAAACCTACCACCCTTAAAATGAATCTCATCCTTGTGATTCGGAGAGGCTAGCAAGAAATAGGCTAGGTTTGGGGGTCTTCTCAAAATCCATCGATCGCCACAGGGGTCTGGGGTGCTACCACCCTTAGAAGCATTGTTACGGTTCCATCAAAACTCATATACTCCATACTTATTGTTGACAGTGTGGATCCTCTCAGATCTTCAGAATAATTTCTTCTCTGGGCTCTTCCGATAGTGGCATAACCTTTTCCCTCGATTCTTGTGACCATTTCATCTTGGTACGGTACCTCTGTGACTGGGTCTTCTTAGCTGACAGGTCTGGCGCCAGTACTAAACAACTATCGATATCTCATGGTCAACAATTTATGGTTTCTCCTGCAGGAAATGGGTATGGGCTTCATTCTCACCGTATGACCTACGGTTGGCAACAGTTGCCTTGTACAAGGGGAAAAAGTGTCATACCATTCTAAGGTTCAAACAAGGTTTTGATCATCGTCGCTCTACTATGGGTAAGTCACTCAGATTTAACATCCCATATAGCAAGGCGAATAATAAGAGTAAGTCGGTATGGTGATCAATTGTCGGGGAGAACTGATCGTGGCCCAGGAACACCTATGGGACCTGGGTCCCTTGTGGTTCGGAGGGGGGGCGGAGACTGCACAAAGAGCGGATCGAGGCGATGCACACGAGCAGATTTACCCAGCTTCGGAGCTCTCCGGAGAGATAATACTCCTACTGCTGCTTTTGTGGATTATCTTGTGTTCTTGCTAGAGAGCAATGGGAGCTACAAAACCTACCCTGAGTGTGGTCTCGTGTGAGTAGAATGAACTAAAACCGGAGCTGAACCGAACCCTTTCTACGTTGCACTTGGGCCTCCTTTTATAGGCACAAGGGGTCACCACATGTGCCAAGTAGACAAGGGTAAGATAGTAAAAACATAGGTTGGTACACCGCTTTGTACAGTGTACAGTGATCTATACCTAACTCTGACGGCAAGGGACAAGAGTCATAAATGCCGCCTCGATCGCTGAACGAAGGTAACGAGGGACCGTCAAGTGCGCCTCCGCTTGCCACGATGGTAGCTTGTCGGCGCCACTTATCGCTACTCTCCCGCTGGCTGCACAGCCCGTCGACACGCGTGCTTGGGAAAGCCCTGGCGACACGTTGGCGGATGAGCTGGAGCGGAGATGAAGAGAGGTCACTTGTTGCGGGCGAGCACCTTGTCGCGGCAAGGTTCTTGTCGCTTCGGGAGCTTGTCGCTCACCAAGCCTTCCCGCAAGCTCCTCTTGCGGGGCCTTGTTTCCTTTGTGCCCTGAGTGGCCTTCCCGGCAAGCTCCTCTTGCCGGGGCCTTGATTACTTTGTTCTTGAATGGTTCCAACGGAGCTGCTGAGGATCTTGGCGGTCACCAGGCCAGCCCCGCCGCGGGGTGCTGCGACTGCCCGCACGAAGTTCGGGATACTAGGGTACCCTACTCTAGTACACCGACAGAGCCCTCGGGCTGGGGCCACACGGCGCCGAGCTCTGTTGGGCCAGGCCCAAAACGGTGCACGGGCACGCGCAGTATGGTTTACGCCATTACTCGTCCTAGACCCACCACGTCTCCCACGAACGGCACGCACCGGACGTGGCGTCGTGGGGGTGATCGTGGGGCTTTCTTTAATGGGAAAAATCGGAACGCCCGTCCCCTCTCCCCTTTATAAGCAGGGGGAACAGGGGCAGGATGCCCACTTGCCATTGCTGTCACATCAGAAACCCCCGTCGCTTTCCCCTTTCTTCTCGAGCCCAAAGAGAGCGACGCTCCGCCCCCTCCATTGCCACCGGTGCCACCAACGCCGTCGACTTCCTCCACCACCTCTCCCCATGGCTCCGAAGGCCGACAAGGAAAAGCGTGGAATCGGCCGAGGCGCTGCTCGCGGCGCTGGAAGGAGCAGGCCCTCTTCGATCCCCTGCTCGACAGGAAGGAGCTGCGGGAGCTGTACTATCTCTTCTGGTCGACGGCGACGCGGGCGCACCCGCGCACGAGGGTGATCTCCGCCGCCACGTCCGATAAGGTCTCCATCGGGTACCCCTTTTTCGCGCTTTTCTTCCACTGCGGGCTCTGCCCGCCCTTTTCTGAGTTCTTCTGCGATGTCATGAATACTTATGGCCTCCGCCTCCTTGACTTCACCCCCAACGCCGTCCTCACCATGGCCGTTTTCGCCCACCTCTGCGAGAACTTTGTCGGGGTCCACCCAAATGTCGCACTCTTCCGCCATTACTTCACACCCCGCGTAGAGAGAGGAGAGCCGCTTGCCGGAGGTATTGCATGGACCTCTAGGATCGGCAAGAAGGAAGCGTATCTTGACGGAGAGCTCCGGAGCAAGTGGGAGGAGTGGAGAGCTGACTGGTGTTGGATCTTAGAGGAGGAGTTGCAGCCCTTTATTGCCCTACGCAAAACTCCCATAGTGCGCGGCAATGACTGGAGTAACTTGGCGCCGGAGGACGCCAAATTGAAGATTGCCGTGACTAGGATCTTGCGTCTCAGACACGCCGGGCTGACCGTAGGAGTAGTTGGCGCGGACTTCCTTCGTCACCGCATTGCGCCCCTGAAGGAGAGGGGGAGGCCTGCTTGGGAGTTCCAGAACGCGGCGGATATCATGAGGCTGCGCCCGGGTCTGAATTGGAATTTTACTGTCTTGGAGCTTGACGGCATGCTGCGGGAGCTATTCAAGCCTGATGCAGATCATCCTGAGTGGTTTATGTTGCCGAGGGGAGTCGTGCCCTTGTGCAACAACTCGTCGCTCGATCGCATCCGCGCGATGATGCCGTTGTGCGATTCCCATGGAATCGTTCCAACTTGGCAGGAGCCCGCCGACGAGGTCGTGCAGCAGTTCTTCGATGACTTAGAAGAAGTGCCGATCCGTGCCGACGAGCGGAAACGGCTCACCCGTGACACCACCGAGCAGGAGATGGCGCGCATTGCCACGAGGTTGGAGGAGGCTGCAGAGGTTGCTGCCGCCGGCATATTTGGGTTTACTGTCGAGGAGGCAGAGACGCCCGAGGCGGCAAGCCTTGCCGACCAAGAAGAGTTTGTCAGCGAGGAGGAGCAGACCGAGCCTGACAACGAGCCGAGCGAGCCTGCCGGGGGCGCCTCTCCTCCGCCTTCAAGTAGCTTGCCGCAAGAGGAGCCCGCTGTCCCGCCAAGGAGACGCCTCCGCAAGACTGGAGAAGTGGCGGGGTGGCATACGGTCCAACAGCCGCCTCGCCGCCCGACGCGCTCTACCGCGGCAAGCACATTGTTGCTGAGGCGCCTCATTAAAATCACGGCGACGGGCGCGGGTCTTCGACTCATGCCCCTGCACCCGCCAAGCGTCCGAGGGAATCTTCTCCCCCAATTCGTCGCGCCGGAGCGGAGTTTGATCTCTCCGCCCTCAGCTCCGAGGAAGAAGAGGAAGAGTAAGATCTTGTCGCTGCTACTTGTAACCTTCCAATTTATTTCTTTATTTTATATCTGACTGGCTTCACTCTGAACCTTCTCCTTCTTCAGGACGCTAGGTCATAGGGCGTCGAAGAGGGCCAAGACTCCGGTGGTTGTCGTCTCAGATGACTCCCCTGTGGCGACAGGGGGCACGTCCGGGACTCCCCTGCTGGATCCGGCAACCCTTCAACAGAGCAGCCCCCAGCACAACCCCCAACGTAAGTGTTTGGTTTATTTCTCATGGTTAGGTGTGCTTGGGTGTTCCTCCGTCACTGATATCTGGTTTGTTGAATTATGTAGGAGCAGAGCAGTCTCATCAGGAGGTCCCGGAGGCTGCTCCTGAGGTCCAGCCTCATCAGGAGGCCTCGGAGGTCACCCCCGAAATTCTGCTTGCTTCAACTACGCCACCAAGGGAGAAATCTCCGCCAAGGAGCGCTCTCCGCAAGGGAGGCTTCTCCGACAAGGGATCTTCTCCGGCAAGGGGCAGCGCCGACAACCCTCCGATGGTGGAGACCATGCAAGCAGACCCTACTGCAGGTAATCTTCTGTTTGAGAATTTCCCTTGGGTTCTTTTCTTCTGATCTTCTTTTTTGATCATTTTCTTGACTTGTTCTTTCTTTTTCTGACCATCAGATCCATCTGCCGGAGATCCGATGGAGACTGAGGCTGCCGGCGAGGAAGACGCTCGCGGCGACAATGTCGACGCCGCCAACATGGAGGAGGAGGCCGGCGCCGATGGGTCCGCCGGAGAGGAAGCCGCCAAGGCTGCTGGTGCAGAGGCTGGGGAAGGACCCGGCGATCGCACTGACGGCCCTGAGGCCGCAGGAGCGCCAGGCGCTGCACCGACCACCGATCCTCCCGCCGCTGATGCCGCACCAGACTCCGAAGAGCCCCAGCCTGGCGCCTATCTGAAGGCCGGCGAGGGTGTCTTCATCAAGCTCCCATGGGCATCAAGCTCCAGGGCACCGGCCGAAGGGGAGACCTTCGACGCGGAACTGCTTGCCTCCGCCGGGCTGTCGCTGGTGGATGCTCCAAGCAGCAGCAGCGGTGAGCCTGAGGAGGAGAAGCTACTAAGGAAGTTGCTGTCGCTCTACCGCGCCCGACAAGCCAAACTGGAGTCCAGGGAGGCGCTTGTCGCGAGGGCGGGAGCTGACTTGGAGAAACGCGGAAGAGCTCCGGCGCGCCAACAAAGAAACTCTCCGGGATATAGCAGAGGCGCGGGAGCAGCTTGCTGAGGAGCGCACGACCTTCATCTTGGAGAAGGGCGAGGTCGAGGAGCAGCAGAGGCTTGCCGGCGAGAAGCTCTCCGCGCGAGAAGGTGAGCTGGCGCAGCGGAAGATCAACCTCGACAGCTATGAGGAAGATCTCGCCGTGCGTGAGCAAACGATTGGCGGGCCACTTCAAGAGGCAAAGGATGCTGCTGCGGCTGCCGAGGCCGCCAAGAAGGAATTGGAGACGAGGGTGGCTCAGCTGGAGTCCACCCTCCAGAAGAGCGCCGAGGAGGTCGCCGGGTTGAAGCGCGAGCGCGAGAAGGACGCCTACACCCTCGGCGAGTTGCAGGGTCGTTTTGCTGAAAAGATCAAAGAGCTCGGTGCCGCCAAGGATGCCAAGGCGGATCTGGAGTTGAAACTGACCACCCTGACGGAGACGTTGAATGGCGCCAAGGAGCGGGAAACGGGCCTGCTGGAAAAGATCAAGGCCACCGAGGAGTTGCTGTCGAATGCTGTGACCGCCCAGAATAATCTCAGAGAGAGCATAATGCACTGGACAGAAGGTCTTGTGGACACCGCCGCCAGCATCCATAATGAGCTGATGGAGCTGGGGATGACGGATCTTGGGTACTCCACCAACGAGAACCTTCAACCCAGCGTCAAGCTCAGCCTATTCTTCAAAGGCGTGCTGACGGGTCTCCAGCGGCTCCGGGAGGATATCCCAAAGCAGCTGGCGGAGGAGTCGCGCCAAGTCTGCGCCAGGGCTCTCCAGAAGGTGTTGATGAAGGTGGCCTTCCGCAACCCAGGCGTCGATTTCACCAAAGTCCTCAAGTCTCTGCCTCCATCCGCTGATGTTGAAGCGCTCAAGGCCCTTGTCGCACCCATTGTGGACAGGGTGAGCGGAGTCAAGAGGCTCGATGGCGACCGCGTGGATTAGGTCGCCAAGCTTATCTTTCTCTTGTCGCTGTAGATCATGTTTAGGTGAAAAATCTATTAGATCCGCGACAAGTTATTATGTAATATACACTATCTTAGGCAATCGAATGCAATGTTATTTCCTTTACTCGATTTCTTCCCTTGTATGCTTATACCCTACGCTTTTAGGGGAACTTGTCGGTCACGAACACCTTTGCATGAAGCGCTGAGTGCGGAACTTCAGCAGCCTCTTTGGCGATGCCGCCTCCGACAAGCAACCTTGTCGCAACTAGTTGCAGCACGCTTAAGTTGTTGAGCGGACTCGAAACAAAGTAAGGGCGCAAGCTAGTCGCGAGTCGGTTCCTCCGCACACAGGTTTTCCATACAAAGTACTATCGTTCGAGGAAGACAACTTAAAAATTTAAAACTGGTCGTTTAAACTTAACAACTTAGCTTCTCTGTTGTCCATTTCCCGGCAAGGCGATAGTTCCTCGAGCGACGCTTGGCGGCCCACACCATTATCTTCCCCTTCCCCCCCGGTTAACTTGTGGGTGGATGAATCTTCTTCTTGTTTGAGAAGAAAGAAGAGAAAATAAAGTTATGGAGCCTAGTGGCTCATCATCGCTTACCGGGTGTGGATGTTGCACAAAATGTTAGTAAACACATGCATATAAGATTATGAGAGCATGTATTGACAAATCGTGCGCAACAGATAGGCTTTACTGATGCACGGGGTCTGCGCCCGTCTTTGTACAAAGGATTACATGCAACAGCGGCAAGACTTGTACAAAAGGGTGGTTGCCGGAACGGGTTCCGGCAACCGCGCCTCATGGGTAAAACTTGCGAAGATGCTCTATATTCCAGGAATTGCTCAACGGAGCGCCATCTTCGGTCTCAGGCGGACAGCGTCGGGCCTAGTGACTCGTTTCACCCGATAAGGGCCTTCCCACTTCGGCGTCAACTTGTTGGAATTCTTGGCGGATTGGACGCGCCGAAGAACAAGGTCGCCTTCCTCGAAGCTTCTGGCATTAACTTTGCGGCTATGGTAGCGACGCAAAGCTTGCTGGTAGCGAGCAGCTCGCACAGCAGCCTGAAGACGATCCTCCTCGAGGAGCAGCGCGTCATCTTGTCGCAACTGTTCTTGCTCAAGCTCATCATAAGCGAGCACTCGAGGTGACCCGTATATGAGTTCCGTGGGGAGAACTGCCTCTGCTCCGTAGACTAGAGTGAAAGGTGTCTTGCCAGTGGCTCGATTTGGCGTCGTCCTGATCGACCAAAGAACCACTGGTAGCTCCTCGATCCAGTTTCTTCCGCACTTGCGCAGCCTGTCGAAAGTTCTGGTCTTGAGTCCTCGCAGCACTTCAGCGTTTGCTCTTTCTGCTTGACCGTTGCTTCTTGGATGAGCAACAGAAGCAAAGCAGATCTTGGCGCCAAGATCTTGGGCGTACTGCATGAAGGTGCGGCTCGTGAACTGTGTGCCGTTGTCGGTGATGATTCTGTTAGGAATCCCAAAACGGCAAACAATTGACCTGAAGAACTTGACCGCTGACTGTGCTGTCACCTTCCTCACTGGTTCCACTTCCGGCCACTTTGTGAACTTGTCGATTGCGACGTACAAGTACTCAAAGCCCCGACAGCTCGGGGGAAAGGGCCGAGGATGTCGAGCCCCCAGACCGAAAAGGGCCAGGATAAAGGGATCGTCCGGAGAGCTTGAGCTGGTTGGTGTATCTGTTTGGAATGGAACCGCACGCTTCACACTTGGTTACTTGTGCGTTGCATCTGGAGGGCTTCGCCGAAGAAACCTTGCCGGAAAGCTTTGCGGCAAGTGCTCTTCTTGCGCCAATGTGGTGACCACATATGCCTCCATGTATCTCGCCAACAGCCTCATCCATCTTCCGGCAAATACACTTCAATTTCACTCCGTTGAGTCTTCTTACATGCAGGATGTTGTCAACAAACTGGTACATACTCGACTGCCGGGCTACTTTTTCCGCTTCTTCTAGCTCTCCGGGAAGTTCTCCGGTCTGAAGGAAATGGACGATTTGCTGCGCCCATGCTGGAGCCTGTGGCTCGACAACAAGGACTATAGGCTCATCTACCACTGCGAGAACATTAGCTTCCACGGCAAGAAACTGTGGCTCTGCTGGAGCTTGATGATCCCCGGCAAGCTTGCCGGAGCAAAGCTTGTCGGGAGCGTCTGCTTCAACGAAACAAACCACAGGGTTTGTCGGAGCAGACTGCTCCTCAGTGATATTTGCGTTGATTTTAGGGACCTTCTTGGCAGCGGCTCCAGGGAGCTCTGCCGGAAAGTAGTCGCCGGAAACCAATTTTCTCTTCTTGCTCTGTCCTGTTGATGGTGTTACGGTTGGCTGAGTCAGCTTGAGCACAAAAATTCCCGGTTCCACAGGTAACTTTAGTGCGGCACATTTGGAGAGGCCATCAGCTACATCATTCTGAGCTCTTGGAACGTGTTCCATTTGCAGGCCTTCAAAGTGCTCTTCCAGCTTCCTCACTTCATCGACGTAAGCTTCCATCAACCGACTCTGATAATCTTTATTTACTTGGCGGACGACAAGTTGCGAGTCCCCCCTGACAATGAGCTTCTTGATCCCAAGGTCTACCGCAATCCTGAGACCGGCAAGCAAACCTTCATACTCTGCAGTATTGTTTGTTGCTTGTTCCTTGGGAAAGTGCATCTGGACTATGTACTTGAGGTGCTCTCCGGTGGGTGCGATAAGTAGCACGCCGGCACCGGCGCCTTGCAGCGAGAAAGCACCATCAAAGTACATCAGCCACTCTTTATTTGCCTCCTTGACGGGGATGCTCGTCTCTGGAATTTCTTCATCTTGCGTTGGCGTCCATAAAGCTATAAATTCTGCCAATGCTCTGCTTTGGATAGTTGAAGTGCTTTCAAACTTGAGACCAAAGCTTGACAGTTCAAGTGCCCACTCGACAATTCTGCCTGTTGCTTCTGGATTTTGTAATATCCTCTTCAGCGGAAAGCGAGTGACAACTGTTACCTCATGTGCTTGGAAGTAATGGCGCAGCTTTCTCGAGGCCATGAGGAGGCCGAAAAGCAGCTTCTGCACACCAGAGTACCTCGACCTAGCCCCCTGCAGAAGGGAACTGACAAAGTAAACTGGGCGCTGCACCATCTTTTTCTGTATCTTGTCGCAGCCCTGCGCTGATCCGTCCTTGTCGGCACCAGAGCTTGACGGCGAAGCTTCCTGCTTGTCACTGGATGCACCTGCCTTGGTTGCCGGCTCATCATCTGCCTCCCTCTCCGCTACTAACGCAGCACTAACCACTTGATTGGTCACTGCTATATACAGCAGCAACTTCTCTTGTGGCCTAGGTGCGACAAGTATTGGAGTGGAGGACAGGTATCTCTTCAAATCTTGCAGCGCAGCCTCCGCTTCGGGAGTCCATTTCATTGGACCTGCCTTTTTCAAAATCTTGAAAAACGGCAGGGCGTGCTCAGTAGACTTAGAGATAAACCTACTGAGGGCAGCCACGCAACCGGCAAGCCTTCTGACATCCTTGACGCGCTTTGGTGCTTCAATCTGCTCAATGGCCTTGATCTTGTCGGGATTGGCTTCAATTCCCCGCTGAGACACAAAGAACACGAGAAGCTTGCCGGAAGGGACCCCAAACACACACTTCTCGGGGTTGAGCTTGAGGTTGATCTTGCGCAGATTTGCAAACGTCTCATCCAAATCCTGAACTAGAGTTGATTTGTCCTTGCTCTTGACCACTATGTCATCCATGTAGGCTTCTACATTTCTATGTATCTGTGGCTCAAAGGCATCATGGACTACTCTTGCAAAGGTTGAACCAGCATTCTTTAAACCGAAAGGCATCCGTATGAAACAGTACGTGCCACATGGTGTAATGAATGCGGTTTTCTCTTCATCCTCTTCTGCCATGAAGATCGATGATATCCTGAATATGCATCAAGAAATGAAAGCAGATCACATCCAGCCGTGGAGTCAACAATCTGGTCGATACGTGGCAAGGGAAATGGGTCTTTGGGACAAGCTTTAGTAACATCTGTAAAGTCAATACAAAGTCTCCATTTCCCATTTGCCTTGCGTACAACTACCGGATTGGCCAACCACGTGGGATGGAGTACTCCTCTGACAAGGCCTGCTGCTTCCAACTTCTTGATTTCTTCCGCTATGAATTCTTGGCGCTCCACTGCCTGTTTCCTAAATTTTTGCTTGACGGGCCGCACGTGAGGACAGACAGCTAGGTGGTGCTCAATTACTTTCCTGGGAACACCGGGGATGTCAGATGGTTGCCATGCAAACACATCGACATTCGCCCGCAGGAAAGCAACGAGCTCGCCTTCCTATTTAGGGTCAAGTGTGGCACTATTGTTGAAGGTACTACCAGTGCCGTCCTCCTTGGCGGGCACCTTCTTGGTCTTCGGCGGAGCTGCCATCATCTTTTTGCACTTGCCGGTGGAGCTCGATGGTGCGTCCTCGACGGTAGCGCAGCACTCCGAAGAGGTGCGCTTGCCGGAGTGGGCATCAGAGCTCTTGCCGGACTTGGTGGTCTTCTTCTTCCCCCCGGGAGCTTCAGCGGCAAGTGGTTTGCTATCTGTCGCGGCTCCTGCATCCCGGTAAATCTTGTCGGTGCAGATAAGCGCATCCTTCTTGTCGCCATGGACAGAAATGACGCTTATCGGGCCGGGCATCTTGAGTAAATTGTAGGCGAAATGAGAAGCTGCCATGAACTTAGCAAGCGCCGGACGGCCAAGTATACCATTGTAGGGCAATGGGAAATCGGCAACGTCGAATGTAACCTTCTCAGTTCTGAAATTTAGCTCACTGCCAAATGTTACCGGCAATGTGATCTTCCCTTTCGGCTTGCTCCTTCCTGGGTTGATTCCTTGAAATGTGCCAGTCTCTTCGAGCTCGCTATCAGGGATTTGAAGTTTCTGAAGCACTGCAGAGGAGATCAAGTTCAGGCCGGCCCCGCCGTCAACCAACATTTTTGTGACTTTGAGGTTGCGGATAGTTGGTGATACCAACATCGGCAAACACCCGACCGCAGTGATGCGATCAGGGTGATCCTCAATTTCAAAAATGATGGGCGTGCTGGACCACTTCAGAGGTTTGCGCGACTCTATGGAGGGTTCTGCTGCATTAACTTCACGCATCCACTGCTTGAGTTGGCGGTGCGAGTTATGCAGGGAAGCACCACCGTCGACGCAAAGGACCTCCGTCGCCTTCTGAAACTCCTGCTCATCAGCTTCATCATCTTCCATGTCTTCATCGTCTTCATCTTCGTCTTCTTCCTTGTCGCGGCCGCGGGGAGGTCTGTCTCCTTGCCGCTGCTTGGCCTTGCCGCGGCGTCCTCCTCGACCGGGTCTCTTCTTACTTGCTGCACCTGCACCTTCCTGGGCCTTCTCCTTGTCTCGCCGCTCGTATTCAGCTCTCTGTAGCTCAACAAGCTGCTCGAATTTCTTGCAGCTCTGGAGATCGTGGCCCTTGGTGCGGTGGATCTCACAGTACTGTTTGTTGGAGCTGTCAGGCTTGTCGGCGGCCGCCACAGCTTGGCGGTCAGCGTCAACGGCAACTTCCTTGCCGGAGCCACCAGCCTTGGCTTTGTTGGCAGCACCATCCTTGCCGGACTGCTCGACAACTAGTACTTCTTGGTTTTTCTTTCTTCTGTTGTTTCGCCGCCGGCTCTTCCTTGCCGGGGGGTCTCCTCACTGTCAGATTCTGCTCCCACGTTCTCTCCTGGGAGTCTTCTTCCTTCTTCAGCTCGTGCACACTTGTCGGCCAGGGCGTAGAGCTCGCTGACGTCCTTCACTTTGCACATCGCCATCTCCTCCCTCATCCTACGGTTTCGCACATTCTGATGAAATGCACTGATCACCACGGCAGGGTGGACGTCTAGGATGTTGTAGTGTACTCGACTGAATCTCTGGATGAATTTGCGCAGGGACTCTCCTTCCTTCTGGGCGAGTAGGTGAAGGTCACTCTCTTGGCCATGAGGCTTGTGGCCGCCCGTGAAGGCGCCGACAAACTGGTGGCACAAATCCGCCCAAGAAGAAATAGAGCTGTCCGGCAAGTGCATGAGCCAAGACCTGACGTTTGGCTTGAGTACTAGAGGGAAATAGTTGGCGAGGATCTTGTCGTCTCGTCCCCCCGCAGCTTGCACCGCGATGGTGTAGATGCTGAGGAACTCCGATGGGTGTGTCCTGCCATCATACTTCTCCGCACATCCGGCTTGAAGTTTTTCTTGTCGGCCACGGACTTGCCGCAGCTCACGAGTGAACGCAGGGCAACCTATCGCGACGGCAAGTCGCTGGTTCCCTTGGCGCATGCATATCGACAATGGGCCGCGCGCTGGTCGGATTGACGACGCGCTTCTCTTGGCGCCGATACGGGTTCGAAGCGTCTTCTTCTTGCCGTTCTCGAAGAACTTAGCGCTGGTCGCGACGAACTCATGGATCCGACGACGCTGTGGAGTCGCTGCCGAGGTGGATCCGCGAGTCGGCGATCTTGGCCTTCGGAGGGGAGTGTCGGTGGCTGCACCCGCAAGTCTCGCCGCCATCGCTCGTGCCTTGTCGCCTTGCCGCGTTGCGAAGCGCTTGGTTGCTGCGGGATGTCGCCGTTGGCAAAGCCGATGAGGCTCTGGATTGTGGCCCTCCATTCGTCGACCTTGTCGGCCGTTGGAGGATAGTCTAGAAGTAGCTGGGCTCTCGCCAAGGCTTCTGCTGGTGTGGAGGGTGGCAATGGCGTACGTAGCGAGGAACGAGATGTGCTCGGACTCCTAACCAAGTTAGGAGGAGCAGCATCCCGCTCAAGCGACCGTACTCCACTCGCATCGCATCTTTGGTGTGCATGCGGTCTCGAGGGCCTCTAGATCCCCAGCTTGGCCTTGGTCCAACGAGCGATGGTGCCGCGAGCATCATGACGTTGTCGGTCCGCGCCTCTGAGAAGGACGCGGGCGGATTCGGACGCCGACGCCTGCGCTACCTTGTCCTTGGACCTGGCGGCGTTGTGGGCTCTCTCGACGACGCCCGTTCCTCCGCCAACGATTCCCCCACCGCCTGACAGCTCCGGTGGTGGTGGGTTCGACGCGGACGGCTCTGCTGCTGCCGAAGACTTCTTCTTCGGCGCCATATTGATGAAGATGTTGATGAAGAAACTGCTCGTGTGAACGCCGGATCTGGTTCACACAGCCTCGACGCCCCCTACCTGGCGCGCCAAAGATGTCGGGGAGAACTGATCGTGGCCCACGAACACCTATGGGACCTGGGTCCCTTGTGGTTCGGAGGGGGTCGGAGACTGCACAAAGCGCGGATCGAGGCGATGCACACGAGCAGATTTACCCAGCTTCGGAGCTCTCCGGAGAGATAATACTCCTACTGCTGCTTTTGTGGATTATCTTGTGTTCTTGCTAGAGAGCAATGGGAGCTACAAAACCTACCCTGAGTGTGGTCTCGTGTGAGTAGAATGAACTAAAACCGGAGCTGAACCGAACCCTTTCTACGTTGCACTTGGGCCTCCTTTTATAGGCACAAGGGGTCACCACATGTGCCAAGTAGACAAGGGTAAGATAGTAAAACATAGGTTGGTACACCGCTTTACACAGTGTACAAGTGATCTATACCTAACTCGACGGCAAGGGACAAGAGTCATAAATGCCCGCCTCGATCGCTGAACAAAGGTAACAGGACCGCAAGGCGCCTCCGTTTGCCACGACGGTAGCTTGTCGCGCCGCTTATCGCTGCTCCCCGCTGGCTGCACAGCCCGTCGACACGCATGCTTGGGAAAGCCCCATGGCGACACGTTGGCGGATGAGCTGGAGCGGAGATGAAGAGAGGTCACTTGCCGCGACGAGCACCTTGTCGCGGCAAGGTTCTTTTCGCGCCTGGGAGCTTGTCGCTCACCAAGCCTTCCCGGCAAGCTCCTCTTGCCGGGGCCTTGTTTCCTTTGTGCCCTGAGTGGCCTTCCCGGCAAGCTCCTCTTGCCGAGGCCTTGATTACTTTGTTCTTGAATGGTTCGAAAGGAGCTGCTGAGGATCTTGGCGGTCACCAGGCCAGCCCCGCCGCGGGGTGCTGCGACTGCCCGTGCACGAGTTCGAGATACTAGGGTACCCCTACTCTAGTACACCGACATCAATCCATCCCGCACCCAAATCATTACCTTGTATATGGTTTAGCGAATCTCGCATTCTAACACTCGTTCATTCTCACAAGCATTGCAGAATTTCTCTTGTCGATGAACCAAGATCGAATAAATCCATTGGTTCTGCAAGCCAAACAAACATCTATCGTTCCTTCACAACTCTCAGGTGTTGCATAACTCCTATAAGATCATCTGTTGATAAAGTCGTAACTTCTTCCAGGGTTTTTCCTTCAGCAAGAGTGTGATTGCTTCTTGGCAGGTCCTGGAGCCTGTGGGTTATGGCCCATCTCATCACTTGTAAACCTTGAACTCATTATCGGGGGCAACTGGTCATTATTCCAATATCCAGCTTCCTAGCATTCTTAAATCCATCCAATTGTACTATCTCCCTTACTTCTATTTGTACCAAACTAAGACGTGATTACTCAGACTCATCATGGAGTTACAATTGCTCCATTATACCTCCTTTATATTCCAATAGTACTTCATCCCTTCATATTCTTAGGTATCTCGCATATCGAGATAAAACTCATGCTTATTTTGTCCGTAGTCCACTCCGTGGAATATCATTATCCTTTCCAGGGGTCAAGGGTCCTCACAGGGTACTACCACCCTTGAAATGCACAAATTCATCCATAGACCATATTTCTCATATCCTCGAAAATGGTCAAAATCTTTCTCCATAGAGTAACAACTCATAAAATCCAAATCAGTACCAACGATGCTAACTTTATTGATTCTCAATTTATTACAATCTCCTGCATTTCCATTATATGCATCAACTCAACACCTCAAAATAAAGTAAATGTTCCCACTACTACTACTATATTTCTCATAGACTCAACTATTTAACACGAATATCCTCATTGGCACAATCTCTGGCAAAGTGACCTGCTTCATTACAACGGAAACATATTACTTCTGACAAGTCTCGCAGTTTCCTTGTGATTACAAAGCCTCCTTGGGTCCTTGGCTTCCTTTTTGGGCATCCGCAAAAGTAGTGTCCTGAACCTTTGCACCTGAAACATGTGATATGACTCAGGTCCTTCTTTGCCGAAATTGGGTTGTTCCTGGAATCCAATCTATTTCTCTTCTTGGACTATTCCGTGCCAATCAGGGCTTCTATCTCCTGGGGGTCATACTCTACTTCCACCTCGGGAATGATACTAGATCCCCATTCAGACAATTCTGGGAGATGTCTCCTTCTTCTCCACATGAATAGCATGACTTGCTGCAGGGTTTAATTGGGTCTTCTTCGGGTGTGTCCTCTACCTCTTCCTTCATCACATGTTTTCCATGAGGGCTCCTTTCATTGCTTGTTTCTTCTGCTGGATGGTTCTTTGCACCATGGGGTAAATGTGAAACTGAGCAGGGTAGTGGGTAGTCCCTTCACACAAGAAACAAGTAAGCTGCCTAGTTAGACATTCTTCAGTTGGGTGCCTTTCATCACAATGAGGGCATTCATCCTTGTGTTCTTTATGGTTGTGTCCTATTTCTCCATAGAGCTTGCATGCACAAGGTTTCCTCATATCATTTCCATAAGGCTTAAAATTCTGGGACACAATTCGAGACGTTAATAGAGATAACTTAAATTCTTCCCAAGTGGTTGCTCTTTGCAATCCATTGATGGTTTGGTACATCCTCCACCAAGTAGCAGCACCTCTTTCAAAGCACTGAAGAGCATGCTGGGTCATATCGTTTCCGGTAATAGTGTTATTCTTCATGTGATCTTCCATGTTCTGAATCCATCGGTTAGTCTCCAGTTGAGTCATTAGTCCAGAAAATGTGAGTTCATCTCCATTCATCCTCTATTGGCTCCAAGGGTTTTGTGGTGATTTTAGAGAGAGACAGAGAGGGATACACACAATACAAACAATAGTTTTTGAAGAGACGGTTTTATTTTGTGGCTGTCGGAAAAACATCAAACAAATGACAGCTCACAATCATCGCATTTAATGTAAGTATATAACATGGGTTTGGTTTTCTTCTGATCGTGCTTGATGATCTTCTCAAGTTCTTCTGCCAGGTCATTTCTGTTGACGTGAAGTCTCTCGTGACGTCCATTAATATTCTGGAGTTGCGTTCCAAACTTCTGGGTTTCAACATCCTTGGCATGAACCATGGTCCTACTGTCCTTCAGTTCCTGACGAATCTCCGGTATCTCGAGGTTTTGCTCCTCCAGCTTGGGTACTTTCAGCTTCTGGGTCCTGAGTTCTTCACGAAATACTTCCTTGTCAAATACGGTTTCCTGAAGATCCATCTTAAACTTCTTGATGTAATACTCCAGATCCTGGCGATACACCAGCTAAGGTTAAAACTGCGTCCTTTGCTGATAGATGCTCCATCAACCTTCTATCATCTAATCCTTTCGACGAAATGCATGCTTAACTCAGTACGGTGACAATAGTACAAATGGTCGATAGCATCATGGATAGTTGTGTTTATGCCCATGTCATTGCCATGAGATATCATTCCATAGTTGATATCTCCTGCCTTAGGGTTTTCTTGACAAAACTTTGAGTTTTTAACAGTCCATGTTCTGGTCTTTCTCTGACACACCTTGATCTCGGGTATTGACAGCTTCGATAGTCTGACAAATTTCATAAGGGTAGCCTTACTAGGTCATTCTAATCTAGAAATTCTTCAGAGCCTTCAAATTCTCCGAGCCTTCGGAGTCTTCAACCATTGTAGTTTCAATTATTCAGATGCACGGTAACATCCTCTTTATTTCGAAGTGGTCTTAGTTGTCCAATATCTTGTACTTCTTGGAGTAGTCTCATCGGTCGAATCCTCGCGTGGTAAAAAGGGGAAAGGGTATAGTCTAACTAAAAGGGAATATTTGATAAATCGTAGAACAGAAGAGAGGTAAAAGATCTTTTTAAAAGTAAAGTTTTAGAGAGAATCTTTCCTATGGGCTTGCCAGTTTCTAGGGGTCATGTCCTACAGTCAACATGTGCTCTGATACTATCTTGTAGCGAGCCGACCCGAATGGATCAAGTCTCTGTGCTTAAGTGTCATCCCTGGACCGGTATGCTGACACACACAGTACTCGAGGATTTACAACAGAGGTAAATCACATGTATAAAGTAACGTAAATACTATTACCTCAATCCATATAGCGGAAGTAACAACAAAGTTGTGGATTCCCATCAACACCAACGGCAAAGTTGAGTGTAGACATCGTAACCGTAATGTAACACTTACTCATCGTAAGAATCCTGCAACACGAGACGTTGCAGCCATATAGGTTAGTACATTGAATGTACTGGCAAATTCACACCATAGAGTAATAATGAGAATTGTCTATCTCTATATGCATACTTGGCTGGTGGAGGCTCTAAGTTTAAATTTTGCATAAAGCTAATTTTACCCTACAACAAAGGAATAAATTTATTTACTACTAAGTTAAATTACCCATATTGAGAAGGTAACCCCAACTCAATCCAAAAAATCACTAATCACCTAACAATTTCATTAAATAGAGTGATGAGATCAACCAATAATTCAAATACCAGATACTCAAAATTGTCCATAACCGAGGACACAGCTAACCTTGATTAGTTTGTACACTCTGCAGAGGTTTGCGCACTTTTCCCCACAAGACTCGATCTCCTCCGTTGAATTTCTCGCACTGCATGATGTTTGAGAACCGGATGGTCGAGACACAGTCTTTCAGAAGAGGTCCCCTTAACCGATAGATAGGCCGGTACACCTACAATCCCTTACATCTGCTAGCCTATCATGGAAAGGTTTCCCACAACTTACTCAACTATGCAAGAGACCATAATGGCTTGTGGCTGCACACAGAAGTTTCTAGCATGAATAATCTTATGATCCCTTTGATCCTGGGTGGCATTCCATAGAATGATCACACGGGTCTCCCGAGATCTTCTAGGACAACACTGGTTTCCCCAGGTGCCCGGGCAAGCCACTGGTATATCCCCAGGGTGCCCCAACCATTCCACCCAGATGTGTATTAAAGTAACCACCTTAAGTTTCGCTTAGTTATTATCTCTCACAACTTGCTTGAATCTCACATACCAATCCACGTCTATGAGCATGGCTAAGAAATATATGACACAACGAATATTCCCTAGGTGTTTCAAGGGTCATAGGTTCCTACCTCATGAACTACATAGCAAATCCCAATTCCCAATCCTACTCAGGCAAATTTGTAAGGGTGAACTAATGCATATTAGAAATTGGGTATAGAAAAGTAGGATCAAGGTGTGAACTTGTCTTGTACTGTTGATGAAGATGATTCGCACTCATAACTCCTGATAGTTCTATTCGTCACACTCTGGTCAATCTATCATGAGCAAGCAATTGCATGCATAAGCACTCTTGCAAAAAATCAAAGAAAAGATCTCAGAAAACTTCGAAAACAAGCAATTAACTCTTGCAACAGAAAACAATTTCTAATAGTACCAAAATCGGGTGGATTTGGTCTTATCAGAAAGTTTAGGTCAAGAGCTTCAATTAGCAAAAGGAATCAATCAAATCGGAGTTATAAAACTAGAGTTATGATCAAAACAAGTTTGAATTCAAAACTGTTTGAAATCAAATTTTAAACTTTAAAAAACATGTTTAAGTTGATTATATGGATAGAGAGGATCATAACGAAGAAGTGGGCGTTGGTTTCGTTGGATTTGGATAAATGGTGTAAAAGTTGTGATCTTTTGATGATCAAGGACTAAACTGTAAGAAAAAAATTCACGGATAGGTCCCTGGCTGAAAATTAAACTAAAAAGAAAAATCTAACGAACCAACTTTTGCTAACAGAGACTAACGAACGAAAACTGTTCACTGCCAAATACTAACGGACGAATGTCCACTAACTAAACTAACCTAACTAAATAAACCGATAAAAAAGAAAAACTGAAGAAAAAACTGGGTCGGGCGGTCGGTTTATACCGGTTCGGCGGTTTGGGCGATGAAGGAGAAAATCACCGGCGGCGGATCCGGCGAGTCCAGCGGCGGCGGCGGATCGCGCGCTTGGCGGGCGGCGGCGTGAGCGGGCGGAGCGACAATGAGTGGCGGCTAAGGGCAAGAAAAGATCGGCGCGGCAATGGCGGCTGCGGCGAGTCAACAACGTCGGCGGCGCGGCTTGCGACGGGAGGTGGCGCGGGTTGGAGGAGAAACAGTGCCTGGGGCCTTGGTATTTAAGGAGGGAGGCGAGGCGTGGAGGAGGGGGCAGGAGAGGCGGCGACGAGAGCCCGTGTCGGGCACGACGGCGGAGATGCGTGCGGGAGCCGGAGACGGAGGCGGCGGTGACTTGGGCCAGCTGGTCTTCGGCCCAGTCGGCGGAAGATCTTTTTTTTAAACCAGACAATAAGTAAAAAGAAAAACCACATAAAATTAAAATATAATATAGGCATATTATATATCAAAAATTTTAGAAAAAGATTTTCTACAGCATGAACATTTTTCTAACGTCTAATAACATCCACAATAATTTGAATAAAGCAAACAATGCTACTGTTGCAATAAAACCTCATAAAAATAATTTTAAAAATACCAAATAATTTTGAATTTATTTCTCTCCAATTTTCTAATGTAGGGAATCATTTTACCCTAATTTACATATATTTTATTTTTGGAGAAACGTAATTTGAATAAAACCAAATAACTCAAAATTGGAAATAATTTCAAAGGAACTTTAAATTTGATTCTTTTAAACTTCCAACTCATATTTCATATGATTTGAAGAAGTCATTTTATCTTCCTGATGAAAATCATTGAGTTGCATAAAGTTTTTGAATTTGAAATATTTTCAAATGAAATTCAAATCTTTCCAAAAGCCCTTTTCATTTAATTAAATGGAAAGAAGTCATATCATCTTCACTCTAGGGTTTTGTGATGAAATGAATTTGAATTCATGAAGATCATAAATTCAAGGTGAAAGTTTGGGAAAGTCATTTAATTCCCTCTCATTCAACTTTCAAAAGTTTCAAATTTCACTCAATTTCACACAAGCAACCACACCACAATCAAACAATCAATCAAAACTATTTATTTAATATAACATTCCAAAATTTAGAATTTTGGGATGCTACATTGGGATTCCAGGGCTTAGGCTCTTCTTGCTCCTTATTCCTTCATCCATCGTAAGATAACACAAAACTTGAAAACTTCAATCACACAAAACTCAACAAAACCTTCGTGAGATCTGTTAGTATAAGAAAATAAATCACTACTATAAGTACTGTTGCAACCTATTCATATTTTTTTCTTGCATTATATCTATTGTATTCCAACTTTTATATGGCAAAAACTCATCAAAGAAAACTATAGAGCCATCAGAACATGCACACAACGCAAAGAAAACAGAATGTGTCAAAAACAGAACAGTCTGTAGCAATCTGAATTGTTCGAATACTTATGAAAATCCAAAAATTCTGAAAAAATAGGACAACCTGAGAAATTTGTATATTAATCTTCTTCATAAAGAATTGGCATTTTATCATGCTCTGGTAAAAATAAGAATTATTTTCGTGAGCGCAAAAGTTTTTGTTTTTTCAGCAAGATCAAACAACTATCACCCAAGAAGATCCTATAGGTTCTACTTGGTACAAACACTAATTAAAACACAAAAACACAATCATAAAAGTAGCATATTGTGAAAACACTCAAGAATAGAAAGCAAAACGCAAAAATAAGTTTTATTCATTGGGCTGCCTCCCAACAAGCGCTATAGTTTTACGCCCTTAGCTAGGCATAAAGCAAGAATCTAAGTTTTGTCACCTTTGTTTCGAGATCCTTGAGATGCCATCATGATTGATTCATATGGTGGCCTAATTATTGTTCTAGGGAAGTGTTACAAACCCTTCCTCAAGGGAAATTGGAACTTAATATTGCCTTCTTTCATATCAATCACGACACCGACAGTGCGTAAAAGCGGTCTACCAAGAATAATTGGACAAGCCGGATTGCAATCAGTATCAAGAACAATAAAATCTATGGGCCCATAATTCCTGTTTGCAAGAATGAGAACATCGTTAATTCATCCCATAGGCTTTTTAATAGTAGAATCCGCCAAGTGCTAATTCAAAGAACGTGATTCAATATCGGTAAGACCAAGCACATTACATAAAGATTTCGGAATTGTAGAAACACTAGCACCCAAGTCACATAAAGCAAAAGACTCATAATTTTTAATCTTGACTTTGATAGTAGGTTCCGATTGATCATGCAATTTTCTAGGGATAGAAACTTCTAACTCCAATTTTTGTTCAAAAGCTTTCATCATAGCATCAACAATATGTTTAGTAAAAGCTTTATTTTTTTTCATAAGCATGGGTTGAATTTATCATGGATTGCAACAAATAAATACAATCAATCAAAGAGCAACTATCATAATTAAATTCTTTTTAATCCAAAAGAGTGGCACATCACTAGTTAAGTTTTGACCTTTTCAATGCAACTTTTATCAATTTTCTCAACAAGATTTTCACCCTCCGAATTATCGGGACACCTTCTAACAAAAGTTGACTCTTCTCCAGTCCCTTTTTCATCAATCTTAACTTTACTAAACAAGGAATCAATAGAAGAAACACCAATCATTTTAAGATCTTCATTTTTATCTTCTAACGAGATTGGTTTAGCGGCCATTTGATTTACTAAGGTAGCTTATGCATTAGATATTTTTCCTAGCAAACTTTCGGCAAACGCATACTTAGATTGGAGGTTGCAAAGTTCTCTACTAATATCGTCAAGTTGTTTTGTTATAGCATCAAGCACAATGGAGTGCTCCTTAAGTTCTTCAGTAAAATACTTATTATGCTCAAATTGTGTAGTCATCTACCATAGTACTTTTCTCAATTTCAAGCAAAATATTTTTGTAAGGAACATCATAATATATTCTTTGAGGCATCATGACTACGCAAACAAGAACACATGTAAAAATAGATCTGGCAAGAGGGGCAAATAAAACGGCAAGTTTTTGTGAAGTGGGGGAGAGGAAAACGAGAGGCAAATGGCAATTAATGTAAATTGCAAGGAGATGAGATTTGTGATTAGGAACCTGGTATATGTTGAAGATCCTCCCCAGCAACGGCGCCAGAAATTCCTTTTGATGCGGCTCGAAGCTACGTCGGTATTTCCCCAAAGAGGAAGGGATGATGCAGCACAACAACGGTAGGTATTTCCCTCAGTGATGAAACCAAGGTTATCGAACCAGTAGGAGAACCTATCAACACAATGCAAAAAGCCCCTGCACACAGGTAACAAATCCTCGCAACCCGACGTGTTAAAGGGGTTGTCAATCCCTTTCGGGTAACGGTGCCAGAAATTGGCAAACAGACGTAAGATAAATTGTAGTAGATTGATAGATCGAACACCAAATAAAATAAATAATAATAAAATGCAGCAAGGTAGTTTTGTATTTTTGGTTTAATAGATCTAAAAATAAAAGGCAAATAAAATAGATCGCAAAGACATATAATATGATAAAGAGACCCGGGGGGACGTAGGTTTCACTAGTGGCTTCTCTCGAGAAAAATAGCAAACAGTGGGTAAACAAATTACTGTTGGGCAATTGATAGAACTTCAAATAATCATGACGATATCCAGGTGTCACGCCCAAGATGCGACCCTATCCTAAAGGAACTCGAAGGTCCCACCAAGGATAGAAGCGCATCTTGAAGACGCTTTTGCAAGGTGGATATCATTACATCAACATTACATAATAGTGGGGATACAACCAAGACATACAATGTCACAAGAATACAACAATACATCATATACAAGATCAACATCCGACTACGGATGAAACATAAACAGAAACTCAAACGACATCCACCCTGCTTGCCCAGGCTGCCAACCTGGAACCTATCCCCTGATCGAAGAAGCAGAAGAAGAAGAACTCCAAAACAAGTAAACATCGCTCTTGCGTCATGATCATCGCAAAACCTGTACCTGCAAATGTTGGTGTAGTAATCTATGAGCCACGAGGACTCAGCAATCCCATTACCATGGGTATCAAGACTAGCGAAGCTTAATGGGTAAGGAAGGGGTAAATTGGTGAGGTTGTAGCAGCGACTAAGCATGTATGGTGGCTAACTTACACAAATAAGAGCGAGAAGAGAAGCAAAGCATGCGGTCGTCAACTAGCAATGATCAAGAAGTGATCCTGAACTCCTGCTTACGTCAAACATAACCCAAAAACCGTGTTCTCCTCTCGAACAACCCCGAAAAGAGACACTCACGGTTACGCACACGGTTGGTGTATTTTAGAAGAGTTTACTTCAAGTTTACTACAACCGGATACCAACAAATTCCCATCTACCACATAACCGTGGGCACGGCTTTCGAAAGTTCAAACCCTGCAGGGGTGTCCCAACTTAGCCCATGATAAGCTCTCGTGATCAATGAAGGATATTGCTTCTCCCGGGAAGACCCGATCAGACTCGGAATCCCGGTTACAAGACATTTCGACCATGATAAAACAAGACCAGCAAAGACACCCGAATGTGCCGAAAAATCCCGTTAGGAGCTGCACATATCTCGTTCTCGGGGCACACCGGATTGTCCAAACTTCCGATAGGCGAGCCCAGAGTTGCCCCTGGTGGCCACCGGCGGTTGACGGGTTGGACCAACACTCACGACGAGAGCTGGCCGGGGGTAAAATAAAGATGACCCTTGAGAGCGCGACTCCCAAGGGAATGAGGCTTAGAGTGAGGCAAATGTAAAACCAAGGTTGGGCCTTGCTGGAGGAGTTTTATTCAAAGCGAACTGTTAAGGGGGTCCCATAAATCACCCAACCGCGTTAGGGACGCAAAATCCGGGAACATAATACCGATATGAAGGAAACTAGGGCGGCAAGAGTGGAACAAAACACCAGGCATAAGGTCGAGCCTTCCACCCTTTACCAAGTATATAGATGCATTAATAATATAAGAGATATTGTGATATCCCAACATAAACATAATCCAACATGGAGCAATCTTCATCTTCACCCGCAACTAGCAACGCTATAAGAGGGGCTGAGCAAAAGCGGTAACATAGACAAACAACGGTTTGCTAGGAAGGATGACAAAGGTTAAGGTTCATGGCAATTTGGGAGGCTTGATAAGCAAGTGATAGGTAACGCGGCATAGCAATAGAGCGAAGCAACTAGCATAGCAATGATAGTAATGATATCCAAGGTGACGTTCATCTTGCCTGAAATCCCACAAGGAAGAAGAATGAGTCCATGAAGAAGATGAAGACACAAAGACGAACCAAGCGTAGACGAACGAATCCTCACGATTGCAACGAAACGGGAGCTATCGAGAGAAGCACACAACACGGTAAACACACCACACATGAACAAGGCATGATGCTCAACCAAGTATGATGCATGACAAGGCTACATGAAGCTACTCATTGCAAGAGATGATGCATACAAGATAAACACACCAAAGCAAGTTTAAATGAGGCCAGAAACAACATAGGACAATTCCGGTAAGTCCTCATATGCAAATTTCGAAATTGGTCCAGATCTGAATAAACCTTATGTTCAAGTTATTAAACAGCAATTTAAGATGCACCATGATGATCTAAATGAAATTATACTCAAGTTACACATAAAGTTTATTAGATTCGGAGCTACGACCTAGAAGATATGAGCAAAACAAGTTAAGCATGGCATTGATGCAAAATGCATTCAAACATCAAGAACACACCTCAAAATATGGATGCAACAAGGTAACATGAACCTACATGCAAATCTAAGCAAGTTTCATATAGAGCACAATCAAAACGGAGCAACGGTTCAACACATACACACCATACAAGTTTAAAGGACAAGCTGTCCAAAACAGCAACTAGGCAACTTGCAAGCATCAAAACAACATTCTACGTGATCTTAACATGAAAACAAAAGGCACGGAAATGATGTACAGTTAAATTATAACAAAAAATGAACACTGAGCTATCTTCAGAAATTACAAGAAAATGCTCAAAAGGACAAGGAAAGATTGCAAATAATAATAGTTCACAGACTTAGCAGAAATCACAGGACATGGCAGAAATAACATCAGGTTGCAATGTTTAGAGTTATCAAACAACATGCTACATTAACTTATCTTGGCAACCAAAAGCATGGAATGAATCTACTAATTGCATATAACCAAAGTGCCTTACTGACCATGAGCCAAAAAGGCACAGAAGATTTGGTGGCACCCATGTAAACATAGCAAGTTTCGTTACAGATTCAGACTTGGTAGAAAAACAGAGCATGACATAAACAGAATTATGAAGGCATCTTTGTGAGCTCGAACCACTCATCACAAAGCATTGCATGACAAGCTAAGCAAACCAACAGCAAGAATACATGTTCATGAAGATAAACATTGTAAGATCAAGTTCATAGGATGCTTGGATTACTTACAATAACCTTGGCAAACTTGAATAACATGTAAACAATCTGCCAGGAACATTTTATAGCAAAAGTAGAGCAAGATTAAGACATGCTAAACCACTCTATAAATGCAAAAAAAGACATGGGTGGGTAGAGCATAACCATATGTACAAAATATCATTACTTAACATATTCAAAAGAGGCACGGATCTCACTGTATCAACATAAATACATGGCATTAAAATAACAGCAGGGCAAAGACTTGGTGAAATTCTAAGTCACTGAAATCACCAACATCACGGAGACTACTTTGCAAGCTTGAAACAATCAATAAATGTCATATAATGAAGAATGGATTGCACCACAGTAAAGACGGCATGTTGTAGCTCATAATATATGTAGACTTCATGCTCAAAAGAAAATCACACGAAAAGATGCAAAAGTGACAAATGAGCATGTTCTTTTAACAGACAGCAGACAACATTATATAGCACTCTTGCAACGATGATTCGGGCATCAAGGTGAACTCAAACAAACATGGCGCAATGTAACAAAATGAAGGGCACATCCTGATGAACATTTCAGTATGTCATACATAAAAAACAGATCTACGGGCATGGAGATATGGCATGATGAACAGAGCAATATAATGCAAAAATTACAGGACTGTGAAAAATCAACCTTCGGAAAAAATGGATGGGGACGAGCGGGACGTAGAGATCCAGGCGGGACGCGGCCGTTTGGTTCCCGGGGTCGGTGGATCTCATCCACCTTGCCCGAATCCGGCTAGGTCGCGGCCTCCAGCGAGGCGGCGGACTCCGGCGAGGGGAGGCACGGGCGCCGGCGAGGGGAGGGCGAGGTAGAGACGGCGGCACGGCTTGGCGGCGGCGGGCGAGGCGCTGGGCGGCGGGTCGGCGAAGCTTTGACGGCTGGAGGGAGGGAGGCGCGCGTGCTGTCGTCCGGGCGACGACGGACGAAGGTGGTGGGCGGCGGAGCCGGCGAGGCGCTTCGGCGGCGGCGGATGCGGCGCTGGCGGGCGCTGTTGTTGCCTGCTGGGCGGCGGCGGCGGGGAGACGGGCCGCGGGGGCCGGCCTCGGGCCCGGGCGGGCCGACGGTGCGGGGAATGGTGAGCGCTGAGTCCCACCTCTCCTCCCACCGGCGCCCTAGGCTCTCCGGCGATCTTTCTCCTCAGCCAGTAAATCTGGTCCTCTCTCCATCCATCTTCTTCGGCGTCCTCTGATCTACCACCCTATACCCATCTCACATGGGTCCTCATGGTGGATCAACTTTGGATCTGGATTTCTCCAAAGGTGTGGCTTTTGCGGAGGAGGTTTTCAGATCTTGTGGGAAAACCATTCATCCCTCGGATGACACGAGCCATTTTATTATGGTTGTATCCTTCAGCAGCATACGATTCCGCCTTGATGAGGATTCGTGGCTGCGGCTTTGGAATGTGCAACTGGAGGATCTGCAATTGATCTATCTGTGCAACTCATTGCGGACAAGGTATTCTCATTTATGGTATCATGCAAACGTGTTGGCATTTTTATTCTTCATTTGCGATCTTTCGCGTGTCCGCAATTCAAATGCTACTTTCATCGTGGGGTAATGGCGGCCCTAATTGGAAACGTGAGTTTGTTACTTGGAAGAAAGAGTGTGATGCTGAATGGATTATCATTAGCCCTTCTAAAAGCGTGCTGCTATGGGTTTACTAGCTATGCATAAGCCTCCTTCCAAATCTGCCTTACGTCTGAGCTCTAGGCCACCAAGAAGATTTCATTTGCCACTTTCCAACAAAGATGATGTTTGCAAGGGATACTCTTTTCCTGCTTCGCCAGGTCTTGTAGAGGCGGTTTCAGATGCTGGGTACATGGTGCTGCCTCGCGAAAGAGACATCGTTCTCCGCCGCCGGCGACTGAACTCCGATGGACGGTGGCAGAACCACCCATTATTTTCGGAACAGTCAACGTCCACGCTACTTCCTTGGCCGGTATTTCTGGGATTAATCCATCTACTTCGGACGTGAATCTGCATGTGCATGGAATGGAACGGGCCAGTCCGGCGGCGGCCCAGGAGACTTCTTCAACCCAGTTTAATTCCCAGCCCCAGGATGTTTCTCCGGTCCGGTCTGTTTCGGCCCAAGCAGCTTCCGAATCTCAATCTGCAACTCCACCTGTTATTGGAAATGAGGAGTTTATTAGTCCTGGGACATCGGAATCACCTGTTGATTATGATGGATTTAATGATCTAGTGGATGACATGGTTTTCAAAGTTTGGAAATGTCAAAATTGTTTGTCAATGAAGCATTTATCCAGCGCGTGCACCAGCAGGGTTAGGTGCCGTAGATGCTCTCGGTTAGCACAGGGCAAAGGGCTGCTCGATTCTAGCCTATCTCCCTCTTACAGGTGGGTCCCGCGGTCCAAATCCCCCGTATCTAACCGGTCAGCGGGTTTTTTGGAGCGGGACTCCTCGTTTTCTCCCATAGCTAGCCCGGGGGGGGGGGGGTCTATGCCCAGTCCTATCAAGCCTGCCGCCCCGTCCATCCCACCATTGCCAGTTGAGCCACCGCCCACAATGCCTCTGCAGCCCTCCTCACCATCACCCTCAATCACCTCGCCTCCGGATTTGGATCACCCCTCCCCAGCTCCGGCAATGGCCAACTTTCCGCTGGACCCGATGGATTTTCTCCCGCATGGATTCGACATCATTGATGGAGGGGAGCTACACTTGCCTCGCACTTTCTTTGCGCCGGCGGTGGCTCCGGATCGACAGCATGAGGAGTATGCCGTCGCCATTGTCGAGCCGGCTCCTCTACTGAAGAAGTCACCATCTCTGTGAATCTGGTCGATGATTTTGTCGTCAATACTCGCAGAGAGCTGTGTTGGATGCCCACCGTGGATCCAAGGAGTTGGTTTGTTTCGACCACGCAGTGCTCGCCCGCCAAGCATTAGTTGATCATCCTCCTTTCAATTTGGGCAACGATAGATTTGTCGAGGTTTATTCCGCATGACGAGGGTATTAATTACGAGCTGCTCAAGGTTTTCAAGGGATGGGTTATGTTGCTAGGAGTTCCTTTGGATTATAGGCGCCTCAATATCTTGCGATGTTATCGAAGACATTTGGTCGCTTCCACCATTGGCATCGGGATGATCCAATGATGGTCCGATCTTTGGTCTATGTGTCTTTTCCTGCACCATCTATGGTCCCTAGATCGCTGACATACGAGAATTTGCTGACTTTGGGGGTTCGGATTTCTTGGACTGCTCCGGTTTATATTCTATCTGCAGACTTTGCTGATATCCTACCCGCCGATGAGGATCCAATGCCCTTCAATGGCAATCCCCACCTCTCCCCGCAACATGCAGTTCAACAATCATAATTGGGTTTTACCCGAGTTCCGGAACTGGGTTGGAACGATGTGCTCGCACGCAATGAACATCCACGTAATGACCCTCCACAAGTTCAGGAAGTGGGGCAGCAGGATAATGTTGAGGAAGTTCAGTCTCAAGAATCAATTGTGCTTCAGTTGTCCGAGGATTCAGTTAACAACGGCATCGGTGCTGCTGAAGTTGCGGTTCTCCAGCACCCAATGGGACCGCAACAGCCTCCTTTAATGATCGGACAAGTGCTAACTGTTTTTGGGCCTGTCCCGCCTCAGTAATGCAATGGAAGCGCTCGTTTGAGAAGGTATTGCCGCTTATTGGGATCTCTGATATCCCAAAGGTTGTCTTTCGGTCTCATCTCGGTGCCCTTTTGAACAATCAGTCATGGTCGACTCTTTTTACCACTCCAGCTCCGAAATTGCAGCTTCTGCCTGCACCTGTTTCTGTGACTCAGTTTAAGGAAATGACACCTGTTAAAAGGCATGTAGCTCGAGCTCTTTGTTTTGACGATATTGATGAGCCTGTTGCTGAAACATTTGAGTTTATGGCTGTTCCTAAAGTTACTCTGAAGCGTGGAAGAAAGCCCAAGGCCTCTAAAGTCATTGTGGAATCTAAGGTCAGGCACAGTGCTCGCCTAAGTGCGATGCGTGATGGCTACCGTCAGGTAGTTATTGGGACACCTCCTAGGAAGCTATACACGGGGAAGAAGCACAAAACTGCACCTTCCAAGCCCGACGATGATTCTGCAAAGGCCTCCTCCGACGCACCATAGTTGATCTTCAAATAATTGGTGCTCGTCTTCGCATTGCACCGGAGAAAATCACGACGGATAAGCTTGCAGCTGATCCTTCCCGCTCCAACAACAGTGCAAGTTCCGATGATTAGTTTAATCATCTAGGGTTTAGGTCCATGGCGTACCATAATCGCCATTTTTCTGTTCTTATCTGTTTGGAACATTGCAGTTTACATCTGTCTAGTGGGTTGTAGGCCATTGTGTGGCTTACTTTTACTATGTCCTCTTTTGGTATGTAATGAATCAAACCTCGTTTAGAGATTGGAAAGTACTCTGTTGGAATGTTAGGGGTCTGAATTCTGAAGCGCGTCAGCTTGCGGTTAGGCAAAAGATCAATGAAAGTGGATGCTCTGTTGTTTGCCTCCAATAAGCCAAATGCATGCATATTGATCATCGCTTCATTAGAAAATTCTGTCCACGGCGTTTTGATAACTTTGTTTATGTACCATCGGTTGGTGCATCCGCTGGTATGGTAGTCATATGGAATTCATCTCTCTTCATAGGCAGCTTAATTGAGGCTAAACCATATGGCTTTATTGTGAAGTTTCAATCTAAACATACATCTGAGTCTTGGTTTCTTGTCTCAATTTATGGTCCGTGTCAAGGACCGGTGCGTGATGATTTTGTGCAGTGGTTATATAATCTGGATATTCAGCTCGAGGACAATTGGCTGCTTTTAGGTGACTTCAACTTTATGCGCTCGATTGAGAATCAAATCAGCCGTGTGGTGATGTGAATGATATCTTTTGTTTAATGAAATAATTGGTCATTTGGGTCTTGTTGAACTGCCAATCAAGGGTCGCCAGACACATGGTCTAATATGCAAACCACACCCTGCTCGAACAAATTGATTGGTTTTTACATCCGTGGCTTGGACACATGATCACCCCAACACAATGGTTATTCCGCTTGCACGCTTGCCTCCGATCACGCCCCGTGTGTGGTTTCAATTGCCACTTGTATCCCCAAGGCAAAGGTTTTTCGCTTTGAAAACTATTGGGTTGATTTGCACGGCTTTATGGATTGTGTATCTGAGGTTTGGAATAGCCCTGTGGATAAATCTTCAACTGCCTTAATCATTTCTGCTAAATTCAAATCTCTTCGTTATGCTCTTAAGAAATGGCATCTTAACCTATCCACAGTCAAGGCGCTCATTGTTGATTGCAACAAAGTAATTGTTTTTTTGGATAATATTGAGGAATTTAGGCCCTTGAGTTGGCCGGAGTTCAACTTTCGGAAGATTGTCAAATTACATCTCGAAGATATCCTGCACTGGCAGTTTATTTATTGGAAGCAACGTTGCACGATCGGAAATATCAAAGTTGGTGAGGAGAATTCAAAATTCTTCCACGCAATGGCAACTGAAAGATATAGGATAAACACTATTTCTTCGATCAAATCTGTGGATGGGGACGTGGTTACTGATCATCAACAGTTAGCTGGGATGTTTTGGTCTGATTTCAATCGTAGAATGGGCCAAGCAAAAGGTATACAAATGGGTTTTGACCTTGACACATTAATTGCTCATATTGATGGGCTGGAGAACTTATCCTTGCCTTTCACGGATTCCGAGGTGGATACGGTGATTAAGAACATGCCTTCTGATCGGGCTCCGGGCCCCGATGGGTTTACGGGTCTGTTCCTCAAGAAATGTTGGAATATTTTGAAGCCAGATTTTATGAAGCTGGTCAGGGAGTTTTATGAGGGAAAGTGCAACCTGGAGTGTCTGAATACATCTCTCATCACACTCATTCCAAAAAAGTTGAGCCCGGAATATATTGGTGATTTTAGACCCATATCGTTGACAAACACTTGTCTCAAGTTTTTAACTAAACTTTTGGCAAATCGCTTGCAGAGTGTGATTCTAAAATGTATTCATCATAATCAATATGGGTTTCTTCGATGTAGATCCATTCAAGATTGCCTTGCATGGTGTTTTGAATATATACATCAGTGTAAGGCATCCAAAAGACCTATAATCCTTCTCAAATTGGATTTCACGAAGGCGTTTGATACCATCGAGCATGATCTCGATTCTCGTGATTTCGAAATGCAAGGGTTTTGATGATCGTTGGACAGGTTGGATCGATAGCATCTTGTCCTCTGGTTCCTCTTCGGTCCTCTTAAATGGTGTGCCTGGTAATCACTTTGTCTGCCGTTCGGGTGTGCGACAAGGAGATCCATTATCCCCTTTGTTATTTGTGATTGCGGTGGATTTATTGCAGTCCGTGGTTAATGAGATGTGTGCAAGGAACATTCTCACACTGCCCATACCAACCTCTTCACGGGATTATCCGATTGTTCAATACGCTGATGACACATTAATTGTCCTTCGTGCGGTGGACGACCAGCTCATCGCTTTCAAGGAGATGCTTGAGACCTTTGCTAAGTCAACAGGTTTGCGGGTTAATTTTAGTAAATCATCATTGATTCCAATGAATATGTCTGATGAGGAGGGTCAACGTGTGGCGGCTTTGCTTGGATGTGATGTTGGCTCCATGCCATTTACTTACCTAGGATTGCCAATGGGTACTACTCGGCCCACAATCTATGACTTGCTCCCCTTAGTGGACCGCATAGAGAGAAGATTGTCTGCCTCATCCTGTCTGTTGAATCAGGGTAGCCGGCTGCAGCTCTTGAAATCGGTTTTATGTTCCATGCCAATATACTTCTTGTGCACCCTTTCATTACCTCAAGGAATTTTGAAGCAGATAGAACGTATCATGCGGCAATGTTTGTGGCGAGGCAACTCTGACACACCAAGACAATCATTGGCAGCTTGGGAGTTAGTATGTCGGCCCAAGAACCAGGGAGGACTTGGGGTTCTAGACCTTGGCAAACAAAATGATGCCTTGTTGATCAAGCATCTCTTTAAATTTTATAACAAGTTGGATGTGCCCTGGGTTTCACTTATCCGGGACACATATTATGTTGCTGCTCCGCCCAAGTAACATAAAGTTGTGGTTCTTTTGGTGGCGTGATGTGATGAAGCTCTATGACAAATTTTTAAGTTGGCCGCCCCGCATGTGCGCTCCGGGACTCGGTGGTTTTCTCGCTGGATCGGTGGCAACTTAATAACGAGGTGGTTATCATGCAACAACGTTTCCGAGGCTTCATTCTTTTGTCATTGATGACACGCTTACCATTAAGAATGTGATGGAGCTGCCTGTCCCGACCGACAATTTTCACCGCCTTTATCAGTTGAAGCTTTTGAGGAATTCAATCAACTTCAGGCTATAATGCCTCGATAAACTTGCATGAGGGAGTTAGTGATGTCCTGAAATGGCCTTCAAAAACTGGGGATTATCAATCCAGATCTACTATTTGTCTTGTTTTTCTCAAGTCGTGGCTGACCCTCTTTTTGGTGGATCTCGAAATGTGCTTGCACTCTCAAGCTCAAGGTGTTTGGCTGGCTTCTTTTGATGGACCGTCTGAACACTAGGGAAATGATGCGAGACGACATTGGATTATCCAGATGATACTTGTGCCATTTGCTTCTCGGTTTGCATGAAGATAGAGCTCATCTCTTTTTTGCTTGCAACTTTAGCCAATGTGTCTGGAATTATTTGGGTATTTCATGGAATGTTCAACCTAACTGGACTACTTTTGAAATGGCTTGTGCGGCCAGGAGGGAATTTGGTCAACCATTTTTCACCGAGGTAGTCTTTACGGCTACACGGAATATTTGGACCCAAAGGAATGGAAGGATCTTCGAAATGAGTTGCCCACTTTCGAGCTTGGAGGAGGAATTTTATTCATGATATTTCTCTCTTAGCTCATAGAATCAAGTGTAAATATAGAGATAGACTAACTGATTAGATAGCTTCTTTACACTAATCACTCCCTGTAAGTAGTCTTTCTTCCTTTTGTTTCCCTTTGTAATTTTGTAATAAACCCATATTATTTTAATAAAGGACTGTGAGGCTGTTGCCTTGCAGTACATAGTCAAAAAAAATGGTGAGCACTGACGTGGCGGCGTCCTATTGGGCGAGGGGCAGCGGTGGACATGTCCGGCGGGCGCGGACATGTACGGCGGCGCGAGGGGAGGAAGACTTGGGTTTCATCTCTGAGAAATTCAGGGGGAGACACCTATATATAGTTAGAGGGAGCTAGGAGAGTCCAAATGAGGTGCGGTTTTCCGCCACGCGATCGTGATCGAACGGCCGAGAGCATGGAGGGGGTTTGGATGGGTTATTGGGCCACTTTGGAGGGGCGTTGGGCTGCACACAAAAGAGGCCTTTGCGGCTACCCGGTTAACCGTTGGAGCATCAAACGACCTCCAAATGGCACAAAACTTGGCAGGCGGTCTACCGGTGGTGTACCAAGGCCGCATGGCAAACCTCGGTCCATTCCGAGAACTTTTAACACCCGTACACGAAAAGAGGCAAAGGGGGGCGCCGGCGGACCTAGGAGTGTCGGATTGCAAAACGGACAACGGGGAAAATGCTCGGATGCATGAGACGAACACGTATGCAATGCAATGCACATGATGACATGAAAAAATGCAACATGCAAGCAAATGACATGGCAACGACGGTGAATAACTGACAGGCACCTGGCGCATCGGGTCCGAGGCGTTACAACTCTCCTCTACTAACAAGAGATCTCGTCCCGAGATCTTAGGAACGAGACAGGGGGGAAAGAGGATTTGGTGAAACAAGAATGCAAGAGGGAAAATGAACAAAGTCAAGAGCACTCAGGTAGAAAAGAGGAATGACGATTACGACGGGAATCAAAAGCTCAACGAACAAGATAGACTCTGAAAGCACTCCGGTAAGAACAAGCTAGAAAAAGGAATAAGGGTGACAGAAGTTAGGCAGCACTCCGGCTGAACAAGGAAAGAATAGAACATGAACTTGAGAAGATGGAATGATACTTGACGAGAGGAACAACATAATTCCTTCGGAAGACTTGACAGATTGGAATGAGAAGAAACGGGGAAGAAGATGACAACTTCTACCACAAATTAAATAGAAAGCATCCATAGAAGGAAGGATTGAGCGGAGTTGTTGAGAAAATCAACAACAAAAAGAATAAGCTTGTTATGGACTTATGGACAACATCTCAAAATTATGAGGTGATCGCCGACCACAAGCGGAAAAGATTAAATCGCTGAGAAGAACGAAGAAATGCAAAACTCCACTTCAAAACAATACAGAGAATTAATTGCACTTCAAGACGTAAGAGGAAAAGATACTTGAGCTTCGCCTACAAGAATCTTGATGAACACTTGAAGAATGAATTAAATCCTTACGAACCACCATAAGAACTCCGGTAACAAAAGGACGACGAGATAAAATTGAAGGATGAAAGGGATAAGATTAAAGCCTTGCGATGATTAAGATGGAGCTTCGTGACGGAACAAGCGAGAAGCTTGGAACTCCGGAAAAGAAAAGACGAACAACTTAGAACCGAGAAATTATTGAACATGAACAATCTCCGAAGGAAGGAATTAATCAACTTGATGAAAGAAGAACAAGAATTATGTTATGCTTATCCTCCATCAATTATATTGATGAGAAGCAATGAATTGCATACAACTTATTCCCATTGGAAAAGATTAAGGGGGGAATATAGCACGAAATTTGGGAAAAGCTTCAAGAACCACCGGTAGGATTGGAAAGAACGAATGAATATATGTGATAAGAACGGAAAAAGGAATCTTGAACGAACCACCATAAGAATTCAAAATTGAATGAGGAAAGAGTATGAATCACCGGTAAGAATTAGAAAAGCACGAAGATACTTGAGGGAATTTAGAGAGAAGAGAACGTAGAGATCGCGAACTGATTGAAGAATGCTTGAACGAAGCACCGGAAGAATATTGAAATGAACGAAGGGGCACGGATATAGAATTATTGAAGAACGAATTTGAAAACACAGAACAAAGAAATATTCCAAAAAGATGGCCTCTGGATAATCGAGAGAGAACACAACTCCTGAAATACTCCGGATGGATGAAAAGAATTGCACGACTAGAAACAATTTGATAGGATAACATCGAGCTAGCACCACGAATCTCCGAGGGAACGGACAAGATTTAGAGGAAACTCTTCTTCGGTCTTCAAAATTGAGAAAGGCGGCGAGAAACAACGCCAAAATTGTGGAGATACTCCAGGGGAATGAGAACGAAGAGGTTGAGCCAACAATGAAAATGGTTTGAAATCGATCTTGGGAAAAGCATCTGACTAATGAAATCCATACTTACGTCAAACTTCGAAAAGAATTTGAGAATAGCTCCGAGAAAACAGAAGAGTCAGGTAAGATCCTAGGAAAGACCTGTGGGTTAGGGCCCACTGAAAAGAAAACCACTAGAAAGGATTGTTGATAGAGAAATGATGCACCGGAACGATTGAAGGATTTGAATGAGGTGACAACCTCGAATTAATTGGATGCAAAAATGAATCTTCTGAGATGTCTTCAGCACTCCGGAAGGATTAAATGGCGAGAGGCGAACGATCAGAGGAAATATTTGAGCTGAGGGAAAGAATACGATCGACAACGAAAAACTTGAATTTGGATCCACCGGAAAGAAAATGCGACGAACACTGATAACTAGACAAGACTTCACCGGTTGAGACAATTGAGAAAAGACTGAAGATACTCCACACGAATGAAATAGATTGCTCGAATAAAGGCTCAGACTCCGGGAATAAAAATGGGTGGGAGGGCGGAAAAACAAAGGCAACTTGGAACGGGGAATCGACGAGCAAATTGAAGAGAAAGCCCCGGTTGAAATGATTTAGGGAGGAATGCAAAGGCTTCGCACGAGTAGGATGGATACTCAATTACGAACTCCGGTTCCGAAAAGAAGAAGGGAGGGCGGGTGGGAAAAACAAGGACAACTTCGGACAGGAAAACAACATCGATTGAAAGAACTGAGGATTGATCTCCCAAAAGACAAAGAGGGTCGAATTAACTTGACGAGAAATGTGCCGGACAAAAGAGGATGGACAACGAACGAAAACTAACCGCGTGATCCTAAAGAAAAATTTGAAAGGGAAGAGGAGTAGTTCAAAACACCTACGTCAAGATTTCTCACCAAAGCGACGAAGGGGCCTGAGGAGTAAAAAGAAGTCCTACTCTCCGATATAACTAGACTCCGAAAAAGTTTTCTTCTAAACTCGACATCGGCCAAAGTACACGATCAATCAAGGGGGCTCCTAAGGTCGGTCGAGGCTCTGATACCAACTTGTCACGCCCAGGATGCGACCCTATCCTAAAGAAACTTGAAGGTCCCACCAAGGATAGAAGCGCATCTTGAAGACGCTTTTGCAAGGTGGATATCATTACATCAACATTACATAATAGTGGGGATAAAACCAAGACATACAATGTCACAATAATACAACAATACATCATATACAAGATCAACATCCGACTACGGATGAAACATAAACAGAAACTCAAGCGACATCCACCCTGCTAGCCCAGGCTGCCGACCTGGAACCTATCCCCTGATCGAAGAAGCAGAAGAAGAAGAACTCCAAAACAAGTAAACATCGCTCTCGCGTCATGATCATCGCAAAACCTGTACCTGCAACTGTTAGTGTAGTAATCTATGAGCCACGAGGACTCAGGAATCCCATTAACATGGGTATCAAGACTAGAAAATATTAATGGGTAAGGAAGGGGTAAATTGGTGAGGTTGCAGCAGCGACTAAGCATGTATGGTGGCTAACTTACGAAAATAATAGCGAGAAGAGAAGCAAAGCAAGCGGTTGTCAACTAGCAATGATCAAGAAGTGATCCTGAACTCCTGCTTAAACATAACCCAGAAACCGTGTTCTCCTCTCGAACAACCCAGAAAAGAGACACTCACGGTTACGTACACGGTTGGTGTATTTTAGAAGAGTTTACTTCAAGTTTACTACAACCGGATATCAACAAATTCCCATCTGCCACATAACCGCGGGCATGGCTTTCGAAAGTTCAAACCCTGCAAGGGTGTCCCAACTTAGCCCATGATATGCTCTCACGATCAACGAAGGATATTCCTTCTCCCGGGAAGACCCGATCAGACTCGGAATCCCGGTTACAAGACATTTCGACAATGGTAAAACAAGACCAGCAAAGCCGCCCGAATGTGCCGACAAATCCTGATAGGAGCTGCACATATCTCGTTCTCGGGGCACACCAGACTGTCCAAACTTCCGATAGGCGAGGCCAGAGTTGCCACTGGTGGCCACCGGCGGTTGAGGGTTGGACCAACACTCACGACGAGCGCTGGCCGGGGGTTAAAATAAAGATGACCCTTGAGAGCGCGACTCCCAAGGGAAAAAGGCTTAGGTGAGGCAAATGTAAAACCAAGGTTGGGTCTTGCTGGAGGAGTTTTATTCAAAGCGAACTGTTAAGTGGGTCCCATAAATCACCCAGCCGCGTTAGGGACGCAAAATCCGGGAACATAATACCGATATGACAGAAACTAGGGCGGCAAGAGTGGAACAAAACACCAGGCATAAGGCCAATCCTTCCACCCTTTACCAAGTATATAGATGCATTAAGAATATAAGAGATATTGTGATATCCCAACATAAACATAATCCAACATGGAGCAATCTTCATCTTCACCCGCAACTAGCAACGCTATAAGAGGGGCTGAGCAAAAGCGGTAACATAGCCAAACAACGGTTTTCTAGGAAGGGTGACAAAGGTTAGAGGTTCATGGCAATTTGGTAGGCTTGATAAGCAAGTGGTAGGCAACGTGGCATAGCGATAGAGCGAAGCAACTAGCATAGCAATGATAGTAATGAGATCCAAGGTGACGTTCATCTTGCCTGAAATCCCACAAGGAAGAAGAACGAGTCCATGAAGAAGATGAAGCCACGAAGACGAACCAAGCGTAGACGAACGAATCCTCACGATCGCAACGAATCGGGAGCTATCGAGAGAAGCACACAACACGGTAAACACACCACATATGAACAAGGCATGATGCTCAACCAAGTATGATGCATGACAAGGCTACATGAAGCTACTCATGGCAATAGATGATGCATACAAGAGCAACACACCAAAGCAAGTTTAAATGAGGCCGGAAACAACAAAGGACAATTCCGGTAAGTCCTCATATGAAAATTTCAAAATTGGTCCAGATCTGAATAAACCTTATGTTCAAGTTGTTAAACAGGATGTTAAGATGCACCACGATGATCTACACGAAATTCTACTCAAGTTACATATAAAGTTCATTAGATTCGGGGCTACGGCCTAGAAGATATGAGCAAAACAAGTTAAGCATGGCATTGATGCAAAATGCATTCAAACATCAAGCACACATCTCAAAACATGGATGCAACAAGGTAACATGAACCTACATGCAAATCTAAGCAAGTTTCATATAGAGCACAATCAAAACGGAGCAACGGTTCAACACATACACACCATACAAGTTTAAAGGACAAGTTGTCCAAAACAGCAATTAGGCAACTTGCAAGCATCAAAACAACATGCTACAATATCTCAACATGAAAACAAAAGGCATGGAAATGATATACAGGTAAATTATAATAAAAAATGAACACTGAGCTATCTCCAGAAATCACTAGAACATGCTCAAAAGGACATGGAAAGATTGCAAATAATATTAGTTCACAGACTTAGCAGAAATCACACAACATGGCAGAAATAACATCAGGTTGCAATGTTTAGAGCTATCAAACAACATGCTACAGTAACTTATTTTGGCAATCAAAAGCATGGAATGAATCTACTAATAGCATATAACCAAAGTCCCTCACTCACCATGAGCCAAAAAGGCACAGAAGATTTGATGACACCCATGTAAACATAGCAAGTTTCATTACAGATTCAGACTTGGTAGAAAACAGAGCATGGCATAAATAGAATTATGAAGGCATCTTTGCGAGCTCTAATCACTCATCACAAAGCATTGCATGACAAGCTAAGCAAACCAACAGCAAGAATACATGTTCATGAACATAAACATTGTAAGATCAAGTTCATAGGATGCTTGGATTACTTACAACAACCTTGGCAAAATTGAATAACATGTAAACAATCTGCCATGAACATTTATAGCAAAAGTAGAGTAAGATTAAGACATGCTAGGGCACTCTATAAATTCAAACAAAGGCATGGGTGGGTAGAGCATAACCATATGCACAAAACATCATTACTGGACATACTCAAAAGAGGCATGGATCTCACTGTAGCAGCATGAATACATGGCATGAAAATAACAGCAGGGCCAAGACTGAAATTCTAAGTCACTGAAATCAGCAACATCACGGGGTTACTTTGCAAGCTTTAAACAATCAATACATGGCATATCATGAAGAATGGACTGCACAACAGTAAAGATGGCATTTTGTAGCTCATAACACATGTAGACTTCATGATCAAAAGAAAATCACACGAAAAGATGCAAAAGTGACAAATGAGCATGTTCTATTAATAGACAGCAGACAACATTATATAGCACTCTTGCAACGATGATTAGAGCATCAAGATGTACTCAAACAAACATGGCACAATGGAACAAAGTGAAGAGCACGTCCTTGTAAACATTCCGATATGTCATAGATGCATAACAGATCTACGAGCATGGAGATATGGCATGATGAACAGAGCAATATAATGCAAAAATTACAGGACTTAGTGAAAAATCAACCTCCGGAAAAAAATGGACGAGGACGAGCAAGACGGAGAGATCCAGGCGGGACACGGCCGTTTGATTCCCGGGGTTGGTGGATCTCATCCACATTCCCCGTATCCGGCTAGGTCGCGTCCTCCGGCGAGGCGGCGGACCCGGCGATGGAAGGCGCGGTGCCGCAAGGGAGGGCGAGGTGGAGCCGGCGGCGGCGAGGTGCCAGCGGTGGGCGAGGCGCCAGCGGCGGGCCGGCGAAGCCGACGCGCGCTGGAAGGCGGCACGGCGGGACATCGTCCGCGGCGGCGACGAAGGTGGCCGGTAGGCGAGGCGGCGAGGCGCTTGGTGGCGGCGGGCGCGGCCTTCGGCAGCGGTTGTTGGGCGGGCGGCGGCGGCGGGAGACGGGCGAGGGGCCGCCTCGCCCGAGCAGGCCGGGCGGCGCAGGAACGGTGAGCGCTGACGTGGCGGCGTCCTATTGGGCGAGGGGCGGCGGTGGACATGTCCGGCGAGCGCGGACATGTCCGGCGGCGTGATGGAAGGAAGACTAGGGTTTCATCTGCGAGAATTTCGGGGGGGGACACCTATATATAGGTAGAGAGAGCTAGGAGAGTCCAAATTAGGTGCGGTTTTCGGCCACGCGATCGTGATCGAACGGCCGATAGCATGGAGGGGGTTTGGATGGTTTATTGGGCCACTTTGGAGGGGTGTTGGGCTGCACACAAAAGAGGCCTTTGCGGCTACCCGGTTAACTGTTGGAGCATCAAACGACCTCCAAATGGCACGAAACTTGGCAGGCGGTCTACCGGTGGTGTACCAAGGCTGCATGGCAAACCTCGGTCCATTCCGAGAACGTTTAACACCGGCACAAGAAAAGAGGCAAAGGGGGGGCGGAGGACATAGGAGTGTCGGATTGCAAAATGGACAACGGGGAAAATGCTCGGATGCATGAGACGAACACGTATGCAATGCAATCCACATGATGACATGACAAAATGCAACACGCAAGCAAATGACATGGCAACGACGACAAATAACTGACAGACACCTGGCGCATCGGATCCGAGGCGTTACACCAGGCAATAATCATTACATAGGCACCACGTCCAAGATTAGTAGACCAACTCCTGCCTGCATCTACTACTATTACTCCACACATCGACCGCTATCCCACATGCATCTAGTGTATTAAGTTCATGGAGAAATGGAGTAATGCAATAAGAACGATGACATGATGTAGACAAGATCAATCTATCTAGAGATAGACCCCATCGTTTTATCCTTAGTAGCAACGATACATACGTGTCGGGGATCAAGCACCGTAAAATCGAACCCACTACAAAGCACCTCTTCCCATTGCAAGATAAATAGATCAAGTTGGCCAAACAAAACCCAAATATCGGAGAAGAAATACGAGGCTATAAGAAATCATGCATATAAGAGATCGAAGAAACTCAAATAACTTACATGGATATAAAAATATAGATCTGATCATAAACTCAAAGTTCATCCGATCCCAACAAACACACCACAAAAAGAGTTACATCATATGGATCTCCAAGAGACCATTGTATTGGGAATTCAGTGAGAGAGAGGAAGCCAGCTAGCTACTAACTACGGCCCCGAAGGTCTACAAAGAACTACTCACGCATCATCGAGAGGGACCAATGGAAGTGGTGAACCCCTCGGTAATGGTATCTAGATTGGATCTGGTGGTTCTGGACTCTGCGGCGGCTGGAATTGATTTTCGTTGACTCCCTTAGGGTTTCTGGAATATTGGGGTATTTATAGAGCAAAGAGGCAGTCCGGGGGCACCCGAGGTGGGCACAACCACCAACGCGCGCCTGGGCCTTCTGGTTTGCCCTGGTGGGTTGTGCTCCCCTCGGATCACCCCCCCAGGCGCAGCCTTGGCCCATTAGATGTCTTTTGGTCCATCAAAATTCTTCGTGAATCTTTGTTGCATTTGGACTCCGTTTGGTATTGATTTCCTGCAATGTAAAAAACATGCAGAAAACAACAACTGGCACTTGGAACTATGTCAATAGGTTAGTACAAAAAATGGTATAAAATGATTATAAAACCTCCAAGATTGATAATATAACAACATGCAACAATAAAAAATTATAAATACGTTGGAGACGTATCAGGATGATAGTTAACTTGATTCTGTGCAAAAACAAAAAAAATTGTGCCCAATGACAGAATTGTTTAAAATTAATGGAGCGCGAAAAATTCTGAATCTTTTATAGTTGATTTATATACAAATCGCCAACATTTTCCTAATTTTTCAGAATTTTTGGAGTTACATAAGCATATGCAGTTTTCGGATCATTACATATTGTCCTGAGTTTGATAGATTATGTTTTCAATGCATTGTTAGCTTGTTTTCTAGTTTATATGGGTCATATTGCTCAATATAAATTGTAAAAATGATATGGTACAACATGCATTGTGTGAGAAAAATTATGAATCTTGTCTTTGACAGTAACTAAGTGGTGATTTGCTTTACTAAACTAACGGAGCTTCCGAGTTTTCTGTTGAGTTTTGTGTGGTGAAGTTTTCTAGTTTTGAGTAAAGATTTGATGGACTATGGAATAAGCCTTATATTGGGGATGCCCAAGGCACCCCAAGGTAATGTTCAAGGACAACCAAGCATCTAAGCTTGGGGATGCCCCGGATGGCATCCCCTCTTTAGTCTTCAACCCATCGGTAAATTTACTTGAGGCTATATTTTTATTCACCACATGATATGTGTGTTTTTCTTGGAGCGTAATTTTATTTCATTAGTATTGTCTTTCTGTTATTTATAGTAATGTTTTGCATCTTTTTTTTCAATAAAAGGTCAAGTATAGCCTTTACCATGCTTATTTTGTAAGTCTATATGTTGTTGTTTTCAAAACAGAAAGTTTTCTATCATTGTTTGAATATTTGTGAATAGTCAGAACATGATAAAATCTTGAAATTTTTACACAATGAGTAGCACAAATTTTTTTATAGTGTGGTAATTTTTAAGAATTTTTGGAGTTAGGGAAGTATGATTCCTCTTGCATTCTTTACAGACTGTTCTGTTTAGACAGATTACTGTTATGTTTGCATATGTTTGCTTGTTTAATGATTCTATTTGAGGATAGGAGTATCAAATATGTAGATGCATTTAGTATTAAATTTTAGATTATAATTTTAGTGATTTTCTACAGTAGAGACTTATAATCTTATTGCATTGATTTATACTATCTTATCTCATGAGTTCTTGTTGAGTTTTGTGTGCATAAAGTTTTTGAGATTTAGGGAAACCATGATATAAAAGAAATGATGGAGACACAAAATCTCAAGGTTGGGGATTCCCAAGGCATCCCTAGTTAATATTTCAAGAAGTCTCAAGCATCAAAGCTTGCGGATACCCCGGTTGGCACCCCACCTTTCTTCTTCAACAATGATTAGCTAGTTTTGGTTGAGCCTAAGTATTTGCGTTTTCACATGATATGTGCTATCCTTGGAATGTCATTATTTTGTGCTGCTTGATGTTTGAATAAAATACTAAGATCCGAAATTCTGGAATGAGATAGAGTCCTCACATAGCTACTTAAATATTTGACTACTCATTGATCTTCACTTATATCTTTTTGGAGTAGTTTTTCAGTTGCTCTAGTGCTTCAATTATATCTTTTAGAGCATGACAATGGTTTTATTTTGAAGAAATTGATGAACTCTCATGCTTTACTTATACTATTTTGAGAGTATTATAAATAGTTTGGCAATTTGTTTAGGTTATGAATTTAGTACTATTATGATAGGCATCCAAGAGGGATATAATAAAACTTTCATATAAAGATCATTGAATATATGATAAGTTTGATTCCTTGCATTCATTTTGAGATATAAAGATGGTGATATTAGAGTCATGCTAGTGATTAATTGTGGATTGGTTGAAATACTTGTGTTAAAAAATGTGATTCCCGTAGCATGCACGTATGGTGAACCGTTATGTGATGAAGTCAGAACATGCTTTATTTATTGATTGTCTTCCTTATGAGTGGCGGTCAGGGACGAGCGATGGTCTTTTCCTACCAATCTATCCTCCTACGAGCATGCGTGTAGTACTTTGTTTCGATGGCTAATAAATTTTTGCAATAAGTATGTGAGTTCTTTATGACTAATGTTGAGCCCATGGATTATGCACACTCTCACCCTTCCACCATTGCTAGCCTCTCTAGTACCGCGCAACTTTCGCCGGTGCATTACACCCACCATTTACCTTTCTCAAAATAGCCACCATACCTACGTATTATGGCATTTCCATATCTATTCCGAGATATATTGCCATGCAACTTCTACCGTTCTGTTTTATTATGACACATATCATATTGCTTTGCATGATCATGTAGTTGGCATAGTATTTGTTGCAAGGCCACCGTTCAAAAATTTTACTAGCAAAAATGCCCGTGCGTTGCAACAGGAGGAAAAAAATGTTGCGTATACCAAAACATCCACCGGTGTGGCACGATAGCACCCAGGCGGTGGCGACTGGTGGCAACGGAAAGGATGCGCACGCCGAGGCATGAAAGAAATGCATATCAGTCAGGATTGCAATGTTGCACTTGCCACATCGGGGACCCTGGATTGAAGATGCTAGATCAATATTTTAGAGATAAAAAATGATTCCTAACAAATACACCGTGAAATAAAAACAATATGTATGCACCACTATAAATATTGCCAACTGATCCATCCAATGTTGCATGCAGAATCCCGTTTAATTAGATCCACTGAAATTTGGGTATATTTATTTTTTTATTTTCATCTGCAGCCCATTACATCAACACTCAAAGGTGGTGAGGTATGAAACTTTTTTTTAAATCTGGACAAAGCTCATGCATGCAGGCTGCTAGCCGATCGATCAAACTAATGCCCACCCAAAGGCGCGCACTCCACTCCACATCTGCTCACAACACCCCCACATGATTTCAACTCCTCGAGGCGTCAGCTCGAGACAATCTTCTTCTTTAGGAATTTCCCACTGTCACCGTGTTGTTTCATGTCGGCACGCAATTCATTGCAAAACCTATCTGCCAGCTAGACCTCATTCGACCAGCCGCATCACACATCAGCCCACCCACCGATGTATTTGCCCCGAGAGCTCTTTCTCGCCTGGACCGCGGCTCTACCGGATCATAGCCACGTACGGCCTTGGCAACACCGCCGCACCTCCTCGATACAATCAGCATGTCATCTTCGGTCGTCACCCACATGCATGTCCATCCTTCCATTGATTTAAATATCCAAGAAAGCCCACCTCTTGTCCGCTCTCACAAGTTCTTTTCTTGGGCGACTTGCTATAGGAGGCTAGCTAATGTATATAACATTGTACAAATCGGTTTAAAGAAACGATGTGGTACTATTTAAAATAATAGTCAATTTCTATTTGGTTGATGCCTTTCAATGTGTCACAAGTTGAATTTATTTTTGCGGGGAAAGTCACAAGTAACATACCTGAGCGAATTAGTTTTAATATAGAAGCATGAGCTAGCTCAGCTGGACCAACTTCGGGGATTGTATAGTGGGGCCATGGCATTAAACATTTTTATTAATGTATTGCAGGTTTATTTCTAGAAAAATAAGGGGTCTTTCAAAAAATCATGACAGACTAAGAATACCTATTTCCTTTATTAGTAGGTATAGATACATGTCACTCTTGAGTCACTTCACATCCCGGTACACCGCCGGAGGCATTCATATAGAGTCATACTTTGTTCTAGTATCGAGTTGTAATTCTTGAGTTGTAAGTAAATAAAGGTGTGATGATCATCATCATTAGAGCATTGTCCATGTGAGAAAAGGATGATGGAGACTATGATTCCCCCACAAGTCGGGATGAGACTCCGGATGAAAAAAAATAAAGGAAAAAAGAGAGGCAAAAGAGCCCAAAATAAAAAAATGAGAGAAAAGAGAGAACGGGCAATGCTACTATCCTTTTACCGCACTTGTGCTTCAAAGTAGCACCATGATCTTGATGATAGAGAGTCTCCTATTTTGTCACTTTCATATACTAGTGGGAAATTTTCATTATAGAATTTGGCTTGTATATTCCAATGATGGGCTTCCTCAAATTGCCCTAGGTCTTCGTGAGCAAGCGAGTTGGATGTGCACCCACTTAGTTTATTTTTTAGATTTCATACACTTATAGCTCAAGTGCATCCGTTGCATGGCAATCCCTACTCACTCACATTGATATCTATCAATGGGCATCTCCATAGCCCGTTGATACGCCTAGTTTTGATGTGAGACTATCTCCTTCTTTTTGTCTTCTCCTCAACCACCTTATTATATTCCACCTATAGTGTTATATCCATGGCTCACGCTCATGTATTGCATGAAAGTTGAAAAGGTTTCAGAACATCAAAAGTATGAAACAATTGCTTGGCTTGTCATCTGCATGATTTAATACTTTGTGTGTCTCAGACTAGATTCAGTGGTGAAGTTTTTATTTGGTGGTGAGAGTTTTTCTTCTTTGGCGTGCTTCGTTTCTGAAATCGATAAGAACCCTAAGATTTGTGCATGTCTCTTGCAGTTCTGGTTCAACATATTTTAGGTTCGTAGATCTCGATGGGTACGTCACCAAGTCCGAAGAATGTGGATGCAGGTAATTCTTTGTGCTGAAACTTTTCTTTTCTTTTGCTTTTGCTGTTTTATCATATCTGGTGCATAATAGGTTTTCAGTAGGATAGGTGTTGTCATATGGACATTAAAGTTGTATGGATTTTGATAGTTGTTAATTTTTGCCCTGGAATGTGTGGCATGTCTAGTTTTTAGGTCGTTCTAACCTCCATATAGGTTGAAGTACTGATGATCATGTGTAGTTTGAACTGGTGTAGCGGCATCTGAATAGTTTGTAGCAGTCTGAGAAAACTACTAGGATGTTGAAACAATTTACATTTTGAAGTCCAGTGTGCGAGTTGTGGGGTTATATTATTTATTGGTTGCTGTCATGTTCATGAACTACCATTTTGTCATGTTTGTGCACTAGTAGGGTTCATATAACTAAATTGACTGCTTGTTCATGTTTTTCATACTTTTCCTTTTTTGTTGATTACTATGTTGTTGCAGATGTTGGAGTGTCAGTACCCTCCCGCTTTTGATAAATCAGACCGTTTCAAGATCTTGTGAATGTTATTTTTGAGATATCAAATCCTCTAGAAGAACTTGTGAGTGTTGCTGGTGTTTCTCTTTTATTTTCTCTTTTTAACAGCCTTGCATACATAAATGTGTTTAGTTACCTCAGTTGTTCCTTTTGTTTGCGTCTGTTGCTATGCATCTTATTTTATTTTTCTCTGCAATGTTGATTGTTTTTAATTTATATTTTTGTGCTTATGTTTTTGGTTTATGCAGTGAATGATGTTGTTGCTGAGCACATTGCTGATGTCGTGAAAGATATTAATGATGGGATTTATTCTCTCGATTCTAGTGATGGTGATGGGAGCTCGCAGTTGTCTGTTACTCAGTCTTAGAGTGTGGATGGCACTTAGCCTGTTACTCAGGCTGAGGATGCAGTCACAGCTGGAGGATGAAAGGATAAGAAAGAAGAAGAGTGATTTTCTAAAGAGAAAGGAGTTGGAATGGCGTCAAAAGGCTACTTGCATGCATCCAAGCACTGAGGTTGTTGCTCAAGCTGGAGATGATTAAGGTGGTGTGTCGAGGCAGTTGCAACTAGTCATGCTGGGCCTCATGGAACTAACTTGCCTATCAAGACAAATTTGTTGCAAACTTGGTTGACTCAAGTGTTTCCTTGTGATGTAGTCAACGCAAATAAAACTGTTTGAACAGGAAGATGGCAGATCCAAATCCTGATGGCACACAGAGGCGTAGCCCACGTATGAAAGCTGCTTCCCAAACCGGTGAAAGCAAAGCTGATGTAGATAGTGTTGCTGTCAAGATTGGTCCAAGCACACTCGGTGGCTTCCCTGTTCGCCAGAGTGCACGAGTTTTGGCAAATAAGAAGCATTCTTCATCTCCTCTTCTGAAGCGGTCCTTGTTAAAGGAAAATAAGAAGCGCAAAATTCATCCTGCAAAGGTGAACAAAGGTGTGAAGAAGTGTGCTCGTGTCAAGGTTGAAGATCCTGCATTTGAGGGAGATCATACTGAAGTTAATTCTGAAGATGAATATGAAGTGGTATATGTTTTTTTAGTATTTCCAACTTTCTAGGTAGTTCCATTTTTAAAATTTGTAATTTTTTAATTATATTCCTTTGTTTTAGTCATGCTGAAGTAAGTTAGTGAGTTACTGTGTTTATTAGTATTAGTCATGCACATTGGGCTTAATTATATTTGTAAAACAATATGTTTGTTTTGGGATAAGTGTTTGTACTGTATGTGGCTTACTATTTGTACTTCCAAGAATTTAGTTGTGGCCGGGTTGGTATGGTGGCTAGGTGAGGCTTGGTCATTGTTTGCATCACTTTTTTGTGGTATTGGTTTTGGTCTTTTTTGTGGTATTGAAGTTGTTTTAATAGTTGAACTTGTGCAATCATTTTTTTCCGTTCTTGCCTTCATATGTTTCTTTTGTTGTTTATATTCATTGAACTAAACTGTGCCTTATTGATTTCATTTACAGCCTGTTAGCATTAGGAGTCCAGTCAAGCTGGCGAGAGGTAATGAGGGAAAAGTTGTTGTGGATGAAGTCTGTCGCGGGAAACCATGGCCACCTATGGCACCAGGAGGCCCCTTGCTGGTTCGGCAGGGGGCAATGCGTTGCACAAAGAGCAGACGAGCGTGGGGGCAGCGTTGAAGGGATTACACAAGCAATTTACCCAGGTTCGGGCCACTGCGAGGCGTAAAACCCTACTCCTGCTTTGGTGGATTGATGGTGGAAAAGGTGGTGGTGAGCGTAGTAAACTTGCCCAGCAGAGGTTGCCTTGGGGCAGCAGCGATTACGCGCGTATGAGGGTGTGAGTTATCCAACCTTCTAACCCTTTCTACGATTGCCATAGGCCTCCTTTTATGGATCAAGGGGTCACCATAACGGCAAAGTAGTCATTATGCACTGATAAGATAGCAAACATTGCTATCATAACTAACTCTGCGGGCTGATAGGGTGCATTAAATTCGCCGCTTAGTGTCACATCACTGGTTGCTCGGCAAGGCCTGCCGGGCTATCTTGCTAGCTCTATGCATGTTCTCTTGACACGTCACAGGACGGGTGTCATCTGCGGGTTTCTTCTGTAAGGAGAGACAGCCATGTGGCGAATGACTGCCACTCAGTAACTTTGCGACTTGACACTGCACTTATCGACGATGTGGGTCGTGATGGAGTGGTTGGTGAGGTGGTCTTTCCTCCGTGAGCCCCGGTAGGCCCTGCCGGGGCGCTTCGGTCGCCTGCTTCTGGGGGTGGCCTTGCCCCTTGCCGGGCTTCGCCTGCCTGGCAAGGGAGGCATTTCTCTTGGTGATATCTGGCTTCTCTGGCTTGATCTCAATCCTCCTGATCTACATGTTGGTCCTTCGAATCCTTTGGTCCATTGAACTCTGGCTTTACTAATGCTTTGATCTTGCTCTTGTGCCTGTGCACAGTCTGGGCAACAGACCCAGGGTTTGTTGCACCCACAGAAGCCCCCGGGCCTGCCCCAAACGCGTTGCCGAGCGTCTTTGGGGTAGGGCCAAATAAGTGCACATGCAGGGTTGCTTAAGAGGCTGGTCTCTTGAAGTCTCCTCTGCTTCTTCATTAGCCTTGATTCCAGGCCAGTTTCCGGTTATTCCACACGTTGTGTAAAGCCAATAGTGGTGGGGCCGCTCCAGTAATGGCCCGTGAATGACTTTAACGCACGGGATAGAAACTGCCAATTCATTCTTCCCACCACGCCCTTATCCTTGGCCACGTATGCTGCGTGCATTGCGCGGGGTAGGCAACGGAGGCGCGTGGCGCGGGAGAGCATCAAGGTGAGGGCCCGGTCGTCTTGAAATTGTGGAGGAGACGACGGCCACCCATTGATGGGGCAGCCCCCCTCCTCACCCTGCCTATAAAAGGAGGGGCGGAGGAGGTGGAGTCATCCAACCCCGCATCCATCCTTCTTTGTCTCCTTCTTCTACTGGTCATGTTCAAGAGAAGAGCCTGGCGCCAGCCCCTGGGCTCTTGGTTGGGGCCAATGTCGCCACACGCTGGCGTTGACGCTCGGGGAGTGAGCCTGGTCTTTGTTGTGGCGAATTTCTTGGTTTCTTTGAAGCTTGGCTGGGAGGCTGGGCTCGAGATCATTGGTAATCCCAACACTACCCTCCTGGAGGTCTTGGGGCTGATGTCGATGAGAGGCGCACCTTCCTGCCCGCCAAGGAGGGGAGCGGTGCGCCTCGAGCCCCTTGGCTGTTTTGGCCACTCGCCGTCTTCCCGGGGAGGGCGCCGGACTGGTGTCTTGGCGCTTCTCAAGAGCAATGGTGGTGAGGAGAAAGCAAGGGAAGACGGAGAAGGTGGGTGGCAGGGTGTCAGGTTAGAGTACGATGGCGTGGATACCTTCGCCTCTGATCGGCGACCCGCCGCCTCGTCTTCCTACTCTTCCCCTCCCCCCAGCATCATCGTCACCAGCATCCTAGGGTGTGTGACGCCCCCGATTCAATCATACACTAATCATACATGCAAATGTGTACGATCAGGATCAAGGACTCACGGGAAGATATCACAACACAACTCTAGACACAAATTAAAATAATACAAGCTTTATATTACAAGCCAGAGGCCTCAAGGGCTCGAATACATAAGCTCGAATACACAAGAGTTAGCGGAAGCAACAATAACTGAGTACAGACATAAGTTAGACAAGTTTGCCATAAGAAGGCCAGCACAAAAGCATCTACGATCGAAAAGGCAAGGCCCCCTGCCTGGGAGCCTCCTAACTACTCCTGGTCGTCGGCGGTCTCCACATAGTAGTAGGCATCGACGGTGGCATCTGGCTCCTGGCTCCGACATCTGGTTGCATCAACCGGAAAGATGAAGAAAGGGGGAAAAGGGGGAGCAAAGCAACCGTGAGTACTCGTCCAAAGTACTCGCAAGCAAGGATCTACACTACATATGCATCAGTGTCAAAGAAAAGGGGTAGTATCTGTGGACTAAACTGCAGAATGCCAGAAGAGAAGAGGGAAAGCCTAGCCTATCAAAGACTAGCATCTATTGCAGCATCAGAAGAGATAAGAGTAGCATAAAGTAAAGTAGTAGCAGTGTTATCAACCTCGGCCGGAGATCCTTCCTGAAATCCTTGCGAGAAAGCAATCCCAGAACCATACTATCCAGTTATCACTCCAAGTGTCCGTTACCATAGGACAGGCTATCGATAGATGTTTTCTTCCTTGCAGGGGTGCACCAACTTACCCACCACGCTCGATTAACTCCGGATTCCCGGGTCATGCCCGTCCTCAGCCAAACAATACGCCGCAACCCGACCTAGGCTTAATAGAGAGGTTAGCACGCCGGACTAAACCTATGGCCCCAGGGGTCATGGTTCATCACCCCGGGAACTCCTGCACGTTGCGTACATGGTCGGTGAGAAGACCTAACTACCTCCTTCAAAAAGGCAGGTTCCTACCAGTCCAACACGGCGCGCGCCCCTCAGTCGCTGATGTCTATTAAGCTTCGGCTGATGCATATGACGTAGAACACCCATACTATGCCCACGTGTTGGTTAGTGCTATCAGGCCAGAGGCCCCTCACATCAAATATCCAAATCGTAGTGGATTAGGAACGCGCGGTAACAAGCAGAGACTCACAAAAGATGTGACCCCGTCTCCCCATCTCGAGGACTTGCGGCAAGGGCTAAGAATGTCCGGCCACGCCTCGTAATTATCTCGCGGGCACCTTCCAGGTCAACTCGACTCCTCATCACTCGCAAATATGCTCGCGCGGGTACCCCTCAGGGCCGACCCGTCTTTCCAAGTAACAGTGGTATAATCCAAGTATCCATGTGTCCAAACATCAAGGGGGAAACCCGAGGAATCACCCCCGGTGAATTCCACTCGATGTAATCATCAAGGTGAACGTAAGAGGATCCACCCTCGAGGTTCACACTTGAGGGGTTGCACGACAGAGCCGTATCGGAAGTGGTTAAGGAGGAAATCATCCTCAATGACCACGACCGGATAGCTACACTACAGAGATCTCATCATGAGTGATGTATGAGGTTCCACCCTCGGCACTCAATGGTAACTCTGCAAAGTCGAGCAACAAAAGGGGCATGATGTGATGTGAGGTGTCGGGCTCTGGTCGTCGATCATGTTGATCGAGTCATCGATGACGAAGCAGGGGCAACAAGGACCAAGTGGGGGTCACTGATGGATCACTAACCAACCTATACTAAGCAGTTTAGGATAAGCAGGTAGGTAACAATGAGCAGGTTACAAAACTAGGCTATGCATCAGAATAGGAGCAATCAATTATAGTAGCAAAATCTAATGTAAGCATGAGAGAATGGAATGGGCGATATCGGAATGATCAAGGGGGGCATGCCTGGTTGCTCTGGCAAGGAGGGGTCGTCGTTGACGTAGTCGTACTCAGAGGCATCAGCGTCGGTCTTGAGGTCTAGCGGAGAAGAAGAGGGGGAAGAAACAGTAAATACGGAGCACACAAGGCATCACAAACATAACATGGCAACAAGCGGTGCTAAGGGGTGACCTAACGCAGCAGTAGGTGATACCGGCAAAAAGGGGGGGAACATCCGGGAATGTATTCTTGGTGTTTCATGTTTTCGGACAAATGAACCGGAGGGGGGAAGTTGCATGTTTGCTATGCTAGGGATGTGTGGTGGACGAACGGGCTGCGTATCCGGATTCGTCTCGTCGTTCTGAGCAACTTTCATGTATAAAATATTTTCATCCGAGTTACAGTTTATTTTCTATGATTTTTTCAAAGTTCTATTAATATTTTCTGGAATTATGTAAATTAACAGAAAGGTTTATTGCGTCAGCATGATGTCACAGTGACATCAGCAGTCAGCAGGGCGGCTGACTAGGTCAAACCTTACCAGTGGGTCCCACATGTCATTGGGACGTTCTTAACATTTTTCTTTTAGATGGATAATTTGAGGTGGGGGGCACTTGTCATAGACTAAACTAGCCCCTAATCTAAACCAAACTAATCCTAGCTAACGGGGGATTAGGCCTAGGTGGAAGTGGCTAAGGCAGACAGAGGCCATGGTCGTCCTTGGGCACGCATGAACGCACGCGGGCGTCGGCGGCCAGCGCACAACACGCAGAGGGGGGAGCACGGCATGGGTCCAGCTGCAGCGGCCCTAGCGGGCGGGTGACAGGGCGGGCCGGCGTGCGGCCAAGGGCCTGGCTGGAGTGTGGCGGGGAGGCATGCACGCGGACGAGGCGGGCTATCGGTCAGCGACAGCAGCGGCAAAAGCATGTTATCATGGGCAGCATCAGCAAGTAGTGCTAGTATGCAGCAGCAACAACAAGTATCAAGTAGCAACGGCAGCCAACGGAAAGCGGACAGCAGCGGAGAGCACAGAGTAGCAGCAGCGAGCAGCCGAGGTAGCGCACGGCACGGGTGCAGTAGCAAGGCAGCAGCGGGCGGCTGCGGGGGTGCGAGCGTGCGCTGTGTATGGCGTGGCCGCAGCCGAAGGCCGGGGCGCGAGGAGTGCGAGCTCGACAAGAGCTCGGGCGCGGTGCGGCTATCTACGGCTATGGCGGGAAGAGGCTAGGGGCACGGGGATCGAAGCAAACGGGACGAGGGGGAGCAAGTGCTCACTGTGGTTCGGTAGGGAGGGCAGCAGGCTCAGGGAGGATCGATGGCACCGGAGCTCGCTGGAGAAGAAGCCGCGGCCGAGGACGAAGAAGGGCCCGATTCCTTCGCTGTAGATTGCCTTGGCTTCAACCAATGGTCGAGGAAGAAGAAGCGGCGGCCAGCGCACCTCCCAGACAAAGCTCCTTGGTGTAGGGGTGCCGGTGGCCGCGGGATCGAGCGGCACACAGGCGGCCATGTTCAGAGAGAGAGGGGAGCTAGGGAGTGGAGCGATTGAGGGGGGGGGGGAATAGCTAGGGTTCGGGGGAGGGGGTTACCGGTGCTATGTAGGGCGAGGTGAGACGTCGATGCACGCCACAGCGCCATGGCGTCTGTGGATGTGCTCCATGATGCCTCCCTGCTACAGGTTGAAGGCAACCAGTGTGGGCTGGGCCTTCCAGCCCCACTTGGGCCTTTTCTCCTTTTCTTCCTTTTCTCTCTCTTACTTTTACAATTTCTTTTTTTATATTTTTGAATTTTATTTCTACTACGTATGTATTTAGTTGGCCCACCAAACGAATTTTGTTATGTATGAAACTTGGCAAATAAATCATGCACAATACGTTGGTGTTGCACAAAAAGTTTTAGAGCCACAGGAATTGTTCAAGCATTTTTGGAAAATTGAATAAGCCAATTAATATGTTGATGGACCACTATATAAATTTCCAGGGGCACTTGGGAATCCAAAAGAGGTTGGTTCCAACATGACAAATATCTAAGGATTATTTGCCACACTTTGAACGTTTTTGTTTTGACAACTGAAAACTTTTATAGTTTGACTAGATTTTAAATTTGAATTTGAACAGGGTTTGAAACAACGCGAGTTTATGAATAGTAACCGTGGTGACATGGCATCATTAGCATAGGATTATTGTAGCTTAATTATCTGGGCATCAAAATTCTCCTCCACTACAAGAAATCTCGTCCCGAGATTTAAGGGGTGGAGTAAGGGGGAAATACTCGGGAAGGACGGGGCTCAACACAAGATAGGTACTTGGGGGCTATCTTGCGAACGTGGCATAGACGCATCTCTCGAGTTTAAATTCAAGAAAGTCACCGAAAGCAAGGCTAGAAGGTGCAATAAGAAGCTTCAAGCGGATGGACAATCGTTCGTTGCCTGAAACAGAGGGTGAAAGGGGTTCAGAGCAATGGGAATAAGTATTGCGTTGTGATTTGCATATGAGGCCAAGTGCAAGGAACAAGTTTGGAAAACAGGGATGTACAGGAGAGTCAGGTTTTGATCCTCTGGAACTGTGGGTTATGGACCCACCATGAGGGTTAAAAGTAGGAAGTGTGATGACATCTTGTACGGTCATGGTAGCAAGGCATGTTAAAGAATAGCCTGTCAGTTATGTCGGTGGCAACATAGGTACCAAGGTTGAGGGACGAAGAGAACCATATTCCTGCTCGTTGAACGAGGCGGACCAATCGGCAAGGTTCGCATCCATCGGTGGTTACCGGAATGTCATCAACAACATTAACAGGGTCTCACTGACAAGGCTGTACATCGGAGTGTTTTTATAAGCAGGGCATTATTTCTGCTTATATCATATAGATCACAAGAAGGTTAAACAACCCAATTGAAAGGAAAATGAAATTATCAGATTAATCAGACCAATGGAAAGGAAAACGTGTTTACACACAAGAATTGGGAGAATATCCTTCCCAAGGGGAAGCGGAGCAGGATATACATGACAGGACAGCAAGTTCAAAAGCATTTACATAATGGGGCGAGGGAAGAATCATGATATTACCCATACAACGGTGTTTGGATAATAGATCAAGAAACATTCGACAATGTGCTTCCAATTTTCTTGTTGATATTCGGAATACCTCAGTCATGCTTCGAGGTAGCATTAACATGGTGTTCCAAGTAGGGGTTGGAGTTGAAGATCACAAGAAATACTCAAGGAACAATTTTAGGAATAGCAAGGAGTCCAAGGTATAACCAAGACATGATCAAACATGTGTTGGAAAGAAGACAAGGGGGTTGTTGATGATAACTCAAATCATCGAGGGGCAAGGATGGTATTTCTCATCATGAATTCGATTGATATCATGGGAGAGCATCAGAATGTTGATGATGATCACGACACCTCTTTCGAGAGATTTCATGAAGATATAATTGATCGGCAATGACATCAAGTCAAAGGAACGATGAAGCGAAACGTTATTCGAACCACGGGTACAGCACAAACTTGAAATCAAGCTTGTTGTTCAAGGAAAAATGATATGACGAGGAAGATCGACATAAGCATAGCTCATCGTCGAAATTTGTGCTCCGGGAAGAAGAACCAGGTAGCACAGTTAAAATTTGGCAAGATAATGATATAGCAGATCAGGCTAGGAATGACTTGACGGATTATTAAGCTCGTAAGCAACAAAAATTACTTAGAGTTATTGAATTGGAGTGCGGAATTGATTCACTTATCAGTATTCTCAGTTAACAAAAAACCCAGAACCCATGAACTCACAAAGACAGGGTAAGGTAGTACTCCATCAAAAGTTCAGAAGATGTAGTGCAATGGCATGATATCCTCGAGATACCAGGTGTCGGTTTCAAAACCGGCGGATCTTGGGTAGGGGGTCCCGAACTGTGCGTCTAGGCGGATGGTAATAGGAGACAAGGGACACGATGTTTTTACCCAGGTTCGGGCCCTCTCGATGGAGGTAAGACCCTACTCCTGCTTGATTAATATTGATGATATGGGTAGTACAAGAGTAGATCTACCAATAGATCAGAGAGGCTAAACCCTAGAAGCTAGCCTATGGTATGATTGTTGTATATCTCTATCGACTAGCCTGGCCTCGGTTTATATAATGCACCGTGAGGCCTAGGATAACAAGAGTCCCAGCCGAATACGCCCGATGGGGAGGAGTCCTTGTCTTGATCGCCAAGTCTTGTGGAATCTTCCTTGTATGCGGCAACTGTCCGGACTGGCCCATGAGTATACGGCCATGGGGGTCCTCGGCCCAATCTAACAGATCGGGAGATGACGTGGTGAGTACCCCTAGTCCAGACATCGCAAGAGCCCTCGAACCGGTCTTCAAGTTTAGGGACGCCTTGATTCTTCTGAACCGTTCTTCATCTTCCATCGCCGGTCTTGAAAACTGGTTCAACAAATCTTCTCATCTTCGATCTTGAGGATCGCCGAAATGCATTCGACGAGTTTACACGCCGGGTATCCGAGGAGCCCTTTAAGTTTCCGCCTTTATCAATGCCTTGTTATTTTTATGCCACACCTCGGGTTTGAAGTTGTTCCGGCGAAGCGCCCTCTGCGCCCGAGATCCAACGCCGGACTGCATTCGAGGTATCTTTTGCAGCCGAGCACCAACGCCGGACCGCTTCCCAGCTCTAACGCCGGAATGTATCCGAGCTCCAACGCTGGACTATGTATCCGAGCTCCAACGCCGGACTGTATCTGAGTTCCAACGCCGGACTATGTATCTGAGCTCCAACGTCGGACTATATCCGAGGTGTCGTAAATCACCTTGGTTCAAAGAAGTTTGAAGGAGTTTAACCGAGCTTAATGCCGGAAATGCCCTCTATGGAGCCAGCCACTAGCGCCCGAGCTTTATACCGGACTGCTTCCGAGGTGGTGCACCACCCCGAATGTGGGCCGATTTTTGTCAATATTTTTGATTGGTGCAATTTATTCTCTGCCGAGATACATAGCCAGTAGCCCTCAAGGTGGGTATCGGTCTAAAACCCGAGATGCACATGAAGGATGACATAAGACCGCTGATCCCAGAGTCAGCCGAGACTCAAAGTTGATTTGCAAAATCGGTCTGAGGATCAAGTCCTAGCTCGGCAGAATACTTCGGGACACAAAAAGCGGCGTGCTCAGTCCTCAAGACTCAGGTTGTGTGCGGCCGACCAATCTGAGGATCGAAATCTCCTCAGAGACTGTATTACACTTAAAAGTTTCAGCATTGGACAGGCAATGCAGTAAGCCCCGAGACACTGGTCGGGTGGCAACACCAGATCATGGGATCGATGTGCCCCGTTAATATTTGTAAATAATAAGCCCGAAGCCCAGTAGCCCCCGAGCCTTAATGCGGGCACGGGTTGCCGAATTAAGGATGGATATCCATAGTAAAATCACAAATTATGTGTAATGACTCTATGTATCCAAGTACTTTACGTCATTAATGCTCGGATCCGCATTGAACAAAACTTTGTTGACCGACCATCGGCTTCCACCTCCACGGCCAATAGCCGAGGAGTGTTTGTCCTACTTTATAAAGCCTTTATGAGGGCAAAGATTTTCAACAAACAAGGCAATCTGGCCATACAGTTTTATAAACAAAGGTACGCAGAGAGATATGTTATATTACTGTTTAACAGAAGAAATGTCTTCCAAAGAAAATAGTCCCGCTATCGGTTCCTTTCTTTGGGTTGTCATGCTAAGAATGATCATGAAACCTCAGCTCCAATGTAAGAGCAAAATATCGAGGATTTAGTTTGGGAGGCCAGTTAATAGCCCCCGGTAGTGTTCGGCGACAGTCGAGGTCAAGCCGTAAACACTTCGTCCATTGTTATGAATGGCCCGTCGCTTAACACCGTCTTCGGATCGCTGACCCGCTTTACGCTTATTGTGACAAATCGGCCGCTTTCTCCATCGAGGTGCTTAACCATGTGAGCTGGAAGCACAATCGCGATGGTTCTCCTTTGCACACCTAGCTGAACAAAGCGGAACGTAGGAGGCAAGCGCAGGAGCCGAGCAACCCAACTATTGATCAAGACACACCAAACCGATGCATATATAGCAATATCCGAGAATGTTTTGCCGAATCTCTAAAGGTGTCCGACGTTGCACTGCGAGACTTGTGCTGAAAACACACAAATAGTTTAAAAAGTGCCATAAGCTTGGAAAACCAAAAAAACGTCAGTAAAAACTTGACGTCCAAACGAGATCAAGTGTTCGGTGCCAATACGAAAATTGGCATTAGCAAAAGAAGTACTTCTGTCGTGCTTTAACATGATACATCCTATCTCAAGACTTCAAGCGGGCCAGCCTACGGCTTCAACCTCCTATCCCGAGGGCCGAGTACTTCTCATTAGGCCAGTTTAGCAAACTAAACTCTAGCGGCTTTGAGAGAGAAATTAGGCTCCTCGGCTAGTGACCACACGCTCGTGTCGAAAAAGGGAGTGATAGATAATAATAATAATAATAATAATAATAATAATAATAATAATAATAATAATAATAATAATAATAATAATAATAATAATAATAATAATAATAATAATAATAAAACTTTATGCATTTACTAAGAAGAAGAACACTTATCATAAAACGCCTCATATGAATTTAAGAGCCCCAAATGACTTGGGTAAAAGAATGATTGCATGTACCAAGTACTTATATCATATCTATGTTCAACCAAACTTTAAACGCTGCCTTAACCGACCGTCGGCTTCTCCCTCTTGGTCAAGGACCGAAAAGTGTTATGTACTCCATCCGTCGAGAATATCGACGGTGTTTCCAATAACCAGCAATCAGGCCATAAGGTCAGTAATGATAAAGCGCTCCAGGTACTTATGCTATATTACGCAAGTGTAAGAAGCATCTTCAAGAAAATAGTACCCCACCGATACCTTTCTTCGGTGCTCATTGTTATTATGAGACTTGTGCAATAGATTTTTGTACTCATGAGTTCCGTTGTGTGCGACCATCATTGAAAACTATAAGAGCGCTTAGCTTTCGGCTTCACCTACCGAGGTCCGCTCGGATGACCCGATCGTGACAATCGCAGAGGTGCTCCTTTACTCCCTAGCCGAACAATCGGGAACATAGGGTAAACACAGAGCGAGGCAACCCAGCTTGCAAATCGCTTAAGTCAATATGGTGAATATTGTGGCGTAATACACGAACAAGGAACGAAGTCGTACAAGTATAATCATATGCAAGAGGAAAAGCTTCATGAAGGAAGCCCCCAAATGAATTGGGTATTTGAATTTATGCATCACAAACAAAGTTTGGACAAGAAAGTTTTTTACAAGCAACATTTTTCCAAAAAAGTATAATGCTTGGTCGAACCGAACACAAGTTAGAAATTAAAGGTTTGAGCATGAAAGCGACTTAGCTGGTTAATGTGTTCGGTATTGATGACCCGGTCCGAGCTTGATACGGGACAAGGTTCCATCCCCCAAGCCGGTCCCGAGGTGGCGGAGCGGAGAGCTCGACACGCCGAAGTGGTGACATCGCACGGTCAATGCAGACCGGCAGAGTGACGCCGAAGTCCCCGGATCATTTTCCTGTGAACAAAAAATGGTGCAAACTGGAGATAATAGTAATAATGATAATTTAAAAAATCGTTGCATAATAAATAATTTATGCAAAGTGAGTAATAAAAGAAATATGGCCTGGCGCCGAAGTCACTGTCGATGCAGGGCGTCGGCGTGATGCGGTAAAGGCGTGGCAAAGCCTGAATTCACAGGTCGGTCCGAGCTCCGGATGCGGCGTTCGCCAGACTATGTACGGAAACTGACCGAACCACCATGCGATCGTCAGCACGCGCCACCATTTGATAGACCTGTGTACATATGATGGACAAACCAGAGTAATAATTCCTTGGGAAAAATAAACCCAAACAAGCAAAAAATACTGGGATTAATAGCACCTGGTTTATTTGTTGTAGCAATCCTAAGGAAGGTAATTCCCAAAATTGGGACTCGATCCGTTCACCCATTGCCTGATGGGCGATAAAACGACGGCATGGCAACGCTGGCAAAGGTTGGCTCGCCGAGGCAAAGCCCTCGGTCCAGCTAACGTGACGGAGCTGGTCGGCTTGTGACGCCGAAGTGTCCGGAGTAGGTTGACGAAGAGATGGCGAAGCCCCCGGTCCAGCCGAGATGTCGAAGTAGGTCGGCATGATGGACACCAGCTTGAAGAAGCAATAGTGCGGCCCTGCTGATGCAGGTCGTAACGTGGTCGATGGCGGCTTGATGAAGCGACCGTGCGGCGATGCCGTTATGCCCGCTCCGTGTAATCCGTGGGGCCGCGATGTTGGTGATGATTTATCCTTCGCGATGCCTGACTCTTGTTCGGCTTGCCGAGATGATGATCCGAAGAAGTTGAGCTCGGCTCAACAAAGTGACGACGTGTCTAGCGCAGGTCGGCAACCGTGGAGCAATATTGTCGGATTGGTTTGACACCAGCATGATGTTGAAGATCATGTTCAAAAGATTTTAAAGTTAGTGGGATGTGTTCGGGAATAAAAAACAATGCCCCATACAAAACTTCCTTCAAAAAGGATGTCTGAAATCCCGTTCAGTAAAAGGATTTAACTCGGGTCGGATTTGTTTTCGCAGAAAACAGATCCGAAAAGTGATGCACTAATCGGAAGGTTCCCGGAGTTTGGACGGTCGGATCAAGCTGAAATTTTGAGGGGTGGTAGATATAGGAATTCCGCAGTGGATCAACGGTTGGATATTCCAAAGGAGGTCCGAGCTAGAAGCTGGACACCACGCCCTAAACTCGTGCAGATTCTCGTCCAGATTTGACAGGGCTTCGGTATATATCGTAGATTGTCGGAGATTCCTCCATCGGAACTCGACGAAATTTAGCGTGGCTGTTGTAGACGTAATTCCGCACTATTCCACCAAAGAAATCGTCAAACTGACACTCGAGGAGGCGGTGACGGTAGATACAAGTTCGCTGTCCAGAAAAACAGCACGGTCGCCCGAGGGCAATGTTGACGTTGAGACCCCGGGCTCCCTGGATGATTCCTCCATGATCTTGATAGAGATCGGAGCTGATGTTGATGAAGGCCCTCATCTGAACATGATGATCAGAGGTAGGGCACAGTCTTTGGTCAAACCAAGGTGACTAGTCGAACTGGTGACGAAGATGCCGACGTCGCAGTTGATCTGCAGGCGAGCCATCGACCTTTTGCCGAACACACAGCGGAACTCTCGATGAAAGCACCAATGTCGGTGTCAAAACCAGCGGATCTCGGGTAGGGGGTCCCGAACTGTGCTTCTAGGCGGATGGTAACATGAGACAAGGGACACGATGTTTTTACCCAAGTTCGGGCCCTCTCGATGGAGGTAAAACCCTACTCCTACTTGATTAATATTGATGATATGGGTAGTACAAGAGTAGATCTACCACGAGATCAGAGAGGCTAAACCCTAGAAGCTAGCCTATGGTATGATTGTTGTATATCTCTATCGACTAGCCTGGCCTCGGTTTATATAATGCACCAGAGGCCTAGGATAACAAGAGTCCTAGCCGAATACGCCGGTGGGGGAGGAGTCCTTGTCTTGATCGCCAAGTCTTGCGGAATCTTCCTTGTATGCGGCAGCTGTCCGGACTGGCCTATGAGTATACGGCCATGGGGGTCCTCGGCCCAATCTAACAGATCGGGAGATGACGTGGTGAGTACCCCCTAGTCCAGGACACCGTCACCAGGTGTAATACTCGAAGGTAGATCATAATAAAGGTTGGGCAGGCGTATTGACTAGCAGAAGGCAAGTGATTTAACTTGTCCAGGAAATGGGACCAAAGAAGAACAATCATGGTCGGAACCACGGTTGCGAAGGATCAATTCACCGATACCAGATGATATTATATCAAGGAAATAATTATTATTACCAGAAGCTTCCATGATAAGTTCCACATCGGGTCCATGGGCATGAACACAAAGGTTCAAGGTCGACTCCCACTTCTTCAATGCCTAACCTTTCATTCACTTCTCGTCTCTGAATAAGTTGTAGAGCTGAAATTTTACTAGCATAACACCATCAGAGTATGACTCGCGAAACTTTTGGGTTCATACAGATTATTTGAGGCATAGGTTCAACCCATAGGGGCATCTTGGGAACCTATTCCAGAAACTTCAGAAGTAAACAACAGAAGCTCGAGAGCGGAGCATGGTTGATAAAAGGAGAGGATACAACTACCAAAGGCAATATGTATCTAGGAAAGAACTTCACGAGGTTCTTTGAATATGAAGGACACTATCGGATGATAATCAAATAATAGATCCGGCAATTCACAACGGAGCTGATGTGAGTATCGATATTCAATCAGAAGAAGAAATAATGCATAGGCATCGGATTTTGGAAATATTTATGATTCCAAAGCTTAAATGCAAAGGAATTATGGTTTCCAATTCGGGGGATCAGAAGAGATGCTCTAATCAAAAGATAAGAAAGTTGAAAAGACATAGACCGACAATCATTCAAGGTTTGATTTGTCGAGAACCAGCTCATGCCCAGAGTGGAGTCTGAGCCAAAAGGATGAATAATTGCCAGGGAATAACTAATGAATGTGTGCATTCATGCACATGTCGAATCAATAGGATAAGAATGACAATCTCAAAGGAGTTTGATGAATATTGTTAGACATATGGAATTAACCATAATGCAAGACGATAAGGAGAATCAAGAGCAATAGGCTGTAGAGGATTTTTGAAAGATCAGATAGCATTTTCAGGTATTTTGGAAAGCATATGAACAACTGGGGATGAACGAACTTCGGGTAAGTAAATTTTCCGCAGTTCGAAAATAAGCTGCAAAAGCAGAAGGCACAAAGGATTCTCGGAACAATGGAGAGTACTAGTGGTATTTTGTAATAACAGGAGCAACTAGGGATGAAGGTACAAGCGGCAAGGATGTTATTCAGGGGGATTATCGGTGGTCAGGAACTGCAAGGCAGTTGGCACAGGGTATCGAGAAACATCGAGGAGTATCTGCAGAATCTTCTGGCGAAGCAAGCGATCATCGGTAATGTCGGGGCTATCCGGGAGGAAGTGGGTATGAGAACCTAATGTCATAGTTAGTAAAATGTTTAACCCGAATAGACGAGAGATCAAAGTCCCGGAGTATAGACGAGGAGTAAAAGATCCTAATACCACCCAATGGCGACGTGGGCCCGTAAGCCACACAGCCATGTTAGTAAAAGTTTTTTGTAGTGACTAGACTCAACTTCGGCCAAGGAGTTGGAAAGGGGGCTACCTACAGGCAGCGGCTCTGATACCAACTTGTGACGCCCCCGATTCAATCGTACACTAATCATACATGCAAATGTGTATGATCAGGATCAAGGACTCGCGGGAAGATATCACAACACAACACAAATTAAAATATTACAAGCCAGAGGCCTCGAGGGCTCGAATACATAAGATCGAATACACAAGAGTCAGGGGAAGCAACAATAACTGATTACAGACATAAGTTAGACAAGCTTGCCTTAAGAAGGCCAGCACAAAAGCATCTACAATCAAAAAGGAAAGGCCTCCTGCTTGGGAGCCTCCTAACTACTCCTGGTCGTCGGTGGTCTCCACGTAGTAGTAGGCATCAACGCTGGCATCTGGCTCCTGGGCTCCGACATCTGGTTGCATCAACCGGAAAGAAGAAGAAAGGGGGAAAAGGGGGAGCAAAGCAACCGTGAGTACTCATCCAAAGTGCTCACAAGCAAGGATCTACACTACATATGCATCGGTGTCAAAGAAAAGGGGTAGTATCTGTGGACCAAACTGCAAAATGCCAGAAGAGAAGGGGGAAAGCCTAGCCTATCAAAGACTAGCATCTTCAAGCAGCTCCAAGCATCTTGCAGCACCAGAAGAGATAAGAGTAGCATAAAATAAAGTAGTAGCAGTGTTATCAACCTCGGCCAAAGATCCTTCCTCGACTCCTTGCGAGAAAGCAATCCAGAGCCATACTATCTAGTTATTACCTCAAGTATCCAATTCTAGTTGTATCGATCAGGATACAACTCCAAGTGTTCTTTACTATAGGACAGGCTACCGATAGATGTTTTCTTCCCTGCAGGGGTGCACCAACTTACCCACCACGCTCGATTAACTCCGGCTGGACAAACTTTCCTACGTCATGCTCGGCCTCGGCCAAACAATATGCCGCAACCCGACCTAGGCTTAATAGAGAGGTCAGCACGCCGGACTAAACCTATGCCCCCAGGGGTCATGGGCCATCACCCCGGGAACTCCTGCATGTTGCGTACGCTGCCGGTAAGCAGACCTAGCTACCTCCTTCAAAAAGGCAAGTGCTTACCAGTCCAACCCGGCGCGCGCCGCTCAGTCGCTGACGTCTATTAAGCTTAGGTTGATGCATACGACACAGAACGCCCATACTATGCCCATGTGATGGTTAGTGCTATCAGGCCAGAGGCCCCTCGGATCAAATATCCAAATCGTAGTGGATTAGGAACGCGCGGTAACAAGCAGAGACTCACGGAAGATGTGACCCCGTCGCCCCGTCTCGAGGACTTGCGTCAAGGGCTAAGAATGTCCGGCCATGCCTCATAATTATCTCGCCGGCAGGTACCCCTCAGGGCCGACCCGTCTTTCCAAGTAACAGTGGTATAGTCCAAGTATCCGTGTGTCCAAACATCAAGGGGAAAACCTGAGGAATCACCCCCGGTGAATTCCACTCGATGTAATCATCAAGGTGAACGTAAGAGGTTCCACCCTCGAGGTTCACACTTGAGGGGTTGCACGACAGAGCCGTATCGGAAGTGGTTAAGGAGGAAATCACCCTCGATGACCATGACCGGATAGCTACACTACAGAGATCAAGCAACAAAAGGGGCGCGATGTGATGTGAGGTGTCGGGCTTTGGTCATCAATCACGTTGATCGAGTCGTCGATGATGAAGAAGGGGCAACAAGGACCAGGTGGGGGTCACTGATGGATCACTAACCAACCTATACTAAGCAGTTTAGGATAAGGAGGTAGGTAACAATAAGCAGGTTACAAAAGCACGTTATGCATCAGAATAGGAGCAATCAATTACAGTAGCAAAATCTAATTCAAGCATGAGAGAATGGAATGGGCAATATTGGGATGATCAAGGGGGGGGGGGGGCTTGCCTGGTTGCTCTGGCAATGAGGGGTTGTCGTCGACGTAGTCGTACTCAGAGGCATCAACGTCGGTCTCGAGGTCTACCAGAGAAGAAGAGGGGGAAGAAATAGTAAATACGGAGCACACAAGGCATCACAAACATAACATGGCAACAAGCGGTGCTAAGGGGTGACCTAATGCGACAGTAGGTGATACCGGCAAAAAGGTGGGAACATCCGGGAATGTATTCCTGGTGTTTCGCGTTTTAGGACAAATGAACCGGAGGGAGAAAGTTGCCTGTTTGCTATGCTAGGGATGTGTGGTGGATGAACGGGCTGCGTATCTGGATACGTCTCGTTGTTCTGAGCAACTTTCATGTAGAAAACATTTTGATCCGAGTTACGATTTATTTTCTATGATTTTTTCAAAGTTCTATTAATATTTTTTGGAATTAAATAAATTAACAGAAAGGTTTATTGCGTCAGCATGACGTCACAGTGACATCAGCAGTCAGCAGGGTGGCTGACCAGGTCAGACTTAACTAGTGGGTCCTACATGTCATTGGGACGTTCTTAACATTTTTCTTTTAGATGGATAATTTGAGGCGGGGGGCACTTGTCATAGACTAAACTAGCCCCTAATCTAAACCAAACTAATCCTAGCTAACGGGGGATTAGGCCCAGGTGGAAGTGGCTCAGGCGGACAGAGGCCATGGTCGTGCTTGGGCACGCACGAATGCCGAACTTTGTAGCACGACAGCAGCGCTACCGGAGCAGCGCGCAGAGGGGGAGCACGGCATGGCTCCAGGCTGTAGCGGCCCTAGTGGGGGTGACAGGGTGAGCCAGCGCGTGGCCAGGGGCCTGGCTGGAGTGCAGCGGGGAGGCGTGCACGCGGACGAGGCGGGCTGCTGGTCAGCGACTGCAGCGGCAAAAGCATGTTATCATGGGCAGCATCAGCAAGTAGTGCTAGTATGTAGCAGCAACAACAAGTATCAAGCAGCAAAAGCCAAAAGCAAGTAGCAGTGGCAGCCAACGGACTGCTGACAGCAGCGGACAACATAGAGTAGGAGCAACGAGCAGGCGAGGTAGCGCACGACATGGGTGCAGTAGCAAGGAAGCAGCGGGCGGCTGCGGGAGTGCGAGTGTGGGTTATGTAGGGCGCCGCCGCAGCAGAAGGCCGGGGCGCGAGGAGCGCGAGCTCGACAGGAGCTCGGGCGCGGTGCGGTGATCTACGGCTACGGCGGGAAGAGGCTAGGGCACGGGGATCGAAGCAAACGGGATGAGGGGGAGCACGTGCTCACTGTGGTTTGGTAGGGGAGGGCAGCAGGCTTGGGGAGGATCGACGGCGCCGGAGTTCGCCGGAGAAGAAGCCGCGGCCGTGGACGAAGAAGGGCCCGATTCCTTCGTTGTAGATTGATACGTCTCCAACGTATCTATAATTTTTGATTGCTCCATGCTATATTATCTACTGTTTTAGGCAATACTGGGCTTTATTTTCTACTTTTATATTACTTTTGGGACTAACCTATTAACCGGAGGCCCAGCCCAGATTTGTTGTTTTATGCCTATTTCAATGTTTTGAGGAAAAAGAATATCAGACGGAGTCAGAATGGAACGAAATCAACTGGTGAAGTTATTTTTGGAAGGAAACCCACCGATGGACTTGGAACCCACGCCGAAGATACGGAGGTGCTCACGAGGGTGGGGCGCGCCACCACCGGGCGCCCCCGCCTCATGGGGCACCCGTAGCTCCACCGACGCTCTCCTTTCACCCACATATACCACGCACCCTAAAACTTCCGAACAGAAGATAGATCGGGAGTTCCGCGCCGCAAGCCTCCAGAGCCACGAAAAACCAATCGGGACCCCTTTCCGGTACCCTGCCGGAGGGGGGATCCATCACCGGTGGCCATCTTCATCATCCCGGCGCTATCCATGACAAGGAGGGAGTAGTTCACCCTCGGGGCTGAGGGTATGAACCAGTAACTATGTGTTTGATCTCTCTCTCTCTCTCTCTCTCTCTCTCTCTCTCTCTCTCTCTCGTGTTCTCTCTCGTGTTCCTCTATGGCACGATCTTGATGTATCTCGAGCTTTGCTATTGTAGTTGGATCTTTTGATGTTTCTCCCCCTCTACTCTCTTGTGATGAATTGAGTTTCCCCTTTGAAGTTTTCTTATCGAATTGAGTCTTTTATGAGAACACTTGATGTATGTCTTGGTGATCAACTTGCGGGTTTTGTGACATTGGGAACCTATGCATAGGGGTTGGCACACGTTCTTGACTCTCAGGTAGAAACTTTGGGGCACTCTTTGAAGTACTTTTATGTTGGTTGGATGAATCTGAGATTGTGTGATGCATATTGTATAATCATGCCCACGGATACTTGAGGTGACAATGGAGTATCTAGGTGACATTAGGGTTTTGGTTGATTTGTATCTTAAGGTGTTATTCTAGTACGAACTATTTTATATATTGATCCAAAAGAATAACTTTGAGGTGGTTTCGTACCCTACCATAATCTCTACGTTTGTTCTCCGCTATTAGTGGCTTCGGAGTGACTCTTTGTTGCATGTAGAGGGCTTGTTATATGATCTATCTATGTTATTATTGTTGAGAGAACTTGCACTAGTGAAAGTATGAAACCTAGGCCTTGTTTCCTATCATTGCAATACCGTTTATGCTCACTTTTACTATTAGATACCTTGCTGTTTTTATATTTTCAGATTACAAAAACTTATATCTACCATCGATATTGCACTTGTACCACCATCTCTTCGCCGAACTAGTGCACCTATACAATTTTCCATTGTATTGGGTGTGTTGGGGACACAAGAGACTCTTTGTTATTTGGTTGCAGGGTTGTTTGAGAGAGACCATCTTCATCCTACGCCTCCCACGGATTGATAAACCTTAGGTCATCCACTTGAGGGAAATTTGCTACTGTCCTACAAACCTGTGCACTTGCAGGCCCAACAACGTCTACAAGAAGAAGGTTGTGTAGTAGACATCAAGCTCTTTTCTGGCGCCGTGCCGGGGAGGCTAGGTAAGTGAAGGTATATCTTTAGATCTTGCAATCGAATCTTTTTGTTTCTTGTTTTAGAACTAGTCTAGTTTATAAAAGAAAATTAAAAAAATGGGATTGAGTTTGCATCATACGCTTCATCTTTTTAATATCTTTCGTGAGTATGATGGAAAGGAAAATTGTGCTCAAGTACTAGAAGAAGAATTACATAGAATTCTTGGCACTAAATATTTGAATGATGAGCATGATTGCAGTGTTGTTAGTATGAATTCCTTGAATATCCATGATGCTAATGATATGCAAAGCCACAAGCTTGGGGAAGCTATGTTTGATGAAGATGATATTTTTTGTCCCCCAAGCTTTGATGAGAAAATTTACTATGATGAAAGCATGCCTCCTATCTATGAGGATTATTGTGATGACACGTATGCTTTAAAGAATAATGATAGCCATGAAACTTGTCATCTTGATCTTAATTTTCAATCACATGATAGTTATTTTGTTGAGTTTGCTCCCACTACTATTCCGAATGAGAAGAATTTTGCTTATGTGGAGAGTAGTAAATTTTCTATGCTAGTAGATCATGAAAAGAATGCTTTAGGTGCTGGTTATATTTTTGAATTCATTCATGATGCTACTGAAAATTATTATGAGGGAGGAACTTATGCTTGTAGGAATTGGAATAATATCAAGTTTCCTCTCTATGTGCTTAAATTTTTGAAGTTATGCTTGTTTTGTCTTCCTATGCTTGTTGATTCTTGTTCCCATAAGTTGTTTGATCACAAAATCCCTATGCATAGGAATTGGGTTAGACTTAAATGTGCTAGTCATATTCTTCATGATGCTCTCTTTATGTTTCAATTCTTATCTTTTATGTGAGCATCATTGAAATCATAATGCCTAGCTAGGGGCGTTAAACGATAGCGCTTGTTGGGAGGCAACCCAATTTTATTTTAGTTTCTTGCTTTTTTGGTTCTGTTTAGTAATAAATAATCCATCTAGCTTCTGTTTAGATGTGGTTTTATGTTTTAATTAGTGTTTGTGCCAAGTAGAACCTTTGGGAAGACTTGGGTGAAGTCTTTATGATCATGCTGTAAAAAGAAGAAACTTTAGCGCTCACGAGATTAGCTAGAACTTTTTACTGGGAGTTATATTTAGTTGATTCTTTTTGCAGATGATTACTAGACAAATTCCTCAGGTCCACCAATTTATTTTAGAATTTTTCGGGTTCCAGAAGTTTGCGTTAGTTACAGATTACTACAGACTGTTCTGTTTTTGACAGATTCTGTTTTCATTGTGTTGTTTGCTTATTTTGATGAATCTATGGCTAGTAAAATAGTTTATAAACCATAGATAAGATGGAATACAGTAGGTTTAACAAAAATATAAATAAAGAATGAGTTCATTACAATACCATTAAGTGGTGTTTTGTTTTCTTTCGCTAACGGAGCTTACAAGTTTTCTGTTAAGTTTTGTGTTGTGAAGTTTTCAAGTTTTGGGTAAAGATTCGATGGACTATGGAATAAGGAGTGGCAAGAGCCTAAGCTAGGGGATGCCCAAGGCACCCCAAGGTAATATTCAAGGAAAACCAAGAGCCTAAGCTTGGGGATGCCCCGGAAGGCATCCCTCTTTAAATCTTCGCTCATCGGTAACTTTACTTGGAGCTATATTTTTATTCACCACATGATATGTGTTTTGCTTGGAGAGTCATGTCATTTTGTTTTTTTTCTTGCTGTTAGTTAGATTAGTGTTTTGCATCTTTATTTTCAATAAAAAAAGTCAAGGATAGCCTTTTCCATGCTTATTTTGCTAGTATACATGTTGTTGTTTGAAAACAGAAAGTTTACCGCTGTTGCAAATATTCTCTAGAAAAGTCTGAGAGTGGTATAATGTTGAATCTTTTTGCATATTGAGCTCTGATAAATTTATTACAGTGGGAATTTTAGTTCATAATTTTTGGAGTCTGGGAAGTATTGATACTCTTGCATTCTTTACAGACTGTACTATTTTCGCAGATTGCTGTTATGTTTGCATTGTTTGCATATGTTTGCTTGTTTAATGATTCTATTTAAGGATAGGAGTATTAAATATGCAGAGGCATTTAGTATGCAATGTTGAATAATAATGTTAGTGATTTGTTACAGTAGAAAATGATAAGGTTTTGCATTGGTTTATACTAACCTATCTCACGAGTTCTTGTTGAGTTTGTTGTGAATGAAGCTTTTGATAAAAAGAGAAACCATGATATGAGAGGAATTAAGGAGACACAAAAATTCAAGCTTGGGGATGCCCAAGGAACCCCAAGATAATATTTCAAAGAAGTCTCAAGCATCTAAGCTTGGGGATGCCCCGGTAGGCATCCCACCTTTCTTCTTCAACAACTATCGGTTAGTATCGGTTGAGCCTAAGTTTTTGCTTCTTCACATGAGTTGTGCTATCCTTGCAATGTAGTTTTCTTTATCTTTGCTTGCTGTTTGAATAAAGTATCAATATTTGAAATTATTAAATGGGAGAGTCTTCACATAGTTGCATAATTATTCGGCTACTCATTGATCTTCACTTATATCTTTTGGAGTAGTTTGTTGTTTGCTCTAGTGCTTCACTTATATCTTTTAGAGCACAATGGTGGTTTTATTTTGAAGAAATATATGAACTCTCATGCTTCACTTGTATTATTTTTAGAGTCGTTAATAGCATGGTAATTTCCTTAATGTTAATATACTTGGTGTTCAAGATATGTGAAACTTTCTTTTGAGTGCGTTGAATACTAAGATAAGTTTGATGCTTGATAATTGTTTTGAGATATGGAGGTGATAATATCAAAGTCATGCTAGTTGAGTAGTTGTGAATTTGATAAATGCTTGTGTTCAAGTTAGCAAATCCCGTAGCATGCATGTCGGTGTCAAAACCGGCGGATCTCGGGTAGGGGGTCCCGAACTGTGCGTCTAGGCGGATGGTAATAGGAGACAAGGGACACGATGTTTTTACCCAGGTTTGGGCACTCTCGATGGAGGTAATACCCTACTCCTGCTTGATTAATATTGATGATATGGTTAGTACAAGAGTAGATCTACCACAAGATCAAGGAGGCTAAACCCTAGAAGCTAGCCTATGGTATGATTGTTGTTCGTCCTACGGACTAAAACCCTCCGGTTTATATAGACACCGGATAGGTTAGGGTTACACAGAGTCGGTTAAAATGGTTGGAGATCTACATATCCGTATCGCCAAGCTTGCCTTCCACGCCAAGGAAAGTCCCATCCGGAGACGGGACGAAGTCTTCAATCTTGTATCTTCATAGTCTTGGAGTCCGGCCGTGACGATAGTCCGCTATCCGGACACCCCTAGTCCGGACTCCTCAAGAGCCCTTGAACCAGGCTTCAATGACGATGAGTCCAGCGTTGATTGTCTTCGCATTGCGAGGCGGGTTCCTCCTCCAATACTTCATAGAAGGTTTTGAACACAATGATAGTGTCCGCTCGCAAAACAAGTTCCACATTCCACCGTAGGGAGAATAACTTTGCACAGATCTGCTGGACGTATTCAAGGGCGTGACATCACACCACGGCCAGGCCTTTATGTGAATCATTTTTTACCATTCCACCTTAGCGCGTTTAGCGAGGCGGTTTCCTTGGCACGTCTTATCAAAGCATAGATCATGCCCCCTTATCCCGGGATTCTCATCAATACGGACGTGGGTAACCCTACCGTGCCCGTTGGCACGCCTCCTCAAAGGCGAGTCCTAATCGACCACGGGGTGGGACCTTGGTATTCAACCTCTTTATAATGAGACCAAGGCCCTCTTCTTTTTACACCCTCCATCGAGTTCGCCTCGCGCTTCGAGTTCCAACACCCAAAGCTTCAGATTCAAGCGCTTCGGACCTTCGACGATGTCCGGCTCCGACCAGCACGGCCGATGGATGTCTTCCTCTGTCACAGAAGAAGATGTGCTAAAGCTGCGAGACACCAGGTATCTAACCGGCGAGATCTCGCATAGGCTGCCTGCTCCAGGGCAGGTCATTCCCACTCCCAAGCCCGGCGAGAACGTGCTGTTCGTGTCTCACTTCCGTCGGGGTTTAGGCTTCCCGACAGATCCCTTTGTGCGGGGGCTCATGCTTTATTATGGGCTTGATTTCCATGACTTGAATCCGGAGTCCATCCTCCATATCTCGTCATTCATTGTCGCATGTGAGGCCTTCCTCCATATTACCCCCCACTTTGGATTATGGCTCAAGACCTTCAAGGTGGAGCCAAAGATGATCGAGGGGCAACAAGCAGAGTGCGGAGGGGCGGTCATAAACAAATGTGCTGATGCTCCGTGGCCCGAGGGCTTTTTTCAAGAGGAGCTTGGTTTGTGACAACGGGAGTGGTTTTATATCACCGCTCCCAGGGGCACCAAATGGGCGGCGCTCCCTGCCTTCTGCTCAGGTCCACCACAGCGGCTGGCGTCATGGGTCAACAACGGGCTCGACTGGGGGCCGTCCAAGGACGTTCCCTTGCTGCAGGGCCGTATTCGAGACCTCCAGGAAAGAGAGATCAATCTGGTTGCAGTGGCGCATGTTATTTTGATCCGGCGTCTTCTGCCCTGCCAACGTCGCCCCCTCCGCCTGTAGGAATTTAATCCGGAGGGACCACGGGCTCTCCAAAATTTTATGGCACGACGCCCATGGAGATGTATAAACTGTTCTTCGGATCGCAAGAGAAGTGTCCGGACCTGACTGAGGATGCAGGACTAAGCTGCAATCGCCCAGATACTCAAGTAGGTAGTCGTGTAACCGGACAAGCTGTTCATTCATTTATCTTATATATATGCCCTTTAAAGGAGCCGTTTTTTTGAACAGGAGTGCATTGCCAAGGCAAAGTTAATAAGGTGTCCGGCTCCCCTCCCGGAGACCACGCCGGATCCCATGCTGACCAAGATGTTGAAGGTCGCGCGTTTTGAAGAAGGCGAAGGGGGGAGCGAGGAAGCAACTGCCTCAACGAAGGAGGCTATCAAGGAAGGAGGGATTAAAAGTCCCATCCTTCGAGGAGAGAAGAGGACCGCTTCAGAAGATCCAGGGGTCAAGGCCTCAAAGTGGGGAAAAGAATCTTCGTTAGAGAGTCCAGCGCTGGGAAGTAACCCAGCCGCACTATTTCCCCAAGGAGCCGTAAGTAAAAAGAAGGGATCTTGTAAATAAGGAACATCCCTGCATTTATTTATGAAGATAACCGAAATTGTACCTTGTAGTTCGGACCTCAGCCCTTCTCAGCAGAGCTCGTCTTCAGGGGATCTTCTTCCGGAGATGATGGAGAGCGAAACGCCTCCCCCCGTCGCACCGTCATGCGAAGCGGACGACCCTGAGGTGTCGTCGCGGAGGGTTCCCCCAAGTCCGGCAGGGCCGGAAGGTCCGGCGCCAAGTGGTGTGCGGTCGGAGGAGCTGAAGGATCTTCTCGGGCGAGCGGCTATCTCAGAAGATCACCATGCTCTAATGGGTACGGTGATTGAAAGAATTGCATCCGCGGAGAGCGGATTACCTGAAACCGTCGAAGCTTATCGACGGGGTTTGAAATACGCAAAAATGATGTACCTTCAGCGCTTATGCATATAAAATGTGCCCTGTATAGATAGTAGCCCCTGAGACTCGGTATGTTGTCAAAATTGACAGCGTGCCGAGGATCAAAATCTCAGTTATAACATATCGCCGCTCCTAAACAGGTGGCGGGGCGTCCGGTGGCCAGCCGGACTAATGAATATGCCGAACTAAAGCGGCAACTTGACGAGGCGGATGCGGACATCGCGCTTGTCAATAAACGGTTTGACGAGTCACAAGGTATGCGACTTCTACCCGGACACCTAGTAAGGGAGCTTGACGCCCATGTCTTACTATTTGTATGCTAAATGCAGATGGTGCCGCTGCTGTGGAAGAGCTACGGGCGGAACTCGCCCGAGCGAAAGAGCAAGCCAGAAATAGTAATGCCGCCGCTTTAAGGGCGGCCGAAGAGCTAGAAGCCGAACGGGCTGCTCACTGCCGAAGCAAAGAGGAAACGGCCAGAATGGCCATAAAATTGAAGGATACTACCGACCGCTATGAGGTTCTTGAAAAAGAACGCCAAGCGGAGCAAGAGGGCCTGAAAAAGGCCGCCGCCGAATCCAAGAGTGCCCATTCGGCCTTGAGAGCTGCCAAAGAGGAGCTGAGTCAGGCCGGGGCAATTGCGGCTGGAAAACCGTTTACTGCATGGAGGAAATATCTGGATCCAAAGTATGCTCAGTTGGACAAGTTGTGGAGTTAGGAGGATGCTTATCTGGACTTGGCGGCGAAGCGCCATGGACGCGGTTGAGCACTTCCGGGGCGAAGGGGCCTGAAGGAAGAGCTATATTGGTCGCAATTCCATAGTCCGGGCGTCCTCTTCGTTGACCGATCGGTTGGCGAATGGGCGAGCTGAATCGATTGTCCGGATTTGCCATGAAGCATATCTTGACTCATTTGTGGCGGGCGGACCCCACCAAGAGTTATTTTGGTTTAGTGCAGCAGTTCCTTGGTGCGGTACCGCGTATCGACGCAATGAAGCGGTCAGCGTGTATTGAGGGAGCGCGGATGGCTCTGGCCCGTGTCAAGACATACTGGGCAGAGATGAAGGCCACCGACATTGCATCCCAAGATTCGGACAGAAGTCGAGTACCTGCCGAGCACTACTTTGAAGAAGTCCTGTAGGGCACTCGTTTAATAGAGACGCAATGCTCGAAGGATATTATGTTTAAATGACATGTATGATTTGTGAAAACAATGTTTCAATATAATATAAGTTCTTTTTATACTTGTGCGTTCAAGTAGTAAACTACTCCCTGTGCGACCGTTTATGTATATGTAAATATAACCTGAAAGATGGCAGTCCTTGGCTTCAGCCCCCACGCACATAGTGCGGGGGTGTTTGCAAAGAAAGCGCTTTTTCACACTTAATCCAACGTCTTGGTCCTATGAAGGAGGTGGTAGCGTAGCAAACTAGGCAACCGGACTATAATGCTTTATCACTTTCACTTAGCCATAGGAGTTCGAGGGTGGGGCTACTATATAGCCCCTGGGGGCACCGCACTCTCCCGAATTCGGGTGCGATGTGCTCGATCAAGACCGGTCCTTCGTTAATGCGGAGGAATCCTAAACATTCCAGTGAGTCATCGAGTGGTTGACCAGTCTCTCGCTACATCATGACAGTCAGTTTTCGGCTTTCTCTAATGAGGTGCTCGCTTGCGGCGGACCGGGCACAATCGCAGAGTTCTCCGGTGCGCGTTAGCCGATAAAACGGAACGTAAGGCAGCAAAACACAGGAGCCGGGCAACCCAACATTTGACCAAAGACATGATTCGGAGCTGATGCATATAAGGCCTAACTCTCGAGACGCCGAATACTTCCTAAGGTATTCGGTCTTTATGAAGACAGGCAGAATAATGCCCTAAGCCCCGTTGTCAGTGCAGCGCAAAAATTGGTGCGCCAATGCCAAAACGCCAGCCTCCTCCTCGGTTATAGTAAGGAACCGGGGATGTATATCAACAAGAGACAGTAAAAAGGTTTACGCAGGGTCTTAATCTGAAAAGAATCCTTGCAACGGGTCCCTACTGCGCGTCTGCGCCTGTGTCTCTGTTGTGCCGTATCCTGGACAGGTGTAGCACGTTGTTCATCTGTAAAAGAGAGGAACTTAGTTTGAAAGAAAAAGGATCGTGCGGAAGATGTCATTTACATTAAATAAACGGAGTACGATTTTGAAGAAGTGAAGAAAATTGAGCTTTATTGTCTCTTGTTGTACATGCATGCAGCCCCTTGTATGAGGGTATGCCGCTAGTAGGTGCCGGACTCGTCTAGTCGTGTCCGGGGTTTGAATGACCTACTCAGTTTCTTTGACTAGCGGAGCCGGATAGGTGTGGGGCTGTCAAGGCAATCTCACGTTCTTCCGTGCTCGAGTAACACTTAATACTCCCTTTTAATGAGATGATGCCGCGTGGACCGGGCATTTTAAGTGTTAGAGATGCATAATGCGGTATTGCGTTATATGGGCGAAAGCTTGGCGTCCCAATAGTGCTTGATGGCTACTTTTAAATGGGGCGACAGGGAAGACTAACTTTTCGCGACGGAAGTTGTCGGATGAACCGAACACAACTTCTAACAGTATGGAGCCCGTACAACGGGCATGTGGGCCTGGCATTACCCCTTTAAAGGAGGTGCTGCTATGGAGAATTTTGGTTGGGTCTATCCCCATCCTGCGGATTGTGTCCTGATATATCAGGTTTATGTCACTGCCGCCGTCCATGAGGACTTGTGTAAATTGGAATCCGTCGATTATAGGATCCAATATCAAGGCAGTACATCCTGCGCTCCGGAGACTTTCGAAATAGTCCTGATGGTCAAAGGTGATTGGTTTTGATAACCAGTGTGCAGCGCGCATTTTAGTGGGCACTGCTCTGTTTTTCCCTTTGATCACGTGAAGTGAATTTACGGTTTTAACCTCTTGTGGGAAATTCTTTTGCTTTCCGGGGCTCTGCTTGTGGTGCTCGTCATCATCTTCACTTGGCGTGCCGAGCCCCTTGTGTTCGGCGTTGAGTCTGCCAGACTGTTTGAAGACCCAACAATCTCTATGGGTATGGTGTGCAGGCCTCCCGGGAGTACTGTGGATTTGACATATCTTGTCCAAGATTTTGTTTAAGTTGGATAGCTCATCGCTATTGTCCTTGAGGGGCATTTTTTTATTTTTCTGCCATGAGCTTTTGAATCCGGCGTTGACTGACGCGCTCTTTGGACCGTTCCTTTTAATCCGGCTGTCGGGGGGAAGAGCTGATCGTGCCCCACGAGCACCTACGGGACCTAGGTCCCTTTGTGGTTCGGAGGGGGGCGGAGACTGTGCAAAGAGCGGGTCGAGGCGATGCACACGAGAGGGTTTTTACCCATCTTCGGAGCTCTCCGGAGAGATAATACTCCTACTGCTGCTTTGTGGATTCTCTTCTCTTCTTGCTAGGGAGCAATGCAGGCTACAAAACCTAGCCTGATTGTGATGAACTAAGCTGGAGCTGGACCGAAACCAGCCGAACCCTTTCTACGTTGCCCTCGGGCCTCCTTTTATAGGCACAAGGGGTTACCACATATGGCAAGTAGACAAGGTTACAATGGTAAAAACCTGGGTAGGGACACCGCTTTGTACAGTGTACAGTAACCTATACCTAACTCTGACGGCAAGGGACAAGAGTCCTCAATGCCCGTCCCGGTCGCCCGAACAGTGTAACAGGGACCGTTAAGTGCGCCTCCGCCTACCACGATGGTGGCTTGTCAGCGCTGTTTGTCGCTACTCCCCGCTGGCTGCACAGCCCACCGACACGCGTACTTTGGGGGAGCCCCGTGGCGACACGTTGGCGGGTGAGCTGCAGCGGAGATGAAGAGAGGTCGCCCGCCCCGGCAAGCGCCTTGCCGCGGTGGGAAACTTGTTGCGCTTGGGGGTTCAGCGCCCGCCAGCCTTCCCGGCAAGCTCCTCTTGCCGGGCCTTATTCCTTTGCGCGAGGTGGCCTTCCGGCAAGCTCCTCTTGCCGGGTCTTGACTACATTGTTCTTGAATGGCTCGAGGGAGCTGCCTTGAGATCTTGGCGGCCATCAAGCCGGCCCGCCGTGGCGCTGTAACTGTCCGCGTGCACGAAGTTTGGGGTACTAGGGTACCCTACTCTAGTACACCGACAGAGCCCCGGCTCGGGCCACACACGGCGCCAAGCTCTGTTGGGCCAGGCCCAAAATAGTGCACGGGCGCGCGTGGTCTTGATTACGCCGTTACTTGCCTTGGACCCACCACGTCTCCCACGAACGGCACGCGTCGGACGTGGCGTCGTGGGGGAGATCATGGGGCTTTCTTTAATGGGAAAATCGGAGCGCCCGCCCCCCCTCTCCCCTTTATAAGAGGAGGAACCGGGGCAGGACGCCCACTTGCCCTCGCTGTCACATCGGAAAACCCCCATCGCCTTCCCCTTCCTTCTCGAGTCCACAAAGAGCGACGCTCCGCCCCCTCCATTGCCACCGGTGCCACCCACGCCGTCGGCTTCCTCCACCACGACCCCCTATGGCTCCGAAGGCCGATAAGGGGAAGGGCGTGAAATCCGGCGCAGCGGCTCATGGCGTTCGGAAGGAGGGCCCTCTTCGATCCCCTGCTCAACAGAAGGAGCTGCGGAGCTGTACTACCTCTTTGGTCGACGGTGACCTGGCGCATCCGCGCACGAGGGTCATCTGCCGCCACATCTGCTAAGGTCTCCTTGGGTACCCTTCGTTGCGATTTTCTTCTGGTGCGGGCTTTGCCCGCCCTTTTCTGAGTTTTTCTGTGATGTCATGAACACCTATGGCCTCCGCCTTCTTGACTTCACCCCCAACGCCGTCCTCACCTTGGCCGTTTTCGCACATCTCTGCGAGAACTTTGTTGGGGTCCACCCAAATGTCGCCCTCTTCCGCCATTACTTCTCACCGCGCATAGAGAGAGGAGAGCCGCTTGCCGGAGGAATTGCATGGACCTCTAGGATCGGCAAGAAGGAAGCGTACCTTGACGGAGAGTTGCGCAGCAAGTGGGAGGAGTGGAGGGCTGACTGGTGCTGGATCTTAGAGGAGGAGCCACAGCCTTTTACCGCCGTGCGCAAGACCCCCATAGTTCGTGGCAACGATTGGAGTAACTTGGCGCCGGAGGACGACAAGTTGAAGATTGCCACTACTAGGATTTTCCGCCTCCGGCAAGCAGGGCTTACCGTAGGGGCAGTTGGCGCGGAATTCCTTCGCCGCCGCATTGCACCCTTGCAGGATAAAGGGAGACCTGCTTGGGAATTCCAGAACGCGGCGGATATCATGAGGCTGCGTCCAGGCCTAAATTGGAATTTCACCACCATGGAGCTTGACGGCATGCTGTGGGAGCTGTTCAAGCCTGAAGCGGACAACCCTGGATGGTGCATGTTGCCGAGGGGAGTTGTACCCTTGTGCAACAACTCGGCGCTTGATCGCATCCGCGCGATAATGCCGTTGTGCGATTCCCATGGGATCGTTCCAACTTGGCAGGAACCCGCCGATGACATAGTGCAGCAGTTCTTCGACGACTTGTCTGAAGTGCCGGTCCGCGCCGACGAGAAGAGGCGGCTCACCCGCGACACCACTGCTCAGGAGATGGCGCGCATCGCCACAAGGGTGGAGGAGGCTGCAGAGGCCGCCGCCGCTGGTGCGTTTGGGTTCACAGTCGAGGAAGCGGAGAGGGCCGAGGCGGCAAGCCTTGCCAACCGAGAAGAGTTCATCAGTGAGGAGGAGCAGATCGAGCCCGACAACGACCCAAGTGAGCCTGCCGGGGACGCCTCTCCTCCGCCGTCAAGTAGCTTGCCGCAGGATGAGCTCGCCGCCCCATGAGACGCGTCCGGAGGACCGGAGAAATGGTGGGGAGCATCACGGTCCAACACCGCCCGCCCGCCCGACGCGCTCTACGCGGCAAGGCAGTATTGTTGCTGCTGAACGTCTCATTCCGCCACGGCGACGGGCTCGGGGCCTTCGAGTTGTGGCCTCGCACCGCTAAGCCAGAGGGAGTCTTCCCCGATCCGTCATACTGGAGCAGAGTTCGATCTCTCCGCCTCAGCCCGAGGAAGAAGAGGAAGAGTAAGATCTTGCCGCCGCTATTTGTAGTCTTCTAATTTATTGCTTTATCTTATATCTCGATGGTTCCACTCTGAACTTTCTTCTTCGTATGCCACCAGAGGGCGCCGAAGAGGGCCAAGACACCGGTGGTCGTCGTCTCAGATGACCCTCCTGTAGCAACAGGGAGCACGTCCGGGACTCCCTTGCCGGACCCGGCAACCCTTCAACAAAGCAGCCCCCAGCACAGCCCCCAGCGTAAGTATCTGGTATGCTTCCCGTGGTTAGGTGCGCTTGGGTGCTTTTCCGTTACTTATATCTGGTTTATTGGATTTTGTAGGAGCAGAGCAGCCACATCATGGAGCACCGGAGGTTACCCCGAGGTCCAGCCTCATCAGGAGGCCCCGGAGGCCGCTCCCGAGATTCTGCTTGCTTCAACTACGCCACCAAGGGAGAATTCTCCGCCAAGGGAGCGCTCTCCGGCCAGGGAGGCTTCTCCGACAAGGGGAGCTTCCCCGACAAGGACTGGCGCCAACGATCCTCAGGTGGTGGAGGCCGCGGCCACAGGCCCTACTGCAGGTAATCTTCTTCTCTTGATAGTTTTCCTTGGGTTCTGCTCTTCCGTTTCTCTCTTTCGAATGTCTGTTTGATTTGTGCTTCCTCCTTCTGACCATCAGATCCATCTGCCGGAGACCCGATGGAAACCGAGGCTGCCGGTGAGGAAGACGCCGGCGGCGATAGTGTCGATGCCGCCAACATGGAGGAGAAGGAAGCTGGTGCTGACAAGCCCGCCGGCGAGGAGACTGCCGAGGCCGCTGGCGCAGAGGCTGGGGAGGAACCCGGCGATCGCACTGACGGCCCGGAGGCTGCAGGAGCGCCAGGCGCTGCGCCGACCGCCGATCTCCCCGCCACCGACGCCGCACCAGACTCCGAGGAGCCCCAGCCCGGCGTCTACTTGAGAGCCGTTGAGGGTGTCTTCATCAAGCTCCCATGGGCATCAAGCTCCAGGGCGCCAGCCGAAGGGGAGACCTTCGATGCGGAGCTGCTTGCCTCCGCCGGGCTGTCGCTGGTTGACGCCCCGAGCAGCAGCAGTGATGAACCTGAGGAGGAGCAGCTGCTAAGGAGGTTGCTGTCGCTCTACCGCGCCCGACAAGCCAAACCGAGTCTGTGGAGGCGCTTGTCGCGAGGGCGGAGCTGACTTGGAGAAGCGTCGCGGAAGAGCTCCAGCGCCAACAAAGAGACTCTCGGGACATAGCAGAGGCCCGGAGCAGCTTGCTGAGGAGCGCACGGCCTTTATCTTGGAGAAAGGCGAGGTTGAGGAGCAGCAGAGGCTTGCCGGTGAGAAGCTCTCCGCTAGAGAACGTGAGCTGGCGCAGCGGAAGATCAACCTCGACAGCTTTGAGGAAGATCTCGCCGCGCGTGAGCAAACGATCGGCGGGCCGCTTCAGGAGGCAAAGGATGCTGCCGCAGCTGCCGAGGCCGCCAAAGGGGAACTGGAGACGATGGTGGCTCAGCTGGAGTCCACCCTCCAGAAGAGTGCCGAGGAGGTCACCGGGCTGAAACGCGAGCGTGAGAAGGACGCTTACACCCTCGGCGAGCTGCAAGGCCGTTTGGCTGAAAAAATCAAGGAGATCGATGCCGCCAAGGTCGTCAAGGCAGATCTGGAGCTGAAGTTGACCACCTTGATGGAGACGCTGAACGGCGTCAGGGAGCGGGAGACGGGCCTGTTGGAGAAAATCAAGGCCACCGAGGAGTTGTTGTCGAATGCCGTGACCGCCCAGAATAATCTTCGGGACAGCATAATGCATTGGACGGAAGGCCTAGTGGACACCGCCGCCGGTATCCATAATGAGCTGATAGAGTTGGGGATGACAGATCTTGGATATTCCACCGACGAGAACCTCCAACCCAGCGTCAAGCTCAGCCTTTTCTTCAAAGGCGTGTTGGCGGGTATCCGCGGCTCCGGATGAGGTTCGAAGCAATCGGGCGGAGGAATCACGCCAAGTCTCGTGCCGAGGCTCTCCAGAAGGTGTTGATGAAGGTGGCCTTCCGCAACCCAGGCGTCGACTTCTCCAAGGCCCTCAAGTCCCTGCCTTCATCCGCCGATGTTGAAGCGCTCAAGACCCTTGTCGCACTCATTGTGGACAGGGTGAGCGGAGTCAAGAGGCTCGAGGGCGACCGCGTGGACTAGGCCGCCAAGTCTATCTTTTTCTTGTCGCTGTAGATCAGTTTTAGGCGAAAAAGCTATTAGATCCGCGACAAGTTATCATGTAATATACACTATCTTAGGCAATCGAATGCAATGTTATTTCCTTTACTCGATTTCTTCCCTTGTATGTTTTCACCCTACGCTTTCAGGGAAACTTGCTGGTGCAGGCACCCTTGCCGTGAGCGCCGAAAAGCGGAACTTCAGCAGCTCTTTGGCGCGGGTCGCCACCGACAAGCAACCTCGTCATGACTAGCCGCAGCTCACTTAAATTGTTGAGCGGACTCGAAACAAAGTAAGGGCGCGACCAGACACGATTTGGTTCCTCCGCGCACAGGTTTTCCATACAAAGTACTATCGTTCGAGGAAAATAACTTGAAAATTTAAAACTGGTCGCTTAAACTTAGCAACTTAGCTTTTCTGTTGTCCATTCTCCGGCAAGGCGACAGTTCCTCGAGCGACGCTTGTCGGCCCACACCATTCTTTCCTTCTTTCCCCCCGGTTAACTTGTGGGTGGATGAACCTCCTTCTTGTTTGAGAAGAAAGAAGAGAAAAAGAAAGTTATGGAGCCTAGTAGCTCATTATCGCTTACCGGGTGCGGGTGCTGCACAAGATGTTAGTAAACACATGCATATTTGATCATGAAAGCATGTATTAACAAAAATGTGCGCAACCATAGGCTTTACTGATGCACGGGGTCTACGCCCGGCTTTGTACAAAGGATTACATACAACAGCGGCAAGACTTGTACAAAAAGGGTGGTTGCCGGAACGGGTTCCGGCAACCGCGCCTCATGGGTAAAACTTGCGAAGATGCTCTATGTTCCAGGAATTGCTCACCGGAAAGCCGTCTTCGGCCTCAAGGCGGACAGCGCCGGGCCTAGTGACTCGTTCTACCCGATAAGGGCCTTCCCACTTTGGCGTCAACTTGTTGGAATTCTTGGCGGATTGAACGCGCCAAGAACAAGGTCGCCTTCCTCAAGCTTCGGCATTAACTGCGGCTATGGTAGCGACGCAAAGCTTGCTGGTAACGAGCAGCTCGACAGCAGCCTGAAGACGATCTTCCTCGAGGAGCAGCGCGTCATCTTGCCGCAGCTGCTCTTGCTCAAGCTCATCATAAGCAAGCACTCGAGGTGACCCGTGATACGAAGTTCCGTGGGGAGAACTGCCTCTGCCCGTAGACTAGAGCAAAGGGTGTCTCGCCGCTGGCTCGATTTGGCATCGCCCCGATCGACCAAAGAACCGCTGGCAGCTCCTCGATCCAGTTCCTTCCCGACTGTGCAGCCCGTCGAAAGTTCTGGTCTTGAGTCCTCGCAGCACTTCAGCGTTCGCTCTCGCTTGACCGCTGCTTCTCGGATGAGCAACGGAAACAAAGCAGATCTTGGCACCAAGATCTTGAGCGTATTGCATGAAGGTGCGACTTCGTGAACTGTGTGCCGTTGTCGGTGATGATCCGGTTAGGAATCCCAAAACGACAAACAATTGACTCAAGAACTTGACGGCCGATCGTGCTGTCACCTTCCTCACTGGTTCCACTTCCGCCACTTTGTGAACTTGTCGATTGCGACGCATAAGTATTCAAAGCCCCGACAGCTCGGGGAAGGGGCCGAGATGTCGAGCCCCGAACGAGAAGGGCCAGGATAAAGGGATCGTCCCGAGAGCTTGAGCTGGCTGGTGTATCTGTTTTGAATGGAACTGCACGCTTCACACTTGGTTACTTGTGCAGTTGCATCCGGAGGGCTTCGCCGAAGAAACCTTGCCGGAAAGCTTTGCCGGCAAGAGCTCTTTGGCGCCAATGTGGTGACCACATATGCCTCCGTATCTCCGCCAACAGCCTTCGCCCATCTTCCCGCAAATACACTTCAATTTCACTCCGCTGAGTCTTCTTCGCATGTGATGTTGTCAACAAACTGGTACATACTTGACTGCCGGGCTACTTTTTCCGCTTCTTCTTGCTCTTCGGAAGTTCTCCGTCTCAAGGAAATGGACGATCTGCTGTGCCCATGTTGGAGCCTGTGGCTCGACAACAAGGACTAAAGGCTCATCTATCACTGCGGGACCATCAGCTTCTACGGCAAGGACCTGCAGGTCCGCCGGAGCTCGATGATCCCCGTCAAGCTTGCCGGAGCTAAGCTTGTCGAGAGCGTTTGCTTCAACGATACAAACTGCATGGTTTGTCGGAGCAGACTGCTCCTCAGTGATATTTGCGTTGGTTCTAGGGACCTTCTTGGCGGCGGCTTCGGGGAGCTCTGACGGAAAGTGGTCGCCGGAAACCAATTTTCTCTTTTTGCTCTGTCCTGTCGATGGTGTCACGGTTGGCTGAGTCAGCTTGAGCACAAAAATCGCTGGCCCCACAGGTAACTTAAGTGCGGCACATTTGGAGAGGCCATCAGCTATATCATTCTGTGCTTTTGGAACGTGTTCCATTTGCAGGCCTTCAAAGTGCTCTTCCAGCTTCCTCACTTCATCGACGACGCTTCCATCAACGGACTCGTAATCTTTATTTACTTGGCGGACGACAAGTTGTGAGTCTCCCCGACAATAAGCTTCTTAATCCCAAGGTCCACCGCAATCTCGAGACCGCAAGCAAGCCTTCGTACTCTGCAGTATTGTTTGTTGCTTGTTCCTTGGGAAAGTGCATCTGGACTATGTACTTGAGGTGCTCTCCGTGGGTGCGATAGCAGCACGCCGCACCCGCGCTTTGCAGCGAGAAGGCACCATCAAAGTACATCAGCCATTCTTTATTTGCCTCCTTGACGGGATGCTCGTCTCTGGAATTTCTTCATCTTGCGCTACGCCCACTCTGCTATGAATTCTGCCAATGCCCTGCTCGATAGTTGAAGTGCTTTGAACTTGAGACCAAAGCTTGACAGCTCCAGTGCCCACTCAACAATCCTGCCTGTTGCTTCTGGATTTTGCAATATCCTCTTCAGTGAAAGCGAGTGACGACTGTTATCTCATGTGCTTGGAAGTAATGGCGCAGCTTTCTCGAGGCCATGAGCAGGCCGAAAAGCAGCTTCTGCACACCAGAGTACCTTGATCTAGCCCCCTGCAGAAGGGAACTGACAAAGTAGACTGGGCGCTGCACCATCTTCTTCCGCATCTTGTCGCAACCCTGCGCTGATCCGTCCTTGTCGGGACCAGAGCTTGACGGCGAAGCGTCTTGCTTGTCGCTGGATGCGCTGCCTCGGTTGTCGGCTCATCATCGCCTCCTCTCCGCTACTAACGCAGCACTAACCACTTGATTGGTCGCCGCTATATATAGCAGCAACTTCTCTTGTGGCTTAGGTGCGACAAGTATTGGAGCGGGGCGAGGTATCTCTTCAAGTCCTGCAGCGCAGCCTCCGCCTCGAGTCCATTTCATTGACCTGCCTTTTCAAAATCTTGAAAAGGGCAGGTAGCGCTCAGCAGATTTAGAGATGAACTCGCCGAGAGCAGCCACGCAACCGCAAGCCTTCCGACATCCTTAACGCGCTTTGGTGCTTCGATCTACTCAATGGCCTTGATCTTGTCGGGATTGGCTTCAATTCCCGCTGAGATACAAAGAACCCGAGAAGCTTGCCGGAAGGGACTCCAAACACGCACTTCTCGGGTTGAGCTTGAGGTTGATCTTGCGCAGGTTTGCAAACGCCTCATCCAAATCTTGAACCAGGGTTGCCTGTCTTTGCTCTTGACCACTATATCATCCATGTAGGCTTCTACATTTCGTGTATCTCGTGGTCCAAAAGCATCATGGACTACCCTTGCAAAGGTTGAACCAGCATTCTTCAAACCGAAGGCATCCGTATAAAGCAAGACGTGCCACATGGTGTGATGAATGCGGTTTTCTTCATCCTCTTCGCCATGAAGATCTGATGATATCCTGAATATGCATCAAGAAATGAAAGCAGATCGCATCCAGCCGTGGAGTCAACAATCCGGTCGATACGCTGCAAGGGAAATGGGTCCTGGGACAAGCTTTATTAACATCCGTGAAGTCAATACAAAGTCTCCATTTCCCATTAGCCTTGCGTATCACTACCGGATTGGCCAACCACGTGGGGTGGAGGACTCCTCCGACAAGCCCCGCCGCTTCCAATTTCTTGATTTCTTCGCTATGAACTCTTGGCGCCCACTGCTGCTTCCTAACTTTTTGCTTGACGGGCCGCGTGAGGACAGACAGCTAGGTGGTGCTCAATTACTTTCGGGAACACCGGGATATCGATGGTTGCCACGCAAACACATCGACATTCGCCTACAGTGAAAGCAACGAGCTCGCCTTCCTATTTAGGATCAAGTGTGGCATCGATGGTGAAGGTACCACCGCTGCCGCCCTCCTTGGCGGGCACTTTCTTGGTCTTTGGCGGAGCTGCCATCGCCTTGTTGCACTTGCCGGTGGAGCTCGATGGTGCGTCCTCGACGGTAGCGCAGCACTCCGAAGAGGTGCGCTTGCCGGAGTGGGCAACAAAGCTCTTGCCGGACCTAGTGGTCTTCTTTCCCCCGGGAGCTTCAGCGGCAAGTGGTTTGCTATCCGTCGCGGCTGCTGCATCCCGGTAAATCTTGTCGGCGCAGATAAGCGCGTCTTTCTTGTCTCCATGGACAGAAATGACGCTTATCGGGCCGGGCATCTTGAGTAGGTTGTACGCATAATGAGAGGCGGCCATGAACTTGGCGAGTGCTGGACGGCCAAGTATGCCATTGTAGGGCAATGGGAAATCGGCGACGTCAAACGTGACCCTCTCAGTTCTGAAGTTGAGCTCACTGCCGAATGTTACCGGCAACGTGATCTTCCCCTTGGGCTTGCTCCTTCCTGGGTTGATTCCTTGGAAAGTACCAGTTTCTTCGAGCTCGCTGTCGGGGATTTGAAGTTTCTGGAGCACTGCAGAGGAGATCAAATTCAGGCTGGCCCCGCCGTCAACCAGCATCTTTGTGACCTTGAGGTTGCGGATGGTTGGCGAGACTAACATCGGCAAACACCCGACCGCAGTGATGCGATCAGGGTGATCCTCAATGTCAAAGATGATGGGCGTGCTGGACCACTTCAGAGGTTTGCGTGACTCTATGGATGGTTCTGCTGCATTGACCTCACGCATCCATTCCTTGAGTTGGCGGTGCGAGGCATGCAGAGACGCACCACCATCGACGCAAAGGACCTCTGTTTCCTTTTGAAACTCATGCTCATCAGTTTCATCGTCTTCATAGTCCTCGTCATCTTCATCTTCATCTTCTTCTTTGTCGCGGCCACGGGGAGGTCTGTCTCCTTGCCGCGGCGTCCTCCCCGACCGGGTCTCTTCTTACTTGCTGCACCTGCACCTTCTTGGGCTTTCTCCTTGTCTCGCCGCTCGTATTCAGCTTTTTGTAGCTCAACAAGCTGCTCGACTTTCTTGCAGCTCTGGAGATCGTGGCCCTTGGTGCGGTGGATTTTGTAGTACTGCTTGTTGGAGCTGCCAGGCTTGTCGGCGGCTGCCACAGCTTGGTGGTTGGCGTCAGTGGCAACCTCCTTGCCGGAGCCACCGGCCTTGGCTTGGTTGGCGGCACCATCCTTGCCGGACTGCTCGACAACTAGTACTTCTTGGTTTTTCTTCCTCCTGTTGTTCCGCCGCCGGCTATTCCTTGCCGGGGCGATCCCCTCACTGTCAGATTCTGCTCCCACATTCTCTCCTGGGAGTCTTCTTCCTTCTTCAAGTAGCGGCACACTTGTCGGCCAGGGCGTGATAGCTCGCTGACGTCTTTCACTTTGCACATCGCCATCTCCTCCTCATCCTGCGATTTCAGACATTCGATGGAATGCACTAATTCATCGCAGCAGGTGGACGTCTGGGATGTTGTAGTGCACTCGATCGAATCTCTGGATGAATTTGCGCAGAGACTCCCTCCTTACGGGCAAGCAGGTGGAGATCACTCTCCGGCCATGAGGCTTGTGGTCACTGTGAAGGCGCCAACAAATTGGTGGCACAAATCTGCCCAAGAAGAGATAGAGCCATCCGGCAAGTGCATGAGCCAAGATCGACGCTTGGCTTGAGCACCAAGGGAAGTAGTTGGCGAGGATCTTGTCGTCTCGCCCCCCGCAGCTTGCACCGCGATGGTGTAGATGCCGAGGAACTCCGATGGGTGTCCTGCCGCCGCATTTCTCCGCACGTCTGGTTTGAAGTTTTTCTTGTCGGGCCACCGGACTTGCCGCAGCTCACGGGTGAACGCAGGGCAACCCACCGCGTACGGCAAGTCACCTGGTTCCCCTGGCGCGTGCATGTCGACAGTGGGCCCGGCGCGTTGGTCAGATTGATGGCGCGCTTCTCTTCGGCGCTCGATACGGGTTCAAGCGTCCTCTTCTTGCCGTTCCCGAAGAACTTGGCGCTGGTCGCGACGAGCTCGTGGATCCGACGATGCTGTGGAGTCGCTGTCGAGGTAGATCCGGCGAGTCAGCGATCTTGGCCTTCGGGAAGGGGAGTGTACGGTGGGTGCACCCCCGCAAGTCTCGTCGCCATCGGCTCGCGTCTTGTCGCCCGCTGTTGATTGCGGCGCTTCGGTTGCCGCGGGACGTCGCCGTTGGCAAAGCCGATGAGACTTTGAATTGTGGTTTTCCACTCGTCGACCTTATCGGCCGTCGGAGGGTAATCTAGTAGTAACTGAGCTCTCGCCAAGGCTTCCGCTGGTGTGGTTGGCGGCAAGGGCGTACGGAGCAAAGAACGGGATATGCTCGGAATCCTAACCAAGTTAGGAGGAGCAGCATCCCGCCCCAGCGGCCGCCCCCACTGCATCGGCATCTTTGAAGTGCATGCGGGTCTCAAGGGCCTCGGGATCCTCCAACTTGGCCTTGGTCCAAAGGCCGTATGGTGCCGCGGGTATCATGACGCTGTTTGTCCCGCATCTCCTGTGATGGACGCGGTGCAGATTCGGACGCGGACGCTCGCGCCGCGTTGTCCTTGGACCTGGCGGCATCGTGGGCTCCCTCGATGACGCCGGTCCCTCCGCCAGCGTTTCCCCAACCACCTGACGGCTCCGGTGGTGGTGGGTTCGACGCGGACGGCTCAGCTGCTGCCGAAGGCTTCTTCTTCGGCGCCATGCCGACGAAGACGTTGATGGAGTTGCTAGTGCGACCGCCGGACCGGGTTCACACAGCCTCTCTGCCCCCTACCTGGCGCGCCAAAGATGTCGGGGGGAAGAGCTGATCGTGCCCCACGAGCACCTACGGACCTAGGTCCCTTTGTGGTTCGGAGGGGGGCGGAGACTGTGCAAAGAGCGGGTCGAGGCGATGCACACGAGAGGGTTTTTACCCAGCTTCGGAGCTCTCCGGAGAGATAATACTCCTACTGCTGCTTTGTGGATTCTCTTCTCTTCTTGCTAGGGAGCAATGCGGGCTACAAAACCTAGCCTGATTGTGATGAACTAAGCTGGAGCTGGAGCGAAACCAGCCGAACCCTTTCTACGTTGCCCTTGGGCCTCCTTTTATAGGCACAAGGGGTTACCACCGATGGCAAGTAGACAAGGTTACAATGGTAAAAACCTGGGTAGGTACACCGCTTTGTACAGTGTATAGTAACCTATACCTAACTCTGACGGCAAGGGACAAGAGTCATCAATGCCCGTCCCGGTCGCCTCAACGAGTGTAACAGGACCGTTATGCGCTCCGCCGCCACGATGGTGGCTTGTCAGCGCTGTTTGTCGCTACTCCCCGCTGGCTGCACAGCCCACCGACACGCGTACTTTGGGGGAGCCCCGTGGCGACACGTTGGCGGGTGAGCTGGAGCGGAGATGAAGAGAGGTCGCCCGCCCCGGCAAGCACCTTGCCGCGGTGGGAACCTTATCGCGCTTGGGGGTTCAGCGCCCGCCAAGCCTTCCCGGCAAGCTCCTCTTGCCGGGGGCTTGTTTCCTTTGCGCCCTGAGTGGCCTTCCGGCAAGCTCCTCTTGCTGGGGTCTTGACTGCATTGTTCTTGAATGGCTCCAAGGGAGCTGCTGAGGATCTTGGCGGCGATCAAGCCGGCCCGGCCGTGGGGCGCTGCAACTGTCCGTGCACGAGTTCGGGGTACTAGGGTACCCCTACTCTAGTACACCGACACCGGCGCTGGTCCTTGTTGCGCCGTGGTTTCCCGTTTCCATCCCTGACTTCGGATGTACTTGGGTCGCTGGTGCTGCATCTTGCTAACCAGCTATCCTCTCCCGCGCAAAAGCGGGTCATGAGGCTTGTTAATGCTGACATTGTTCTTGGCTTTTCTTGGCCGAGGTGTCTGGCGAGCCATTCGTCTCGGACGTTGTGTTTGAAAGCTGCTAAGGCTTCGGTGTCCGGACAGTCGACTATTTGGTTCTTTTTAATAAGGAACCTGTTCCGGAATTTCCGGGCTGACTCTCCGGGCTGTTGAGTTATGTGACTTAGATCGCTCAGATCCGGAGGGCGGACATAGGTCCCTGAAAATTTGCAAACACATCCTCGAGCTCTCCCCAGCTTCCAATGGCATTTTCGGGGAGGCTTTTAAGCCAATGCCGAGCTGGCCCTTTGAGTTTGAGGGGTAAGTATTTTATGGCGTGGAGATCATCTCCTCTAGCAATGTGTATGTGGAGGATGTAATCCTCAATCCGCACTGTGGTCTGTTGTTCCGTCGATGCCTCTATGTTTACGGGTTTGAATCTCGCTGGAAATTATGATCCAAAGACCTCATCGGTGAAACATAGGGGATGTGCGGCGCCCTGTATTTGGGTGTGCCGTGATGTTCGGATATTTTGCGTGTTGCATTGCTTTGAAGAGCTTACTTTTCGCCCATAGACGGACCTAACGGGCCATCCTTTTGATGTGAGTCATTATGCGGATCGCATATCGGCTTGTGCTGGCGCCATTTGCCGCTCTTTTTGCCGTGGGTCGCCCATCCGACCGGTGGCCTTCTTAATTTTTGATTGTGGTGGTTTCTAAGGCCTCCTCGTCAAATTCGAGCAGTAGCTTTTGGGTAGCTCTTTGTTCGGCGACTGTCGCCGTATTTGTCTGCGGTGTTGAATACTTTGCTCCATCTGATCTTGAGTGCATCTTCCGCAGTTTTGAGCTTCCGCTTATGCTTTTTCAGGCTACGCTCAGTGGCGGCGAGCCTTTTCTGGAGGTTATTTTGCTCCAACAATTTGTCCGGCGTGAGGTCATCCGGACTGTTGTCTTCACCGGGGACGGGTTGTTTATCCAAGTTGTGTTGTTCGTATGACTGCTCGATAGCGTGTTCGTCGTCCACCGGTTCGCCCTGCTCTATGGCTGGGTCTCTGGTGAGGCGGGACTTGGTTCGGCGTTTACGTTGCCATTTTGAAAGCTTTTCGAGGGATTTATCCTTCGTAGCGTCCCGTTGTTCCTCGTCTTCATTTCCTTTAGGTGTATCCACCATATATACATCATGGGATGAGGTGGTTGTCCAGCATTCTATAGGCGCTGGTTCATGGTTATCTCCTACATCGTCATCCATACCGTCAATGTCTTCGGAGTCGAAATCGAGCACGTCGTGTAAGCTTTCGACAATGGCTACGAAGTGGGTGGTGGGTGGGCGTTGAATTTCTTCGTCGTCCGCATCCCAACCTTCCTGACCGTAGTCCGGCCATGGCTCTCCGGATAAAGAGAGAGACTTTAGTGAATTCAGGATGTCGCCAAAGGGCGAGTGCTGAAAGATGTACACGGCAGTGAACTCCATGTCCGACGCCCGATCAGATTCGATTGGCAGGGGCGCGGAGGGTTCGGAGTCCGGAGAGGAGTCTGGCACCCTGGAGTCAATGTCTTCGCAAAGGACAGGGATGGGGTTCAGCTCAATCGCCGTACAGATTGTAGCCCCCGAGGCGGTGTCCAACCACTCGTCCTCGATCGGGGAATCCGGCTCCGGATTAAGGGTCAGAGCGGATGCTGGTGCGGCCTCCAGGGCACTGTTCGGCTGCAGAGCTAGATCATGCCCATCGAGACAGTGCGGCACGCTTGGCTCCGTCAGCTCCAGGGTCAGCTCGAATCCGTCGAAGATCAAGTCTCCGCGGATATCGGCCGTATAGTTCAAACTTCCAAATCTGACCTGATGGCCAGAGGCGTACCTTTCGATCTGCTCCAGATGGCCAAGCGAATTGGCCCGCAGTGCAAAGCCGCCGAACAAGAAGATCTGTCCGGGGAGAAAAGTCTCACCCTGGACCGCGTCGTTGTTGATGATCGAAGGAGCCATCGGGCCTATCGATGACGACACAGAGGAACTCTCAATGAAAGCACCAATGTCGGTGTCAAAACCGCGGATCTCGGTAGGGGGTCCCGAACGTGCGCCTAGGCGGATGGTAACATGAGACAAGGGACACGATGTTTTTACCCAGGTTGGGCCCTCTCGATGGAGGTAATACCCTACCCTGCTTGATTAATATTGATGATATGGGTAGTACAAGAGTAGATCTACCACGAGATCAAGGAGGCTAAACCCTAGAAGCTGGCCTATGGTATGATTGTTGTTCGTCCTACGGACTAAAACCCTCTGGTTTATATAGACACCAGATAGGTTAGGGTTACACAGAGTCGGTTACAATGGTAGGAGATCTACATATCCGTATCGCCAAGCTTGCCTTCCATGCCAAGGAAAGTCCCATCCGGACACGGGACGAAGTCTTCAATCTTGTATCTTCATAGTCTTGGAGTCCGGCCGTGACGATAGTCCGGCTATCCGGACACCCCCTAGTCCGGGACTCCCTCAATGCACGTATGGTTAAAGTTGTGTAACAAATTTGAAACATGAAGTGTACTTGGCTTGTGCATCCTTATGAGTGGCGGTCGGGGACGAGCCATGGTCTTTTCATACCAATCTATCCCCCTAGGAGCATGCGCGTAGTACCTGATTTTTGATGACTTCTAAATTTTTGCAATAAGTATATGAGTTCTTTTGACTAATGTTGAGTCCATGGATTATACGCACTTTTACCTTTCCATCATTGCTAGCCTCTTCGGTACCGTGCATTGCCCTTTCTCACATTGAGAGTTGGTGCAAACTTCGCCGGTGCATCCAAACCCCGTGATACAATATGCTCTATCACACATAAACCTCCTTATATATTCCTCAAAACAGCCACCATACGTACCTATTATGGCATTTCCATAGCCATTCCGAGATATATTGCCATGCAACTTTCCACCGTTCCGTTCATCATCATCATGACATACTTTACTTTTGTCATATTGCCATTGCATGATCATGTAGTTGACATCATACTTGTGGCCAAGCCACCATGCATTATTTTTCATACATGTCACTCTTGATTCATTGCACCATCCCGGTACACCGCCAGAGGCATTCATATAGAGTCATACCTTGTTCTAGTTTCGAGTTGTAATCCTTATGTTGTAATCAATAGAAGTGTGATGATCATCATTCAATAGAGCATTGTCCCCAAAAAAAGAGAAAGGCCAAAGAAAAAAAAGAAGGCCCAAAAAAAAGGGCAATGCTACTATCCTTGTTTTCCACACTCGTGCTTCAAAGTAGCACCTTGTTCTTCATGTAGTGAGTCTCATATATTGTGCTTCAAAGTAGCACCAAGTTTTTCATATAGTTAGTCTCATAAGTTGTCTTTTCATACTAGTGGGAATTTTTCATTATAGAACTTGGCTTGTATATTCCTATGACGGGCTTCCTCAAATGCCCTAGGTCTTCGTGAGCAAGCATGTTGGATGCACACCCACTAGTTTTCTTTTGTTGAGCATTCATAGCTCTAGTGCATCCGTTGCATGGCAATCCCTACTCCTTGCATTAACATCAATCGATGGGCATCTCCATAGCTCATTGATTAGCCTTGTTGATGTGAGACTTTCTCCTTTTTTGTCTTCTCCACACAATCCCCATCATCATATTCTATTCCACCCATAGTGCTATATCCATGGCTCACGCTCATGTATTGCGTGAAGGTTGAAAAAGTTTGAGATTATTTAAGTACGAAACAATTGCTTGGCTTGTCATCAAGGGTATAGAAGTTGGGAACATCTTTGTGTGACAAAAATGAAGCATAGCCTAACTATATGATTTTGTGGGGATAAACTTTCTTTTTCCATGCTATTTTGAGACATGATTACCTTGATTAGTATGCTTCAAGTATTATTATTTTTATGTCAATATGAACTTTTGTCTTGAATCTTTCGGATCTGAATATTCATATCACAATTAAGAAGAATTACATTGAAATTATGCCAACTAGCATTCCACATCAAAAATTATCTTTTTAATCATTTACCTACTCGAGGGCGAGCAGGAATTAAGCTTGGGGATGCTTGATACGTCTCCAACGTATCTATAATTTTTGATTGCTCCATGCTATATTATCTACTGTTTTAGGCAATATTGGGCTTTATTTTCCACTTTTATATTACTTTTTGGACTAACCTATTAACCGAAGGCCCAGCCCAGATTTGTTATTTTATGCCTATTTGGTGTTTCGAGGAAAAGGAATATCGATTTGAGTCAAACGGAACGAAATCAACTGGAGAAGTTATTTTTGGAAGGAAACCCACCTGATGGACTTGGACCCCACGTCAGAAGATACGGGAGGTTCTCACGAGGGTGGGGGCGTGCCCACCCCCCTGGGCGCGCCCCCTGCCTCGTGGGGCCCCCGTAGCTCCACCGATGTTCTCCTTTTACCCATATATACCTACGAACCCTAAAACTTCTAGAACAGAAGATAGATCGGGAGTTCCGCCGCCGCAAGCCTCCAGAGCCACGAAAAACCAATCGGGGCCCCTTTCCGGTACCCTGCCGGAGGGGGGATCCATCACCGGTGGCCATCTTCATCATCTCGGCGCTATCCATGACGAGGAGGGAGTAGTTCACCCTCGGGGTTGAGGGTATGTACCAGTAGCTATGTGTTTGATCTCTCTCTCTCTCTCTCTCTCTCTCTCTCTCTCTCGTGTTCTCTCTCGTGTTCCTCTATGGCACGATCTTGATGTATCCCGAGCTTTGCTATTGTAGTTGGATCTTATGATGTTTCTCCCCCTCTACTCTCTAGTGATGAATTGAGTTTCCCCTTTGAAGTTATCTTATCGGATTGAGTCTTTTATGAGAACACTTGATGTATGTCTTGGTGATCAATTTGCGGGTTTCGTGACATTGGGAACCTATGCATAGGGGTTGGCACACGTTCTTGACTCTCCGGTAGAAACTTTGGGGCACTCTTTGAAGTACTTTTATGTTGGTTGGATGAATCTGAGATTGTGTGATGCATATCGTATAATCATGCCCACGGATACTTGAGGTGACAATGGAGTATCTAGGTGACATTAGGGTTTTGGTTGATTTGTATCTTAAGGTATTATTCTAGTACGAACTCTTTTATAGATTGATCCGAAAGAATAACTTTGAGGTGGTTTCGTACCCTACCATAATCTCTACATTTGTTCTCCGCTATTAGTGGCTTCGGAGTGACTCTTTGTTGCATGTTGAGGGCTTGTTATATGATCTATCTATGTTATTATTGTTGAGAGAACTTGCACTAGTGAAAGTATGAACCCTAGGCCTTGTTTCCTATCATTGCAATACCATTTACGCTCACTTTTACTATTAGTTACCTTGCTGTTTTTATATTTTCAGATTACAAAAACTTATCTACCATCCATATTGCACTTGTATCACCATCTCTTCGCCGAACTAGTGCACCTAATTTACCATCGTATTGGGTGTGTTGGGGACACAAGAGACTCTTTGTTATTTGGTTGCAGGGTTGTTTGAGAGAGACCATCTTCATCCTACGCCTCCCACGGATTGATAAACCTTAGGTCATCCACTTGAGGGAAATTTGCTACTGTCCTTCAAACCTGTGCACTTGCAGGCCCAACAACGGCGAGGGGTTGGATCGATTGAGTGGGGGGGGGGGAATAGCTAGGGTTCGGGGAGGGGGTTGCTGGCACTAAAGTAGGGAGAGGGGAGCCGTGGATGCACGCCACGGCGCCATGGCATCCGTGGATGTGCGCCATGATGCCTCCCTGCTACAGGTTGAAGGCAACCAGTGTGAGCTGGGCTTTCCAGCCCCACTTGGGCCTTTTCTCCTTTGCTCCTTTTCTCTCACTTACTTTTACAATTTCTTTTTTGTCTATTTTTGGATTTTATTTCTACTCCGTTTGTATTTAGTTGGCCCACCAAACGATTTTTGTTATGTATGAAACTTGGCAAATAAATCATGCACAATACGTTGGTGTTGCACAAAAAGTTCTAGAGCCACCGGAATTGTTCAAGCATTTTTGGAAAATTGAATAAGCCAATTAATATGTTGATGGACCACTATATAAATTTCTATGGGCACTTGGGAATCCAAAATAGGTTGGTTCCAACATGACAAATATCCAAGTATTATTTGCCACACTTTGAACGTTTTTGTTTTGACAACTGAAAACTTTTATAGTTTGACTATATTTTAAATTTGAATTTGATCAGGGTTTGAAACATCACTAGTTTATCAACAATAACCATGGTGACATGGCATCATTAGTAGAGGATTATTTTAGCTTAATTATCTGGGCGTCACAGGGTGATAGCCGGGGAGGGGTGTTCTCTTGGCACCTTCGCCTCCCCTCCAGCAGTCTTCCGGCTAAGCTTTGGTGGATGACTCCATTGGTGCTCAAGCCGAGGCTTCTTGCTGGCTCTAGAGGTAGTGACCAGGAGGCGCCGCTCCGGCCCCCGCACTCGTCCTTCGCAGCCTCGCCACTCCCGGTCTTGTCAGGCCGTGTCCAACGGTCCCTCACGAAACCGGGGTGTGCTCCTGCTTGGGTGCTCCTTTTCTCATCTTTTCCTCCTTCCGCCATAGTGCCTGAAGGAGGGGAAATGAAAAGAGGGGGTCACGGGGCACTTACCTTTTTCAATCTTAAACTTGTAGGCAATCGCCGAATTTTAATTCAAATAATGTAATCTCTCGAGTCCAAGTTTGTGTTCAGTAATGCTCATACTTATATTAGCATATGAATGGAAAAGATGAACCTTTCCCAAAACTCGTGCATGTGTATGTCCATGCAGAGGTGAGATGCCTCTTTAGTCTGCCGGAGAACTACGTCTGCTGGGGAACAGACAGAGGGACCAACCACCCCGCCAACTTCTTTCTTCCAAAGGCTACTATGACCATCCTGACCGAAGCAGCGTTCGAGTCATGGATGGGAGCAGCTAAGTCTCAAAAGAGTGGTGAGGCTTTCTCATGCTCAATTTGCAGCCTTACAGAACACTAACGGACAGGAGGTAAAACTTATCTATTTGGCTTGTCGGGGATCATTGTGCCGGGCAATCTTCTCAACTCCTCGTCGAAGCCAAGTTCACAGCAGGAACCTACAACTTCATGCAGATGAGAATGAATGCAAGATGCGATCCTATCTATATGCATATGCAAATGCTGATGCAGTGATCTTGGTATGCTCATGCATTCATGCAATCTTGGTCGGGGTCCCCCCACAACGCTTCTTTTTTTCTCTTGCATGGGGTCATCGCCCTGACTTTGTACAAGGGGTTACATGCAGCTAAGGCAAGGCATGTACAAAAGGGTGGCTACTGGGCAGGGCCTGACAGCCACGCCTTACGGGTAGAACTCGTGGAGATGCTCAATATTCTATTAGTTTTGCAACTGAGTGCCATCTCCGGTCTGCAGACGGACTGCGCCAGGTCTGGAGACTCGAACTACCCGGTAAGGGCCTTCCAACTTTGGTGACAACTTGTGTGTACCCTTGGCGGATTGAACGCGCCTTAGGACAAGGCCACCTTCCTCAAAACACCGGGCATGAACCCTGCGGGTATGATAGCGACGCAGGGCTTGCTGGTAGCATGCAGCACGCGTAGCGGCGTGGAGACGGTTCTCCTCGAGTAGCACATCATCGTCATGCCGGTGCTGATCTTGCGCTACTTCATCGTAGGCAAGCACTCGAAGCGACTCGTAAATGAGTTCCATGGGGATAACTACTTCTGCCCCGTAGACCAGGGAGAAAGGAGTCTGCTTGGTAGCTCGCTTTGGTGTCATTCTAAGAGACCAGAGAACTACCAGCAGCTCCTCGATCCACCGCCTTCTGTGCTTTTGCAGCGTATCAAAAGTTCTCGTCTTGTGTCCACGCAACACTTTAACATTCGCCCTCTCAGCTTGTCCATTGCTCTGGGGGTGTGCCACAGAGGCGAATGAGATCTTGCATCCGAGGGCATGAACATATTGCATGAAGGCGCAACTCATGAACTGGCTGTCGTTGTCGCTAATGATCCTTGCCAGAACTCCAAAACGACACACCAATTCTTTCAAGAACTTGATAGCTGACTGAGTTGTCACCTTTCTCACAGCAGTCACTTCCGGCCACTTTGTAAACTTGTCGATGGCAACGAACAAGAATTCAAAGCCCCCAATTTCTCGGGGGAAGGGGCCGAGGATATCGAGCCCCCAGACCAAAAATGGCCATGATAGAGGGATTGCTTGAAGGGCTTGGGCAGACAGGTGTGTTTTCTTGGAATGGAACTGATAGGCTTCACATGTCGTGACAAGCTCGACCGCATCTTGGAGGGTTGTGGGCCAATAGAATCCTTGCCGGAATGCTTTCCCAACTATTGCCCTTGATCCAATGTGGGAGCCACACATTCCTCTGTGAATCTCAGCCAGCATTTTCTTTCCTTCTTCCCAGCAGATACACTTCAATTTCACACCGTTGGGCCTCCTTCTGTACAGAGTGTCATCGACAAACTGATACATACTGGCCCTCCAGGCTACTTTTTCAGCTTCATCTTGGTCGCCGGGAGCTCTCCTGTTTGGAGGAAGTGGACAATGTGCCTTTCCCAAGTTGGAGCCTAGGGCTCAGCAACGAGGACTAGCGGCACCTCCTCTACTGCGGGAGCACCAGCCTCGTTCGTGAGGTCCATGGACCCGGCTGGAGGGGGTGGTCTGGTAGGCTGTGAGGAGTTGTTTCCGGCAGGGTCTTTGCCGGGAGCAGACGACTCTATCGGGGGAGTCTTACTGTAGTCCAACTTTCTCCTCTTCGAGGCCATTGTTGCTGGGATACGGAGGGCTGAGTGAGATGGAGAACAAAAGTCCCGGTTTCCATAGGAAGCTTCTATGCATCACACTTTGACAGATGATCAGTTGTGATGTTTTCCACACAGGGTATGTGCTCTGTTTGCAATCCGTCAAAGTGTTCCTCCAATCTCCTCACTTCCTCAACATATGCATCCATCAATGGACTTTGGTAATCCTTGTTGACTTGTCTCACCACAAGCTGTGAATCTCCTCGAATTATCAGCTTCTTGATTCCCAATTCAGCTGCAATCCTGAGCCCGACAAGGAGTCCTTCATACTCAGCTGTATTGTTTGTTGCCTCTTCCTGGGCAAAATGCATTTGGACGATGTACTTCAAGTGCTCCCCGGAGGGTGCAACCAGAAGCACGCCAGCCCCTGCACCTTGCAGGGAAAAGGCGTCATCGAAATAGATAATCCATTCTTGTTGCGATTCCTTGCCGCAGATAGGTGTCTCTGTCACTTCCTCATCAGGGGTTGGCATCCATTCCGCAATAAACTCTGCCAATGCCCTGCTCTGAATAGTTTATGTGCTATCAAACTTCGAACCAAAGCTAGATAACTCCAAAGCCCACTTCACTATTCTGCCAGTAGCCTCAGGGTTTCATAGTATCCTTTGCAACGGAAAACGAGTAACAACCGTGTTCTCGTGGGCTTGGAAGTAGTGGCGAAGTTTTCTTGAGGCCATAACGAAACCAAAGATCAACTTCTGCACGCTAGAGTACCTTGATCTAGCCCCCTGTAACAGGGAATTGACGATGTACACTGGGCGCTGCACCACTTGTTTCCTTGCCGCTTCCTTGGGGTCGCTCTCGTTGCCATGCTCATTGCTATCCTGATCCTTCTCTGACTCTGCTGGTCTTTGCTTACTTCCTGTCTCATCCACTTCCAGCTGCGCTACCAAGGCCGCACTGCCCACCTAGTTGGTTGCTGCCAAGTATAGAAGCAACGGCTCCTGAGGTTTGGGAGCAACCAAGGTAGGCACGGAGGACAAGTGGGCCTTCAACTCTTGCAAAGCTGCATCTGCTTCTGGGGTCCACTTCATAGGGCCCGCCTTCTTCAAAATCTTGAAGAACGTCAGGGCGCGCTCGACAGACTTGGTGATGAACCTGCTTAGCGCGGCAACACATTCTGTTAGGCGCCTCACATCCTTAACCGTCCTTAGCACTTGGATCGGCTCGATGGCCTTGATCTGGTCGGGGTTGGCTTCGATCCCCGCGATGGGACACAAAGAACCCAAGCAGCTTGCCGGAGGGAACACCAAATACACACTTCTCTGGATTAAGCTTCAGATTGATCTTGCACAGATTATCAAATGTCTCCTCCAAATCTTGAATGAGGGTGGCCTTATTCTTGGTCTTGACCACAATATCATCCATATAGGCCTCTATGTTTCTGTGCAGCTGTGGCTCAAAACCAATCTGGATTGCCCTTGCAAAAGTGGACCCGACACTCTTTAATCCGAATGGCATGCGGACAAAGCAGTACGTACCACATGGTGTGATGAACGATGTCTTCTCTTCATCCTCATTGGACATGAAGATTTGGTGATACCCAGAGTATGCATCCAGAAAGGAGAGCAGATCACAACCTGAAATGGAGTCCACAATCTGGTCGATGCACGGCAAGGGAAATGGCTCTTTTGGGCAAGCCTTGTTGAGATCTTTGAAATCTATCCAAAGCCTCCACTTCCCGTTAGCCTTACGGACTACCACTAGATTTGCCAACCACGTGGGATGCAATAATCCTCTGACCAAACCAGCTTCTTCAAGCTTCTTGATTTCTTCTACAATGAATTGTTGTCTCTCCAATGCCTGCTTCCAGACTTTCTATTTGACAGGTCGGGCATGTGGGCAGACAACAAGGTGGTGCTTGATTACCTTCCTGGGAACACCGGGGATATCGGATGGTTGTCAGGCAAACACATCGATATTCGTCCGTAGGAACGCAACGAGCACGCTTTCCTATTTGTCATCGAGGGTGGCACTAATACTGAAAGTACCATCAATGCCAGCCAACCCTGCCAGGACCTTCTTCACTTGGGGTGTGGCAACCTTGGATCTCTTGGTGTTAGAACACTCCGGCACGTCATCAACGGGTACTGTGCACTCGGTGGGGACACGCTTCCCGGACTCCTTGCCAGAGTCCCTACAACCTCTCTTCTTTCCTTTGCTTTCCTTGGCGGGAGCCGCCGCTGCCGCTGCCTCTCCGCAACTGCGTCCCGGTACATCTTGTCCACACAGATAATTGCATCCTTCTCATCCGATGGGATGGTAATGACTCCTAGTGGCCTAGGCATCTTCAAGGTGTCGTAGGCATAGTGGGATGCCGCCATGAATTTAGCCAATGCCGGGCGTCCAAGAATCCTATTGTACGACAGGGGGAGAACAACCACATCAAACACAATCCTCTCAGTCTGGTAATTCAGTTCTGCCGCAAACGTTACCGAGAACGTGATCTTTCCCTTAGGATGGCTCCTGCCGGGATTAACTCCTTGAAACGTGCCCGTAACCTCTAGCTCATCTTCCCCTATCTGAAGTTTGCTGATGACTGCCGGGGAAATCATATTCAACCCAGCGTCGTCGTCCACCAGCATCTTTATGACCTTGAGGTTGCAGATTGTTGGAGAGACCGAGAATGGCAAACATCCTACCGCAACGGGACGGCTAGGATGATCCTCCTCGTCAAAGATGATGGGGGTACCGGACCATTTGAGCGGCTTCCGGGCCTCTGGCGCTAGATCCACGACATGGACCTCTCGTGCCCACCGTTTGAGCTGGAGGTGAGAAGTGTGCAAAGATGCACCTCCGTCAATGCATAGGGCGTTTGTGGCCTTCTGAAACTCTTGCTCACTAGTTTCCTCTTCATCCCCTCCATCACTTTCATCTTCACAGGTTTCCTTCCCTCGACCTCTGGCGGGCTTTCCTTGGTTTCGAAAGGGTTTGCCAGGACGATTTACTTCACCACCCCGGCCCTTACCGCCAGCAACATTTTGACCTTTTTCCTTATCACGCTTCACATATTCTACTCTCTGTTTCTTGAGAGGCTGCTCGACTTGGTAACACTCTTGAGGGTTGTGGCCCTTGGTCCGATGAATCTTGCAGTACGGCCCATCGCCTTTCCCAGCTTTCTCGGCAGCCGCGGCCTCATTGCAGTCAGTGCACGCGGCAGCTTCCATGTCGGGGGCCTCTACTTTGGCCTTCTTGTCGGCACTGGTATGCCAGATCCTTCAACAGTCATCACTGCCTTGTCCCTTCATTACAAAAAAAAGACACATCCGTGATATTTTGGGCCGAACGAAATTTATTTCTGTCATACATATGACACTTCTATGACGATAATTGTGACAAAACCTGGTATCATCATAGATGTGGTGGGCTCCTACTTCTATGACAAAAAATCATGATAAAAATGGGCTTTTCGTCCTGGGCGGGCCGGAGACGCAGCTGCATGACATTCTTTGGGCCGTCCATGATGGAAAAAACCGTGGTAGAAGCGAGGGGGAGGAAAATATCGGGGAGTTCCCGGTTACGGTGGGAGGTCGGTGTCGGATTTCGGGTTCCGGCAGACCCTTGAGGTTCGAACACTGGGGTGCGCGCTGAGATCTTTCCCCTACCAGCTCATGCGTGCATGGATTGTGACAGATCTAAACTACCAACGATGAACAAAACAGAGACACGAGGTTTATACAGGTTCGGGCCACCGTTGTGGTGTAATACCCTACTCCAGTGTGTGGTGTGGTGGATTGCCTCAGGGGCTGATGAAGAACAGTACAAGGGTAGAATAGCCTCGCGAGGGGGACGTTCTTGAGCTGGTGCGATGAACTGCTTGGGTGAGTTCGATCGCCTCTTGCTCTCACTCTGCTAGGGCTCTCTCAAATCGATCCTCCCTCTCTGTGGTGGCTATTCCTATTTATAGAGGGAGGCCCTGGGCCTCTTCCCAAATAATGAGCGGGAAGGGCGCCAACAATTGGCCATTTTGAAGGGGGACATCTAGTACACTTATCCCGACTAAAGTTGGTCTTCGGCTCCCAAAGACTCTGACGGTGACGCCGTCCTGGGCACCACGATGACCTCCATCCTGCCGTTCTGCTGGTCTTGGTCTTGTTGCACCGAAGCAGTAACCTTTGCCTGATGCCTTGGCCTGTGCTTGCCTCCTTTGAACCAAAGGGGAAATGAGGACACTGCGTGGGCTGGCGCCCGCCTGGCCTTAATCGTCATGGCTTGCGTCACAGGGCACCCTCACGAGGTACCCTGCCTTGATCTCTCCGCCTCCTCGCGAGCCTGCCTGACGAGGCTGTTCCTGAGGTAGGTTCCTGTCGTCCGCCCCGCGAGGCTTGGCCCCTCGCGAGGGTCTTGAGCTTGAGCTGATGAAGCTGGGCCGCGCTGGGCCCCCACTTGAGCCACGCCGCAGGCCGCAGGCAGGCATGTCTGGGGACCACCATTCCCAGAACGCCGACAGTAGCTCCCGGGCCCAAGGCGCGCCCGGACTTGGCTTAGTAGAGAAGCGAAGGGGCAAGTGCGAAGCGCCGCAGGCCCCAACAGCCTGCGGCCTTGGGTGCCGCGTGGCGATTGGTTGGTTGCGGGCGTCTCCGCTTCCCCACGACGCCTCGGCAACTGCCCTTCTGACAAAAAGGAGGCCCGGGCCAGACTTGGTGCTTGTTCTCGCTCGTCTTGCTCCAGATCCCCTTTCGCCCTTCTCCTCCTTGCTTCCGAAATCCTCCAGATCTATCTCAATCCTTCCCATCCAGCAAACCATGGCGCCTCGCAAGACCCCGACTGAGGCCTGGTACCTCCCGGCTCTGGATCCTCTGACTGTGTCGGCGAAGAATCGCGACCTAATGCGCCGGAGGACGGTGGCGCAGGGCAACAAGGGAGCGACTGTGCTCAAGGCCGGCTCCGATCAGCCTAAAGGCCAGGGGAGCACCTTCTACCCGTTCTTCGTGAGCGCCATTATCGCCGGTCTGGTCCTTTCTTTTTCCAAGTTCTTCTTCACTATTCTCCACCAATACAACTTGCAAGCTCTGCATCTCCACCCCAACTCTGTTCTCCTCCTGGCGATCTTCGCCTACTACTGTGAGGCTCACGTTGGGACAAAACCCTCGGTGGCCTTGCTGCGCCATTACTTTTCCCTCCGGGTCTCCCGTGGCTCTATTACTGCGTGCGCGATCTTCGTCGCATACTCCAGCTCCAACTCCATCTCCAAGCCCGGGAAGAGGATTGAAGGCTTCAGGAGCAAGTGGGTCATGGTGGACGTCGGGTGCATCCATCCCTGACTGGCGTTGCCGTTGGGGCAGCCCGAGGCCGTTGATGCGTGGTCTCGTGCGGAGCTCTTCGATTCTCACACGAAGATGTTGCAGAAGAGGATATACGCGGACCTGTGGCCAGCCAACTTGGGGGCGGCGAAGCTGACCGGGGCCACGCGCCTGAGGGAGTTCCTGGAACATCGGGTGGCTCCGCTCCGGGAACATTCGCTTCCATTGTGGAGGCTGGGGGAGGCAGGCGATGACCTCCGCCTGACCTCCGAGGCCCTCTCTGACGAAAATCTATCCACGGCTCTCCATTCCTTGGTCGGGGGGACGTGGCGATGCCGGAGGGCGCTCCCATCCCCCTGTTCCTTCGCGGCGACTGGGAGCAAGTGGTGAACGACATGCCCACCTTTAATGGTGAGGGGCTGGTGTTGGGGAACATTGCAGAAAATAAAAATTTCTACGGTTTCACCAAGATCAATCTATGAGTTCATCTAGCAACGAGAGAGAGGAGTGCATCTACATACCCTTGTAGATCAAGAGCGGAAGCGTTCAAGAGAACGGGGTTGAGGGAGTCGTACTCGTCGTGATCCAAATCACTGATGATCCTAGTGCTGAACGGACAGCACCTCCGCGTTCAACACACGTACGGTTGGGAAGACGTCTCCTCCTTCTTGATCCAGCAAGGGGGAAGGAGAGGTTGATGAAGATCCAGCAGCACGACGGCATGGTGGTGGATCCAGCAGCGATCTCGGCAGGGCTTCGCCAAGCGTCTGCGAGAGGGAGAGGTGTAGCAAGGGGAGAGGGAGGCGCCTATAGCCTGGGTGCGGCTGCCCTCCCTCCCCCCTCTTTATATAGGCCCCCTAGGGGCGGGCGCCGGCCCTGGGAGACGGGATCTCAAAGGGGGGAGGCGGCCAGGGGGGTGGCTTGCCCCCCAAGCCAGGTGGAGGCGCCCCCACCCCTAGGGTTTCCCAACCCTAGGCGCAGGGGGCCAAGGCGCACCAGCCCACCAGGCTGGTTCCTCCCACTTCAGCCCATGGGGCCCTCCGAGATAGGTGGCCCCACCGGTGGACCTCGACCCTTCCGTGGTCCCTGACAATACCGTGACCCCGAAACTTTCCCGATGGTCAAACCTGACTTCCTATATATAATTCTTTACCTCCGGACTATTCCGAACTCCTCGTGACGTCTGCATCTCATCCGAGACTCAACAATTTTGGTTTACTGCATACTCATATCTCTACAACCCTAGCGCCACCGAACCTTAAGTGTGTAGACCCCATCGGTTCGGAGACATGCGATATGACCGAGACGCCTCCGGTCAATAACCAACAGCGGATCTGGATACCCATGTTGGCTCCCACACGCCTCGATGATCTCACGGATAAACCACGATGTCGAGGATTCAAGTAACCCGTATACAATTCCCTTTGTCAATCGGTATGTTACATGCCCGAGATTCGATCGTCGGTATCCCAATACCTCGCTTAATCTCGTTATCGCAAGTCACTTTACTCGCACCGTAATGCATGATCCCGTGACCGACACTTGGTCACATTGAGCTTATTATGATGATGCATTACCGAGTGGGCCCAGAGATACCTCTCCGTCATACGGAGTGACAAATCCCAGTCTCGATTCGTGCCAACCCAACAGACACTTTCGGAGATACCTGTAGTGTACCTTTATAGTCACCCAGTTACCTTGTGACGTTTGGCACACCCAAAGCACTCCTACCGTATCCGGGAGTTGAACAATCTCATGGTCTAAGGAAATGATACTTGACATTTGGAAAAGCTCTAGCTAAATGAACTACACGATCTTTGAGCTATGCTTAGGATTGGGTCTTGTCCATCACATCATTCTCCCAATGATGTGATCCTGTTATCAATGACATCCAATGTCCATAGTCAGGAAACCATGACTATCTGTTGATCAACGAGCTAGTCAACTAGAGGCTCACTAGGGACACGTTGTGGTCTATGTATTCACACGTGTATTACGATTTCTGGATAACACAATTATAGCATGAATAATAGACTATTATCATGAACAAAGAAATATAATAATAACCATTTTATTATTGCCTCTAGGGCATATTTCCAACAGTCTCCCACTTGCACTAGAGTCAATCATCTAGTTACATTGTGATGAATCGAACACCCATGGAATTCTGGTGTTGATCATGTTTTGCTCTAGGGAGAGGTTTAGTCAACGAATCTGTTACATTTAGGTCCGTATGCACTTTACAAATATCTATGTCTCCATCTTGAACATTTTCACGAATGGAGTTGAAGCGACGCTTGATGTGCCTGGTCTTCTTGTGAAACCTGGGCTCCTTGGCAAGTGCAATAGCTCCAGTGTTGTCACAGAAGAGTGCGATCGGCCCCGACGCATTGGGTATGGCTCCTAGGTCGGTGATGAACTCCTTCACCCAGATTGCTTCATGCGCTGCCTCCGAGGCTGCCATGTACTCCGCTTCACATGTAGATCCCGCCACGACGCTTTGCTTGCAACTGCACCAGCTTACTGCCCCACCATTCAAAATAAACACATATCCGGTTTGTGACTTAGAGTCATCCAGATCTGTGTCGAAGCTAGCATCGACGTAACCCTTTACGACGAGCTCTTCGTCACCTCCATAGACAAGAAACATGTCCTTTGTCCTTTTCAGGTACTTCAGGATATTCTTGACCGCTGTCCAGTGTTCCTTGACGGGATTACTTTGGTACCTTCCTACCAAACTTACGACAAGGTTTACATCAGGTCTGGTACACAGCATGTCATACGTAATAGATCCTATGGCTGAGGCATAGTGGATGACACTCATCTCTTCTTTATCTTCTGCCGTGGTCGGGCATTGAGCCGAGCTCAATCTCACACCTTGCAATACAGGCAAGAACCCTTTCTTGGACTGATCCATATTGAACTTCTTCAATATCTTATCAAGGCATGTGCTTTGTGAAAGACCTATGACGCGTCTTGATCTATCCCTATAGATCTTGATGCCTAATATGCAAGCAGCTTCTCCAAGGTCCTTCATTGAAAAACACTTATTCAAGTAGGCCTTAATGCTGTCCAAAAGTTCTATATCATTTCCCATCAAAAGTATGTCATCTACATATAATATGAGAAATGCTACAGAGCTCCCACTCAATTTCTTGTAAACGCAGGCTTCTCCATAAGTCTGTATAAACCCAAACGCTTTGATCATCTCATCAAAGCGAATGTTCCAACTCTGAGATGCTTGCACCAGCCCATAAATGGATCGCTGGAGCTTGCATACCTTATTAGCATTCTCGTGGTCGATAAAACCTTCCGCTGCATCATATACAGCTTCTTCCTTAAGATGGCCGTTAAGGAATGCCGTTTTGACGTCCATTTGCCATATCTCATAATCACAGTATGCGGCAATTGCTAACATGATTTGGACGGAATTTAGCTTCGCTACGGGAGAGAATGTCTCATCGTAGTCAACCCCTTGAACTTGTCGATAACCCTTAGCGACAAGTCGAGCTTTATAGATGGTAACATTACCATCTGCGTTCGTCTTCTTCTTAAAGATCCATTTGTTTTCTATCGCTCGCCGTTCATAGGGCAAGTTTGTCAAAGTCCATACTTCGTTTTCATACATGGATCCTATCTCGGATTGCATGGCTTCAAGTCATTTGTTGGAATCTGGGCCCGCCATCGCTTCTTCATAGTTCGAAGGTTCACCGTTATCTAACAACATGATTTCCAGGACAGGGTTGCCATACCACTCTGGTGTGGAACGTGTCCTCGTGGACCTACGAAGTTTAGTAGTAACTTGATCCGAAGTACCTTGATCATCATAATTAACTTCCTCTTCAGTTGGTGCTGGCACCACAGGAACATCTTCCTGAGTTGCTCTACTCACCGGTTCAAGAGGTAGTACTTGATCAAGTTCCACTTTCCTCCCACTTCTCTCGAGAGAAACTATTTCTCCAGAAAGGACCCATTCTTGGCAAAAAAGGTCTTGCCTTTGGATCTGAGGTAGAAGGCATACCCAATGGTTTCCTTAGGGTATCCTATGAAGACGCATTTTTCCGATTTGGGTTCGAGATTTTCAGGTTGAAGTTTCTTGACATAAGCATCGCATCCCCAAACTTTCATAAACGACAGCTTAGGTTTATTCCCAAACCATAATTCATACGGTGTCGTCTCAACGGATTAGACGGTGCCCTATTTAAAGTGAATGTAGCTGTCTCTAGAGCGTATCCCCAAAATGATAGCGGTAAATCGGTAAGAGACATCATAGACCGCACCATATCCAATAAAGTGCGATTACGACGTTCGGACACACTGTTACGCTGAGGTGTTCCAGGCGGCGTGAGTTGTGAAACGATTCCACATTTCCTTAAGTGCGTACCAAATTCGTGACTTAAATATTCTCCTCCATGATCTGATCGTAAGAACTTTATTTTTCGGTCACGTTGATTCTCTACCTCATTCTGAAATTCCTTGAACTTTTCAAAGGTCTCAGACTTATGTTTCATCAAGTAGACATACCCATATCTACTCAAGTAGTCAGTGAGAGTGAGAACATAACGATATCCTCCGCGAGTCTCAGCGCTCATTGGACCGCACACATCAGTATGTATGATTTCCAATAAGTTGGTCGCTCGCTCCATTGTTCCGGAGAACGGAGTCTTGGTCATTTTGCCCATGAGGCATGGTTCGCATGTGTCAAATGATCCATAATCGAGAGACTCTAAAAGTCCATCAGCATGGAGCTTCTTCATGCGCTTGACACCAATGTGACCAAGGCGGCAGTGCCACAAGTATGTGGGACTATCGTTATCAACTTTACATCTTTTGGTATTCACACTATGAATATGTGTAACATCACGTTCGTGATTCATTAGGAATAAACCATTGACCATCGGGGCATGACCATAAAACATATCTCTCATATAAATAGAACAACCATTATTCTCGGATTTAAATGAGTAGCCATCTCGTATTAAATGAAATCCAGATACAATGTTCATGCTCAAAGCTGGCACTAAATAACAATTATTGAGGTTTAAAACTAACCCCGTCGGTAAATGTAGAGGTAGCATGCTGACGGCAATCACATCGACCTTGGAAACATTCCCGACGCGCATCGTCACCTCGTCCTTCGCCAGTCTCCGCTTATTCCGCAGCTCTGCTTTGAGTTACAAATATGAGCAACAGCACCGTATCAAATACCGGGGAGCTACTACGAGTCTTGGTAAGGTACACATCAATTACATGTATATCACATATACCTTTAGTGTTGCCGGCCTTCTTGTCCGCTAAGTATTTGGGGCAGTTCCGCTTCCAGTGTCCGCTTCCCTTGCAATAAAAGCACTCAGTTTCAGGCTTGGGTCCATTCTTTGACTTCTTCCCGGCAACTGTCTTACCGGGCGTGGCAACTCCCTTGCCGTCCTTCTTGAAGTTCTTCTTACCCTTGCCTTTCTTGAACTTATTGGTTTTATTCACCATCAACACTTGATGTTCCTTCTTGATTTCTACCTCTGCTGATTTCAGCATTGAATATACCTCAGGAATGGTATTTTCCATCCCCTGCATATTGAAGTTCATCACAAAGCTCTTGTAGCTCGGTGGAAGCGACTGGAGGATTCTGTCAATGACCGTGTCATCCGGGAGATTAACTCCCAGCTGAGTCAAGTGGTTGTGCAACCCAGACATTTTGAGTATGTGCTCACTGACAGAACTATTTTCCTCCATCTTACAACTGAAGAACTTGTCGGAGATCATATCTCTCGACCCGGGCATGAGCTTGGAAAACCATTTTCAGCTCTTCGAACATCTCATATGCTCCGTGTTGCTCAAAACGCTTTTGGAGCCCCGGTTCTAAGCTGTAAAGCATGCCGCATTGAACGAGGGAGTAATCATCAGCACGAGACTGCCAAGCGTTCATAATGTCTTGGTTCTCTGGGATGGGAGCTTCACCTAGCGGTGTTTCTAAGACATAATCTTTCTTTGCAGCTATGAGGATGATCCTCAGGTTCCGGACCCAGTCCGTATAGTTGCTGCCATCATCTTTCAGCTTGGTTTCCTCTAGGAACGCGTTGAAGTTGAGGTGGACATGAGCGTTGGCTATTTGATCTACAAGACATATTTGCAAAGTTTTTTAGACTAAGTTCATTATAATTAAGTTCATCTAATTATTTAATGAACTCCCACTCAGATTAGACATCCCTCTAGTCATCTAAGTGATACATGATCCGAGTCGACTAGGCCGTGTCCGATCATCATGTGAGACGGACTAGTCATCATCGGTGAACATCTCCATGTTGATCGTATCTTCCATATGACTCATGTTCGACCTTTCGGTCTCTTGTGTTCCGAGTCCATGTCTGTACATGCTAGGCTTGTCAAGTTAACATAAGTGTTTATGCATGTGTAAATCTGTCTTACACCCGTTGTATGTGAACGTTAGAATCTATCACACCCGGTCATCACGTGGTGCTTCGAAACAACGAACTTTCGCAACGGCGCACAGTTAGGGGGAACACTTTCTTGAAATTATTATGAGGGATCATCTTATTTACTACCGTCATTCTAAGTAAACAAGATGAAAAACATGATAAACATCACATGCAATCAAATAGTGACATGATATGGCCAATATCATATAGCTCCTTTGATCTCCATCTTCGGGGCTCCATGATCATCTTCGTCACCGGCATGACACCATGATCTCCATCATCGTGTCTCCATGGGGTTGCTCGCCAACTATTACTTCTACTACTATGGCTAACGGTTTAGCAATAAAGTAAAGTAATTACATATCGTTGAATCAATGACACGCATGTCATACAATAATTAAGACAACACCTATGGCTCCTGCCGGTTGTCATACTCATCGACATGCAAGTCATGATTCCTATTACAAGAACATGATCTCATACATCACATATATATCATTCATCATTCATCACAACTTTTGGCCATATCACATCACAATCACATGCTGCAAAAACAAGTTAGACGTCCTCTAATTGTTGTTGCATGTTTTACGTGGCTACAATAGGGTTCTAGCAAGAACATTTTCTTACCTACGTAAAAGCCACAACGTGATTTGTCAACTTCTATTTACCCTTCATAAGGACCCTTTTCATCGAATCTGCTCCAACTAAAGTGGGAGAGACAGACACCCGCTAGCCACCTTATGCAACTAGTGCATGTCAGTTGGTGGAACCTGTCTCACGTAAGTGTACGTGTAAGGTCGGTCCGGGCCGCTTCATCCACAAATACCGCTGAAGCAAAATAAGACTAGTAGTGGCAAGAAAGTTGACAACATCTACGCCCACAACAAATTGTGTTCTACTCGTGCAAAAAGAACTACGCATAGACCTAGCTCATGATGCCACTGTTGGGGAACGTTGCAGAAAATAAAATTTTCTACGGTTTCACCAAGATCAATCTATGAGTTCATCTAGCAACGAAAGAGAGGAGTGCATCTACATACCCTTGTAGATTGAGAGCGGAAGCGTTCAAGAGAACGGGGTTGAGGGAGTCGTACTCGTCGTGATCCAAATCATCGATGATCCTAGTGCTGAACGGACAGCACCTCCGCGTTAAAAACACGTACGGTTGGGAAGACGTCTCCTCCTTCTTGATCCAACAAGGGGGAAGGAGAGGTTGATGAAGATCCAGCAGCACGACGGCGTGGTGGTGGATGCAGCAGCGATCTCGGCAGGCTTCGCCAAGCGTCTGCATGAGGGGGTGTAGCAAGGGGAGAGGAGGCGCCTATAGCATGGGTGCGGCTGCCCCCTCCCCCCCTCTTATATAGGCCCCCTAGGGGGCACCGCCCCGGGAGATGGGATCTCCAAGGGGGGCGGCGGCCGGGGTGGCTTGCCCCCAAGTGGTGGGCGCCCCACCCCTAGGGATTCCCAACCCTAGGCTAGGGGCCCAAGGGGTGCACCAGCCCACCAGGCTGGTTCCTCCCACTTCAGCCCATGGGGCCCTCCGGATTGGTGGCCCCACCGATGGACCCAGGACCCTTCCGTGGTCCCTACAACACCGTGACCCCGAAACTTTCCCGATGGTCAAACCTGACTTCCTATATATAATTCTTTACCTCCGGACCATTCGGAACTCCTCGTGACATCCGGGATCTCATCCGGACTCCAACAACTTTGGGTTACTGCATACTCATATCTCTACAACCCTAGCGCCACCGAACCTTATGTGTAGACCCTACGGGTTCGGGAGACATGCGAACATGACCGAGACGCCTCCGGTCAATAACTAACAGCGGGATCTGGATACCCATGTTGGCTCCCACATGCTCCTCGATGATCTCACCGTATGAACCACGATGTCGAGGATTCAAGTAACCCCGTATACAATTCCCTTTGTCAATCGGTACGTTACATGCCCAAGATTCGATCGTCGGTATCCCAATACCTCGTTTAAACTCGTTACCGGCAAGTCACTTTACTCGTACCATAATGCATGATCCCATGACCAGACACTTGGTCACATTGAGCTCATTATGATGATGCATTACCGAGTGGGCCCAGAGATACCTCTCCGTCATACGGAGTGACAAATCCCAGTCTCGATTCGTGCCAACCCAACAGACACTTTTGGAGATACCGTAGTGTACCTTTATAGTCACCCGCCACGTTGTGACGCTTACACACCCAAAGCACTCCTACGGTATCCGGAGTTGCACAATCTCATGGTCTAAGGAAATGATACTTGACATTTGGAAAAGCTCTAGCTAAACGAACTACACGATCTTTGAGCTATGCTTAGGATTGGGTCTTGTCCGTCACATCATTCTCCCAATGATGTGATCCCGTTATCAATGGCATCCAATGTCCATAGTCAGGAAACCATGACTATATGTTGATCAACGAGCTAGTCAACTAGAGGCTCACTAGGGACACGTTGTGGTCTATGTATTCACACGTGTATTACGATTTCCGGATAACACAATTATAGCATGAATAATAGACTATAATCATGAACAAAAAATATAATAATAACCATTTTATTATAGCCTCTAGGGCATATTTCCAACAGCTGGTGCCCGCCGGGGCTCCCGAGGATATGGCGATGTTGGCGACGGTGAACAGTTTGACTGCGGCAAGCCAGCTTTGACTCGGTGGCTATCCTGAACTACGACTGCAAGTAACTCTTTTGAGGTGGCGCACACGAGTCCACATATTCACCATATCAGTACACCACTATGGACCTGCTCCCGTCTCCCTACGAGAACGCCATCCATAGCACTCACGCTTATCTTGCGCATTTTAGAGTATCCACTTTCACTTGTCTATGAACTGTTATAGGCAACCCAGAAGTCCTTTTCATGGACACGGCTATTGAATAGATCATATTAACCCTGCAGGATGTACTTCTTCACACACGCTCTCACCACTTACCGCCGTTTACACGACATGTACTTGGCAACCTTCAAGCGGAAGCCCAACGTGGGTGTCGGCCACAGCCTACCTAGACACTCAAATCCCTAGTCCAGGTTTATCGCCTATTCAGGTTCCATCCGCAGGGAGTCCGGCCGAGGTTTCCCATACAACCCCGAACGATGTGTGCAGGGTTCCCGAGATACCAAACGGGCATTCGGTACACCGGGCCACGGTGTATCTACCGCATCATAGCCCACCCCTAGGGTCAGCGCCACGCACGGCCTCCAACACATATCCTATAAACACGTAAACTAGTTGCAACTCCCAGACGAGAGGGCAAGGGTGGTTAAGAAGCCGAGAGAGTCAATTAAGGATCCCAATGTGTGGTAGTAACTGTTTCATGGATCACAAACACAGAACTCAGTTCACGAGGACGGCTGCAATGAGACAACCCACCATGTACTCCTACATGGCCTCTCACCTCTACCTTTACCAAATCGTGTTCACACACTTAGCTCACACAGTGAGGACATGTTCACACACCTCCGATTCATCCCCGATGAATCAGACCTGACTCAACTCTAAGCAGTAGCAGGCATGACAAACAAGCATGAATGACTAGGCACAACATGGCTCAAGCAACTCCTACTCATGCTAGTGGGTTTCATCTAATTAGTGTGGAATGACAGGTCATGCAGAGGATAAAGGGGTTCAGCTACCGCAGCAAGTAACACATGAGTCGTTGTTGTCCTAATGCAGTAAAATAGAGCAGGAGCGAGAGAGTGGGATTATATCGAAATGAACAATGGGGTTTTGCTTGCCTGGCACTTCTGAAGATAATATAGTTCTTCATCGGTGTCATCGCACTCATCGTCGGTACGTCGTCTACCGAGAGGGGACAATTACCGGCAAACAAGAAAGAACACAATCAATGCAATGCACATTCACATGAATGACATGTCATGTTAAGGAACTGAATTCACCTAATGCAATATATAGCCAAGTTAATTGAAGTGGAACTCAAACAAGATCAAATTCCAACTCCAAATGCTAGTTCATAAATTACCCTAATCATGATTCATCCTATTCAGTGAGGTTAGCTTGTTCAAACATGCATGATCATGGCATAAACAGATTCTTCATATTTTTCTGATCATTTTTCCTATATAAATTATTTCATTTGGAGTTACGGTTGAATTACTATGATTTTTAGAAGTTTGGGGTATTTTCTGAAATTTCCTGAATTAAATTAAATCTAGAAAACGATTTATGGCGTCAGCACCACGTCACTGTGACGTCAGCAAGTTTGGGGTATTTTCTGAAATTTCCTGAATTAAATTAAATCCAGAAAACGATTTATGGCGTCAAGACCACGTCCTTCGTGGACGTCGCAAGTCAATCGGGCCCTGGTCAAACCACGACCTGTGGGTCCACCGTCGATGACCGATCTTTGAATCTGTTGGGCGACACGTGGGACCAGGTCAACGGCCACGTCAGTAGGGTCAAAGTTGACATGTGGGTCCACTGTGTTTAACTAAACTAAACATGATTTAATCTGTGTGGTTAAATATGGGTGTGGGGCCCATCTGTCTGTGTCACTAAAGTTAATTAGCTAGCCCATTAGGGCTTAATTAGGCCGGCCACGTCGGCAGTTAACGCCGGGGCTAACCAGGCACGGCGGCGTTCGCCGTTCCGGCGATTCCAGCGACGGGAGCGAGCGGGCTTGATCCCGTTGGAACAGCCGCGATGCGGTGCGTTCAACGGTGGCTGCGGCTGGAGCTGTGGTGGCCGGGGGCGACGACTACGGCGGCCTTGGCGGCGGCCGGAACTCGGGCCAACGCGGGCGCGGGGCTACAACAGCTAGCGAAATAACCGAGAGGTGGGCGGGCTCTGGGAGCTCCACAAGCCTGAGGCCGTGCTTTCGACGCCGAGGTCGTGACCTACCACGACGGCGGTGACAAAGCGGGCGGCGGAGCTTGCGGCAGGACGGCGAGGTCGTGTAGCAGACGAAGCGCGACCAGGGAGTAGGGGGAAACAACGGCGGAGCTCACTGGGGGTCGATGCGCAGATCGGTGGGCTCGGGGAAGCTCCTGCGACGGCGAATCGAGGCGGCGGTCGTCGGTGGCCGAACTCGAAGATGAAGAGAAGGGCGGCTGCTCGGGGCCTCCGTCGCCGTGCGTCTCGGCAGAGAGGGCTAGGGCGACGGGGCAGATCTTTTGGGTGCAGCGGCAAGGCGAGAGGTGGCCGGTGGCCTCGGTGGTACTCATCGGCGGCGACAGGCTCCGTTCGGTGGTGCGCGCGAGAGGGGAGCAGAGGAGGGGATGGGGTCCAGGGTGAGAGAGGAGAGGTGCAGGGGGGCGAGGGGGAGTGTGTGGCACCCTCGGTTGCCTCTAGCAGCGGGCAGGTAAGTAGGAGGTGGCCGGGGCTCTCGGGCGCGCGCCACGCCTCACCTCTGTCCTTCTGGCGAAGGAGGAAGACGACACGGGGGGAAGCGGCGGTGGGCTGGGCCGTGCTGGGCCGGTTGGTGGCGCCAGGTAAGCCCCAGGTAAGTGGCTGGGCTTCTCTCTCTCTCTATCCTTTTCAAATATATTCTGTTTTCTATTTTCTGTAATTGTTTTGATTTAGTAATAATACCAAACCATTTCATAAAATCTCGGGAACGATTATGGGTGCTTTCTGAATTATTTCAGGGACCCATAACAATTTCCAACATTTTGGAGCAACTAAAATATATATAGCATTTAAAGGCCCCAATTCAAATACAATATGAATTAATTTAAAATCCAGAGTGGCCTAAAATAAGTGCATTATTTTTGGCAGAGGTTTTCACCTTCATCAAAATAATGAATTTTTCTAAAGGGCATTACGGGTTCATTGAAAATATTTTTATTTTGATCCTAAATGCATTTCATTTAGTGCTAGGGTTTGTCATCCCCATTTCAAATTTCATGAAAATTAAACATGATGCATGGATGCAATGCCACTAGTTACAAGCAAGCTCTAGGGCTATGACATTCTTATTATATAGAAAAATAGAACAGACCTCTGCGTTTTCTTCAAAAAAAAACATAAATTGGGCTGCCAAAAATAAAACCTCGGATGGGAGGTCCATAGGTCGGTCGATACATGACGTCCCTAAGAAAATACAAACAGGCCTATGGACCTCCCATCCGAGGTCGTGGGCTGCGCATGTTAAAAATGAAAGCCTAGACGGGGCAGCCCAAAACCACGTCCAACACTTGCCAAAACTTTGTCCCTTGTTTTCTCTGTGTTTCGCAACTCAACATTGTGTGGGCATTTTGGCTGTGCATCATATGAAGATGTGCTATGCATGAATGTTGATCAGCATGATGTTAACTGGCTGGTAGTTCCATTTTCGACCATGAATAAAACTTCCAACATGATGTTAACCATGTTTGAAAAGGCCGTGTTAATATAAATGCTCGCCTCACGAAAGTTGCAGTTTCTTATCTGAAACTGAACTTGCAGTTCTTATCTCAAACTGAAACTTGCAGTTTCTTCTCTCGAGAATCACATTATCGCACTTTTATACTCCTATGAAACTACATTTTTAAGTGCTAAAATAGATCTCTAGAATTCATTAAATACTTCATATGCTCAATACTGCAAATCTGAAATTCAAAAGACATTCATATCTGAAAGTAGTATCAAAATACACAACACAAAACACAATTCACAACCTGCAAATACTAACAACCCTAAGCTCCTTCTGACAATTCACAACCTGCCCGACTATTGTGCTGGGGGGGCAGCCCCCTCCTATTCCTCGGCGGCAGACAGCCGCCCCGTGAGACAATGTGAACAGCGAGGGAGACGATGGCGGGGAAGCGTCATCGGGCCAACTGCTTTTCTCCTCTTGCAGTTGGGTTCGGTCGACGAAGACTCCACCGGCTCGCTCTGGCAGGACACCCTCACAAAGCGGCACCTCAGAGATTCTTGATCCTTCAATCTCTGGTGGATGCTCCATCTGGGATCGATACTCCCACCACCGCTCCCTCACGATCGGATTCGGTGAATCTGTTTGCTCCATGGCCCAGAGGAGCAGCTCTATGTACTCCGGTGTGATTCCCTCCAGGAGTATCGCCGCCTTTTCGCTCTGTTGCAGATATTTGGCCATGGATGTCACTGTCGCCGCTAGTTGGTCCTTGTTGTCAAACCAAGATTGTATCTCCAACATCCTAACTAGCTTCACAGGGTCGCCATCTGCGATCCTCACGTATCCGTTGTACTCCTCCATCGATCTACTTCTCCATAGCACCTTCACTTGCCGGGCGGTGGTTTTCGAATGGTCGCCGGGATGTCGCTAGGTGGGCGGCGGGAGGCTGGATCTGCCCACACTACGACAGCGAGGAAGAAGGGGTCGGAGGCCCTCCCTCGCCAAAGTGTGCTAAGAGAGAAGCAGCAGGGGTAGGCTGATCGGACGCCGCGCCCAGCAGTGGGTAAGAGCCGTCGCCGAGGACGACCGTGTGAGCGTTGCACCTTCTCACCTTCCCCGGCGGAGGATCCGGGGATCGGACTGGATCAGAGAGAGAGAGAGAGAGAGAGAGAGAGACCAGAGGAGAGAGAGAGAGAGAGAGAGAGAGAGAGAGAGAGAGAGAGAGAGAGAGAGAGAGAGTGGCCACCGTCGTGTTTAGATCTGGAGAGGCCGAGACAGTGTGAAGAGAGCAACACTAGCAAGCAAGCGCGGAGGCTCCTGCCTATATAGTGGAGTAGTACTAGTTTTCTTTTGTCTACCGGAGCCGGCTTGACCTCGTCAATGACTGTCGAGTAGTCTTCATGCACGTGGCCCGGAGGCGCAGTTGTCGTCATTTTGATCTGAAGCGCCGGATTATAACATATAACATGAAAAAATGCAACATGACAAGAAATCATAACCTCACTGCCCAAAGGAGACAACATGAATCCCGATGGACAAACTAGACGAGGAACAAAGCTCAAATTAAAGATAAACTCGTAGAAAAGGGGTCCGTCGATAGATGTCCTAATTAACATAGCCGGCTTGACCTAGATGGCAGCCGAGTAGTCACTGTTCATGCATGTGCTCCCAATGACTAGCCCAACTCAGTTGTCGCTGTTTAACCCTCGTAGTGACCCGAAGCACATGACACCTAATTTTGTGAGATGACAAGAAACCTTTTTTTTAGATTTCTCACCTCAACTACAACCATGTACAACACAGCCTGCACGATATGTAGACGATAGCCAATCCAGGCGTGTCTGCTGGAGTCTGGTCACATGCATGGACGAACTGATCTTCCGTGTCTTGCAGGGATCGTCCAGGCACCAACGTAGTACTAAAACACTTCTCTAGTACTATCGCTCGTCTCCCTCTTCTATTAAGTCACCCGACTTGCGGGGCCGGGGAGTGTGCCTATGGTCGTTTCTCAATTGGCGTCCCACATGTGTGTGCGAAAGCAATATGACGCGCGTTCCATTCGGAGAGTAGCGTGCCATACCGATCGACCGTCTGGGGTGCGAAGCGAACGCCGCGGGCGTGCTGTATACTCCGTACATGTGTGCCACCGTTTTCTAGACGCTTTGCTCCATGTCGCGGGCGCAATCCATGGATAGAAAATTAGTATACTGTATACTATTTAAAAGTCGAGGGCGGGGCTTTTCCTGCGCGGTAGGCGGCGGGGCAGTTCCGCCTAGTCGGTTCGACAGAGATGCGAGAAGATAAGGGAGTAGGCTGCTGCAAACGTAGGGCTGTGTGATTTGACAGCGAGTTACTGCTGGACAGGTGGGCCCCCGTGATTTGACTTGCCATTATCATTTTAACTGCGGCACTACGACCGGCGTGAGTCTCCCGATTCCTGACCACCTCCATACAGGTGCCTCTCCCAATGCTCCACCATGTAGTAGAGGCTGGCTCTTGCATGAGAGCCCACTTCTCCACTTTTTCCTTGCCTCTCTTTCCTCCACATATGCAAAAATGCCATGTAAAGCGCACTATTGTACTTACTTGCTATTACAGGTGCTTAAGCTTGCCACATAGGCATAAAGTCTGATGTGGCAAGTTAATCAAGAAGAGAGAGACTAGTTTCCTGACCCAAGGAAGAAATGGTGCTAAGTGCGTGTACCTAGGTGAAAAGACAATTTTGAGTCTATAGCTAATTAAATGAAGCAAACTTAGCAACACCATTTCATTGGAAGAGGTCACTCCTTGGCAAATGCAATAAATACTAGTACTCCCTGTGTCCCATAATATAAGAATGTTTTTGGCACTACACTAGTGTCAAAAACGTTCTTATATTATGGGACGGAGGGAGTACGAAGAAAGAGATAGAGAGGAGTAAAAAAATACACTTATAGCCAACCTTATAGCCAACCTTGTTGTAGTATGAGTGACTAAGTGATGACTATGTATGACATGCCAACATCGATAGCCTAACACATCATGTTAAATCTCCAAGGGCGCGACCCAGCGAAATGCTTGACGACGGTCGTGGGTAGGCGCGACCATGATACGGGCTGCTGGCAGCCCTTGGATCTGAGATCAAACGGTCGCATGCTAAGTTGCTGAAAACTTGTAGAATAACCCTCCAGGATAGGATATTCACCCATAGGTCTAGATGTTGAGTACACCACAGTCCTGGGACGAGAGAAGGATCTAAAGGACGAAGAGAGGAAGAAGCCCACCGTGATCCAGGTTTGCATGCATTACTTATGCTTGGTCTATTACATATGCCATGCCGACGTTGAGTGCCAGGATTTTAAGGACTTCCTCGAGAGCAACCTAGTCAAATTCGTTACTGTAGACTTTGGTAACGACAAAGAATTCCTGCATCGGATAGTCCTCATTGTACGCAACACCTTCGACCTCCAAAATAATCAGCTGGTGTCCTCTCGTCAGCCTTCAATGCTGACCCTGGCTGGAGCCATGGTTAATCCTTCGTACGGTAAACAGGAGAAACCTCCATACACGTTTCATCGTCATGCATGGCAGCGGAATGTACTAGATATAGACCACATCCACTACGCTGCAATGGATGGCTACCTTTGTTTCAATATCTACAAGGGTTGGATGAAGAGCAACAACCAAGTTGGCGGTTCAAGCAAAGAAGTATCGGCCAAGAGGAAGAGGGACAAGGACGAAGTCGAGGACGTGGACGAGGACTCCGAGTAAGGTGGCAGTGTCGTTGCTCCTAGTGGTTCTAATGCAGTGTCTACCGCGATAGTTGCAAAGTTTAATTTCAGGTGTGCTTAATTTAATTTGAGGGGTGTGTTGTGCTGATCCCCCAGCAGAACTATGTTATGTTTCTTCTTGTTACTTTAACTCTTCAGTACGTACATACTAGTATTTCTTACATTTCATCTTTTAGTTGGTATAGTACTACCACTCGTTTCTTCACATTATATACGTACAATATATATGGCCAACATCATATAGCCAGCAATTTAGTTGTCAAAGAATTTCATGGTGCTTAGTTTTGTCAAAGAATTCCAGGGTGCTTAGTTTTATTTGAGGCGTGGGTCGTGCTGGACACCATTATTGTGACTAGCCTTTTTAATAGTACTATATGCATAATTTGGCGACCAGCGCTCTATATATGTACCACCTTTTTTATTTCAAGTTTTGCTCCATGGCGCAATCCATCGATACTACTGTTGTACAAAAGTATACATTTTTTAAAAGGCTAGAGGGCGGGGCAGTCTAGCTTGGTCGGTTTCACGAGAGGCGAGGGCCTTTGTGATTTGACGGCTCATTACTGCTGGAAGGTGGGGCCTTGTGATTTGACTTCTCGTATAAATGCGCCGACGACCTGATCGAGGAGGAGCAAAGAACCGTGCGGTATACTCAAGTTTTCCACTTGAGTAGTACTACAACGGAGGAGCACGAAACACGGCAGCCTAGTGCCATACAGCGATAAAAATGATCTCATTTGCTAGTCATCTCATTGTTAGCATTGTTCTATTCATTCCCTAAAAAAAACGATTTTACTATTCATGCCTCGCAGAGAACGTGACACGTGCGGCGAAACACCCGAAGCAAAAGATGAAACACAGCAGCAAAAGAAGAAGGAAGATTATCACCCCAAATGATCTAATTCGCCGCGGAGTCATAACTGCTTCTTGATCGCCTCCACGACCTCCATCTCCTTGCGCGTCTCCTCCGCCATCTTCTTCATTCTGTCCATGACACGGGATTTCTCGACGCGAGCCTTCATCATCTGTTCCATGGCCACATTATGTACCTTGACAGCAGCCGGGTGCTCGATGCAGAGCTTCGCCAACTCCTCCTTCTGTTCCATGATGAGGCCTGCGGCATCTTCATCGAGGAACTACTATTCTCATGCAGCTTCTTCCAGCCGGCGTTCTTCTCCTTCAACAGGTCGATCTCGTGGCAGAGCTTCGCCTTGTCCTCCTGAAGTCGCAGGATTTCGCCGGTCGCCTTCTTCTCCGAGGCAATGCTCTTCTTCAGCAGCATCACCAAGCCGGCGGTCAACTCCCCCTGCTAATTGAGCTCAGCGGGCATGTCGTTGAGGCTCTCCTTCAGCAACTCCATCAAGCCTTGGATGAACTCCTTCTGCTTATTGAGGTGCTTATTGAGCTGATCGGGCATGCCGTCGAGGGATAACGACTCCAGCTCCGCCCGGCTCGGCATGTTAGCCTCCATGCTAGGGCGCCACGGGAGCCATCGCCTGCCCGTGAGAGATCTTTCGAGGTCTCTGCGTGGCGGCGAGCCCTCTCTATTTTTTCTGCAGCCTTGGTTTCCGCTCCCTTGTTACGAGTAGTTCTCGACCTAGAGCTCCGCTCATCGGCCATGGCAATGACGGACGAAGAAGAAGCACTTATGAGGAGGAAAGGTAGAGTAATTTTCGGTTAGGTAGTTCCCCTTTTTATAACCTATGTACTAGCACTAGTACTTATACCTGCATAGTGGGAACACGTTCAGGTTTGGTACGTACTAATAGGTGTGAGCAGGCTTTTGAATGTGATGGGAACAAGGTAAAGATTAATTGATGGTTTTGGTTTCGAGGCCCGAAACGGCTCCCGATGAGTTTAGCGGAACATAAATTTCAAGTACTACACTGCTCAAATGCGTAAATATTATGTTACTCCCAAAAATTGGCACAAATACGAAGGAGACCAATGGAAGTACTACTTAGCAACCCACGATTTAACTACTCGCATGCCAAGATGGAGTAATAATGTCTTTCTTCCGCCTCACGTCCACTCAATTTGCATCGCTGTATTAATTGACCATCGATGAAGTGAACGACTTTACGCGTCAAATTATCACATGGGGTGGATCTTGGTACAAAATTGCGTCCGCCCGTGTACCCGCGTGTGTGTGCGAGGGAATGAGTGTGTGCGTGGCGTGCGTGCACATCTTCGCTTCGTGCATGTACCGCTAGTATGTAGGGATGGCAATGGGTCGGGTTTGGGGCGGGTGGAGCTGGTCCAAATCCAACCCATGACCCATCTTCCTACCCTCTGCCCATCCATCAAATAATCCATGGGCACAACTTGTGCCCATGCCCAAACCCGCTGGATACCCACATACCCATGGAGCTCCATGGGCATAGAAAAGTCAGCATGAAGCCTTCCCAAAGATCAAATTAACTCAACATCATTCACTCACAAATGTCAACATAAGCTACATGCATAAGTAGGCAACAAGTAATACGATGAGTCCTTAAGTGTGACATCCCAGATGTTGATTTTGCAGCATATAGCTTATGGCACCAGTTGCATATTGTCTGCCATTTTCCCATTGATTCGTTCTTTCTACTGTCACTGGCATATGGCCCCACATGTCATACGGGTATCCATTGGATATCCATGGAGCACAAACTATAGCCGTGCCCAACCCAGCTATTCGTGGGTATCCATATCCACGGACCCATGGGCAGAAATGTGCTCCATACCCTTACCCAACCGGGTCGGGTATCCATGGGTATCCAGATCCATGGATAAAATTGCCACCCCTACTAGTATGGCTCAGGGAGGACGAGTACATTCTTCTTGAACCAGCATCATGTCACTGTGATCAATCCAGGCAAGGAGGTCGCGACAACGCCTCCACATGTGCCACGTGGCTTCATGAACTGTAAGAGAGACACTGTGTAGCGTGCCATTGGTATTCTAATTTAGGTGCTTTGCACATACTCGAAGTACTAGTAAGGTACACGTGCATTGCACGCATCCGGTTTTGCAACCAAATTATGAATAAATACCACACAATAGCATGTAAGCTCTAAGTCATATATGCCTAATGTAGCCCTTCGCTTAATTCTTATAGTTCATCTCATTGAAAATCAATTAGAGGGTGCTTGGATATGTTTTAGTCCCATGACTAAAAGTAGTGAGACTAAAACATGCTAGTCTCATCCATGCTTGGATCCAAATACTAAGGAGACTAAAATCAAGTTAATGAGCATTTGTTATCCTCCAAACCCTCCAATCCAGAACTCGCCCGTTTTAAAGAAGAGGAGTTAAATGAGGAGAGAGAGGACTAATCCACATTTTAGTAGGGGTACCCCTGACTAAAAAAATTTAGTCTCAAGACTAGTTTTAGCCCCTCTTTAGTCAAGGGTGCTTGGAACTTTAGTCTCTTAAAGAGACTATTTTTAGTCAGACTAAAATAAGTCCCTTGGATCCAAGCACCCTCTTAGTTTTCATAAAAAAAGCTAAGAACGCGGGAATGGGAAAAACATCGGATTATAGTGGAATGTCGTCTTGAATCCTACAGGATGGTACGAGTGTTTGATTGTGCATGGAAAAAATGCAGAATTCTTTCAAAGAGGTTTGAGTGGATGGGATGTTTCCTATGAAATCTAGTGCAAATGAATCATATGGAAAAATTCCTATGGTTTACAATCCTACGAATCAAACAACCAAGATAGGAAAAATTCCTAATGATTAGAATCCTCCAAAATTCCTTTGAGAATCCTTTGAATCAAAGAAGCCCTTAATCTACTTTATGATTCATGTAATTGTGCGTTGTAAAGCATAAAGTAAAAACAAATAATGGCAATTCACCTAGAAAAATAGTTTGGGCAGTTATGATACGGAAGATTCTAGAACAAAAGAGAACCACTGCTGTTTTGAGGTTTGTGCATTATGCTTAAGTTCAACCATGGAGTCTTTTAGATTGTACATGTGGCAAAATCCGGTGGGGGGGCTAGAAGATGGTGTGAGGGGCCGAGTGGAGGGAGACTATGAAGGAATGCACAAGTGCGAGATCGATATTTAGAGAGAGCGGGCGAACACGTGCGCTGTTGCACGCAGTGGCGGAGCCATGAAAAATAAATGAGCTAGGGGTAAAGCATTGCTAATCCTTTACGAGGAGGGTCAATTCATGAAATTAAACCTTTTTTTAGCAGCAATTGTATAATGATCACATTCATATTAGCCTCGATATATAGTGATGTTAGGGGGGGGGGACAGGGCCCTTACTGCCCCTGTCTTCGCCATTGTGCACGCGTCTGAGAGATGAAGCGGAAGGCATGGATGATGAGAGGGGGACGTTGGATATATAATTAATGTGCGTGTATTAGCTATATATGTTAATCCTATATAGATAGGTATATATTTATCGATGTGGACGTGAGAAAGAGGGTGAGACCTCACTGGATATATCGATTGATCAGTTTGTGTGGAAAACTATGAAAGACCTAGCGATATACACACATACATAGAGGAACATCGATCGTTGCGCATGCAGGCGTGAGAGATAAAGAATGCCCGATATGATGGAGAGGGGGATGTGTGTGGGTGTGTGCCTTCATGGGAGACCGACCTGAAGAAAAAGATTGCATGCGTGCGATGGATAATGCCGACTGGTAGTGTGTGTGCATGCATGCATGAGAGAAAGTTAGTGGTACAATTATAAAGAAAAGACTACTGTGTGGTTGTAAAAGAATAGGTGAGGTCATAATCAATGTAAAGTTGAATTCAAATATTTGAATAAGAGATCCTGATGTTTGAAACCCATGCATGCGTGAATATAACGGAGATCTGCGCGGTGTGGTTTGGAAACGAGCATGTTGTAATGTATACCGATGGAAGACATCATTTGGCCATGTCGCATCCGTGCATGGACACACTATTCTAATTGGAGATGATGGGCGGCTTCGCATCACATATCTATATCTATACCCCTATATATATATTATCTTTTATATATTTTTATATTGTGTGCGGGTAACTTTAACTTTGAAAGATGGTCGTTGGATGAGGCGAATCCGATGGTCCAAAGATGGCAAATTTGAGCACTATTGGCCGTTGGATATCATCTAGATTCCACCAGATTTCGCCACATGTATAATCTAGAAGACTCCATGGTTGAACTTAAGCATAATGCACAAACATCAAAACACAAGCACTTCTTATTTGTTCTAGAATCTTCCGTATCAGAATTGCCCAAATGTTTTTCTACATGATTTGCCATTATTTGTTTTTACTTTATGTCTTACAATGCACAATTCCATGAATCTTAAAATAGATTAGCTTTCTTATAAAAACTAGATGATTTTGAATGAAATGAACTATAAGAATTAAATGAACATCTACATCATGCATATATGACTCAAAGCTTGCATGCTATAATGTGGTATTTATTCATAATTTGGTTGCCAAATCTCATGTGTGCAATGCACGTGTACCTTACTCTAGTCTAAATGGTGTTTGTGTGTGTGTTGTGCGTGTTGAGGTGCAAATTGTCTTTTTTTTGGTACACGTTAAGCTTCTTCTTCCGAAATCTCAAGCCACGCCTTGTTATGCCGAAAATTCAAGCTAGCGTCTCTGTCTATCGTGCTGCGAAACTCCCGCCTCTTCAAACCGGGCCTTGTTACCCCGAAATATTTAAGATATATCTTTGTCCCGTTGTGCTCCGACAACTCCCTCCATCTCAACCCGCGCCTTGCTATTCCGAAATTACAACGCTACAAAACTTCACCTCCTGTGAAATCCCGACACGAAATGCCCGTGGTACCCCGAACCGAAGAACCGCCTCAAATCGGTGGGGGGTACTTTCGTAACTTACCCCACATTTCGGACAAGCGCGTCTCCAAGCCATGGTTCCCCACTGCCATCCCATCCGCCCACCCATTCGTACACCTAGGCCGCGAAAACCCACGAGTAAACCCCACACCGTGCTCCGTCCGCCACCCAGCCGGAGCCTCTTCCCCGACGACGTCGTCCACAGCAACACCTCGACGTCCCTTATCCACCGTACCGGATGAGGATCCGTCGTCGATCTCATCATGCCGCCAGTTCAGCCACCCCGTCCTCCACCTCCAAGGAGCTTCCCCGAAGTTCCCCTCGTCTTTCGCGCCACCTCCATTCCCACACCGCCGTCTTCACCTGCACCACCGAAAGAGCATCATCATCACCGTTTCCTCGGATGAAGTTGTGGCCTAATTGGCGCCACCAAAGAGCTTGTACACTAATCGCCGCATTTTCTTCTTGATTCGATCTCACGGTGCTGCCGGCGCTCGATCCCGAGCCGACACGGACCGGCTCCATCCACGGCGGCGTCGCCGGCCACTTCCTCCACGGCGTCACTCCCTCGGCGGCGACGTCCACATCAGTAGGAGCTGCTGCTGCTTTAGCTCTCGCTCGCGCTGCTGCTCTGCTCTTGCTCTCGGTCCCCTGCCTGGTTTGCTCTTGCTATTGCTCTTGCTCGCGCTGCTGATCTCGCTCTTGCTCTTGCTCTTGCTTGTGATGTTGCTCCGATTTAGCTACACTTCATCGATGAATCGACTTTTGGGTCACCAATTTTCAGGGGTGGGGGGGCTCGCGGGGTGAAGGAAGAACCAGCCACAGCGGGAGGGGGCTCACGGAGAGGTACCCCACTATCTATCTTACGGTTCAGGATGGGGCGGTGGTCGCGGCGGTGGCGGGCGTTGGCGGGTGGTGGCGTGGGGATCGCGGAGAAAAAGCTCGCACGGGGGGGCAGAGGGATGGCGGGCGGCGGACTGGCGATGGGGAGTGTTTTGGGCAGGCGGGCGGCAGACTGCCGGCATGGCGGCCGGGGGGCTGTTTGGCGGTGGTGGTGGCGGCTCGGGGTGGAGGTCGAAGATGAACCGCAGGCCCTTGATTTCGTATCCAACAGCTGCAAAATCGACTGACCAGAGATGAAAAAGTCAGCCGACCGATGTGTAGCCTCACCTTGCTAGTGCGCTCAGTTTCGACAGCAAAATTTAGTTTCGACAGCAAAATTCAGTTTTGACAGTTAAGTTTAGTTTCGACAGTTAAGTTCAGAGATGAGCGGCTGATGTATTTTACATCTAGCACTTTGTGGTTATGTATTTTACGTCATGTATTGGAGATGCTATTAGAATTCCACTCAGGTTAACGTTGTTCGTTGTCTCTCTTGTTCTGCTTCAGCCTCGGCGTCATCCAACTCATCGGAGCTGCTCCAACGATGAAACCCTCCATCACAGCGGAGCATTACCTCGGGATCCATCTCCAGACGCATAAGATCTTCTTCCCCTCCTCCGACAGCAAAGTCAGCCGGAGCATCCTCACCAGCCAACCCAATCACGCTCAGATCGACATGGCTTCGCCAAAGAGGTTGTACACTTGTTGCATCTCTTTTTTACTCTACATGTTATATATATTGTCCACTGAGCACTCGTAGTAACGGGAAATACGATTATTTTATCCTACTATATGACAAGCAGTGAGGTACCAGGCAACTTAGCTATCCGTGATGGACTCTCTTGAACGCTGTTGTCACATCCTAGCTAGTCCATGCATTAGTGTGTGCATCATGTTTAACTTTCATCTGAAATTTGAAATGGGAAGGACAGAACCCCCAGAACCCCTTTTGAATCCAACTAGGGTTTACTAAAATTATTTTCAATGAACCTGAAATGCCCTTCTAAAATGCTCATCACCTTTGCTTTGGTTTAGAGCCTCTGCCAAATGTGGTGCACAATTTTCTAGGTCATCCCAAGGTTGTTGAATTAAATCATAAGTATTTGAGTTTGGGCATTTAAATTATATAAAACATTTCAAATGCCCAAATAATCCCAAACTAAAATGTTCCATGCTGAAATATTCCAACTAATGACCAGGTCCAGTTTGGTGAATTTTGGAGCTGTTTAAGTATTTTAAAAATTCCACAAAGTTACAGAAAATAGAAAAGAAAACAGAATGGAAAAACCTTACTGGCGCCACCCAACCGGCCCACCTGCTGCCCAGCCCAGCCCACCACGGCCATGGTAGCTGCTTGGCTTGGCAGCAGCAGGAAGTGCTTTCGGGCGGCGAGCACTATGCATGCGTGCCACGCAGCTGGCCTCGCCGCTTCCCTCACCGAGCTGCGCTGGCGCTCCCATTCTCTCCCCCGAACCCTCGACATCTCTCCTCCTCCCAGCTCCTCCCCCTCGCTTCCCGCCATGGCCGACGCCACTGCAGCCGCACTGTCGCCAGAAGTCGCGCCCCCGTCGTCGTGCTCCTCCCCGTCGTGTCTAGGAGCTCCCGCCCTCCTCTTCGCCGAGCTAGCCGAGCCTGAAGGCCTTCGCGGGCCCGAGTCCTCTGCACCAACCTCGCCCGACTCCGCCGTCGCCGGAGATCCCCTTCGACGCCGCCGCCGCACCAGCCCGTCCCCGACCGCACCGAGTGCTTCCTCGAGTTCCCCGTGAGCTTAGCTATCTCCCCTCCTTTCCTCTCTCGCTCCCGAGCTATGTAGCGACCAGACGAAGCTCACTCCAAGACGCCCGTGATGAGCTCGTCGCCGACGTGCTCCCGGCCATTCACCGGTCACCCCTCGGTGTCTAACGCACTCACCACATCGCGTAGGGCCTAAACCACTACCTCACGCACCTCACCGCACACCGTAGCCCCGAGTTCGTCATCACCCGAACTCCGGCGGCCGCCAAGGTCGTCGCCGGCGCCGTTTCCGGCCGCCCCGAGCTCAACTAACACCACCAAGAGCTGCGGCTTGCTCCCAGCCACCCGTAGACACCCTCCGCGGTTCATTTGGTTGCCGAAACGGCCAAACCCACTCTCGCCGCCGCGTCTGGCTCGGCGGCGGCTAAACGCCGGTGTAGCCGACTCTGACTTTAACCACGGGTGGGCCCTGGTTGACTCTGTTGAGTCTATGACAGGTGGGGCCCAGCCCTGTTAACTAATCAGGATTAGTTTTAGTTAATATTTAGCTAAACTAATTACACTGACACCCGGGACCCACCAGTCAGGTTTGACCTGGACGTCCCCGTTGACCCCTGACGTCATCCTGACGCAGTAAATGAATTACTGGAATTATTCTGTTATAGGAAATTCCAGAATATAGTTCAAACTTCAAAAATTCATAGAAATTAATCTGTAAATCCAAATGCAAAGATTTATATATGAAAAATGATCAGAAAAATCCATTTTATCCATTGGTAGAGGTTTCATGCATGATAGAACAAGTTAACATTGCTGTTTAAGCAGATTAAGATAATACACCTTTATGGCTATGTTAAATGAGCTAACATTTGAATCTTTGATTCAAATGAGTTCATCCCTAATTGTTCCAGCTTGCATTAGGCCAACACACATTCATATTGCCATGTCATAGCATGCATCATATTGTTGCATATTGTCATGTGTGTTTATTTTCGGTGTGTCTTTCGTGATAGGTTCTGCCTCCTCTGCCTCCGAGGATAATCCGAATATCCGTCTCAAGGGCGTATCCTACCACCACTACATCAGCAAGCAACCCATTGATCATTCCGATACAAACCCATGTTCTCGCTTCGCTCTTGTTTATCGCATTAAGACAACGCGATTCAAACTGTTGTGTGCGGTAGTTGAACCCACTTCCTTTGCATGACCTGTCATTGCCACAAAGAACTAGATGAAACCCACTAGTATGTGTAGGAGTTGATTGAGCCATGTTTATGATTCCTACCATGCTATGCTTGCTATGCTTAGAGTTGTGTCGAGGTCGGCTCATCGGGATGATGAACTGGAGTGAAAGATTGTGTCGGGTTCGAGAGTGAAAGTGTTGAACACGTTTTGGTAAAGGTATCGATGAGAGGCCATGTAGGAGTACATGGTGGGTTGTTTCATTGATGCCGTCCCTAAGAACTGAGATCTGTGTGTGTGATTTAAGACTTAGCTACTACCACGCATTGGGATACTTAATTGACCCTCTCGACTTATTAACCACTCTTGTCCTCAGTCCGGGAGTTGCAAGTAGTTTCGGTGTTTGTAGCATCTTTGGGGCCGACGCAACGCTGACCTTAGGGGTGGGTTGTGTTGCGGTAGGCACGTGGGTCGTGTACCGATTCGCCCGTTTGGTGTCTCAGGAATCCTGCACACATCGTTCGGGGCCGTTAGTGGAAACCTCGGCCGGACTCCCTGTGGATGGAACCCGAATAGGTGATAAACCTGGACTCGGGACTCGTGTGTTTAGTCAGGTCATGGCCGACACCCACGTTGGGCTTCCGCTTGAAGGTTGCCGAGTACATGTTGTGTAAACGGCGGTAAGTGGTGAGAGCGTGTGTGAAGAAGTACACCCCTGCAGGGTATAAACTATTCGAATAGCCGCGTCCACGGTAAAGGACTACTTGGTCACCTATATAGTTCATAGACAAGTAAATGGATACTACTAAAAGCCTCAAGATAAGTGTGAGTTCCGCGGATGGCCCTCTCATGGGTTGACGAGAGAGGATCCACGGTGGAGTATTGTGATGGTGATTAGTGGACTCGTGTGCGACAAATGCTTTTCAAGTGATGTCACGTAGGATAGCTTAGCCAAGAGTCAAAGCTGGCTTGCTGCAAATAACTCCACCACCTTCTTGAGAATGTGCATGTATGATAGGATTCTGTTGTAAGACTTGTTGAGTACCTCCGTACTCATGTTTGCTTAATTAATGTTTTTAGACGACAACACTGCCCCCTCCGATGGGTTCTATGTAGACCTTGACATCGACGAGTGAACTAGCCACCCAGGTGGTGATCCAAGGCTTGTGAAGGGCCACTGTAGATAGAAGGGCTTCAACAAGCTTTCTTTCTTTTTAGAGTCTCAGTACTGACTAGTTTGCTTCGCATGTGCTTGCATGTTTGTATGACTTGAGTGTTGGGTCATGTGACCCCTACCTGTATGGATATGTTATGTATGGCTCCTCGGAGCCTCTTAAATAAAGTACTTGAGTTGTAGAGTTTTGTTGTGATGCCTTGTTGTATGTACTCATATCGGGCATATTATGTGTATGATTGAAATGCTTGGTATGAGTGGGATCCGACAAACTAGTTGTTTATCCTTGGCAGCCTCTCATATGGGGAAATGTAGTCTCGTCTTCTGGCCGGCGATAGTAGTCCGCTACAGCCGGTTCACGAGTCCTGCTAGCCCAGCACTACTGCTTGGACACTTGACTGGCGGCATGTGTTTCACCGTTCCTTATGTCTGTCCTTCGGGAAATGTCACGCGGTGATATTCGAGTCCTGCTTAGCCTGCTACAGCCCGGGATACGAGTCTGTTAGCCCGGTGCTACAGCCCAATTCATACGTTGATGACCGACATGCTCGACGTGATTCATGTATGCCTGTCCCCATGGGTTAAGCGCCGCTTTGGGTTCACGACTAGCCATGTCGGCCCGGGTTCTCACGCTGCTGACCGACATGCTCGATGTTGATTCATGTATGTCTGTCCCTATAAGTTAGTGCCACTTTGGGTTCACGACTAGTCATGTCGGCCCGGGTTCTCTGTCATATGGATGCTAGCGACACTATCATATACGTGATCCAAAAGGCGCAAACGGTCCCGGGCCATGGTAAGGCGACACCCGTGGGAATACCGTGCGTGAGGCCGCAAAGTGATATGAGGTGTTACCGGCTAGGTCGATGTGACTTGGAATGGGGGTCCTGACAGCTGTCATTATTTATCTCTACGCGTTTGAGCTGTGCATTTGTCGATGGGCCTGGGAGTTGAGCTAGTATGGCAGTGGCCTGGGTCCAAAGTAATAGAAGTAGCACAAAAACATTTTTTTAGTGTAGGATTTTCCTTGCTCAAGCCTGCCTACTAGAATCGCCAGTGCTTGAAAGGAAAAGTGAATGAAAAACATAGGAATTGGAAAGTTTCCTATGGTACTACTTTTCATGAATTTGGTGCAAAGGAATGGAGCAAAGGAAAACTGTAGGATTTGTTCCTTTAGTGTCTCCTTGAAAGAAAAACCGTAGGAATTCTAATTTCCACTTCTCCTCCTTTTCATATTCCTATTCATGAAGCACAAGACTAAGAGATAGTAGCATAATAGCATTATAACCGTACATTTTCCTGTGGTTTGACTTAATCTCACCATGCTTTTTTGCATCATGTGATCTTCCAATTGTTGTGAATCAAACACCCAGTTGGCGAAATCCTGTGTTTTAAATTCTACATTTTGCACGTGCATTCCTATCCTATTCTGTCTATTTCCTATCCTGCATTGTTAGAATCCCCAAATTCAAACATGCCCTTACTCAATTACTTCTGTTACAGATATGTGTCAAAGAAAACCTTGTGTGGTTTGTCCTGCTCCTGCGGCGTTGTGTTCCACCCCAGCTCAGCTGCTCCAACGACGGAAGGGTTGAACACAGCAGGGATCCACTCTCCAGACTGTCTTTCGCCGCCTCAGATCTTCTTCCCCGCCGCCGGCAGCCATGAAAACTGCATTACCATCATCAACTGAGCAGATGACCTTGACGACTACACGGGTCTACAAGAGAGGTCGCACTCTTCCGTGTCTGCTTACATTATGCGTCGCTTAATATGATGACAAGCTACATTATAGTCGTTGTCGGTGTTCTGGGAACGGGGGTCCCCAGACTTGCCTGCCTGCGGCCTGCGGCGTGGCTCAAAGGAGGCCCAGGACAACCCGTCTTCTTCAACACAAGCTCAAGACCCTCGCGAGGGGACAAGCCTCGCGGGGCGGACGACGAGGAGTTTCCTCAGGCATGGCCTCGTCAGGCTGGCTCATGAGGAGGCGGAGAGTTCAAGGAAGGGTGCCCATGATGCAAGCCATGATGACCAAGGGCGCCAGTCGGGCGCCAGCCCGCGTAGCGTCCTCCTTTCCTCTTTGGTGCAAAGGGAGCAAGCGCAGGCGAGAGCATCAAGCAAAGGCATCTGTTTCGGTGCAACAAGACCAAGACCAGCCCCAACGGTAGGAAGGGAGTCATCGTGGAGCCCAAGCAGGCGTCATCACAAGAGCCTTTGGCAGGCGAGGACCAACTTTAGTCAGGATAAGTGTACCCGCTGTTCCCCTTCAAAATGGCTAATTGTTGGCGCCCTTCCCGCTCAATATTTGGGAAGAGGCCGGGGCCTTCGCCTATAAATAAGAGTAGCCACACTCAGAGTAGGGGGATCGGAGGGATCGCAAGGATAGATGGAAACGATCGGCATCCAGAGAGAGTCACAGACCCGATCCTCAAGCTAGAGCGACGGGACACCACCTAGCAGTTCATCACACCCACCAAGAACAGACCCTTGCGACGCTGTTCTTCCCTGTACTGTTCCTCATCAGCCCAAGAGGCAATCCACCACACCACAAACTAGAGTAGGGTATTACACCACAACGGTGGCCCAAACTAGTATAAATCTTGCGTCTCTTGTGCTGTTCTATTTGGTAGTTTAGGTCCCCGCGATTCGGCGAGGTACGAGACGGTGGAGGGTTGGATCTCCACGCACATCCCAGTGTTCGAACCTCAAGGGTCTGCCGGAACCCGAAATCCGACATTTGGCGCGCCAGGTAGGGGTGCGCCGGAATCTGCCTTTCGTCGCCTCGTTCTTCCCCGACCACCGCAACCATGTATGACTCCCGTCGGGCCCGCGCCGAGCGCCGAGCCGCCCTCGCATCCCATGTCGCCCGGACAGCTCCCGTCGACGGGCGCTCTCGTCGTTCCCCGTCGCCTGCCGTCAATGCCGCCACCGGCCCGGCGGGGAACGAGCAACAAGCGTCGTCCCAACACCCGTCCATGAGGCGGTACGGCCGCACCGCCACGCCTTCGCTCACCCCCGCTGGTTCTTCGTCACGCGCGCCCCGCGCAGCCATGGAGGCCCGAGCTGCACTCATCGAGGCCAACGAGCTCCTGCGCTACCGCCCGTTAGCGACGCGTCTGAAGAATGGCTCGACCGAAGTCGCCGAGCTCGTCCGCGCTGCAGAGGCGACCCGCACCGTCCGTCTCGCTGCACCGCACCCGCCAAGACGGGCGATGAAGCTCCTGGGCGCCTCGGCCGCCTCCTCCTCAAGACGGCGCCCACAGTTGCCGCGCGCCCTGGCGAAACCCGTTGCCAGCGCGGCGCGGCAAGAGCAGAGCTGCCAAGAAGTTCCTCGCCCGCAAGAAACTGCCCGAGCGCTCCCCGCTCCGGCACGTCAAGACCCTGCGCTGCCCCCAGCCGCGGCACAGGGAGGCCCACAAGACCAAGCTTTCTGTCGTCCGAAGCCCCCCGCGGCCATGGCGGGCTGCCGCGCCTTCACCTCGGAGTTGCGCAGCGTCGCGTGGCCCGCCAAATTCAAGCCAGACCTGCCTCCTCGCTACGACGACACGGCTGACCCTACGGAGTTCCTCCAGCTCTATGAGCTGGGCATCGAGGCTGCCAACAGGGATGAAAAGGTCATGGCGAACTGGTTTCCCATGGCGCTCAAGGACGGAGCCCGCACCTGGCTCCTGAATCTGGCCCCAGGCACGATCTCTTCCTGGGCCGAGATGCATACCCGCTTCATCGCCAACATCCAAGGTACTCGCGACCGGCCACCCGCCGTGAGCGACATGTGTCGAATCAAGCAGCAGCCATGGGAGACCCTGCAAAAGTACATCCAGCACTTCAACAACGCGCGCTTCAAGATCCCCAGGGTAACTGTGGAGGCCATCATCTCTGCCTTCTCCGACGGCGTGCGCGACGTCAAGATGAAGGAGGAGCTGGCGATGCATGAAGATCTGTGCACCTCCCTGGAGCTGTTCAACTTGGCGACTAAGTGCGCCAGGGCTGAGGAGGGGCGCCTCTCCCTCCTCGAGCTACCTGCCGCGGATCCCGAAGAGAAGAAGTCCAAGGCCAAGGACGTGAAGCGTAAGGGGGCTGCCGTACTCGCGGCCGAACCAGACACCAAGCGAGGCAGAGATCAGCCCGAGTCCTCCAAGGGCAGCCGGTACTGTGTGTACCATGACCTCCACACTCACAACACCAATGAATGTCAAGAGCTCCGGGCCGTACGCGAAGGAAGGGTCGGCAGACGCCCCGAGCGCAGCGACCGGGGCTACGGCCGAGGAGTAAGGAATGCAGGACGCTGGGAAGACCGCGGCCCGCGCCAAGGGTGGCGCGACCAACCTCGCGAGGACCGCTGGCAAGACCCACCTCGCGAGGGAGGCTGGAGGGATCAGCCTCGCGAGGATCGCCCACAGGGGAATCGAAGACCGTCATCAGGACGAGGGGCTGGGGCTTCTGTGAAGCGCGGCGATCGCTTTGCATCTGGGCGGAGCTCAAGCCCCAGCCTCTCAGCGCATCTTCAAGCAGTTCGCCCACGAAGTGAATGCGTCCTCCCCAAGCTCGAGTCCACGCGCCCTCTCAGGTGGTCGGCGCGCACCATCACGTTCAGCTCAGCGGATCAGCTCAAGTGCACAGCCACAGCCGGAGTTCTCCCGATGCTTTGTTCCCCAATCATCAGCAACGTGCTAGTCACCAAGACCCTCATCGACGGCGGAGCAGGGCTCAACGTCCTGTCCGTGGAGACATTCAACAATCTTCAAGTGCCTTATATCAGCTTCAGCCAACCAAGCCTTTCTCCGAGTCACAAGCGGCTCCACGGTCCCGATCGGGCAGGTCCGCCTTCCTGTCACCTTCGGGCTCGCGATAACTACCACACCGAGCTCATCGACTTGACGTCGCTCACATTACTTTGCCGTACAACGCCATCCTCGGTACCCAGCGTTGGCCAAATTCATGGCCATAACCCACCATGGCTCTGGCGTCCTCAAGATGCCAGAAGCGGCGGGGTCATCACGGTGCCACGTGAGAGAGAGACGAGTGTGCTCCTGGAGCGCGCTTTCGAGCAGCGTCATTTGGAAGACCTGCACCACAGAGCAGGAGGCCTCCCGAGGCCGCACCCAAGAAGAAGAAGACATCGACCGGCCCGGCTCCTCAAGAGACAGGCCCCTCAGGGCCCACATCGGGCCAGGGGGAGCCTCCTTCCATCGCATAGGAAAGGCGCCCGGCGCCCTCCTCGGGCAGGGCTCGGGGGCTCTCCCCTGGAGGGCCGCCGACCTCGCCAAGGTCTCGAGGGAGGCGCTTGGGCACCACGTGGAGGCGTGTTTCGAAGCACGTTTCCCGCAAGCAGGAGCAAGGCCAGGAGGGCAGAACCCTCAAGAGTTCGTCAGCAAGGCCATTCAGGAGCTACAGGAGTCAAGGGTCATGAGGGGCAGCCGCCACCTACCCGCTGTGGCCCCCATCCAGGCGAGGATGGTGGGCTGCGCGTCTGCATCGACATACCAGGGCTCAACCGAGCCGCATCTCAAGAGCGCCTCTGGCCCTCGCGAGTGGGACGTTGCGAGGGTCCGCCCCACAGCTACGTACGCATGCCTTATGGCCTGCCAAACGCGGTTGCTGCGTACCAGCGTCTCATGAGGACCATCCTGGAGGCTCAAGAGGTCAGGCACCCTGCAGCCCTGGCGGAGATGGAGATGGCCCGCGAGGAGCCGCCAGCGCCTCCGGAGCCTCTCAAGTCCCTGGGCCTGGGGGCTCGTGAGGATCGGCTCCCGCAGCTCGTCGAGTCTGCTGCACCAACACCCCTTCATCCCCAACAAAACCAGGTGACATCTTTGAGTTTTATTTCCGGCTGGGAGCGCCTTCAGGGCCGCATTATTCCCAGGCCGCGTGGGTCCGTCCCTGCAGCATGTATCCCTTTTATTTCATGTTGTTAGCCTATCCTGCTGGGGGCGCCCCTCGGGCTGCATCATCCCCAAGCCGCTCGGGCCAGTCCCAGCGGCATGTATCCTTCCTACTTTTTCCTTAGGATTATGCTCTCGCTCCACAATGCTTGTTATTTGGTGCCTTTTCCTGGGTGGCGGAATCTTGCACGTTAAAGGGGGTGCACGAGCATCGCGACTGTGGCTCCTACGGCTCTCCGCCCTCACCCTCTGGTCTTGTCCATGGCATCGTGACTGGCTTGCCGGCCGACGGCTGAGACCAGCCCGAGAGCCGGGACCCGAGGACGAGGGTTGCGCCATCTAACCCGACTTGCAGCGTTAAAGGGGGTGCTCGAGCATCACGACTCAGGGCTCCTACCGCTCTCCGCCCTCACCCTCTGGTCTTGTCCATGGCATCGCGACTGGCTTGCCGCCGACGGGTGAGACCAGCCGAGAGCCGGGACCAAGACGAGAGCACCGCATCCGCCAATTTTGCAGGAACACACACGAAGATAAGGCCCAGAGCCAGGCGCAACCCGCCTTGAGGTAGGGCCTCGTGAGTCCCGCGCTGGCTCACGGGTGCCCCAACACACCTCGCGAGGCCTCTCGCGCCTCACCAAAGCAACTAACGGCAGGACTAACGATCGCCACGGCGAGCTCTTGTCTCTTTGTGGTGAACCTGCAGGGTCCCTCCAAGGAGCACGGAACGACCTCGCCACGCAATCTCTAGCCGGCCAAGGCACGGACCTAGCGCCGCACCAGGAAGCATTGTCCTGACCCTCGAAGATAAGTCACCCTCCGGACACACTAGTCATCTCAACACCATCTCCACACTCAGTGCCACACCGTCTAAGCAACGTCGCTCTCCTTTCTCACCGAATGATGGCTGCTTGAGCGCCAAGGGGGACCCCCTGAGCATCGCGACTCAGAGGCTCTTATCGACCTCGGGCCGCTCACCTCCGGCCTTGACCACGGCATCGCGACCAGCATACCAGCGACGTGAAGCCGCCTTTGGGATGGGACACTGTCGGGCGCAGAGCATCAAGCCCTGACGAGGTCCGAAAGGAAGAAACTGAGCTAGAACGGAATGAGCATCCCGCACTACCTCACAATAAGGATCATATTGACAAACAAAGCTACAAACATCTTACAAGCCCCCGTGGGGTACATTCTTGGCTCCTCGCAGGAACAAAAGACGCGAATCCTAAGGAGTCCTACCTACAGGGACCACCATGGCAGACGCCATCGTCAACAGTGGGCTACACGGTCCGGAGCCAACCCCATCCAGATCAGGGGCGGCGATGACCTGACGAGCCCGCCCTGCTCCGGGAGTGGCGCAGGCTCAGGGGCTCGTAGCTGTCGTCGCTCGTCTCCGGCATCGTGAAGAGCTCGGCGGAGTCGCTGGATCCTCCGGCGCCTTCATCTCCTGAGGAGCTGTCAAGGGAGCGGGCGGTCGGCCTCTGTCTCACCACAGCAGGACCCCGGCCACCTCTCCCGGGGCAGTACTCCAGCCGACGACCCTCCGTCAAGACCTTGAAGGACACCACCAAGCACCATCATTACCTGTGGATCGTGAGGCGCCCTCGCCTGCAGACCAGGCGACCTCGCCCCAGCCTCGAGTCATGAAGACCTCGCCGAGGCACCACTGCAACTTCTGCCCGGTCGCGAGGGTGCCGCAGCCGGCGCGGCTGCAGCCAGAGTCCAGGGCTCCCCAAGGGACGACGGAGGCGAAGAAAGAAGGAAGACGAATCCAAGACTTAGGAGGCGGCGACGCTGAAGCACGAACTCCCGACAGAGCCCTCGGCGTGGACTCTGGGGGAAGACGACACTTCGTGACTCCGCCCGGCGTCGCCGGCGGCGCGCTTCGTGGCGCCGGCCGCCTCCTTCAGGGCCGCCAATTTGCGCATACAAGGGAAGAGGAAACCCTGGTGGCGGACGCACGCACCAGGGCATGGACGCCTCCTGGCGAGCGCTCCTGTCCTGGCACCAGAGAGCAAGCCTCTTCTTTGGGGGGAGCAGGTCAGGATCCTCTTGAGGAGCCTTTCCCTTCTCTTCCTTGGAGAACCGGCGGATCGGAGCCATGGCAACAGACGAGGCGCAGAAGAGGAGAAGCAGAAGGATAGACTGGAAGGGCGAGCGCCGTTCCGTACTTATAACCGGCGAAGGCCAACCGTCGGCCTCCACGATCACCGGTCATCATGCCCAACTCTGCATGCAAGGACTCGTCTAATCCGGGCGGTTACCGAGCATCGTGGGGAAGCAGTGCGCATGCGTCCAATCAACCGCCACGCGGCGCCCAAGGCTGCAGGTTGTTAGGGCCCGCAACGCTTCGCACTTGCACTTTCGCCTCTCTGCTTGGCCAAGTTCGGGCGCGCCGTGGGCCCGGGGGCTACTGTCGGCGTTCGGGAGCGGGGTCCCTGACTTGCTCGCTGCGGCCTGCGGCGTGGCTCAAAGGAGGCCCAAGACAGCCCGTCTTCTTCAACACAAGCTCAAGACCCTCGCGAGGGGCCAAGCCTAGCCGGACGGACGACGAGGAGCTTCCTCAGGCATGGCCTCGTCAGGCTAGCTCATGAGGAGGCGGAGAGTTCAAGGCAGGGTACCTCGCGAGGTGCCCGTGATGCAAGCCATGATTTACCAAGGCGCGCCATCGGGCGCCAGCCCCAGCAGCGTCCTCCTTTCCTCACGTGGTGCAAAGGGAGCAAGCGCAGCGAGAGCATCAAGCAAAGGCATCCGTTTCGTGCAACAAGACCAAGACCAGCCCCAGCAATTTGGAAGGAGTCATCGTGGAGCCCAAGCAGGCGTCATCACCAGAGCCTTTGGCAGGCGAGGACCAACTTTAGTCAGGATAAGTGTACCCGTTGTTCCCCTTCAAAATGGCCAATTGTTGGCGCCCTTCCCGCTCAATATTTGGGAAGAGGCCCAGGGCCTTCGCCTATATATAAGAGTAGCCACACTCAGAGTAGGGGGATCGGAGGGATCGCAAGGATAGATGGAAACGATCGGCATCCAGAGAGAGATAGAGACCAGATCCTCAAGCTAGAGCGACGGGACACCACCTAGCAGTTCATCACACCCACCAAGAACAGAGCCTTGCGACGCTGTTCTTCCCTGTACTGTTCCTCATCAGCCCAAGAGGCAATCCACCACACCACAAACTAGAGTAGGGTATTACACCACAACGGTGGCCCGAACTAGTATAAATCTTGCGTCTCTTGTGCTGTTCTGTTTGGTAGGTTAGGTCCCTGCGATTCGGCGAGGTACGAGACGGTGGAGGGTTGGATCTCCGCGTGCACCCTAGTGTTCGAACCTCAAGGGTCTGCCGGAACCCGAAATCTTACAGTCGTGTTCACCTATTAGACTCCGAGTCAGGTCCAAACTAATGCTGAAACTTGAGTTTTTAAATGGTTGTGGGGTACATATTGGGGCAGCAATCAGTACTACCTGTCTACTATCTGGTTAATCTCCGGTGTCTACTATGAGTTTCATGTTGGGTGTAAACAAACATTAAAGGAGCCATTATCTATATTTTTTAACTAAAGCTATTATCTGCCTTCTATCATTGGTTTTGGGTCTATCAATAGTTTGCTACCATCACTCTGGATTTGTGCATGCACTCCTTACATAATCTCACTATGTTTTATTCCTATGCATGCCAGTTATTGTACACAATGGAACTGATCATGTAGAGCAAAAGAGACGAGCCTTGCGTGGCAATAAAATTTCATGCAGACATCGTTCCATGGTGGGTGCAAAGGCAGCCCCCCCTCCACCCATTTTGGATCGTAATCAAGAGGAAGATAACTGTTCTGAGGGGGATTCAGAAGGAGAAGACCACTCCTATTTACCCCATGAGGTCTTCGCTCTAACTTGGCATCTTGATGTTGGTAATATCATGCATATGGTGCCTTGCATTGCTTCTTGTATACATTAAAGATGTCATCTCGCTTAGTTTAGACATGCTTTGTGTCAATGTCATCTGTTTAGTTTCTTTATCGTATATGTGAATCATGCAATGCCATCTTGTCTAGCCAAGCATCATATATGTGAATTTTGCAATGCCACCCTAGTTAGCAAGTCATCTTATATGTGAATTATATCATGCCATCATTTTTTTATCACGTGTTAAATTTGTCAACAATTTTAGTACATTCAATTACTCTTCCTATGCATCAGCCATTCGGCACGGTCATGGAAAAATCTGGAGTGGAAACAAGGTCTTCAGAGCGCACAATGCTATCGACGAAGCGCATGTCTTGTTTGGTTACCGATAGCTCCTCAGAGGAGGATTCAGAGACAGATGACCAGTCATATTCCCCCCCCCCCGGGGTGCATGCCCTAACTTGGCAGGGTTATGTTGCTCATATCGTGCGTATGGCATCTTGCATTGCTATGTCATTTTCTTAGTTTAGACATGCTTTGTGTGAATGCCACCTGTTTAGTGTCTAATTACCATATATGTGAATTATGTAATGCCATCTTGTTGCAAGACATTATATATGTGAATTATGCAATGTTATCTTGTTGCAAGGCATTATGTATGTGAATTATGCAATGCCATGCTATTTAGGAAAGTGTCATATATGTGAATTATATCATGCCGTCCTTTTTTTGTATTTCTCATTGCTTTTGTCGACAATGTTTGTATATTCAACTGCTCTTCCTGTGCATGAGCCATTTGAATTGGTGATGGAGAAATCTGGAGTGAAAACAAGGTCTTGAGCAGACAATGCTACTGCTGAAGCAGATATCTTGCTGGTTACAGATGGCTCTTGAGAGGAGGATTCAGAGGCGATGACCAGTCCTATTATCCCCCGAGGTGTATGCTCAAACTTGAAGGGTTATATTACTCATATAATGCATATGTTGTATTGCAATGCTTAGTTTTTACATCATATACACAATATTGAATGCCATCTCCTTAGTTGACACATCATATATGCGATTGCCCTCTGCTCACTTCCTTAGTATATAAATCATATATTTGAATTATGTCATGCCATGATGTTTACATAGACAGCATGTATCTGAATTATGGCATGCCAACCCATTTTCTAAAGACATAATATAGTTATATCATCTCATCATGTTTACATAGTCATCATATTTTAAATTATGTCATTCTATCCGTGAATTATATCATGCCATCATGTTTCCATCCACGGCATGTTTGTGATTTATGGCATGCCAACCACTTTAATAGACACATCGTATAGTTATATCATGTCATCCTGTTTACATAGTCATTATATTTTGAAGTATGTCATTCTATCCTGTTTAGTTAGCCATCATACATGTGAAATTGTGTCATGCTATCCTGTCTAATTAGCCATCATATATGTGAAATTATGTCCTGCTATTTTGTTTGCTTAGACAACATAAATGTGAATTATTTCATGCCTTGTTTTCTTCCCTACTATCCATTGCACCTGTCTATCTTACAATGTCTGTACATTCAATTAATTTTCTTGTTTATCAGCCATTTCAATTGGAGGGAGTGATGGCAGTATCTGTGGGAGTAAAAACACGGTCTTCAGAAAAGATCGTGCTACCTATCGAGGCAGATAGAACCACGGTTGTACTTGCCCAAGAACCAGCCCCACCACACATAACCTACACTCATGCAGATTGTACCCCTACCCAGTTGGATAGAGAACCAGCTACACCCCTTCTAACCCCAACCCCAGCAGATAGACACCCAGTTCCCATTGACACAGCACCGTCTCCACCACAGAGCACCCAAACACGAGCAGTTAGTAAGGCAACTGCAGTGCCCAAATCACGAGGACCACCACTCCGAACCCGAAGTCAACACTTAAAGCAGAAGAAGAATTGTTCTCAGGTCAGGTTCCGTAGCTATGGTTCATACTACTTTGCTCTTGCATCACTGTATTTACTGATACCAACCAATTTCAAATTTGAAGGATGAAATTGAAACTCCAATGGCGCAAGAGGTATTTTTTAAACCTATTTCTTCAACGTGTTTGGCTGTTTGCTGTTGTTACTTGCTCTATGTTGATTTCAGTTTCAATTGAATAAACCGTTATGTTCTCATGCCATGCACATTACAAGTGTTGTTATTGCTGTGTAATTTCCCACACTTATATTCTGTCTATGCTTCTTTGTCTTAAATAAATATGATTCGAACTGTATCTATCTTGATTTGGCAACATAAACTAGAATGATATAGACCATACAGTGACCATACTACATAGATATGTGTTTGTTTCATGTTGTTATCCTGTCCACCTTACTCATGAACTGGTTTACCAAAATGAGTTTCATATACTACATTGTAAACCTGAGATGTGTTTGTTTGTTTCTCTTTTAGAATGCGGATAAAATATTGGAGAAGAGTACCCTGTTATGCAATGGTAAAGGAAGTAATGCAGATAAGGTTCAAGATAGTGAGACATCCATGTTGGTCTCCAAGAAAGCTGATAAAACTATATTGAAGACACTCGAGACAACCCCAAAGTCCTGTCTTGATGTAGTGTTGAGTTATGGCTACCATCGCTGGCACCAGCTCTTGAACTCATTGCACGAATCAGTTCGGCTTCTTGAGTCTCAACTTCAAGTTGAAAGACATCAATCGAGATGTTATGCGACAGAAGTCAAGGACCGAGGAAGTCCCGCAGAATTCAGATGCATACTTTACTGTGCTTGCAAGACAATATTTGTAGGACTTAAGCGCCAAACAAGAGAAAGTTAATAAGCTTGCTAAGCATCTTGCCAGCATTATGGGTACCTGGATATTGTTTCTTGAGCTCTTCAAGTGGTTTTAGTTCGGACTTTTTTTCTTGCGGCGTTTATATCTTTGTTGTGTTCCCTATATTTGCCTTTGGTGGCGAACTTTGATGGCCAGTGGATGTAATATGTATAATAGCCGTGATAGCCTAGTGTAAGTTGCTTGCTTATTTATTTTCTTGTTGTCTTGTTTATTTGTTTGCTTGTAGTCAGTGTAGTTCTTTTTCTGCGGTTTGCTAGTGGCTGCAATAACCTATTTTTTAAAACTAGGCCACCATAAACGCCACAGTAGTGACACTGGGCCTACAGGCCGTAGAAACAGTGGGCCTTCTACGGGCTGTAGAAACATTGGGCCTTCTACGGGCCGTAGAAACAGTGGGCCTTCTACGGGCCGTAGACACAATGGGTCTTCTACGGGTCGTATCATCAATGGGCCTTATATGGGCCATATGATCGATTTTCCAAACATGGGCCAAACAGACCGCATTCTGGCCGTAAACTGGCTAGAGTTGGAATTGTTCGTTCATGGGCCGACCATAATGGGCCATTATTAACAGGCTGTATTTGATTACGCTATGAAAACAGCCCAACGTATTAACGGACCACAAACGGGCCGACTGTCACCATGGGTTGAATTTGGCCCACAAGCAGAAAATGACAGTAACGGGCCATAAGTAAACGAATGCTGGAAATGAGGCCAAGAATAAATGGGCTCTGAGAAGGCCGAAAGATAACATGGGCTAGAAACGGCCCAACAGAATAACGGGCCGTTAATGGGTATAAAGTGATACACTGTTTTATACGGGCCAGTTTCACCACGGGCCGTTAATGGGTGTAAAGTGATACACTGTTCATTCCAGGCCAGTTTCACCACGAGCCGTTAATAGGCCAAGAGTTACATAGGGCCTCATATGGGCCTAAAGACATCATGGGCCATACATGGGCCAGAAGTGAAAACAGGCTGGAATCATATTGGATGGCCCAGATGACGCTACTATGCCTAATTTGAATAGGGCGTAACGGGCTGTGGGTTAGCGGGCTGTAAATGGGCTATATGCGAATAGGCCGTTAACAGGCTTTCCATGGGCCGGCCCGCCACCTTTTGACCAAGTCAAACAGGCCGGCCTTTTCACAGCAATGTGCCTCTGTTGGGCCGTGCCACATGTCGACGTATCATAGGCGCTTTCTTTCCAATGAGTGGATGACATCTGTCCCAACGGTAAGCCGACACGTGTTTCCTCCAACCAATGATGATTTTACACGTGGAAAATACCCATTGGTCGGGGCTGGTAACGGTTTATCGGATCCAAAACCCGACCCGATAGCTTAACGGCGTTCCATTACGGTGGATGCCACGTGTCGGTCACCCTTGACGAAAGCACTTCTGTGACGCGCGATTTATCGTCATGGAAGTGGACACTTCCGTGATGATAATTTTCGTAATGTCATGGAACACTTCTACGACAGCACAGGTATGGCTATCTTGATTCTGTCATAAATTTGTCATGGATGTACATGCATGACAAAAAACGCGACCTACAGTGACCAACACGTATCATCACGGAAGTCTTTTTTTGTAGTGCTTCGCTTCTTACTGCGCTTCTTGCTCTTCTTCTGACTGGTTGATTCGTCCTAATCCTCTGAATCAATGTTGGTGCAATCTTCCTCTACGGGCAACCTCCTTCCCTCCTCCATCCGAGCACACTTATCCACTAATGTGTAAATCTCACTCACAGTCTTGGGCAACCGCACATTCATCTTGGAACGAATGTGGCAGTTGTGCACATTGGACTGGAAGGCAGCTATCACAGCTATCGGATGGATATTTGGGATATTTCTATGAACTTTGCTGAATCTCGGTAAATACTTACGGAGGGTTTCTCCTTCCTTCTGCCGGAGGAGCTGCAAATCGCTGGGCCTGTCGGGTTCCTGATGACCGCCAGTGAAGGCGCCAATGAACTCGTGGCACAGGTCAGCCCACGATGAAATGGAGTTCTCCGGTAGGTGCATCAGCCAAGACCTCACATTGGACTTGATGGCCAAAGGGAAGTAGTTGGCAAACACCTTCCCATCTCTTCCCCCGGCAGCCTAGACAGCAATGGTGTAGATGCTCAGGAACTCTGCCGGGTTTAGCCTCCCATCATACTTCTCAGGTATCTCTGGCTTGAACGTGCGAACGGACGACCAACGGACTTTCCGCAGCTCTCGTGTAAAGGTAGGGCAGCCAACATCAAAAGGTAGGCACCCCCAACACCGAGCGCGGGCTCGTCGATGTTGAGGCCGTCGCTCCCATCGGTCCGACGGAGGTCGTCGCGGCACTGCTCGATGACGACACACGTGTCTCCTCTCCGCCCATCCTCCGGGGCTCGACCTTGGCCTGGATGTACTCGAGGGTCAGAAGAGGCCATCAAGACGTCACCGTGATCTTGATTCTGTGGCACTCACGCTGGCTGCAGTGGTGGGGACTGCACCATGGGGATGGCCCCTTCTGTACGGTCAGCAGCATGAGTTGTTGCTGTCGCTTAGCGAGGTCGTGGCTGGCCAGCTCGCCATGAGCCCCCAGCTTCGGCGAAGCCGAGCAGGCTCTGGATGGTGGCACGCCATTCGTCCATCTACTCAGCCGCTGGCGGAAACCTCAGCAACAGCTGAGCTAGCGCCATGGCCTCCAAGGCTGTACTAAGCACGGATGTCGATGAATTTGATTGTACTGTCGCGCGGCTCCTAACGGTGCCAGCGACGGTAGTATTGCACCCCCGCTGTTGCTGCGTGGCGACCACCTGGAGGTGGTGTGGTGAAGGCGCTCGAGGGCCAGCAGCTCCATCGGGCGTAGCGGCTTGGTCGACCCGTCAAGGGGGAGGTGCACACACTACGACCGCACCCGTGGCGGGGGCGGCCGGAGGGCGGCGGTTCGCCCTGGTCCGAGCACCATTGTTGTGGTTGTGCCCGTCGGAAGGAGAGAGCGGCGTACATGGAGTAGCCCCCTGACCCGTACCTTGGGGAGCGTGGCCGTCGGGGTGTTGCTTATGCTGCTCTCCTCCAGTGCCTCCTGCTCCTACGTCGGCTGTGGGGGAAGTGGTAATGGTCCCGCCTGCTTCGACCACATCCCCAGTAGCGTCCACGTCCTCGCGCTCCCCCGCACTTCCCGCGTCATTAGAGGTCGCTGGCGGCGGAGCCTTCGAGGTGGATGGATGAGCTGGAGGGCCGGATTTCTTCTTGGGCACCATGGTCAATGGTGTTGTCGAAGACGAAGATAGTGACGAAGTCGACGCGTTGCGCACGCCTTCAGATTCGCACAAGCGAGCCCCCTACCTGGCACACCAAAGATGTCGCGGGAAACCACGGCCACCTATGGAACTAGGAGGCCCCTTGCTGGTTCGGCAGGAGGGCAACATGTTGCACAAAGAGCGGATGAGCGTGAGGGCAGCGCGACAGGGATCACATCAATTTACCTAGGTTCGGGCCGCCACAAGGCGTAAAACCTTGCTCCTGCTTTGGTGGATTATGCTGGAAAAGGTGGGAGTTAGCGTAGTACACTTGCCCGGCAGAGGTTGCCTTGGGGCAGCAGTGACTACGCGCATATGATGGTGTGAGTTATCCAACCTTCTAACCCATTCTACAATGGCCATTGGCCTCCTTTTATAGATCAAGGGGTCACCACAATGGCAAAGTAGTCATTATGCACTGATATGATAGCTAACAGTGCTACCATACCTAACTCTGCGGGCTGACAGGGCGCATTAAATGCACCGCTTAGTGTCACATCACTGGTTGCCCGGCAAGGCCTACCGGGCTATCTCGCAGCTCCGCGCCTGTTCTCTTGAGACGTCACAGGACGGGTGTCATCTGTGGGTTTCTTCTGTAAGGAGAGGCAGCCATGCAGTCAATGGCTGCACCTCAGCAACTTTGCGGCTTGACACCGCACTGATCGACGATGTGGGTCATGATAGTGTCGTGGGTGAGATGGTCTTGCCTCCATGAGCCCCGATAGGCCATGTCGGGGTGCTTCGCTCGCCTGCTTCTGGGGGTGGCCTTGCCCCTTGCCGGGCTTCGCCTACCCGACAAGGAGGCATTTCTCTTGGAGATATATGGCTTCTCTCACTTGATCTCGATCCTCCTGATCTGCATGTTGGTCCTTCGAATCCTTTGGTCCCTTGAACTCTGGCTTGACTGATGCTTCGATCTTGCTCTTGTGCCTGTGCACAGTCTAGGTAACACACCCAGGGTTTGTTGCACCGACAAAGTCGACTTACAACGATTGAATATAATTGTGCAATGTTTGCTAAAATAGATAGATACTTGTACTCATTTTCTCAAGAGTCGCCATGTGTGCAGACTTCATGTAGCTAGTTTTGGTTCTATCTTCGAATGGAAGGTGAAGTCTAACATTTCCCACCCTCTATCGGGAGTTTTGTATCTGAAGATAGATCCTAATACGATGACTCTTGACATGGGTGAGGCAAATATGAAGTTTTGCATCACTAGTGATGGCATAGAACAATTTTTTGGGTTCCCTCGTGGTGGTCGCTCTGCACCAAGGCCGTCAGAGGATAGATATGACAACGCACTGATGAAGTTAAGATCAGATCTTGGCATCAGCAGGATCTAGGATATCAAGACTAAGGATTTGACGGATAAGCTCAAGGTGCTTGTCAATGATCCTAGTAAAGATGACATATCTCTACGAGTGTTCCTCATTATTGTGTTCATGAAAGTTGTATTTCCTAGTGCGGCCACTCGTGTTTCCAAATAGGCAGCAATGTTTGAGAACCTTGTCATCGAGGACATGGCTGGTATGGATTATTGCCAGTTGATGGTTGATGAGTTGCGTAGGACAGTTGTGAGGTACCAAGAGGGTGTTACCTTGGGGAAGGCAATCACAGGCTGTGCTATAGGCATGTACTAATGTACCTTGACTACCTCATGTGTGGCAATATTTCAAATGTTGACATGCGAGTCCCCCGCTTATGTTTCATGGATTAGGACAAGCTTTTTGGTCTGGCTGATGCACATTTGATAAGAAAAGGCAATGCAGACCCAAGGACTTGAGTGTTTGGGGAGCTTTCGATGAGTTTTATTTCTATCATGTCTTGTAGTCCTTTTATTTAGGTATAGCTGTTTTGCTGGAGTGAACATGTGTACTACAGAGTTACCTATTTAGATTTGTCAGTTCTTAAGCTTGTGAGATTTAGGTATGATCTTTAGTATTGTTGTGTAATATGTGGTTGAACTGAATCTCTTGTTCACATGACCTGTTTGTAAACACTAACAACTTGGCACTGACACTGAAAGCATGTTATTACTGAGGATTTAAATCTGTTAATGAAATGTTATTTTTTCCTATGCATTGCATTGATTAATTGACTCTCTTTTCCCTTGTTCGTAGTGGAAAACTCAAGAGGAAGTTGTATTTTTCTGGGTCTATAAATGGCCAGTCCTGGAGATGGCATCTCAAGTTCCAAAGATTTCAACTTTGCACGATGAGTTGAGAGATGGTCGTAATGTTGAGGGTGCTGGTTATATTCCCCCTAGCCCTATTAAGGCTAGTACTTTGCAGAGGCCGGGTTTTGGTATCGATGTAGCTATTTCTGCGTTGGAGCACATTGAGCATATTTCTATTATTGTGCGTTCTGAGCTGGAAAAGTTCCGAACTATAGTTGAGCATCTGAGATGTATTGATGGTATCCTTCCTGGCGGATATCAGTTTAATGTTGATGAAGCAGTGGACTATATTGAGATGGAGAGAATTTTAATTATTGATATGCGTGATGGTGATGTTCAACTAATCCAGAGTTCGGCGCACCTATTGAACAACGTGAGGCATTTAAAAAATTATGCAAGACTCTCGCTGCAAGCCATATGAAGAAGGTGTTAATGCTGCTATCAAGCAGATGGAATAGGATGAGGCTGCTGCCAGGAGGGTTGGTGATGATACTGTCTAACCGATGTCGGTTTGGAGTCCCCTGTTCTTGAGGTGAGTCGGTCCTCGATCTTTGCATTTTTACTAGGTTCTTTTGATGTCAGTAATGTAGTTGAACTTGTTCATCTTCATTTGTTTATTTTTGATGCAGGAGACTAGTCATGGTGCTGAGGCAACTGCTGACTATGGAGTTAACGACCCATCTACTAATAAGAGCAAGGTTTTTTATTGTGTTTAAAAAGATTCTTGAATTTTCATGCGCACCATTGTGCCTTATTGTCGGCGTTCTGGGAACCGAGGTACCCAGACTTGCCTGCCCGCAGCCCGTCATGTGGCTCCTTCAGCGGCCTGGTATGGCCCATCTTCAACACCAACAAAGCAAGACTCTTGCGAGGGGCCAAGCCTCGCGAGGCAGACTATGTCAAGACCTCCAGAAGGAGCGGCCTCCTTGGGCTAGCTCCCTAGGAGCGGATATTTCTATGAAAGCCCTCACCTCATGAGGTTCGGATGATGCAAGCCATGACGACCAAGGATAGGCAGGCGCCAGAGAGCGAAGATCAGCAGGTTTCTGTCGGATTTCGGGTTCCGGCGGACCCTTGAGGTTCGAACACTGGGGTGCGCGCGGAGATCCAACCTTCCACTGTCTCGCACCTCGCCGAATCGCTGGGACCTAAACTACTAAACAGAACAGCACAAGAGACACGAGATTTATACTGGTTCGGGCCACCATTGTGGTGTAATACCCTACTCCAGTGTGTGGTGTGGTGGATTGCCTCTTGGGCTGATGAGGAACAATACAAGGAAGAACAGCCTCACGAGGGTCTGTTCTTGGCGAGTGTGATGAACTACTAGGTGGTGTTCAGTGGTTCTAGCTACTGGCTTCTTGACGAGGGTTCGGATCTTCTCCTCTCTCTCTAGCTGCCTCTACCCTGTGGGTGGCTAGTCCTATTTATAGGCGAAGGCCCTGGGCCTCTTCCCAATTATTGGCGGGAAGGGCGCCAACAATTAGCCATTTGAAGGGGAACAGCGGGTACACTTATCCTGACTAAAGTTGGTCCTCGCTGCCAAAGGCTCTGGTGATGCCTTTGCTTGGGCTCCACGATGACTCCCTTCCAGCCGTTGGGCTGGTCTTGGTCTTGTTGCACAAGCGGATGCCTTTGCTTGATGCTCTCGCTGCGCTTGCTCCTTTGCACCAAAGAGGAAAGGAGGACCTTGCATGGGCTGGCGCCCATTGGCGCCCTCGTCGTCATGGCTTGCATCATGGGCACCTCGCGAGTACCCTGCCTTGAATTCTCCGCCTCCTCATGAGCCAGCCTGATGAGGCCGTGCACGAGAAGCTCCTTGTCGTCCGCCCATGAATCTGGCCCCTCGCGAGGTCTTGACCTTGTGTTGATGAAGATGGGTCGTCTTGGGCCTCCTTGAGCCACGCCGCAGAGCCATGACAGTAGCCCGGGCCTGGCGCGCCGAACAGCGGCGAGGCGAAAGGGCAAGTCTTGAGCGTCGCGAGCCCCTAACAGCCTGCTGACCTTAGGCGCCAGCGTGGCGGTTGATTGGACAGCGTCGCCTCTGCAACGCGTGAGTTGATATGAGCGGCATCTTCCTTGCATCCTTTACTTTCTCCAGTTGCTGCTCAGATCCCCTTTCTTGCGCCTCTCCCCTCTGCTTCCAAGACCTTTAGATCCACTTCGCCTGCGTGCCCTAGCTAGTCATGGCGTCTCGCCAAGCCCCGGCCGGAGCTTGGTACTCTCCTGCCTTGGACCCGCCAAATGTGTCGAGGCAAGCCTGCGCCTGATGCGCCGGATGGCGGGGCGCAGGCGTCAATGGAAACAGGCGTTCAAGGCGGCTCCTCCGCCCACGAGTCGGGGAGTACCTTCTACCCGTTCTTCGTGAGCGCCATCATTGCTGGTCTGGTGCCTCCCTTTTCTGAGTTCTTCTTCTCCGTCCTCCGTCACTACAACATTCAAGCTCTGCACCTCCATCCCAACTCCGTCCTTCTTCTGGCAATCTTCGCCTACTATTGTGAGGCCCATGTTGGGGTGAAGCCCTCGGTAGCCTTGCTGCGCCACTATTTCTCCCTCCGAACCTCCCGTGGTTCCGCCTCCAGCGTCTTGTGAGCTTAAATCGATATCTGGCGGAGCCATCGCCATTCAAACCACAGGAAGCGGATTGAGGGCTTGAGGAGCAAGTGGGTCTTGGTGGATCTGGGCGCATCCACCCTCGGCTGATCCTGCCCACGGAGCACCCGAGAGCTCCGACAGTGGTCCCAGTGGAGCTTACGGATCCCGCAAGCTGGTCTTTGGAGAAGATGGGCCGCAGATCTGAAGCCGGCCGGCGTGGCAGCGGCGAAGATGACCGGTCTTGTCGCTCTTGAGGAGTTCTTGGAGCATCAGCTGGCTCCGCGTCGATGCAAGCTTCGCCGATGTGGAGGCCTCACCGAGCCCGTGGTCTGGCGGGCGAGGATCAGCCACAGTCCTCCATCCTTGGTTGGGGGTGATGTGGCGAGGCGAGGGCGCCCAGCGCCTTGTTCCTTCAGCGAGGATTGGGAGCAGGTAGTGGGGCCCATGCCATCTTCAATGGGTATGGGCCCGTGCCGTGGAGGCTCCGGAGGACTGGTGGATGTGTCCTCTGCCGAATCCAGCGAAGAGGTGGAGGAAAGAGAGCCGGAGAGGGGTTGACTCGGGCGGAGTCAAGGCTCCTCCCCTTGGCGCAGGTCCGCACTCTTCGCCTCCCAGTGACGACAGCGAGGATGAGGATGAGCAGGAGGCGGAAGCCTGCCCCGATCGAAGGACCGGACTGGGCTGGTCCCAGCAGGTCCGCCCCAGCCCGAGGCGATCATGACGCGCCTCCTGCTCCCGGCCTTGAGGCTGATCCCTGCAGCCGGCTCTCGGGCTTCAAGTATGGCCGGAGGTTGCTCGAGCTCGCGAGCGATGACCAGTAAGTGCTTGATTCTTGTTTTATTCCTTGCTTTGTCGCTGAGGCTTGATATCTGTATCTCTTGGCTAATTTGGCGCTGCTGGCAAAGAAGTGAAGGAGCTCCTGAGGCTTCATCTGGGGCAGCTCCTCTGCCCGCGAAGGAAGGTGATGGCAAGACACGGGCCTCTCCTGCCCGGTCATCCTCGCGAGGCCTGGCGGAGCTGGCCGGGGCGAGCTCAGCCCCCATGGTCCAAGCGACTCCTGAGGTGTCCTTGCCTGATGCCGCCGCCATAGCTGTTGGGGCGCAGCAGGTCCCGCCTCGCGATACTGTGGTTACGCTGCTGTCCTCTCCTCCTACTCCACCAACAGCTGTCTCTCCGACTCCTCCCACTGTCCTGGATCGTGCTGCTGCTGAATTGGACCGGCTGCGGCAAGATCTTCTGGATGCCGACCCTCGCTTGGTGGCCGAGCGCTTGGAGCTAGCCTCTGGCTGGATTAGCTCCGGCAACCGATTTGGCGGCGCTGATCCAAGCCTCGGCGGCTTGCGGCGAGGAGAAGCAGGCTGTCCGTGGCGAAGATTGCCCGTGATGCTGCCACAGGGGAGGCAGCTAGCATCAAGGTCATTGTGAGGCGGCTGGAGAGCGAGCTGAATGGCTGCAGAACCAGCTTGCGAGGAGGCCGCCTCCGCCAGAGCAGGAGGAAAGCATGAAGGCTCGCTAAGCGGCCATCAAGGATCGGGAGGCCAGGCTCAAGAAGCGCGCGACCGCCTAAGCCTTGCTGGAGCAGGAGGCTGGAGGCGAGAAGGTCGAGCTGGGCGACAAAGCGCGGGTTCTTCTGAAGATCGCGTGGCCTTCATGGATATGGAGGTGAAGCCTCGCTCTTTCTTGAAGGCAGCTTTACGACAACGGCTGGAGAGTCCGCTGGCGGCGCCGAGATGGTCCCGTAAGCTGCTCCTTCCTGGTTCGCGCTCTTGAAGATGTCTCCCTTGGCCTTGGCCCCCGGTCGAGGTCGAGGCGGCGTGTCTTGTCTTTTGCGGCAGCGGCGGGTCCTCACCACATCTACCTTGCGATCCAGCGTCGACTGGACAACTTCTTTGGAGCCAAGCAAGCGGCGAGCATGCAGCTGCCGCTGCCGAGGCTATGAAGGGTCGTGGCGGAGGCTCTGTTGGGGAAGTTCGGGCCTTGAGCACCAAGTCGAGCGGCGCTACCCGCCCTGCTGCTCCACAGGCGAACCCACTCCGCGCTGCTCCCCCGCCGATAAGTGACTCTGTTGTGGCTCGTGTCCTGCTTTTAATTCCTGCACATGTATCATGCCTCGGGGAGGCGTTTAAACTTGCATTTGGTATTGCGATAACAGTGTGGACTGTAATATTTGCTTTTGAATTCCTTGAAATTTGCGCTTCCTACTTGCTTATGTTCTACGCCGGCAGAGCCCGGCCCTGCGCATACCTCAACCGCCGTTAGCCCCTACCGGAAACCAGGATGGGACCAAGGAGTGATGATGCGGAGCATCCGACGATCATCCCCATGTACACTCGAGCCTACGCCATTGGATCTAAGTTGAATTCGCTCCTTTCCGAATCTTCCCTTTCCGCATGTAAGACATGGAGGCTACTTCAAGCGCGGACCTTGTGCATACTCAGGTACACCAGGAGACCATGGAGAGCCCAAGGACCAAGGCCAAGCGTGCACGGAAGCGAGGGAAGGAGAAGGAAGAAGAGCCAGCTGCTACAGCGGCCGGACATCCGGCCCAAGCCCGGACATCCGGCCCAGCCCAGACATCCGGCCCTTGCCCCGGAAATCCGACATCGGCTATCCAGAGAACACCGAAAAGGACCAGAGTAGCCCGGACATCCGGCACCATGCCCCGGACATCCGGCTCTTCCTGAAGCCCCGGACATCCGGCCCCTTCGCCCGGAAATCCGGCCCCTCCATCACCGAATGCATCTGGAAGACCCAGGCCTGCCCGGACATCCGGCCTCCCAGCCCGGACATCCGGCCCGTCCCGAAGCCCCGACATCCGGCCCGTCGCCCGGACATCCGGCCTCGCCTGTGTGTGAACAGTAAAGGGCCGAAGCCCATGTACCCTTTCGCCCCCGTAGACTATATATACTCCATCCCCTTCCTCTTTCTAGGGTAGCTTAGGTTTAGCTCATGTTTGTGTGAGAGCCTTACTCATCCACTTGGTTACTTCTCCTCGGAGCTCAGGACCTCTTCGGAGAAGATCCCCCAAGCGGATTCAAGACCCCCTTCTAGGGTGGACCCCATCAAGACCTCCTCTGGAGAAGAACGGCTACTCGTGTATCCTTACGTTTGTTGATTGTGGATCATATGTACCTCTTTGTGTTCGGTGATCTAGCACTTGTGTGATTGATTCCTTGTTGGTTTAGTGATTTCTCTCTCGTTTCCTCCGTGTTCCCCTCTTGCTCTTTCGCGTGTTCTTCGTGATTCCCCGTAGGATCCGCTCCAACGTGAAAGATCATCCACGTAGGGTTCCGCCCCACATCATCTATGGTATCATGAGCCACGTTGATCACGTTTTTGGAGCCCCTGCCCCTCTTTTTCTAGCTTGATTTTGTTGATTTCGTCCTAAATCCGAAAATCCCCACCAAAAATAGCCCCAAATTTTTTTTGTGATTTGTTAGTTTTGATGATGTTTTGCTGATTTTGATCCATGGATTTGCTTGGTTTCGAGTGGATCTATGCATTTCCCCAAGTTTCCCCACTTTCCATCCACGAAATCTCTCCAATTTTGACCTTGAAATCATCAATTTCCGCCCCAATTCAAAAATTTCCGCCCCAAACGAGATCTGGATTCGTCGGGCCGGACATCCGGGCCCCAAGCCGGACATCCGAGCCCTGGAGCACCAAATCTGCTTGGTTCTGGACAGACAACCCCGGAAATCCGGGCTCCACCCCGGACATCCGGCCCCTGGGATTTCAGCTTTTCACGTTTCACTGTTTTGTCCATAACTAATTCATCCGGAGTCCGTTTTTGAAGTTCTTTAGCTCGTTTTGAAGCTATTGACATCCCCCATCCCATAAAAATACTACCACCACCATTTGACTCCATAAAATTTTCGGAACTTTGGCATCTTTGCCTAGGGCTTCCACCACATCCTCCGCATAACCACCACCGACTTCCGCAACCTAACCAATTTTGTTCCCCATAGCATTAGTGGTTGCTTGAGTAGTGGTTCGAGTCTCCTAAGGTGTTTCGGCTACTTAGGGAAGATTTATTCTTCATCAACCACCACCACCACTTCCACATAACCTTGCCAACCATACACTTCCGACAACCCAACTTAACCCAATTGTTGATTGAGCTTTTTCGAGTTGTGGCTTGTGTCTCCTAAGGTGTTTTGGCTACTTAGGGACGGCAACTTCAACTCCGACACGTGTATAGCCCATCATTCCACTTCCGCATTGCCAAGTGCAAACCACCACCGCATTCCGCTACCACCATTTTGACATTTGGCGTTTGAGATTTTGAGTTCGCGGTTTTCCGTTTCCTAAGGTGTTTGACTGCTTAGGGACGAGTCTCCATCATCTTGGTATCTACATCAAGAACACGCTACTCATCATTGCGGACGGTAACCTCCATATCATCTTGGTATCGTGGTATCCCTCCATTGTATATTCCCCTTGCCATTGCATTGTTAACCCCTAGCCTTACTTTTGCGTTACTTGCCTTTCGAGACTAGCCATTTGATTATTGCCGGCAACGTTATTTGTGCACATTAGTGATCATACTTCCCATAGCATATATACCATATCATTGTGGTGCATATATTGGTATCATATCTTGTGTCACAAGTTTGTTCCCGCATACACACAATTGCTATCTTGGTTTGTGCATTGTGCAAAGTGGCCATAGAAAAAAAATAAAGCTTTTAAGCAAAAGAAAGAGAGCAAAGAAGCTTGTAAGCAAGTGCCATAGCATCATACCACATTGCATATAAGATTGTCATATCCGATCATCTTGGATCATCTTGAGAGAAACACCGGGAACCATACATACATAGCATACTTGGGATAGAAGTTTATCCATTTTGCATCTTATAGGTTGTGCACAAGTGTCGTATCCGCCTATTGAGCAATCGTGCTAGCGTCTCTCTTGAGTTGTGCAACACGGCGTTTTCCGTGGATTCCACATTTTCTGCTCATTCCTTGGTTGCTCGACCCCATTTATCTATCCGTGTGTGTGTTTCCGTGTGCCATTCTTTGCTATTGGTCCATTTGTTTCACTTGAATTTGTGAATCTCTTTCAACATTATTGACTCTTGCTAACATTTTGCATTAAATTTTTGTGCCACTATCCTCACGAGCTCCTCCATAAGCTTTACTTGTGTAGGTGTGAGAACCGACAAGATTGGTACCAATAGTGCTATTTCATTGTCCGCATTTGAGTGAACTTGATTCATTTTCAACATCGGTCAAGGTACATTGGTATAAGTTCTTCTCTTTCTCCCACTCATATTTGCTTGAGTCTTGTGATGGATAGGCAAGGCATTTCCTCTTCGGTCCTCGACAACAACGACGGCGTGAACAACTACATCACCAAAGCGTCTATCTTTGATCTACAACGACAAGTGCAAGGCACACAATCAAGATTGCAAGAGCGCATCGAGAACATCTCCATCGACATTCATCACTCCGAAGCAAGGAGAAGGGACTACATCGACAAGAAGCTTGCCACACATAAAGAGGAGCAAGATGCAAGGATGGAGGAGATTAGAGCCTTGATCAAGTCTACTTCCCCTTCGTCATCTTCAAGGCGGCGACATTCAAGCCACAAGTCTTAGGGCGGAAGCGCGCAAGTGCAAATCATCCTCGTCCACATCTACATGGCGACCACCATCACGTTAAGTGATCAACATCGTCATGAAGGGCAAGTCACCTCAAGCATCATGTGCACGGCGGACGACGAGACGCCAAGGAGCTCAAGCACGACAACGACATCATCATCATGAAGATGCTCCACAAGCACAAATGCACAAGTCCCAACAAGCCCTACTTCACGCCAAGTCGAGCTTCATAAGCACAAGAGAAGACCGCGAGGCGACCACCACCAAGGCGGCGCTACGGCTACATCAACCACTTGGCATCTTAGCCAAGTGTTCTCAAGGCATCTTTGCCTTTGGACGTCTGACATCTTCGCCTACTTCCCGTGTGCGCCTACGCCGACTTCATCAAGTCCAAGGCGACCACCTCTGGCGAGGCGACACTTCCATCTTGAAGCCCCTCAAGGAAGATGGCGAGCATGGAAACTCCCTTCGGTCATGGAGGCGAGCCACGAGGTGCCACATCATATGGGCCTCCAACACCAAGGCGGTGACAAGGCGTTCGAGCAAGGCCATCCCCTCGACCCACGGCGGCGGCGCGAACCTCTTCAACAACATGAAGACAACGCCCACATTGGACTCATACTCCGAGTCAAGCTCTGTGACCGCGCATGGAGACATTGCACCTACATCTCTCGGCACCCACATTTGTCGAGATGCCCCAATTGCCATGTGAGGAGAGCCACCACCCCATGAGTGACATGGTGACTCCACCATACGTGACATTGAGAGCATTTCCTATGAGAGGATGAGTGTGACCACCACTAGCCCCACACATGAGAGCATGCCACACATCCTATGTGAGGTTGGCGCCATTTGGTGACTCCACCCACCATACAGTGAGAGCATCCTTGAGGGAGTGGTGAGCCACAACACTTAGTGGTGAGGTGGTTGAGGCGGCATGTGAGGCCACTATGATTTCTAACGACTTAACCTCTACTCCTAGTGTGTTTTCTTCTTTGGTGCTCGTCTCCTACATGGCGACATGCCTATCCTTGGCAGTCTATTCCTCCATTAGAGGCAGCGATGGCCATGGTGGATGATGATGAACCCCCCACATGGTTCCATCAAGATGAAGATGACAACGAGACGATCTTCAACACCTCACCTACAACTCATGAGGGACCTTCCAAAGGTAACATAGGTGATGGTGCTTCTCTTGTCCCACTAGTGGACTCTCTTACCATCGATTGCTCCCATGATGTTGACCCACCTATTACCATGTGTAACGCCCCGGATTCGATGCGCCAGGTGTCTTCCAGTTATTCACCGCCGTTGCCAGGTCATGTGCTTGCGTGTTGCACTTTGCCATGTCATCATATGCATTTCATATCATGTCATCATGTGTATTTCATTTTGCATACGTGTTCGTCTCATGCATCCGAGCATTTTCCCCGTTGTCCGTTTTGCAATCCGGCACTCCTATGTCTCCCGGCGCCCCTTTTTGCCTCTTTTCGTGTGCGGGTGTTAAATGGTCTCGGAATGGAGCGAGGCTTGTCAAGCGGCCTTGGTATAGCACCGGTAGACCGCCTGTCAAGTTTCGTGCCATTTGGAGGTCGTTTGATACTCCAACGGTTAACCGGGTAACCGCAGAAGCAATCTTTTGTTGCAGCCCAACACCCCTTCCGAAGTGGCCCAAAACCCAGCAAACTCCCCTCCATTCTCTCGGTCGTTCGATCATGATCGCGTGGACGAAAACCGCTCCTAATTTGGACTCTCCTAGCTCCCTCTATCTATAAATATGTCTTCTCCCCCGAAATTCTCGGTCTAACCCTAGATCTTTTCCCTCGCCTTGCCGGACGCAATCGCGCTACCGCCGCCCTCGGCCAACGCGGCGCCCGTCGCCTGCCCGCGCCTCCACCGCCGCCCGCCCTTGCGGCCCTTGCACCCGGCCCGCTGGAGCCAGTCGCCCGCCGCCGCCCGCGCGCCAGCGCGCCTCCGAACCCGTCGCCTCGCCGCCCGTCCGCCCGGCCGGCGCCTCTCCGCCGCCTCGCCGCAGCGCCTCTCGCCGCCACCATCGCGGTGCCAGCGCCTGCGCCGGCCTCCCCGTCGGTCGCCGCCCGTTCGCGGCACCTCCGGCCCATGCCCGCCCGCGCCGCCTCCGCCCACCTCCGGCGGCCGCCTCCCGCGCCAGCGCCCTTGGGGCGCCTCCTCGCCCGGCCGCCCGGCGCCCCTCGTCGCCCCGTCGCCTCTGCTGCTCGCCACCGGCCGGATCCGGTGAGATCCGGGACGGGGCCGTCTCCTCCGGCCACCTCCCTCCTCTCCGGCGAGGATCCGGTGAACCTTGGTTCGCGTGCCCGCCGGTTGACTTTCTTTCCCCCCCGTTTTCTCTAAGTCCTGAGATTTTTGACATTATATGCTCATGTTCATCATGCCGTATCTCTGCATCCATAGCTCCGATTCATGCATATAGCATGTAAAATTGTTCGACTCGACGAGTACATCATTTCATCTCATTGCATCATTTACATTTGAGCTCATCTTGAAGCCCGAAATGCTGTTAGAAGAGGGCTATGTGATGTTAGTTTGATTCTTATCGAACATGCACTTTTGTTATTTTGCCATGATTGATGTGTGCACCCTATGAACTTGAGTCCTACATGTGTTTTGTAATATGTCATGCCATCTTTACAGGGGTGTATGCCATGTATTTTTGTGATCTCTGTGGTGACTAGCACAAGCATGCAAACTAGGCTTCATGATGTTGCTGATTTCAGCCCCTGTTCTGCTGATATTTTTATGCCATGTAAACTTGATGCTACAGAGAGATCCATGCATATTTTGAGATACTTCAGTAAGGATGTTTTGAACATATGGTTATTCTATATCCATACATGCCCTTGTTTGCAATTATGGAGTGCCATAGCTTGAGTCAACCGAGCTCTACTTTTGCTACAAAATGTTTCTTGGCAGATTTGTTTACATGTTATTCAATTTTGCCAAGGTTGTTGTAGTTGATCCGTGTATGCTATGATGTTGTTCTTGCCATGTATAGCTTCTATGCCATGTCTTCTTACTATTGGGTGCCTTGCCATGCCATGTATTGCTCTGTGGTGAGTGATTCAAGCTCACCAACATGTCTACTTATTGTTGTTCCTGCCTTGTATGAATCTGTCATATAACTTGCCATGTTTACATGGGTGCCATCATATTTTCTGTGCCCTTTTGGCTCATGGTCAGTAAAGGACTTTTGTTCTATGCAACTAGTAGATTCATGCCATGCCTTTGTTTGCATTGATAAGTTCCTGTAACATGTTGTTTGATAGCTCTAAACATTGCAACTTTGATGTTATTTCTGATAAGTCTGGCTGTTATTATTTGCAATATTGCCATGTGTTTTGAGCATGTTCTAGTGATTTCTGGAGATAGCTCAGTGTTCATGTTGTGTCATGCTTTACCTGTAAATCATGCCTATGCCTTTTTTTATTATGTTGAGATGCTTTAGCATAGTGTTTTGATGCTTGCAATATGCCTAGTTGCTGTTTTGGACAGATTGTTGTCATGACTTGTTTCATGTGTATGTGTTGAACCGTTGCTCCGTTTTGAGTGTGCTCTGTATAAAACTTGCTTGATTTTGCATGTAGTTTCATATTATCATGTTGCATCCTTGTTTTGAGGTGTTTGCTTGATGTTTGGATGCATTTAGCGTCAATGCCATGTTTAACTTGTTTTGCTCATATCTTCTAGGCCGTAGCTCCGAATCTAATGAACTTTATATGTAACTTGACTAGAATTTCGTGTAGATCATCGTGGTGCATCTTAACTTGCTGTTTAACAACTTGAACATAAGGTTTATTCAGATCTGGACCAATTTCGAAATTTGCATATGAGGACTTACCGGAATTGTTATATGTTGTTCCCGGCCTCATTTAAACTTGCTTTGATGTGTTGCTCTTGTTTGCATCATCTCTTGCCATGAGTAGCTTCATGTAGTTTTGTCATGCATCATGTTTTTTGTGCATCTTGTCATCTTCATGTGTGGTGTGTTTACCATGTTGTGTGCTTCTTCTTGTTAGTTCCTGTTTCGTTGCGATCGTGAGGATTCGTTCGCCTACGCTTGGTTCGGCTTCATCCGTTCGTCTTCTTCGTGGACTCGTTCTTCTTCCTAGCGGGATTTCAGGCAAGATGACCGCTACCCTGGATCTCACTACTATCATTGCCATGCTAGTTGCCTCGTTCTATCGCTATGCTGCGTTACCTATCACTTGCTGCTCAAGCCTCCCAAATTGCCATGTCAGCCTCTAACCGTTTGCACCCTTCCTAGCAAACCGTTGTTTGGCTATGTTACCGCTTTGCTCAGCCCCTCTTATAGCGTTGTTAGTTGCAGGTGAAGATGAAGTTTGTTCCTTGTTGGAACATGGAGATGTTGTTCCTTGTTGGAACATGTTTACTTGTTGGGATATCACAATATATCTTATTTTATTAATGCATCTATATACTTGGTAAAGGGTGGAAGGCTCGGCCTTATGCACAGTGTTTTGTTCCACTCTTGCCGCCCTAGTTTCCGTCATATCGGTATTATGTTCCCGGATTTTGCGTCCCTAACGCGGTCGGGTGATTTATGGGACCCCTTGACAGTTCGCTTTGAATAAGACTTTCCAGCAAGGCCCAACATTGGTTTTACCATTTGCCTCACCTATGCCCTTTTTCCCTTGGGTTTAGGAGCCCAAGAGTCATCTTTATTTTAGCCCCGGGCGGTGCTTCTCTAAGTGCTGGTTCGAACCGAAACCCTTCTTGAGGCCACCACGGGAAACTTCGAGGCTTGGTTTTACTCGTAGCTTTGTCTCATCGGTGTTGCCACGAGAGCGAGATATGTGCAGCTCCTATCGGGATTGTCGGCGCATCAGGCGGCTTTTGCTGGTGTTGTTTTATTCTGTCGAAATGTCTTATAGCGGGATTCGAGACTGATCGGGTCTTCCGGGAGAAGAATATCCTTCATTGATCACGAGAGCTTATCATGGGCTAAGTTAGGACACCCTGCAGGTATAAACTTTCGAGAGCCGTGCCAGCGGTTATGTGGCAGATGGGAATTTGTTAATATCCGGTTGTAGTAAGCTTGAAGCAAACTCTTCTAAAATACACCAACCGTGTGCATAACCGTGAGTGTCTCTTTTGGGGTTGATCGAGAGGAGAACACGGTTTCGGGTTATGTCGGCGTAAGTAGGAGTTCAGGATCACTTCTTGATCATTACTAGTTGGCGACCGTTCCTTTGTTTCTCTTCGCTCTCATTTGCGTATGTTAGCCACCATATACGCTTAGCCGCTGCTGCAACCTCAACACTTTACCCCTTCCTTTCCCTTTAAGCTTTGCTAGTCTTTATACCCATGGTAATGGGATTGTTGAGTCCTCGTGGCTCACATATTACTACACCACCAGTTGCAGGTACAGGTTGCGATGATCATGGCCGAGGCGATGTTTGCTTGTTTTGGAGTTCTTCTTACGCTTCTCCTTGATCGGGGATAGGTTCCGGTCGGCAGCCTGGGCTAGCAGGGTGGATGTCGTTTGAGCTTTGTTTATGTTTCATCCGTAGTCGGATGTTGTTCTTGTATATGATGTTGTTGTATTCTTGTGGCATTTGTGCCTTATGTATGTATCCCCACTATTATGTAAGGTTGATGTAATGATATCCAACTTGCAAAAGCGTTTCAATATGCGGTTCTATCCTTGGTGGGACCTTGAGTCTCTTTAGGATAGTATCGCATATTAGGCGTGTTCAAGTTAGTATTAGAGCCTCGACCGACCCTAAAACCCCTTGATTGATCGTGTAGTTTGGCGTTGTTGAGTCTAGAAGAAAACTGTTTTGAGTCTAGTTATATCGGAGTAGGAATTCTTTTTACTCATCGCCCTTAAATCGCTCTGGTGAGGAATCTTGGCGTAGGTGTTTTGAATTACTCCTCTTCCGTTCAAATTTTTCTTTAGGATCACGTGGTTAGTTTACGTGAGTTGCCCATCCTCTTTGTCCGGTGCATTTCTCGTCAAGTCGACTCGACCATCTTCATCTTTGCCAAGTTTAATCCTCAGTTCTTCCTCCGACGTCGTTGTTTTTTTCCTTGTCCGAAGGTGTCCTTGTTTTCCACCGCCTCCCTTCTTCTCGGAACGAGTCCGTGTCAGTATCCATCCTACACGTATGAAGGTTTTGCTCTCTCTCCTCAATGATTTCAACAGGTGTTGTCTCTTCAAGATATTCGTCGTTTCCCCTCCCGAGTTGCCTTTGTTTTTCCCGCCCACCCACCCTTTTCTTCCCAGAATCTGACTCTCTCTCGACCAGCTATCTCATTCGTGTGGAGGTCTCTTCAGTCTTCCCTCAATTATTTCAACCGGTGAATTCTCGTCTCGTTTGAAATTCATCATCTCTTTTTCTTCCCTGGTGGACTCAATTCAAGTTTTTTTCCGGTGTTGATCATATTCTTTTCCTCGGCTCAAGTGTTTTCCTTGCTCGTTCGTCTCTCGCCAGTTTATCCTCCCGGAGTGCTCAAGACATCTCAGGAGATTCGTCTGTGTTCTAATTAATTCGAGGTTGTCACCTCATTCAAATATCTCGATTGTTCCGGTACATCATCTATCTATTCATCAATCCTTTCCAACAGGGTTATCCCTTCAGTGGGCCCTAACCCACAGGTCTTTTCCCATGATCTTACCTGACTCTTCTAATTCCCCTGGAGTTATTCTCAATTCTTTTCAAGCGTGACGTAAGAATGGATTCCATCAGTCACATGCTTTTCAGGATCGATTTCAAATCATTTTCATTGTTGACTCAACGTCTTTGTTTTTCATTCTCCCGGAGCGTCTCAACAATTCTGCATGCTGGTTCTCGTCGTCATTCTCAACATTTGAAGACAGTCGTAGATTTTTTCTCTTAAATCTTGTCCGTTCTCCCGGAGATTCATGGTGCTAGCTCGATGTTATCCTATCTAATTGTTTCCAGTTGTGCAATTCTTTTCATCCATCCGGAGTACTTCAGGTGTTGCTTTCGCTCTCGATCATCCGGAGGCCATCTTTTCGGAATATCTCTCCATTCTAAGTTTTTCAGATTCATTCTCCAATTATTCCATATCCGTGCCCCTTCGTTCGTCTCAATATTCTTCCGGTGCCTCGTTCAAGTGTTTGTTAATCAGCTCATGATCTCTTTGTTCTTTTGCATCTAAATCCCCTCGAGCATATTTGTTCTTCTAAGTCTTCCCGGCGATTCATTCTCGTTCGTCAGTCATTCTTGATTTCTTACGGTGGTTCGTTCAAGATTATTTTCCCTTGTTTATCATTCAATCCATTCCTTCTTTCAATCATACCGGTGGTTCATGAAGTCCTTCTCAAGTTTGCGATATGTCACTTCTCAATCCTTTTCAAGAAGAATAAGTAGTATGCAAATCCATTGCTTGTCATCAATTTGATTTGATGAAGCATAAGCATACAATAAATCTTATTCTTATTTCATCAAAGTGATTAATCTTTTACCTTCGGAGTTTGTTCTTGTTGAATAAATTCTACTTCCAAGTCTTTTCATCTTTTCTATTCCGGAGTTCAAATTTTCTCGGCCATTTCGTCGGAACCTCCATCTAAATAATCGCAAGGCTCATCTTATTCTTTCGTCCTTCATTCTATCTCATCATCCTTTTGTTACCGGAGTTCTTCATGGTGGTTCTTCATGATTTAAATGATTTCTCAAGTGTTCATCAAGATTCTTATCGAAGGAGCTCAAGTATCTTTCCTTCTTGATTTTCGAAGTGCAACTAAATCTCCGTTTTCTTTTGAAATGGAGTTTTGCATTTCTTCGTTCTTCTCAGCTATCCAATCATTTCCGTTTGCGGCTGGTTATCACCTCATGATTTCTGAGATGTTATCCATAAGTCCACAACAAGTTTATTCTTTTCATTGTTGATTTTCTCAACAACTCCATTCAATCCTTCCTTCTAAGTTCTTTAAATTTCTATTTCATTCTTTCCGGAGGTTTTGTGTCATGTCTTCATCAAGTATCATTCCATCCTCTCAAGTTCAAGTTCTATTCATCCATGTTTTAGCCGGAGTGCTGCCTAAATCCTTTCAGTCTTATTCGTTTCTTTTCTCATTCTAACCACTCCGGTTAGAACGAGTTGTTTCTTAGTCTATCTGATTCCGTGAGCTTTTGATTCTCGTCATTCTCGTCGTTCCTCCCTTCTTCTCAAGTGTTCTCGATTCTTTGCTTCTTCTCTAGAGTTCTTGTTTCACCTCTTCCTCTTTCTCTTCCGTCTCGGTCCTAAGATCTCGGGACGAGATCTCTTGTTAGTGGAGGAGTGTTATGCGCATGATTCGATCGCCGAGTGTCTTCCGGTTATTCGCCGTCGTTGCCAGGTCATGTGCTTGCGTGTTGCACTTTGCCATGTCATCATATGCATTTCATATCATGTCATCATGTGTATTTCATTTTGCATACGTGTTCGTCTCATGCATCCGAGCATTTTCCCCATTGTCCGTTTTGCAATCCGGCACTCCTATGTCTCCCGGCGCCCCTTTTTGCCTCTTTTCGTGTGCGGGTGTTAAATGGTCTCGGAATGGAGCGAGGCTTGTCAAGCGGCCTTTGTATAGCACCGGTAGACCGCCTGTCAAGTTTCGTGCCATTTGGAGGTCATTTGATACTCCAACGGTTAACCGGGTAACCGCAGAAGCTCTCTTTTGTTGCAGCCCAACACCCCTTCCAAAGTGGCCCAAAACCCAGCAAACTCCCCTCCATGCTCTCAGTCGTTCGATCACGATCGCGTGGACGAAAACCGCTCCTCATTTGGATTCTCCTAGCTCCCTCTATCTATAAATATGTCTTCTCCCCCAAAATTCTCGGTCTAACCCTAGATCTTTTCCCCTCCCCGCCACCGGACACGTCCTCCGCCGCCGGACGAAATCACGCGGCCGCCCTCGGCCAACGCGGCGCCATGTCGCCTGCCCGCGCCTCCACCTCCGCCCGGCCCGCCACGGCCCTGCTGCGGCCAGCGAGCCAGTCGCCCCGCCCGCCCGCGACCGCGCCCGCGCCTCCGGCCCGTCGCCCGCCGCCCGTCCGCCCGGCCGCGGCGCCTCCCGCCGCCTCGCGGCGCGCCTCTCCGCCGCCACCATCGCGGTGCCAGCGCGCCCCGCCGGCCTCCCCACCTCGTCGCCGCCCGTCGCGGCGCCTCGCCCAGCCCGCCGCCCGCCGCCTCTCCGCCAGCCCGCGGGCGCCTCCCGCCCGGCCGCCCGGCGCCCTCGTCGCCCGTCGCCTCTGCTGCTCGCCACCGGCCGGATCCGGTGAGATCCGGGCCGGGGCCGCCTCCTCCGGCCACCTCCCTCCTCTCCGGCGAGGATCCGGTGAACCTCGGTTCGCGTGCCCGCCGGTTGACCTTCTTTCCCCCTCGTTTTCTCTAAGTCCTGAGATTTTTGACATTATATGCTCATGTTCATCATGCCGTATCTCTGCATCCATAGCTCCGATTCATGCATGTAGCATGTCAAATTGTTCGACTCGACGAGTACGTCATTTCATCTCATTGCATCATTTACATTTGAGCTCATCTTGAAGCCCGAAATGCTGTTAGAAGAGGGTATGTGATGTTAGTTTCAGATTCTTATCAGAACATGCACTTTTGTTATTTTTGCCATGATTGATGTGTGCACCCTATGAACTTGAGTCCTACATGTGTTTTGTAATATGCCATGCCATCTTTACAGGGGTGTATGCCATGTATTTTTGTGATCTCTGTGGTGACTAGCACAAGCATGCAAACTAGGCTTCATGATGTTGCTGATTTCAGCCCTTGTTCTGTTGATATTTTTATGCCATGTAAACTTGATGCTACAGAGAGATCCATGCATATTTTGAGATACTTCAGTAAGGATGTTTTGAACATATGGTTATTATCTATCCATCCATGCCCTTGTTTGCAATTATGTAGTGACATAGCTTGAGTCAATCGAGCTCTACGTTTGCTATAAAATGTTTCCTGGCAGATTGTTTACATGTTATTCAATTTTGCCAAGGTTGTTGTAGTTGATCCGTGTATGCTATGATGTTGTTCTTGCCATGTATAGCTTCTATGCCATGTCTTCTTACTGTTGGGTGCCTTTCCATGCCATGTATTCCTCTGTGGTGAGTGATTCAAGCTCACCAACATGTCTACTTATTGTTGTTCCTGCCTTGTATGAATCTGTCATATAACTTGCCATGTTTACATGGGTGCCATCATATTTTCTGTGCCCTTTTGGCTCATGGTCAGTAAAGGACTTCTGTTCTATGCAACTAGTAGATTCATGCCATGCCTTTGTTTGCATTGATAAGTTCCTGTAACATGTTGTTTGATAGCTCTAAACATTGCAACCTGATGTTATTTCCTGATAAGTCTGAAACTGTTATTATTTGCAATCTTGCCAAGTGTTTTTGAGCATGTTCTAGTGATTTATGGAGATAGCTCAGTGTTCATGTTTTGTCATGTTTTACCTGTACATCATGCCTATGCCTTTTTTTATTACGTTGAGATGCTTTAGCATAGTGTTTTGATGCTTGCAATATGCCTAGTTGCTGTTTTGGACAGATTGTTGTCATGACTTGTTTCATGTGTATGTGTTGAACCGTTGCTCCGTTTTGAGTGTGCTCTATATGAAACTTGCTTGATTTTGCATGTAGTTTCATATTATCATGTTGCATCCTTGTTTTGAGGTGTTTGCTTGATGTTTGGATGCATTTAGCATCAATGCCATGTTTAACTTGTTTTGCTCATATCTTCTAGGCCGTAGCTCCGAATCTAATGAACTTTATATGTAACTTGACTAGAATTTCGTGTAGATCATCGTGGTGCATCTTAACTTGCTGTTTAACAACTTGAACATAAGGTTTATTCAGATCTGGACCAATTTCGAAATTTGCATATGAGGACTTACCGGAATTGTTATATGTTGTTCCCGGCCTCATTTAAACTTGCTTTGATGTGTTGCTCTTGTTTGCATCATCTCTTGCCATGAGTAGCTTCATGTAGTTTTGTCATGCATCATGTTTGTTGTGCATCTTGTCATGTTCATTTGTGGTGTGTTTACCATGTTGTGTGCTTCTTCTTGTTAGTTCCTGTTTCGTTGCGATCGTGAGGATTCGTTCGCCTACGCTTGGTTCGGCTTCATCTGTTCGTCTTCTTCATGGACTCGTTCTTCTTCCTAGCGGGATTTCAGGAAAGATGACCGCTACCCTGGATCTCACTACTATCATTGCTATGCTAGTTGCCTCGTTCTATCGCTATGCTGCGTTACCTATCACTTACTGCTCAAGCCTCCCAAATTGCCATGTCAGCCTCTAACCGTTTGCACCCTTCCTAGCAAACCGTTGCTTAGCTATGTTACCGCTTTGCTCAGCCCCTCTTATAGCGTTGTTAGTTGCAGGTGAAGATGAAGTTTGTTCCTTGTTGGAACATGGAGATGTTGTTCCTTGTTGGAACATGTTTACTTGTTGGGATATCACAATATATCTTATTTTATTAATGCATCTATATACTTGGTAAAGGGTGGAAGGCTCGGCCTTATGCCTAGTTTCCGTCATATCGGTATTATGTTCCCGGATTTTGCGTCCCTAACGCGGTCGGGTGATTTATGGGACCCCCTTGACAGTTCGCTTTGAATAAGACTTTTCCAGCAAGGCCCAACATTGGTTTTACCATTTGCCTCACCTATGCCCTTTTTCCCTTGGGTTTCGGAGCCCAAGGGTCATCTTTATTTAGCCCCGGGCGGTGCTTCTCTAAGTGCTGGCTCGAACCGAAGCCGCTTCTTGAGCCCTGCAGAAACTTCGAGGCTTGGTTTTACTCGTAGCTTTGTCTCATCCGGTGTTGCCACGAGAGCGAGATATGTGCAGCTCCTATCGGGATTGTCGGCGCATTAGGCGGCTTTGCTGGTCTTGTTTTATTCTTTGTCGAAATGTCTTGTGGCGGGATTCGAGACTGATCAGGTCTTCGGGAGAAGGAATATCCTTCGTTGATCGTGAGAGCTTATCATGGGCTAAGTTGGGACACCCCTGAGGTATAAACTTTCGAGAACCGTGCCGCGGTTATGTGGCGAGATAGAATTTGTTAATATCCGGTTGTAGTAAGCTTGAAGCAAACTCTTCTAAAATACACCAACCGTAATGCGTAACCGTGAGTGTCTCTTTTGGGGTTGATCGAGAGGAGAACACGGTTTTCGGGTTATGTCGGCGTAAGTAGGAGTTCAGGATCACTTCTTGATCATTACTAGTTGACGACCGTTCCTTTGTTTCTCTTCTCGCTCTCATTTGCGTATGTTAGCCACCATATATGCTTAGCCGCTGCTGCAACCTCACCACTTTACCCCTTCCTTTCCCTTTAAGCTTTGCTAGTCTTGATACCCATGGTAATGGGATTGCTGAGTCCTCGTGGCTCACAGATTACTACACCACCAGTTGCAGGTACAGGTTGCGATGATCATGACTCGAGAGCGATGTTTGCTTGTTTTGGAGTTCTTCTTCTGCTTCTCCTTCGATTAGGGGATAGGTTCTAGGTCGGCAGCCTGGGCTAGCAGGGTGGATGTCGTTTGAGCTTCTGTTTATGTTTCATCCGTAGTCGGATGTTGTTCTTGTATATGATGTTGTTGTATTCTTGTGGCATTTGTTCCTTATGTATGTATCCCCACTATTATGTAATGTTGATGTAATGATATCCACCTTGCAAAAGCGTTTCAATATGCGGTTCTATCCTTGGTGGGACCTTCGAGTCTCTTTAGGATAGTATCGCATATTGGGCGTGACACCATGCTTCATGCTAGTGAAACTTCTTCATGCCTTGACTTACCTATTTATGATGAATATGATGATGAGCATGTTGACTTGCCTAGTTGTGATGCTATGCTCCATAGGACATCTTATGAAAATTCTATTGGTCACATCATGTTTGACAATCCATTGAACTTGTCATATGCTATGAGTGAGATCTCCCATATTGCATCATTACAATCTCAACATAGTAACTATGCATGCCCCATTAAAATAAATCCCATTTGCACTTATGGCATAGATGACGAGATGATGGTCATAGGCTTTTGCTTCTCTTGTGATGATATTGCCATGCATCCTTTACATGATTTGCGCAGTTCATCTACTATTACATGCCATGATCACATTATTCCAAATATGCATTGTTTTAGATGTTTTCAATATTCTCCATGTGATGTTTCCATTAATTCTCATGAGGAGACCCCCATAGTTTCCTCATACATATTAGGAGATCTTGATGCATTTCATACTTTGCATGATTCCCATGATTGTGTACACCATATGCATTCCATGAACAACAATGCTCTAGACATTTCTCATGATGCATTACACAATTTGAGTCTCCATTATGCCATGCATAACAACAAACCTATCATGATGGATGACATGTTTCTATATCACGCATCTCATTTATTTGAGCATTGGCTATTTTGTGCTCACCGACACACATGCGTGCGCATCATGATGGATGATGTGTACATCTACCACCTTTTACACAATTTTTCCTTTGTCTTTGTTTTGTGTAGTTACTCATGTATACTCGTCAACCTCTCAATCCCAAGAGTTGACGAAACGAGCTCTTGAGAGCAACAATGCTTTGGGATCCCGTGGACTATCCTTACCACCGCTCCCTTCGCGCAAGGACTACGCGCATCTCTTCTACTTGGCTCTCACACGGCTATGGGCTATTTACCACTTGTCACCTTATGCTCATTTTACCGTGTTCACATTGCATGCTATACTTGCTTCTATGCCTTTGCCATGCAATTGTGACCCTTGCTTGCATCTACCCATGTTTCATCATTATGCCACTTCTATGCGTATTTGCATGCTTGGTGGAGATACTAGTAGCTATTGCCATGATTTCTTTGTGCCCCACGCTATTGATGCTTGTTGTGTTGGGAGAGTAATGATGCCCCATTGCTATTTACACATGGCCTCTCGCCAATACATTCATGCCATTCTACTCATATCTTGCTTTCATGCTTGTGCTATGTCATGTGCATTATTCATGCCCACTATTTGCACACACGACATGCTTGTCATGATTCCTTCTAGTACGTTGCATCTTCGCATTACTAGCTTGCTTGACTTGATCTCTATGATTGATTGCTTAGTTGCATCACCCATGTTCCACTATCACTTGCTTTCTTGGGTTGATGACATATATGTTCATGCCTCTCACATGATATATCTTGTTTATTGTCCCTTGCCTCCTATAGTTGCCTCTATGCTTAATGATCTTGGAGACTTGGACATATTACTTGTGATGCATGCTTGTTTACTTGAGCCTATTGCATTTGGTTGTTATCACATCATATGCCTCCACACTATGAAAGGCTCCCTTGTACTTTCTTATGATGAGCATGATGCATACACTTGTTGGGTATCTTACCACACGAATGATAGGTTTTGCACTTCCGCTAACCTCATCTGTTTTTCAGTGTTTGCCATGTTCTTTTCGTTTTGAAGGATTCACAAGGCATTACCGTCATGAGACATATTGGTTATGTGAAGGCATACGATGTGCGACACCAACATTTTCGACATTCTCATAAAGGTGAACTCCTTCCTTTGAGCCATCCTCAAGTTTGCATATTGGATGGGTCACTCTTTCATTGTTGTTTCTTTCTTGTTGTCTACATGTTACATCTATTGGATGGAGGAGCAACATTGGAGATTAGCTCTTTGGACCTTGAATTGAGGCGCTTCGCACTTATTGGATGCATCTTTGGAATTCCTCTCATGCCACGACATCGAGCATTGGTACACCACCACCTCCATATTTGTTGATTGTGCTCATACATGTCATGCTCGATGGACATATCATACTCACCACAAGTTTGCACCCTATGCATGGATTGACACACATTATGATTGTCTTGTTGCACCTATTCCCATGTCATCCATGATATATGAGCTTGTGCATTTTCTTAGCAAATTTGTTGTGATCTTTCTTGATGGCATATTCATACATCATGTCATATCGCCCATCATCAATTGCCTGATGACATTCACATATTGAGCATCCATTGCTATGTTCATGCTTTTGATGCACCATCCCATTATGACATCATATTGCACCGTGGTTGCATTGCTCATACTCATAACACAATTGTGTGCACAATGATTGCGTTTGTTCCCATGAACGCTTTGCATACCATTCTAGATCATCTTGATAAGCTTCATGTGCTTTGTCATGAACAATCTTGCCTCACGGACTCAATCTTACATGATGGACACTTTGTGTGTGCTAACCATTGTATTTCCGAGTGTCGTTTGTGTTTGCTCTCTTTGCATGTCTACCATCCCGACGACACCTAGGAGTACTTGGATTGCGCAATGTCTTCCACTTCGTCCTACTACAAGTCCATCCACGACGACCGTTTCCATGGTGATGAGGATTTCGATCCGAGGTCGGATCTTTCCCAAGGGAGGGGAGATGATGCGGAGCATCCGCCGATCATCCCCATGTACACTCGAGCCTACGCCATTGGACCTAAGGTGAATTCGCTCCTTTTCGAATCTTCCCTTTCCGCATGTAAGACATGGAGGCTACTTCAAGCGCGGACCTTGTGCATACTCGGTACACCGAGGAGACCATGGAGAGCCCAGGACCAAGGCCAACTGCTACTGACGGACATCGGCCCCAGCCGGACATCCGGCCCTTGCCCGGAAATCCGGCATCGGCTATCGAAGAACACGAAAAGGACCGAGCAGCCGGACATCCGGCACCATGCCCCGGACATCCGGCTCTTCACGAAGCCCCGGACATCCGGCCCCTTCGCCCGGAAATCCAGCCCCTCCATCACCGAATGCATCTGGAAGACCCAGGCCTGCCCGGACATCCGGCCCGTCCCGAAGCCCCGACATCCGGCCCGTCGCCCGGACATCCGGCCTCGCCTGTGTGTGAACAGTAAAGGGCCGAAGCCCATGTACCCTTTCGCCCCCGTAGAGTATATATACTCCATCCCCTTCCTCTTTCTAGGGTAGCTTAGGTTTAGCTCATGTTTGTGTGAGAGCCTTACTCATCCACTTGGTTACTTCTCCTCGGAGCTCAGGACCTCTTCGGAGAAGATCCCCCAAGCAGTTCAAGACCCCTTCTAGGGTGGACCCCATCAAGACCTCCTCTGGAGAAGAACGGCTACTCGTGTATCCTTACCTTTGTTGATTGTGGATCATATGTACCTATTTGTGTTCGGTGATCTAGCACTTGTGTGATTGATTCCTTGTTGGTTTAGTGATTTCTCTCTCGTTTCCTCCGTGTTCCCCTCTTGCTCTTCCGCGTGTGCTTCGTGATTCCCCGTAGGATCTGCTCCAACGTGAAAGATCATCCACGTAGGGTTCCGCCCCACATCAAGTGAGGGGCTACGTGACAAGTTAGGCTCCTGAGTCGCGATGCTCAGGAGTCCCCCTTGGCGCACGAACAACAAGTAGGGAGGTGAGACGCGGGCGGATCCACCGTTCTACGTCTGCGGAGCCCGGCCCAGCGCATACCTCAATTGTCGTTAGCCTTTCGGAACTAAGGGGTGAGGGGCTACGTGACCAGTTAGGCTCCTGAGTCGCGATGCTTAGGAGTCCCCCTTGACGCTCAAACGGCATTCGTACCTTGGCTCCGCTCGAGGGTGGCGTCTGACGAACCAGGCCGGGGGCTGGCTGGGTGGCGTCTTTGGCGTGACCAGGCGCAGCCCGTGCCCAGCCCGTCGCGCGGCGCTCGAGGCGTTGTGATGAGGCGGACACGAGCTCCGGGCTCCACGAGGTTGATCGACCGGAGGCCACCCTCGGTTGTTTATGACCAGCGCGTAGCATAGCGCTTCCGCATGCGTCGGGCATAGCAGCTCCTCGGCGTGTAAATCGGCCGGCGTGGAGCATGGTGCTTCCACTGATGCGTGGGAGGGCTCCCCTCCGGGAGGAGCCCCAGGCGTATCTACAGCCCCCACGACACGTGGCTGGCGCGGTAGGGCTGGGCGAGTGTGTCACAGGCACCCGTGAGCTAGCGCGGGACTCACGGGGCCCTACCTCAAAGCGGTTGCGCTGGCTCTGGGCCTTATCTTGAGTGTGTTCCTGCAAATTTGGCGGATGCGGTGCTCTCGTCTTGGTCCGGCTCTCGTGCTGGTCTCGGCCGTCAGCGGCAAGCAGGTCGTGATGCCATGGACAAGACCAGAGGTGAGGGCGGAGGCGGTAGGAGCCACGAGTCGTGATGCTCGGGCACCCCCTTTAGCGTGCAAGCTGGGTTAGATGGCGAAACTCTCGTCCTCGGGACCCGGCTCTCGGGCTGGTCTCGGCCGTCGTGTTGGCAAGCCAGGTCGCGATGCCATGGACAAGACCAGAGGTGAGGGCGGAGGCGGTAGGAGCCCTGAGTCGCGATGCTTAGGCACCCCCTTTAACGCGCAAGCTGGGTCGGATCAGCAACTCGTCCTCGGGACCGGCTCTCGGGCTGGTCTCGGCCGTCGTTGGCAAGCCGGTCGCGATGCCATGGACAAGACCGGAGGTGAGGGCGGAGAGCGGTAGGAGCCTGAGTCGCGATGCTCGGGCACCCCCCTTTAATGCAAGCTGGGTTAGATAATGAAACTCGTCCTCGGGTCCCGACTCTCGGGCTGGTCTCAGCCGTCGTTGGCAAGCCGGTCGCGATGCCATGGACAAGACCGGAGGGTGAGGGCGGAGGCGGTAGGAGCCCTAAGTCGCGATGCTGGGCACCCCCCTTTAGCGTGCAAGATTCCGTCACCCGGAAAAGGCACCAAATAACAAGCATGATGGGGCGAGCATGACCCTAAGGAAAGCGTAAGAAGGATACATGCCGCTAGGACAGGCCAGCGGCTTGGGGATGATGCAGCCAGGCGCCCCCAACGAGATAGGCTAATGACATGAAATAAAGGGATACATGCCGCGGGGGCGGACCCAGCGGCCTGGGAATAATCTGACCCAGAAGGCGCTCCCGGTGAGGAATAAAACTTAAAGATGTCACCTAGTGATGTTGAGGATGAAGGGGTGTTGGTGTAGCAGACTCGGTGGGCGGCGGGAGCCGATCCTCACGAGCCCCCAGGCCCGGGGGCCTCGGGAGGCTCTGGAGGCGCTGGCGGCTCCTCGGGGGCCATCTCCAACTCTGCCAGGGCTGTGGCGTGCTTGACCTCTCGAGCCTCCAGGATGGACCTCATGAGATGCTGGTGCGCAGCAGCCACATTTGGCAGGTCGTGAGGCATGCGCACGTAGCTGTGGGGCGGGCCCTCGCAACGTCCCACTCGCGAGGGCCAGAGGCGCTCTTGAGATGCGGCTCGGTTGAGCCCTCGTATGTCGATGCAGGCGCAGCCCACCATCCTCGCTGGATGGGGGCCACGGCGGGTGGCGGCCGCCCTCATGACCCTTGACTCATGTAGCTCTGAATGGCCTTGGCAGCGAACTCACGAGGTTGGCCCTCCTTGCCTTGCTCCTGCTTGCGGGAAGCGTGCTTGAAGCACACATCCACGTGGTGCCCAAGCGCCTCCCTCATGACCTTGGCGGTCGGCGGCCCTCGAGGAGAGCCCGAGCCCGGCTGAGGAGGCGCCAGGCCTTTCTATCTGCGATGGAAGGAGGCTCCCCCGGCGGGCGCGGGCCTGAGGGCTGTCTCTTGAGGCCGGGCGGTCGATGTCTTCTTCTTCTTGGGTGCGGCCTCGGGAGGCCTCTTGCTGCTGTGGTGCAGGTCTTCTAGCGAAGCGGCTGGAAGGCTTCGCTCCGAGGAGCACTGCTGCGTCTCTCTCTTCACAAGGCACCGTGATGACCCGCCGCTTCACGGCATCTTGAGGGCGTTGTAGCCGTGGTGGAGTTCTGACCATGAATTTAGCCAGCGCCCGGGTACCGAGGATGGCGTTATCGGCAATGGCGAATGTGTCGACGTCGAAGTCGATGAGCTCGGTCGCGGTGGTTATCGCGAGCCCGAAGGTGACAGGAAAGCGGACCTGCCCGGTCGGGACCGTGGAGCCGTCGGTGACTCGGAGAAAGGCTTGGTTGGCTGAAGCTGACTATAAGGCGCGAAGATTGTTGAATGTTTCCACAGACGGGGCGTTGAGTCCTGCCCCACCGTCGATGAGGTGTTGGTGACCCACACGTTCGCGATGATTGGGGAACAAAGCATCGGAGAACTCCGGCTGTGGCCGCGCTTGAGCTGATCCGCTGAACTGAGCGTGATGGCGCCGCCGACCACCTCGGAGGCGGCGCGACCGCTGAGCAGGGAGGACTGCATTCGCCAGCAGGCGAACTGCTTGAAGATCTGTTGAGAGGCTGGGGCTTGAGCTCCGCCCGGATGCGGCGATCGCATGCGGTTCTGGAAGCCCCAGCCCCCTCGTCTTGATGACGGTCCTCATTTCTCCTTGGCTGCGGCGGCAGTGGAGGGAGGCCTGCGTTCCCCTGCGGGCGATCCTCGTGAGGCTGATCCCTCCAGCCTCCCTCGCGAGGCGGGTCTTGCCAACAGTCCTCGCGAGGTTGGTCGCGCCACCCTTGGCGCGGGCCGCGGTCTTCCCAGCGTCCTGCATTCCTTCCTCCTCCTCGGCCGTAGCCTCGGTTGCTGCGCTCGGGGTGTCTGCGGACCCTTCCTTCGCGTACGGCCCGGAGCTCTTGGCATTCGTTGGTGTTGTGGGTATGGAGGTCGTGGTACACGCAGTACCGACTGCCTTTGGAGGACTCGGGCTGATCTCTGCCTCTCTTGGTGTCTTGTTCGGCCGTGAGTACGGTAGCCCCCTTGCGCTTCACGTCCTTGGCCTTGGACTTCTTTTCTTGGGATCGCGGAAGGCAGCTCGAGGAGGAGGCGCCCTCCTCAGCCACAGCACACTTGGTCGCCAAGTTGAACAGCTCAAGGAGGTGCACAGATCTTCATGCATCGCCCGGCTCCTCCTTCATCTTGGCGTCGCGCATGCCGTCGGAGAAAGCGAGATGATGGCCTCCTCCGTTACCACAGGGATCTTGAGGCATGCGTTGTTGAAGCGCTGGATGTACTTTGCAGGGTTTCCCCTGGCTGCTGCTTGATTCTACGCATGTCGCTCGCGGCGGGTGGCTGGTCATGAGTACCACGGAAGTTGGCGATGAAGCGGGTGCGCATCTCGGCCCGAAGAGATCGTGCTGGGCGGTCCGGGAGAGCAGTGCGGGCTCCGTCCTTGGCGCCATGGGAAACCAGTTCGCCATGACCTTTTCTTCCCCGTTGGTAGCCTCGATGCCCAGCTCGTAGAGCTGGAGGAACTCCGTAGGGTCAGCTGTGCCGTCATAGCGAGGAGGCAGGTCCGGCTTGAACTTGGCGGGCCCCGCGCGCTGCGCCTTCGGAGGTGAAGGTGCGGCAGCCCGCCGTGGCCGCGAGGGCCTCGGATGACGAAGAGCTTGGTCTTGCGGGCCTCCTTGCGCCTTGCTGGAGCAGCGCAGGTCTGGCGTCTTTGGGCGGGGCGCTTTCGGGCAGCTTCTCGTGGGCGAGAACTTCTTGACAGCTCTGCTCTTGCAGCGCGGCGCTGGCGGGCGGGTTCCGCCAGGCAGCGCTCCCAGGGCCAGGCGCCTTCTTGAGGAGGCGGCTGAGGTGCCCAGGGAGCTTCATCGCCAGCGCTGGCGAGTGCGGTGCAGCGAGGCAGACGGTGCGGGCGCCTCTGCAGCAGCAGACGAGCTTCGGCGACTTCGGTCGAGCCATTCTTCGTAAACGTCATCGGCGAAGCGGTAGCGCAGAGCTCGTTTGCGCGATGAGTGCAACTTTCGAGCCTCCATAGCCGCAAGCGCGTGGCGAAGAACCAGCGGGGTGGCGGCGTGGCGGTGCGGCCATCCGCCTCATGGGCGAGTGCTAGGATGATGCTTCCTGCTCGTTCCCGCCGGGCGGTGGCGGCGTTAGCGGCGGTGACGGGAAACGGCGAAGCGCTGCCGGCGAGGCTGTGCAGGCGACATGGGAGGCGCGGCGGCTCGGCGCTTCAGCAGGCCAGCAGGCGTCGAACATGGTTGCGGTGGTCGAGAAAAACGGCGGCGAAAGGCGATTCGGCGCACCTACAGGCGCGCAAATGCCGGTTCGGGTTCGGCAGACCCTTGAGTTCGAACACTGGGGTGCGCGGAGATCAACCTTCCACCGTCTCGCACCTCGCCTAATCGCTGGGACCTAAACTACTAAATGGAACAGCACAAGAAAGCGAGATTTATCTTGGTTGGGCCACCATTGTGGTGTAATACCCTACTCAAGTGTGTGATGTGGTGGATTGCCTCTTGGGCTGATGAGGAACAATACAAGGAAGAACAGCCTCGCGAGGTCATTCTTGGCGGGTCGATGAACTACTAGGTGGTGTTGGTGGTTCTAGCTCCTGGCTTCTTGAACAGGGTTCGGATCTTCTCCTCTATCTCTAGCTGCCTCTACCCTGTGGGTGGCTAGTCCTATTTATAGGCGAAGGCCCTGGGCCTCTTCCCAAATATTGAGCGGGAAGGCGCCAACAATTAGCCATTTGAAGGGGAACAGCGGGTACACTTATCTGACTAAAGTTGGTCCTCGCTTGCCAAAGGCTCTGGTGATGGCCTTTGCTTGGGCTCCACGATGACTCCCTTCCAGCCGTTGGGCTGGTCTTGGTCTTGTTGCACGAAGCGGATGCCTTTGCTTGATGCTCTCGTCGGCGCTTGCTCCTTTGCACCAAAGAGGAAAGGAGGACCTTTGCGGGCTGGCGCCCGACCAGCTTGCGTCATGGGCACCTCGCGAGGTACCCTGCCTTGAATTCTCCGCCTCCTCATGAGCCAGCAGCGAGGCCGTGCACGAGAAGCTCCTTGTCGTCCGCCCAGCAATCTCAGCCCCTCGCGAGGTCTTGAGCTTGTGTTGATGAAGATGGGCCGTGCTGGGCCTCCTTGAGCCACGCCCGCAGGCGCGAGCGAGCAAGTCAGGGGCCCCGTTCCCAGAACGCCGACAGTTTCCTCTTTGGTGTTAAGGAGGCAAGCGCAGGCACAGAGTCCCGAGGAATCAACTAAAGGTTTCCAATTCCATGCTACAAGACCGAGACCTCCAGGACGGCAAGACGGAGGTCATCGCCGAGCCCACCACGGCGTCACGACCAGAAGCTTTGCAGGCGAAGACCGCCTTTTGTCAGGATAAGATGTACTACTTGTCTCCCTTTGAATTTGGCCGTTGTGGGATCCCTCCCGCCTTCATGTGGGAAGAGGACCAAGGGCACTATAAATAGAGCCTAGCCACCACCATAGAGAGGATCGAGATCGATTCCATCCTCACACCCACCAGCTCACCCAAGAACACACCTCGTGATGTTGTTCTTCCACTGTACAAGTTCATCCTCAGCCCACCTCGAGGCCAATCCACCACAAAGCAGGAGTAGGGTTTTACACCGCAAGGTGGCCTGAACCTGGGTAAACTGCTATGTCCCGTTTCCTTCCAGTTCATCGAGCTAGGTCGTGGGATCGACGAGTTGGCAGACTAGGGAGGTTGATTTCTTCGCACGCACCCTAGAGTTCGAATCTATTCAGGGTCTATGGAACCCGAAATCTGACATTTGGCGCGCCAGGTATGGGTGCGTCGGAGCCTCTCTTTCTATGGTCGATCCGCCCCCGTTTCGCCATCCCCATGGATGATGCTCGTCTAGTTCGTGCTGAGTGCCAGGCCGCCCTCGCCGCCCGCGTTGCCCAGACGGTGCCTCTAGGCGATGGCGCCCCCCGTAGCTCCTCGTTACCCCGCGGCCCACGAGTAGTAGGCTTCGTTGATGCAGCCCTCCGCGCGGCGTGATGGGCGCACCACCACCCTATCGCTGACTCCGGCGGCGCTTCATCTTCTCATGCTCGTTGCGGGCCGGCGAACGTGTAGGCTACGTTTCTCATGGCACGCGAGCTCCTGCACTATCGCCTGACCATCGACCTCTAGAGGACTCGCTGGACCGCATGGCCTAGCTCGTCAGCGCCGATGGAGAGGCACCTGCACCGTCCCGCTCACTACTCCCCATGCCGCCTCTTGCGGGCGACGTGGCCTACGGTGCGCCTCCTCCCCTCCCAGGCAAGACATCATCCCCGAGCCAAGGCGCGAGGCTCCACGGCACGACCCGCCGCGCAGGAAGCCAACATATGACGAGGAAAGCTGCCAAGTGTGCATGCGCTCCCAGCACCGCCACGTCAAGACAGCGTGCCGCCCGAGGTGGTGGTGCGCGAACGCCAAGATTAGGCTCCACCTCCATGACAGGCTCCTATGACCACGGCAGGATGTCGTGCGTTCACCCCGAAGCTACGTCGCGTCATCTGGCCAGGAAAGTTCAAGCCCGACCTGCCTCCGCACGACGATGGCACCCCTGACCTTGCCGAGTTCCTACAGCTCTACGAGTTGAGCATCGAGGCGGCCAATGGCGATGAGAAGGTCATGGCGAACTGGTTTTCCATGGCCCTCAAGGATGGTGCATGCTCGTGGCTCCTGAACCTCCCCGCGGGATCGATCTCCTATTGGGATGAGATGTGAGAGTGTTTTGTCGCTCCAGGGCACTCGTGATTGCTCGCCTGCTGCGGGTGACCTACGGTGCATCAAGTAGCAGCGAGGGGAGACCTTGCAAAAATACATCCAGCGCTTCAACATCGTTCGCCGCAAGATTCCCAAGGTGTCAGACGAGGCCATCATTTCGGCATTCACTAATGGTGTCAGTGACATCAAGATGAAGGAAGATCTCGCCATACACGAGGAGCTATGCATGGCTCTAGAGATGTTCAACATGGCAACAAAATGTGTGAGAGATGAGGAAGGTCGCCTCTCGCTCCTGGAGCTTCCGGAGGCGGATCCAGAGGACAAGAAAACCAAGGCCAAAGACGTGAAGCGCAAGGGGCCAGCTGTGCTTGCAGCCGAGCCTGAGATGAAGCGTGGGTACTACCACCCAGAGTCATCCAAGGGTAGCCGCCCGTTCTACATCTTCCACAACATGCACAGCCACAACACCAATGACTGCTAGGAGCTCAGGGCCATCCGTGATGGGCGCCTTGGTCGTTGCCTCGAGCGCAACGATCGAGGCTACGGCCGTGGAGGGTGCCGAGGAGGAGGACACTGGGACAAACGCGACCCCCACCAGGACTGGCGTGATCAGCCTCGTGAGGACCGCTGGCAGGGCCAGCCTCGTGAGGACTGCCCTTAGGGCAACCCTGGCCTTCCCCCGCTGTCGCCACCACCAAGAAGGAATGATGACCACCACCAAGATGATGGGGCTGGGGGCTTCCAAGAGCCTCGTGCCATCGCTTGCATGTAGGCGACGCTCAGGCCCCTGCCTCCCATCGCATCTTCAAGCAGTTCACTTACGAGGTGAACGCGACCCTCCCCAAGCTCGAGGCAACACGTCCGCTCAGGTGGTCCAAGTACGCCATCAATTTCGACTCTTCTGACCCACTCAAGTGGGAGGTCACTACTAGCGCCCTCCCGATGCTCTGCTCGCCTACCATCAGCAACGTCCTCGTCACCAAGACACTCATTGATGGCAGATCGGGGCTCAATAATCTCTCTGTCAAGACCTTCAACAGGCTCCATGTGCCGTACGACTTGCTTCAGCCTACCAAGCCCTTCTCAGGAGTGACCGGCGGCTCTACCACCCCGATAGGGCAGATCCGCCTCCCTGTCACCTTCGGCAAGCGCGACAACTACCGCACTCAGCTCACCGACTTCGATGTTGCCTGCATCCGCCTCCCATACAATGCCATCCTCGGGTATTCGGCCCTGGCCAAGTTCATGGCTGCGACTCACCATGGCCACGACGTCGTCAAGATGCGAGGAAGCGGCGACATCATCACGGTCGCCTGCAACAAGGAGGACGCAGTGTGCTCCCTCTAGCGCGCCTACCAGGCTGCGGCGGTCGAGAACCCAGATGATGAGGGCGCTACCTATCCTCCTGAGGCCGTCCCCAAGAAGAAGAAACAGCTGGTCAAGCAAGGACCGCAGGAGGATTGGGCGGCCGGTGGCACTACCTCAAGACCTGCACCCACTAATGGGGCGTCTTCCCCTCTCACATAGGAAGGCGCGCCCGGTGCCCCTCTCAGGCTGGGCTAGGGGGCTCTCCTCTAGAGGGCCCCAGACCTGGCCAACGTCACGAGGGAGGCGCTCCGGCACCATGTGGAGGTGTGCTTTGATGCGTGCTCCCGCGAGGAGGGCACAGGGTGCAAGGCGCCAGGTGCTCAGGAGTTCATCACCAAGGCAATCAAGGAGCTTCAGGAGGCGCAAGCCATGCATGGTGAGTGCCATCGCCCACCCCCTAGTGCAGCTGGTGCCCCTGACGAGGGCACCGAGCTGCACGTCTACTTCAACATCCCAGGGCTCAATAGGGCAGCATCTCAGGAGCTCTTCTCGACGTCCCACGCTGGCCGGTGCGAGGTCCCCCCTCACAGCTACATTCACATACCTTTCGGTTCGCTGAAGAGGGTTGCCACGCACCAGTGCCACATGCGGGGCGTCCTGGCGGCTCATGGGGCCAGACACCAGGCGATCCTGTCGGAGGTGGCAATGGATCCTCGCGAGCCCCCCGGGCCTCCAGAGCCTCGCGAGGTTTAGGACCTCGGTGACTCATGAGGAGCAACTTCTACAGCACGCATCTTCATCTACTTCAACACTTCTTCGGCAATGGTGTCAGGTGACATTTTTTGGTTTGTTCAATTGGGGGCGCCCCTCGAGCTGCATTATCCCCAAGCTGTGCGGGTCCATCCCTGCGGCATGTATCGTTCTTTGCATCTATCAGAACTGGCTTTACCCTATCAATCAGTTGCTTTATGTTTATCACCGTCCTATCCGGTGCTTCATCGCCATGAACGTTGTGCGCCCTTGCAAACCCGCCCACGCCCACCTCATGATTAAGGACTGGCACGGTGTCTGTGCTCGGGTCCGTCCCTGCAGCATCGCTAAACCCAAGTGGCTGAGTTCTGGCTCGTGGGCCAGCTCCCGTGCACGTCACCTCCCATGGTCCTTGGTGCCTTGTTCTCGCATGACCTAATCGGGGGAAGATAAGTAGGGGTGTGCGACCCGGTGCCTCGCCACCACGGGAGCTGCACGCTGGTTGTCTTTCTTCAGGACTTCCGCATGAGAAGACTGGGCACGGTGTCTGTGCTCGGGTCCGTCCCTGCAGCATCGACAAACCCAATGGCTGAGCTCTGTCTGGCAGGCCGGCTCCGTTCACGTCACCTCCTGGGGTCATTGGTGTTTGGCCTTCTCATGCGATAACCTCAAGAGATTCGCTCGGTGCAGGCTGCCTAACCATCTCGCAGGGCTATCACAAGTGTTCCAAATCAATTCAGGCGCAGCCCACCTTGAGGTAGGGCCTCGTGAGTCCCGCACTGGCTCACGAGTGCCCATGCACACCTCCTCCAATCCTGTCGTGCAAGCCACGTGTCAGGGCGGGGCTGTACACGCCCCGGAGTCTCCCCTTAGAGGGAGCTCCCACCCACGTACCAGTGGAAGCCCCATGCTCCGCGTTGGCGGAAGACACGGTTGAGGAGCGGCTATGCCTGTGCAAGAGTGGAAGCACCATGCTCCATGCTGGTGAATAAATAACTGAGGGTAGCCTCACGGCTGCAGTAACCTCAAGAGAGCCACTAGGCTCGCTGCTCAGCCTCACCATGCCGCTTTTCCCTCGAGAGGGTTGCGCGAGGGGGCTGGGCACGGGGGCTACGCTCAGGTCATGCCAGGCGTACACCACCTCGCCAGGTCCCTCGGATCTGGTCTTCGCGCGCCCCTCCCGAGCGAGGGCCCGGCAAGGAAAGTTATGGAGGTTTATTCGTACGTCAAGGGGGACTCCTAAAGCATCACGACTCAGAAGACTAACTGGTTACGTAGCCCCTCACCCCTTGGTCTCGTCCTGGTGATCCGGACGCCCCAACAGCGGCTGAGGAATGCGCGGGGCCGGGCCCTGGCGACACAGAACGCTAAAACCTACACCCGCACCTATTTCTCGAGGGATGTTCGTATGTCAAGGGGGACTCCTGAGCATCACGACTCAGGAGCCTAACTGGTCACGTAGCCCCTCACCCCTTACTCTCGTCCTGGTGATCCAGATGACCCAATGGCGACTGAGGTATGCGCGGGGTCGGGCCCTGCCGACACAGAACCCTAAAGCAAACGGAAAGGAAATCGCAGATGCCTAGCAAATTATTACAAAACATAATGTCTCTTAAAGCTCAAAGCATAAATTTCTTACGCCTCCACGAGGCATGATAAATGTTGCAGGACTAAAACAAGGGGAAGCGCCGCCTTCGAGCTCTTCCTCATCCTTGGGCACTGCCGTCGAACGCATTGAGAGGCCCGCCATCGACAATGTCGCCACCATCCTTGCCATTAGCCATGGTCGCGGGGTCGACGCAGAGGAACTTCTGCAACAGGGCCTCCACCTGTTCCACCACGGCCTTGGCAGCAGTGTCGTGGAGCTCAGGATCCACAGGTTCGAGCAGCGCACCAAGGTTGAAGCTGGGGTCCCAAAGATGGAGGTGGCTGAGGCTGAAGATGTGCGTCGCGGCCGAGGTAAAAAGCGCGCGGGCCTCTCCCTCCACCATGGGGCCCACTCTGACAATGATGCCCTCGAGCGCCAAGGCAAGCTTGGGGAGCAGTCTGTTGCGTCTCCAACATATCTATAATTTTTTATTGTTCCATGCTATTATATTTTCTGTTTTGGATGTTTAATGGGCTTTAATATGCTCTTTTATATTATTTTTGGGACTAACCTATTAATCGGAGGCCCAATGCCAGTTTCTGTTTTTTTACTATTTCAGTGTTCTGCAGAAAAGGAATACCAAATGGAATCCAAATAGAATCAAACCTTCGCGATGATCTTTCTTGGAACAAAGCAATCCGAAGACTTGGAGTTGAAGTCGGAACTCCTTGAGGCAGCCACGAGGCGGGAGGCGCGCCCCACCTCGTGGGCCCCATGGAGCTCCACCGACGTGCTTCTTAGCCTAGCCTATATATATATATATATATATATATATATATATATATATATATATATATATATATATATATATATATATATATATATATATATATACCTAAAATCATCACGGGAGCCACGAAACCACTTTTCCACCGCCGCAACCTTCTATACCCGTGAGATCCCATCTTGAGGCATTTTCCGGCGCTCCGCCGGAGGGGGAATCGATCACGAAGGGCTTCTACATCAACACCATAGCCTCTCCGATGATGTGTGAGTAGTTTACCACAAACCTTCTGGTCCATAGTTACTAGCTAGATGGCTTCTTCTCTCTCTTTGGTTCTCAATACAAAGTTCTCCTCGATGTTCTTGGAGATCTATTCGATGTAATATTCTTTTGTGGTGTGTTTGCCGAGGTCTGATGAATTGTGGACTTAGGATCAAGTTTATCTATGAATAATATTTGGTTCTTCTTTGAATTCTTATATGCATGATTTGTTATCTTTGCAAGTCTCTTCGAATTATCGGTTTAGTTTGGCCTACTAGATTGATTTTTCTTGCAATGGGAGAAGTGCCTAGCTTTGGGTTCAATCTTGCGATGACCTTTCCTAGTGATAGTAGGGGCAGCAAGCCATGTATTGTATTGTTGCCATCGAGGATAAAATGATGGGGTTTATATCATATTGCTTGAGTTTATCCCTCTACATCATGTCATCTTGCCTAATGCGTTACTCTATTCATATGAACTTAATACTCTAGATGCATGCTGGATAGCGGTCGATGTGTGGAGTAATAGTAGTAGATGCAGAATCGTTTCGGTCTACTTGACACGGACGTGATGCCTATATTCATGATCATGCCTAGATATTCTCATAGTTATGCGCTTTTCTATCAATTGCTCGGTAGTAATTTGTTCACCCACCGTAATATATGCTATCATGAGAGAAGCCACTAGTGAAACCTATGGCCCCCGGGTCTATTTTCCATCGTTTAAGTTTCTGATCTACAATTCTAGTTTACTATTTATTTATTTATTTTGCAATCTTTATTTTCCAATCTATACAACAAAAATACCAAAAATATTTATCTTACTATCTTTATCAGATCTCACTTTTGCGATTGGCCGTGAAGGGATTGACAACCCCTTTATCGCATTGGTTGCAAGGTTCTTGATTGTTTGTGCATGTACTAGGTGACTTCTTTGTTATCTCCTATTGGATTGATACCTTGGTTCTCAAAAACGGAGGGAAATACTTACGCTACTTTGCTGCATCACCCTTTCCTCTTCAAGGGAAAACCAACACATGCTCAAGAGGTAGCAAGAAGGATTTATGGCGCCGTTGCCGGGGAGATCTATGCCAAGTCAAGACATACCAAGTACCCGTCATAAACTCTTCTCCCTCGCATTACATTATTTCCGATTCGCCTCTTGTTTTCATCTCCCCCACTTCTAAAACAATTTTCGAAAACCTTTGCCTTTTCTTCGCCCTTCTTCCATTCGATCTTTTCTTTGCTTGTGTTACCATGTACCTTCTTTTTGCTTGCATCTCGCTTACTAAAAGTTTATGGATCCTCATCCACTTGCTAATCTCTTTAAGAGATCCAATTATGATGAACCTATTGCTAGTGAGTTGAGTGCACTAGATTATCTTTATGAGGTTTTGCTTTGAAATTCGTGAATCTGAAAATTGTGATGTAGAACTTTATGAAGCGATTCACGATAGACCTTTGAATATAAAGCATGATTGCAATGATTTTATTATAAATTCTATTGACGTGAATTGTGCTAATAACATGCAAAACCCTAATCGTGGGGATGCTAGTTTTGCTATGCCCTCTACTTGTTGCAATGATCATGATTGGGGTGATAGTGCTTCTTATGATCTTGAAAATTTATTTAAGCCCCATGATGAATATGTGATTGATAATTGATAATAGTGTTTGCAATATTATTGAAAGTGGGTTTGTAAGAGTGTCAACTTTAGATCCCATATATTTGGATAATGTTCAATCTTATGAAGTTTGTATAAAAGTGGGTTCGGAGAGGTAATGACTTTATTTTATGTTATCCCACTATTTTGGAAGAGTGTCAACTTCACATGCATGTGGATCATGTTGAAAATATGTTATGTGAGATATATATTGTTGAATTTGAATATGATCCCACATGTAATTATTATGAGAGAGGAAAATATGGTTGTAGAAATTTTCATGTTACTAAATTACCTCTCGTTATGTTGAGATTGTTATTGTTTCTCACTTGTTTCTTGCATATGCTAGTTTTTGCTTGTCTTGATAATTTATTTGCCTATAAGATGCCTATGGATAGGAAGTATGTTATACTTAGATGTGTTTTTCATATGCTTTATGATGCTCTCTTTGTGCTTCAATTCTTGTCTTTCATGTGAGCATCATCGAAATTACAAATGCCTAGCTAGGGGCGTTAAACGATAGCGCTTGTTGGGAGGCAACACAATTTTTTTTTTGTTCTTTGCTTTTTGTTCCTGTTTAGTAACAAAATAATTCATCTAGCTTCTTTTTAGATGTGGTTTTATGTTTAATTTAGTGTTTGTGCCAAGTAGAAGCTTTGGGAAGACTTGGGTGAAGTCCTTGCGATCTTGCTGTAAAAAACAGAAACTTTTGCACTCACAAGATTAGCTGCCATTTTTTACTGGAGAGTGATTTTAGGTTGATTCTTTTTGAAGACGATTAATAGACAAATTCCTGACGTCCACCAATTTATTTGAGAATTTTTGGAGTTACAGAAGTATGCGTATGAATCATATTACTACAGACTGTTCTGTTTTTGACAGATTCTGTTTTTCGTGTGTTGTTTGCTTATTTTAATGAATCTATGGCTAGTATCGGGGCGGGGGTATGAACCATAGATAAGTTGGAATACAGTAGGTATAACACCAATATAAATAATGAATGAGTTCAGTACAGTACCTTAAAGTGGTGGTTTGTTTTCTTATACTAACGGAGCTCATGAGATTTTCTGTTTAAGTTTTGTGTTGTGAAGTTTTCATGTTTTTGGGTAAATATTTGATGGATTTTGGAATAAGGAGTGGAAAGAGCCTAAGATTGGGGATGCCCAAGGCACCCAAGGTAAAATTCAAGGACAACCAAAAGCCTAAGCTTGGGGATGCCCCGAAAGGCATCCCCTCTTTCGTCTTCGTCTATCGGTAACTTTACTTGAGGCTATATTTTTATTCACCACATGATATGTGTTTTGCTTGGAGCGTCTTGTATGATTTGGATCTTTGCTTTTTAGTTTACCACAATCATCCTTGCTGTACACACCTTTTTGGAGAGACACACATGAATCAGAATTTATTAGAATACTCTATGTGCTTCACTTATATCTTTTGAGCTAGATAATTTTGCTCTAGTGCTTCGCTTATATCTTTTTAGAGCACGGTGGTGGTTTCATTTTATAGAAATTATTGATCTCTCATGCTTCACTTATATTATTTTGAGACTCTTTTAGAACAGCATGCTAATTTGCTTTGGTTATAAAATTATTCCTAATATGATGGGCATTCAAGATGGGTATAATAAAAACTTTCATATAGAGTGCATTAAATACTATGAGAAGTTTGATACTTGATAATTGTTTTGAGATATGAAGATAGTGATATTAGAGCTGTGCTAGTTGAGTAATTGTGAAATTGAGAAATACTTGTGTTGGGGTTTGCAACTCCCGTAGCATGCACGTATGGTAACCGTTGTGTGACAAATTTGAAGCGTGAGGTGTTTCTTTGACTGGCTTCCTTATGAGTGACGGTCGGGGACGAGCGATGGTCTTTTCCTACCAGTCTATCCCCCTAGGAGCATGCGCGTAGTGCTTTGGGTTTGATGACTTGTAGATTTTTGCAATAAGTATGTGAGTTCTTTATGACTAATGTTGAGTCAATGGATTATACACACTCTCACCCTTCCACCATTTCTAGCCTCTCTTGTGCCGCGCAAATTTCGCCGGTACCATGAACCCATCACTTAATTTCCTCAAAACAGCGACCATACCTACCTATTATGGCATTTCCATAGCCATTCTAAGATATATTGCCATGCAACTTTCCACTGTTCCGTTTATTATGACACGCTCCATCATTGTCATATTGCTTTGCATAATCATGTAGTTGACATCATATTTGTGGCAAGGCCACCATTCATTTTTCATACATGTCACTCTTGATTCATTGCATATCCCGGTACACCACTGGAGGCATTCACATAGAGTCATATTTTGTTCTAAGTATCAAGTTGTAATTCTTGAGTTGTAAGTAAATAAAAGTGTGATGATCTTCATTATTAGAGCATAATCCCATGTGAGGAAAGGAAGATGGAGACTATGATTCCCCGACAAGTCGGGATGAGACTCCGGATGAAAAAAGAGAGGCCAAAGAAGCCCAATTTAAAAAAAAAAAGAGGCCAAAGAAGCCCACCAAAAAAATGATGAGAGAAAAAGAGAGAAGGGACAATGTTACTATCCTTTTTCCACACTTGTGCTTCAAAGTAGCACCATGATCTTCATGATAGAGAGTCTCTTATGTTGTCACTTTCATATACTAGTGGGAATTTTTCATTATAGAACTTGGCTTGTATATTCCAATGATGGGCTTCCTCAAATGCCCTAGGTCTTCGTGAGCAAGCGAGTTGGATGCACACCCACTTAGTTTCTTTTGTTGAGCTTTCATACACTTATAGCTCTAGCACATCAATTGCATGGAAATCCCTACTCACTCACATTGATATCTATTGATGGGCATCTCCATAGCCCATTGATACGCCTACTTGATGTGAGACCATCTTCCTCTTTTTTGTCTTCTCCACAATCACCATTCTGTTCCACCTACAGTGCTATGTCCATGGCTCGCGCTCATATATTGCGTTGAAGTTGAAAAAGTTTGAGAATACTAAAGTATGAAACAATTGCTTGGCTTGTAATCGGGGTTGTGCATGATGGGAGCATTTTGTGTGATGAAAATGAAGCATAGCCAAACTATATGATTTTGTAGGGATGAGCTTTCTTTGGCTATGTTATTTTGAGAAGACATAATTGCTTGGTTAGTATGCTTGAAGTATTATTATTTTTATGTCAATACTAAACTTTTGTCTTGAATCTTTCAGATCTGAACATTCATGCCACAATAAAAGAAATTACATTGAAAAAATTTATGTTAGGTAGCATTCCACATCAAAAATTCTGTTTTTATCATTTACCTACTCGAGGACGAGCAGGAATTAAGCTTGGGGATGCTTGATACGTCTCCAACGTATCTATAATTTTTGATTGTTCCATGCTATTATATTATCTGTTTTGGATGTTTAATGGGCTTTAATATGCTCTTTTATATTATTTTTCGAACTAACCTATTAACTAAAGGCCCAGTGCCAATTTCTATTTTTTTTAGCTATTTTAGTGTTTTGCAAAAAAGGAATACCAAACGGAATCAAATGGAATGAAACCTTCGCGATGATCTTTCTTGGAACAAACGCAATCCAGAAGACATGGAGTTGAAGTATGTAACTCCTCGAGGCGGCCACGAGGCAGGAGGGCGCGCCCCCCACCCTCGTGGGCCCCACGGAGCTCCACCGACGTACTTCTTTCGCCTATATATATATTCTTATACCCTAAAATCATCAGGGAGAGCCACGAAACCACTTTTCCATCGCTGCAACCTTCTGTACCCGTGAGATCCCATCTTGGGGCCTTTTCCGGTGCTCCGCCGGAGGGGGAATCGATCACGGAGGGCTTCTACATCAACGCCATAGCCTCTCTGATGATGTGTGAGTAGTTTACCACAAACCTTCTGGTTCATAGTTATTAGCTATATGGCTTCTTCTCTCTCTTTGGTTCTCAATACAAAGTTCTCCTCGATGTTCTTGGAGATCTATTCGATGTAATATTCTTTTGCGGTGTGTTTTCCGAGATCCGATGAATTGTGGATTTATGATCAAGTTTATCTATGAATAATATTTGGTTATTATCTGAATTCTTATATGCATGATTTGTTATCTTTGCAAGTCTCTTCGAATTATCGGTTTAGTTTGGCCTACTAGATTGATCTTTCTGGCAATGGGAGAAGTGCTTAGCTTTGGGTTCAATCTTGCGGTGTCCTTTCCCAATGATAGTAGGGGCAGCAAGGAATGTATTGTATTGTTGCCATCGAGGATAAAAAGATGGGGTTTATATCATATTGCTTGAGTTTATCCCTCTATATCATGTCATCTTGCCTAATGCGTTACTCTTTTCTTATGAACTTAATACTCACTACACCACAACACTTAATCGGGGGCAGTTAACTGCCGGGAGAAGTTGCTGAATGAGGGCAAACTATCTGTCGGGACATTTGTTACTGCCAGGACTTGTACTCCAAGGCATACAAACTGCCGGTAGAACTCGAGCCATCGGGGCATTCACACTGCGGTACACTTTTCAGGCACATAATCTGCCGGGACAACACAACCACGGCCTATTTTCTGCCGGGGCCCCTTATTTGGGCCTAGCGCGGGAGACACCCAAAGGTTTCGCGGCCCAACCCCTCTTCCCCAAATCCCCTCTCTGAATCGACCCACCCACTCGCGCCCCCTCCAAACCCTACTTCCCCAAATCCCTAACCCGTCGCCGCCGCCCACTCCTTCGCCGTCCCTCCAAAACCCTACTTCTAGCCAGCCCGTTCTCCCCTTCCCTTTGCGCCGCCGCCCTACTTCTCTTCCTCCTTTGTGTCATTGTTTACATGGAAGCGGTCCGGCCTTTTCATTACAAGATCTAGCAGTCTGGCCGCATGGTGGTCGATGCTGCCGGATCTGGCGATCTGGCCGCACTGGGGGTCGATGCTGCCGCATTTGGCTGCTCTGGGCCTTATCAACGCCGCCCAGGTTGTTCGCCTCCCCATCGTCACTTCCCCCATCATCATCTCATCTGCCTCCCCCAGATCCAGTGAGAGGGTAAGCCCGAGAGAGTAGTCGCCTGTCTCCGGAGGAGTTCGTCCGGGACGGCCTCTCCAAGGACTCACTCCTCCTCACTCCCAACGCCACTGCATACGGAACACGGTCCTCTTCTTCATGGCATTGAGTTCAAGCAGGTCAACTGCGAGCTGCATCGATTCCTCTTTTTCGTGGGGTCTGCACCTTCTCAGAGTGTAGTCGTGCAGCACCTGCTGATGTGGAAGACGGATGGCGGGGTGCTGGTAGAGCTACTCCACGCCGGCCCTGTCAATCTCAACCACTAATTGTTCAACCACGTGCTGCACCATCACTTCCTCTACACTCGCTACCAGTAAGCACCACAATGCCTCTATCATCATCGAGCTCGTCACATGTATGTATGGATCAAGATGCTATCAACTGTTTGCGTTCCCTGTATGTTTGTTCAGAGTTCAACAAGGACACTCACAGTCACAACGCACCAACTAAATGTTTTGTAGCAAATAACCATTATTTTAAAAAGAATTCTCAAGTGATTTTCTTTTATAATCTTCTCTAGTATCCTGATAGCCTAATGGAACTTGTACCTTCATAATTAACCAATATACACCGCAGCACACATGGTTTATGCCTTGAGCATTAGTTCGGTTATGTGTACATTTTGTGAAGGTTTGTTGCTCCTACTTGTGAATCCATATAGTTGAGTTTGTCCATATCAGCTATAATAGAAAAAGTATATGGTCCTATTTCAGGTGTAAGAGATAGCTCCTATTTCAGGTCTAAGAGTTAGTTTATAAAACAAAACAAGAAAAGGCTCGGGTATACTAGGTCATATGGAAGATTCTTAGAATCCATGTTTCGTTAAAAAAGGGGCATGTTACTGACATTCGCTTTCATTTCTGATCCATCTGTCAAAGATAAAGATTGCGAGCAAGATCACCGCCCAAATATGAACAGTTTAGAATCTTCAAACTTATGCAAAGTTCTTCTCCTAACAAAATCTTGAGAATTGGAATTTTTCATCAGCTATTTCGATTATGTTTTCTTATTTCCCACGCCTTAATTTTTCTATTGGTTGATTATCAAAGTTATTAGTTGATGAAAACTCCAGAAATTACTCCTTGTAATTTTGCATATGAAAAGAACACTATTAGTTCAGTGATTCTATTCTATATACATTCCTCCAGCTAGAATTTATTTTTAAGCTCGTAACCATACAGAAGTGGTAGCACTGAATGTAGGGCTTGTTTGGATACAATGGTTGTGCAAGCAGTGACAGTGGATTGGTTTGATGAATTGATGATAAATTGCGCTGGCATTTGTAATTTCTTCGGGTGTAGGATTTTTTTGACTCTATTAGGATTTCATTTATATTTGTTACAATGTGGGTTAAAACTCCTTACTGTTTCAGTAAACTTCATGCTCTTGGTTTTCCCCATTGACCTTTGTTGCTCTGACTTTGGCACCTGGATTGTGTGGCAGTACTTGTTACATGCAGGTAGTGTTAGAAATCATCACTAAAATTACGATTTTTCCATCATTGCTGCTTAATTAGCACTCACATTTCTTCGCTGAAGGATAGAATAATGGATGATAGAAGCTTTGGGAAAGGGTTGGAGCTCTAGGGCTTATGGTGATTCTGCCTAGAAATTGTAATAAACAATATTGTCCCTAAAATTTAAACATAACTAAATCTAGGCACTTCTCAAAAGCCTCTCAGTGTTAATCTTCACCTAATAATAAAGCAAATTGGGTTTCTTTTGTCCGTCATGTCACTTTTCATAGAAGTCCCTCTATTTCAGAGAATTCAACCCGCAGTCCTGTTTTAAGTTAAAACGAATCGTTATTTTCATGTTTTACACAAAAGTCCCTGTCTTTTCCTGAAATCTACCCACCGTCCGGATTTCAGTCACACCCGAATCGTTATTTTATATTTTTCGAAAACCCCTTTTATGTTTTAGGTATTCATCCACGGATCATATTTAAGTCAAACAAATGCTTTTTAAAATCATCCATGTCTTTTAAACCGTAACTCCGATTTGAACATGCTATATATGAAATTTGATTAGAAAAATATATAGAATATGAATACGAGATTATTTTTACCTGTTAAGCATTTTTAAATATTATTTTTGAAAATATTTGAGTCAAACCAAATGATTTTCTAAATTATATGTATGTTTTATCCGTAACTTCGGTTTTAACATATTATATATGAAATTTTATTAGAAAAATGTGTGGAATCTAAATATGATATTAATTTTACCTGTTAAATATTTTAAATATATTTTTATGGAAGCAGACTTATAATTTATAGTGCAAGATTCGTTTTTTTCATACCGGCGGCGATCCCGATTGCAAATAAACACCCCACTATAACCATATACGGAAAAGAAAACATCGATAACTACACATGCATACCTCTGAAAAATGTAGCAGTGGAAAACAACAGATTTCTCATCGCGAGAGTGAGAGAAAGCGAGAGAGAGAGAGAGTGTGTGACGCCCGGATAATTAAGCTACAGTGATCCCCGCTAATGATGCCACGTCACCTCGGTTACTGTGGATAAACTCGCGTTAGTTCGAAACCTAGTTCGAATTTCAAATTTAAAACCGAGGCAAACAATAAAAGTTTGCAAACATTAAAACTAAAATGTTCGGAGTAATCCAAATATTGCATAGGCAATTGTGGCGGAGAAACCAAACTTTGATAAAGTGTTTAAAGGCTCTAAAATAAATAAAACAGTAGCTTAAACGTTTAAATAAATGCCTTTCATGATTTATAGAGTATTAAACTATTTTAATTAGGTGTGGACTTTTTGTGGCAGTGGTAAAACTAGTCACAGCAATTTTGGTGCTTCTGTATATATTTTGTAAAACAAAATTAAATGAGCATAAAGATAAAACAATAAAGCAACATTACTAAAATAAAAAGAAAACAAAAGAATAAAAGGAAAACACCCCCCTCCCGACTGGGCCTTGGCCTAGTTGGCCGCCGTGGCCCAGCTAGCCTCAGCCGGCCGAACAGGCCGACCCAGCCGAGTCAGCTGCCCCCCTTAACCAACCGTGCCCCGAAACCCTAGCGTACTCCCTCACCGGTCGCCCCACACCACTTCCCCCACTTCCCCCACGTCTCGCTCCCCTCCCGATCCGATCTGGATTGGGGGCAACTGCCCGACGCCCCCCGTTTGCCGGACCTCCCCGTGGGACTGCCCGTCCCCGACTCTTCCTCGCCGGCTCCGATGCCCGGCCACCACGCCGCTGGATGGACGCCGCGCCGCCTACCGTCAACGCTTGCCTCCCCGACCTCCTTCCCGGCGGACTCCATCGAGCCTCGCCGGCAAACCCCTGCAACGGGGGTGAGGACCCCGACCCACTCCGCCTACCCCTTTTTTTCTCCTCTGTCCCCGTCGCTAGCGTCGTCCCCGCCCGTTGTCCGCCATGGCCACGCTCCGGCCGCGTCCCGCCTGGCCGCGCGCGTGCTCACCATGTATGTAGCCGCGCCCGGCGAACCCCCCCTGCGTATCGCACCCGTGCAACTGCCGCCGCCACCTGCGCCCGCACGCCCACGCCCTGCCTCCGCCGCTGACGCCGATGCCGGCTAAAGCTGCTATTAGTGCCCCACCCCGCCAGAATCGGTTACGCCCGGCGCCGTGGTGCCGCGGTCGGCCGCCAAAACCATGGCCGCGGTCCACCCCTCGAATCGTCGCTGGCTGCCTCGTCGGCTTTTCGTGCCACGCACCCGGGTCTAGGTGCCAGTGCACCCACACCCGGTAGCCCACCCGTTTAACCCCATGTGCCATTGACAACTGGGCCCCACGCCCCCATTAAAAAAGATTTAGAAAATTATTAATTAATTAATTAATTAGATAATTAATTAACTTAATTAAATCTGTTAAATTAACCTAATGACTTAATTAAACTAAGTAAACTTGCTTAGTTAGTCTAAGACAATAACGAGCAGGACCCACACGTCAGTTGACGATCAACACCTACATTGACTGCGGCGTCATGATGACGTCGGCGAGATACTGTTCGGATAATGTTGAATTAAAATATTTAAATTAATCCTAAAATGATTTTAAACTTTAAAAATTAATATAAATAAACCGTAGCTTAGATGGAAAAACTTCATACATGAAAGTTGCTCGAGCAGCGAGAGGAATCCGGATCGCAGCCGTTAAATCCGCCACGCTGCATACCTAGCATAGTGAACCTGCAACATTTCACCTCCGGTTCATCTGTCCGAAAACACGGAACACTTGGGATACTTTCCCGGATGTTTCCCCCCTTCACCGGTATCACCTCCTACTGCGTTAGGGCACCCCTAGCACCGATACTTGTCATATCTTGCATCACTATGCATCTGTTTGCTTAAATATTTATTGTTTCTTCCCCCTCTTCTCTCGCTAGACACCGAGACCGACGCCGCTGCTACCCAGTACGACTACGGAGTTGACGACCCCTCTCTCTTGCCAAAGCAACCAGGCAAGCCCCCCTTTGATCACCAGATATCGCCTACTCTTCTCTATACTGCTTGCATTAGAGTAGTGTAGCATATTCTTGCTTTTAGTTAATCCTATCTTCGCTGCATAGCCTGTCCTTGCTACTCTTGTTGTTACCTTTACCTGCTATCCTACTTCTTAGTATAGGATGCAAGTGTTCCATCGATGACCCTACACTCTTGTCCGCCCCGCCATGCTATACTCTGGGCTGTTATCACTTGGGAGGTGATCACGGGCATATACTATATACTTTACACTATTACATTACTGTGATACCGTTAGGAGATGGGGCTGAAAGGACAGGTGGCTCCATCCCGGTAGAGGTGGGCCTGGGTTCCCAGCGGCCCCATTGTTACTTTGTGGCGGGCGGCAGGCAGGTTGAGACCACCTAGGAGAGAGGTGGCCTGGCCTGGTCGGCGTTCATGGATATTTAACACGCTTAACAAGATCTTGGAATTTGATCTCGAGTCGGCCATTTGGTCTATACGCACTAACCAACTACGAGGAGCGATTATGGGTACTCGGCGTCGTGGTATCAGCCGGCACTGCCGTGGCGTCGGTGGATCGAGTGGCACGCGCCGGATTGGAACGTAGGCCTGCTCTTGTATTAAGGGGGCTAGTTCTGCTTCCGGCCGCCCACACAACGTGCAGGTGTGCTAAGGGCGATGGGCCCAGACCCCTGTGCGCTTAGGTTTAGACCGGCATGCTGACCTCTCTTTGTGCCTAGGTGGGGCTGCGACGTGTTGATCTTCCGCGGCTGGGCATGACCCAGGAAAGTGTGTCCGGCCAAATGGGATCAAGCGTGTTGGGTTATGTGGTGCACCCCTGCAGGGAAGTTAATCTATTCGAATAGCCGTGATCTTCGGTAACAGGACGACTTGGAGTTGTACCTTGACCTTATGACAACTAGAATCGGATACTTAATAAAACACACCCTTCTAAGTGCCAGATATAACCCGATGATCGCTCTCTATTAGGGCAATGAGGAGGGGATCGCCGGGTAGGATTATGCTATGCGATGCTACTTGGAGGACTTCAGACTACTCTCTGCTACATGCTGCAAGACGGAGGCTGCCAGGAGCGTAGTCTTTGACAGGATTAGCTATCCCCTCTTATTACGGCATTCGCATTCGGTCCACCGATATGGCCCTTTACACATATATCCATGCATATGTAGTGTAGCTCCTTGCTTGCGAATACTTTGGATGAGTACTCACGGTTGCCTTGTTCCCCCTTTTCCCCCTTTCTTTACCCGATTGTTGCAACAGACGATGGAGCCCAGGGCGACGCCACCACCGTCGATGGCGACTACTACCGGAGGTGCCTACTACTACGTGCAGCGGCAGCGGCGACCAGGAGTAGTTAGGAGGATCGAGCGGGAGGCTTGCGCCTCTTCGATCTGTATCCAGTTTGTGCTAGCCATCTTATGGCAACTTGTTTAACTTATGTATGTACTCAGATATTGCTGCTTCCGCTGACTTCGTCTATGATCGAGCACTTGTATTCGAGCCCTCGAGGCCCTGGCTTGTATTATGATGCTTGTATGACTTATTTTATTTTTAGAGTTGTGTTGTGATATCTTCCCGTGAGTCCTCGATCTTGATCATTACTGCGTTTGCGTGTATGATTTGTGTATGATTGAATCGGGGGCGTCACAAATTGGTATCAGAGCCGGCTGTCTGTAGGAATCCCCCTTTCCAACTCCTTGGCCGAAGTCGAGTCTAGTTGTTGAAAAACTTTTACTAACATGGCTGTGTGGCTTACGGGCCCACGTCGCCATTGGATGGTATTAGGATCTTTTACTCCTCGACCTTTACTCTGGGACTCTGATCTCTCCTCTATTCGGGTTAAATGAATTTTACTAAATCTAACATTAGGATCTCGTTATCACTTTCACTCGGAGAGCCCTTATTATCGATGATAAATGCGCTGCACGGAAGACCACGAAGAAACTCTCCGCTGTTAACTCGAGAACTTGTGTTCATCGCGTTTGCAATTCCCCTTCCACCGTAAACCCTTATGGATAACTACTTGCAGTTGTTATTCTTACCTTCATCCTGTAACACCCCGGAAGTAACTTTCCATATTTGTAACTCCAACTCTTGCCATTTTCGGCATTGATATATGATATTCCCTCCGTGGTTGTGTTTTCTTCATTTTGCATTTTGTCCATGTCATGCATTTTATCATGTCATCATGTGCATCGCATTTGCATACGTGTTCGTCTCATGATTCCGAGCATTTTTCCCGTTGTCCGTTTTGCAATCCGGCACTCCTATCTCCCCCGGCGGTCCCTTTTACGTTTTTCCGTGTGCGGGTACTAAACCTTCTCGAAATGTACCGAGGTTTGTCTAGTGGCCTTGGTATACCAACCGCAAACCACCGGTCAAGTTTCGGGTCATTTGGAGCTCGTTTGGTACTCCAACGGTTAACCGCACTCTCGCAAAGGCCTCTTTTAAGTTGCAGCCCAACACCCCTTCAAAACAGCCCAATAACCCATCTAAGTCACTTCCATGCTCTCCGTCGTTCGATCACGATCGTGTGGGCGAAAACTACACCTCATTTGGACTCTCCTAGCTCCCTCTGTGCCTATTTAAGCAAACCCCCTCCAAATCCGGATCATTCCACCCCCAAACCCTAAAATTTGCCCCCTCCGCGCCGCCGGACACGTCCGGGCGAGCCGGACGCGTCCGCCCGCCGCCGCCCGGCCAACGAGGCTGCCACGTCAACCGCCCGGCGCCCACATCGCCGCCCAGCGCCCGCCCCTCGAACCCGCGCCGCCGCCAGCGCCTGAAGCGCCTCCCGCCTGCCCGGCCCAGCGCCGCCGTCTCGCGCCGCCACCTCGCCCGATCGCCGCTGCGGATCCTGCCGCGCCACCACAGGCCCCGCCGCCCGGTGCCACCCGCCGCCCGGCCTCCGTGCGTCCCGGCCCTGCCTCCTCTCCTCCGGCGCTCCGGCCCGAACCGCGCAGCGCCGCCGCCCTCGGCCGATCCCGATCCGACCTCGGGTCGCGCGCCCGTTGACCTCTCTCTCCCCCACTTTTTCTCTGTGTCTTTTATATATTTGTTATTTCGTTGCATTTTCCATCGAGTGTATCTTTGCATGTATAGATCCATTTTGCGCGTATAATATGTCAAAATGTTCGCCTCGAAGAGTAGATCATTTCATCTCATTGCATCATTTTCATTTGAGCTCATCTTGATGCCCGAAATGCTGTTGGAAGAGTGCTATGTGATGTTAGTTTCTGTTTCTTAACAGAACTTGCCCTTTTGTTATTTTTGCCATGATTATTGTGTGCACCCTATGAATTTGAGTCCTACATGTGTTTTGAAATATGCCATGCCATCTTTCCAGGGGTGTATCCCATGTATTTTTGTGATCTATGTGATGACTAGCACAAGCATGCAAAGTAGGTGTCCTGATGTTGCTGATTTCAGCCCTGTTTAGCTGATTTTGATGCCATGTTAACTTGATGATACCAAGAGATATATGCATATTTTGGGATACTTCAGTAAGGATGTTTTGTCAAACATGTCTTGCTCTATCCATCCATGCCCTTGTTTGCAATTATTGAGTGCCATAGCTTGAGTCAATCGAGCTCTACTTTTGCTATCAAATGTTTCCTGGCAGATTGTTTACATGTTATTCAATTTTGCCTAGGTTGTTGTGGTTGACCCATGTATGCTATGTTATTGTTCTTGCCATGTATGTCTTCTATGTCATGTCTTCTTGATGTATGTATGCTTAGTTTATCATTTGAGGCTCTGTAGTGAGTGCATTGAGCTTGTAAACATGCCTACTCGTTATCAGTTTTTGACACGTCATGTTGCTGAATCTGTTAACGGAACTTTCAATATTGACATGGGTGTTACTATATTTTCTGATCCTTTTTGGCTTATGGTCAGTAAGGGACTTTTGTTCTATGCTTTGAGTAGATTCATTCCATGCCATGTTTTGCTATTTTAAGTTCCTGTAGCATGTAGTTTTCTTGCTCTGAACATTGCAACCTGATGCTGTTTTTGCCATGTCCAGCCTGATACTTTGTGCACTTTTGCCATGCTTGTTTGAACCTGTTATGATGTGATCTAGCCGTAGCTCAGTGCTCATCTTTTGTCGAGCATCATGTGTAGATCACTGCCATGTACTTTGTTGATACGTTTGGGTGCAGTAGCTTAATTAATTGTTGCTTGCTAAGTAGCATCATGCTGTTAATGGCAGATTTGTGCCATTCTTGTTTTGCTTGTCATTTGCAAACCGTGCATCCGATTCGGTGATCTTTATATCGATTTCAACGAAATCATCTCATATTTCAGTGGCATACTTGGTTTTCCAAGTTGATGCCTGGTTCATCCTTTACCTTCCGGAGCGCACATACGCATTGCATATCACATCCCGCATATCATGTCATGTTTTGCATCATGTTGATTGTGCATTACACTGTGATTTATTGTGGTTCCTTTGTTTGTGTTGTTCTTTGGGTAGAGTCGGGAGATGAGTACGTGAATGAGGAACCTGTTGAGAACGCTTTCGAGGATCAAGCTTTCGACAACTCTGAGAACATTGCAGGCAAGATGACCATACCCTCGAAATCACTTCTATCTTTGCTATGCTAGTTGCTCGCTCTTTTGCTATGCCTATGCTACGATGCCTACCACTTGCTATATCATGCCACCCATATTGCCATGTCAGCCTCTAACCATCCTTTCCTAGCAAACCGTTGATTGGCTATGTTACCGCTTTGCTCAGCCCCTCTTATAGCGTTGCTAGTTGCAGGTGAAGTTGAAGTTTTGTTCCTTGTTGGAACATGGAGATGTTGTTCCTCTTTGGAACATGTTTACTTGTTGGGGATATCACAATATATATCTGCTATAATTAATGCATCTATATACTTGGTAAAGGGTGGAAGGCTCGGCCTTATGCCTTGTGTTTTGTTCCACTCTTGCCACCCTAGTTTCCGTCATACCGGTGTTATGTTCCTTGATTTAGCGTTCCTTACGGTTGGGTGATTTATGGGACCCCTTGACAGTTCGCTTTGAATAAGACTCGTCCGGCAAGGCCCAACATTGGTTTTACCATTTGCCACCTAAGCCTTTTCCCCGGGTTTCGCGAGCCGAGGGTCATCTTTATTTAACCCCGGGCCAATGCTCCTCGAGTGTTGGTCCAAACTAGAACCACTTGCGGCGCCACCACGAGGCAACTTGGGGCATCTTCGGTTGCCGTCGTACTGCTCATCCGGATGTGCCACGAGAGCGAGATATGTGCAGCTCCTATCGGGATTTGTCGGCACAATCGGGCGGCTTTGCTGGTCTTGTTTTATTCTTTGTCGAAATGTCTTGTAGTCCGGGATTCGAGATTGATCGGGTCTTCCGGTAGAAGGAATATCCTTCGTTGACCGTGAGAGCTTATAATGGGCTAAGTTGGGACACCCTGCAGGTAATATCTTTTGAAAGCCGTGCCCGCGGTTATGAGGCAGATGGGAATTTGTTAATGTCGGTTGTAGAAAACCCAAAGTTGACCTCAAATAAAATACGCATCAACGCGTGTGTAACCGTGATGGTCTCTTCTCGTGAGTCCGGGAAGTGAACACGATGTTGGAGTTATGTCGGCGTAAGTAGTTCAAGATCACTTCTTGATCGCTACTAGCTTCACGACCGTGCTTTGCTCCTCTTCTCGCTCTCTTTTGCGAAGTAGCCACCATATATGCTAGTCGCTTGCTGCATCTCCACTTTACTCTCCTGTCCTTCCTATAAGCTTAAATAGTCTTGATCTCGCGGGTGTGAGATTGCTGAGTCCCGTGACTCACAGATACTTCAAAACAGTTGCAGGTGCCGGCGATGCGGTGCAGGTGACTCAACCGAGCTCAAGTGGGAGTTCGACGAGGAACGTGGTCGTTACTATGTGTCTTTTCCGATGATCGTAGTGGTGCCCAGTTGGGACGATTCGGGATCTGTGTAGCATTTGGGGTATCTTCTTTTATTTTGGTTCCGTAGTCGGACCTTGAGTGTACTACGAATGATGGATGTTTATTTATGTCTTGTGTGAAGTGGCGATTGTAAGCCAACTATGTATCTCTTTCCTTATTTATTACATGGGTTGTGTGAAGATTACCTCACTTGCGACATTGCTTTCAATGCGGTTATGCCTCTAAGTCGTGCCTCGACACGTGGGAGATATAGCCGCATCGGCGATACAAGTTGGTAATCGAGCCTTCCCAACTTAGGCCCCCTACTTGATTGTTTCTTTGGCGTTGTTGAGTCTAGAATGGAAAATGTTTTGAGTCTTAGGTTTATATATATCGGAGAGTAGGATTCTTTTTACTCCCGGTCCCTAAATCGCTCTGTGAGGTCTCTGACGTAGAGTTTTGACTCTTCTCTCCTCAAATTTCACTAAAAAATTTTTAGGATCACGTGGGTATCTTGGAATCGTTCGATGGTTTTGTGGCGAGAACATTGTTCTTGGTGCCTCGACATTTAGGGGTTGTGGCGGTGTCCGGGAGTTGAGCTCCGAGGTGTTGTCGTCACAATTTTATCGTTGCGATTATGGAATACCGAGTTTTGTTGACATCGAAATCTCTTTTGTGCAGTTGTTGGTGAGATAACCCCGATAGCCCGATCTTGTGGCGAAAAGGGAGTATTGCCATGACTTGTATAACGGATGTTTTTGAAGGTCGAGGTACACGATTTCGAGGATTTCTTGGTTATGTGTTGACGGATGGATACAATTTGGATCTAGGTATTGTTAGTTTGGGTGATATATTTTGTGTCCCTGTATCCCCAACACCAGATTGCATAACCAGAAAGTTTGGGAGTTTATAGGTGGGAATTCTAGTAGCTTACGGGATATTCTTTCCGGCGGATGTATGATTTGAGATTGGGGTTCAACGTCTAGTGGTCCGCCCATTCACGGTCGATTCTGATGGTCGCGAGGCGTCTTAAAGAATCCTTGGCTATGCTGATTCGGGGCGTCTTGTTTGTCATTCGTGACGTCCGCTATACGTCGTGTCCGTGTGGGCCCCACCACGAACACTTTGGGCGAAATCTCTATCATGTGTTTGTTCCGGCTCATTCTAGCAGTCAATCTTTTGTTTTCAGTTGTGATATTCGATTTGTTTCTAAGGCAGATGTTGTTTCCATATCTTTATCTAAGTGGCTTCTCACCTTAATGGAAGTGTGATGATTAACTTTGGAATTCATTCGTTCATTCTTGTTCGAATGTTTATTGTGAAGACTATATGTTGCAATTTCTATCCGTTGATTCTACTTATATATTTGTCTATCAAAGGACTAACGGATGTCACCCTCTTGAGATGGCTCCGCCACGTAGCGTCTACGAATCCGGATCGCAATGATGGGGATCGGTCGAACCTCCACCTCCACCTCCACCTCCGCCTCCGAGGCACGGCAAGCTATCATGGCAGCCACCAATGCCAATGCTCAGATGATTTTGCAGCTCTTGCAAGAAGCGTACTCGAGGGCAAGGAAATCAAGGAAATCAAGGTCAAGGCAACAATCAGCCGCACTTTGCTACTCTAAGTCGGTTCCTCGCTAATCAGCGAAGTCTTTCGGTTTACGTGTCGAGGCCACGACGGCGGCGATTGGTTAGTGGACATCTGCAAGCATTTTGATTGTAGCAATGTCGGACACGAGGACTTTGTCAAGTTTGCATCGTTTCAACTCAAGGATCAAGCTGCTGAGTGGTACCAGCAATACAAAGATTCCAGAGGAGGTCGTGTCATTACAGGATGAGTTCGCCGTGATTTGAGCTCATCACATTCGAAAAGTGTTGTTGAGAGCAAGCGTGAGGAGTTCCGCAATCTCAAGCAAGGCATCATGTCGTCTATCAATACAATATCCAGTTCGAAGCTTCGCTCGTTTTGCTAAGCAAGGCGTGCACGATGAAAAGAGTATGATCTATCAATTCAGAGGTGGTGCGAGAGAAGATCTGCAATTAGCTCTTGTGCTTTTGAGCGAGATAAGTATGATGATTTCTACAACATGGCACTGAAGCAAGAAGCTGCCCAGCTCAAATGTGAGGCTTCTAAGAAGAGAATCGGGGATGCAGTTCAGTCTTCTTCTTCCTCTCAAGTGGCAGCTAAGCAGCAGAAGTTCTACCTTCCTCCTCCTCCGTTCCGTCGGCCTTATCAGCGAGAAGAACTCAGGTGGCCGTGGATCTTCCCACCCACCCAACCCAAGCTATCGAACAAGTCTAATTTTCAAGCTCCAAGGTCAAGTGCTCCTTACCACCGTCCGCTCTCGAGGTAACTTGCAACAAATGTCGCAGAAAGGTCACTATGCGAACAAGTGCTTCAACAGAGGCGTCTTCCGCCTCCTCCTCCGTGAAATCTTCCAGCAATGCGGTGGTCAAGCATAATCCCAAGTATGCCAAGGTCAATATGATGAATGCAGCTCAAGCGGAGGAATCTCCGATGTGATAATGGGTAATCTCTCGATTAATGATATTCTGCAAAAGTCTTATTTGATCTTTGGTGCATCGCTTTCTTTCATTTCGAGACCTTTTGTTGCCAAGCATGAGTTGGTGACGAAAAGATTCCTATTCCGTTGAAGATTGTGTCCCGGGTAGCAGATGACTTCTCGAGTTTTGGTTCGAATGTCGGTATCAAGATGGGCGATTATAGGTTTCGGCTAAACCTATTGTTCTCGGTGACTCGGATATTGATCTTATTCTCGGGATGGGTGGCTTTATCGGCACAAAGCTCAGCTTGATTGTGCTGCTGTGGAAATTCAATTGACTCACTCTTCTAATGATGTGATCATCTATGCGCTTCGTGATGAAACCATTGGTTGTTTTCTCTCAATGAGAAGGGCGAACTGAATGCTATCTCTCGATTCGATCGTTTGTGAGTACCAAGATGTCTTTCGGAAGAGCTTCGGGTATGCCTCCTCATCGCCGATTGAGTTCGTTATCGATCTTGAGCACGGCATTGAACCCGTTTGCAAGCGTCCATACAAGCTTGGACTGATGAGCTGAAGGAATTGAAGAAGCAGCTCGATGAACAAGAGCGTCTGGTTTGATCGGACCGAGTTCATCTCCTTGGGGTTGTGGTGTTCTTTTTGTCCAAAGAAGGATGGCACGGACCGACTTTGCGTCGATTACCGTCCATTGAATAAGAAGACAATCAAGAACAAGTATCCACTTCCCAACATCAATGAGCTTTTCGAGCAACTCAAAGGTGCTACAGTGTTCTCCAAGCTTGACCTTCGTATGGGTTATCATCAGATTCGCATTCGTGAACAAGATATTCCCAAGACAGCATTCAGAACAAGCTTTGGTTCTTATGAATATACTGTCATGTCTTTCGGCCTCGTCAATGCTCCTCCAACATTCTCTCGGATGATGAATTTCATTTTCAACCCCTACACCAATGAATTCGTCTTGGTCTATCTTGATGATATTTTGGTCTTCTCCAAGAATAAGAAGGATCATGCCAAACATTTGCGATTGGTGCTAGACAAGCTCAGAGAGTACCAATTCTATGCGAAGTTCTCCAAATGTGAATTCTGGCTTGATGAAGTGCTTTATCTTGGTCATATCATCTCCGCCAAGGGCATCGCTGTTAATCCCGAGAAGGTGTCCGCAATTGTGAATTGGGAACCTCCTCAGAATGTCAAGCAGCTCCGCGGTTTTCTTGGTCTTGCAAGCTATTGCGAAGATTCGTTGAGAACTTCTCCAAGATTGCAAAGCCTCTTTCCAACCTCCTCCGAAGCATGTGAAGTATATACGGTCTCCCGAGTGTGGCGTTGCTTTCAATACTCTCAAAGAGAAACTCGTCACAGCTCTGTTCGACTCCTCTGATGAATCCAAGCCATTTGAAGCTTTCTCGTGATGCTTCTCTTCAAGGTCTCGGTGCTGTGTTAATGCAAGAGAAGAGAGTTGTGGCTTATACCTCTCGCCTTGATTGAAGCCCAACGAGAAGAACTACCCCACTCACGATCTTGAGTTGGCGGCAGTTGTCCATGCTTTGATAACATGGAGACATCTCTTGTTGGGAAGGAAAGTGGACATTTTCACCGATCACAAGAGTCTCAAGTATATCTTCACCCAGCCCAACCTCAACCTAAGGCAGACTCGATGGGTGAAATGATTCAAGAGTACAACCCAAGTATTGAATATACTCGGGCAAGGCCAATGTCATTGCAGATGCTTTGAGCGGGAAGGCTTCTCGCAGCAGTCTAATCCTCAAGCCTTTTCAGCGGATCTCGTGAAGCTTTCCATAAGCTGAATCTTCAAGTTGTGCCTCAAGGCTTTCTTGCCAACCTCATAGTCTCTCCTACTTTGGAAGATCATATTCGTGAGGCTCAACTTCGGATACCATGGTGAAAAAGGTGAAGCGTGGTATCGACAAGGGCATTTCCAAGTACAAGTGCTTCCACGTTGATGACAAAGACACTCTGTTCTTTGAGGACGGATTGTGGTTCCTAAGGGTGATCTGCGAAAAGTCATTATGAGCGAGGCTCACAATTCGCTTCTATCGATTCATCACGGAAGTGCGAAGATGTACCATGACCTCAAGCAGTCATATTGGTGGACTCGAATGAAGCGAGAAATTGCTCAATTCGTGAATGAGTGTGATGTCTGCAGAAGAGTGAAAGCAGAACACCAAAGACCAGCTGGTCTCCTCCAACCTCTTGCTATTCCAGAATGGAAGTTTGATCATATTGAAATGGACTTCGTGACTGGCTTTCCAAAGTCCAAGCGTGGAAATGATGCTATCTTCGTTGTCATTGACAAGCTTACTAAAGTGGCTCATTTTCTTCCTATCAAAGAATCTATCACAGCAGCTCAGTTGGCAGAGCTATACACCTCCAGGATTGTCTCCTTGCACGGCATTCCTCAAGTGATCTCTTCAGACCGTGGCAGCATCTTTACCTCCAAGTTTTGGGATTCTTTTCAGAAGGCCATGGGCACCAACATTCGTTTCAGCACAGCTTTCCATCCTCAAACAAGTGGCCAAGTTGAGCGAGTTAATCAAATCCTTGAAGATATGCTCAGGGCTTGTGTCATTTCTTTCGGTATGAAGTGGGAAGATTGTCTTCCATATGCCGAAGTTCTCCTACAACAACAGCTTCCAAGCGAGTTGGGCAAGGCCCCATTCGAAATTCTCTATGGCGAAAGTGCGTACTCCTCTCAATTGGTGCGAGACAGGTGAACGCCAACTTCTTGGCAGCGACTTGATCACGAAGCGGAAGAAATGTGCCAAGTCATTCGTGAGAATCTCAAAGCAGCGCAATCGCGCGGAAGAACTATTATGATGATAAGCACCGTGATGTGGCTTTTGAAATCGGAGACCATGTCTACCTCCGCGTCTCTCAATGAAAGGCACTCGTCGCCCGGTATCAAAGGGAAGCTTGCCCCTAGATCGTGGGTCCTTTCAAGATAATTGGCAAAAGAGGCGATCTCGCCTATCAACTTGAGCTTCCATCCAACTTTGCAAACATGCACGATGTGTTTCACGTGTCACAGCTTCGCAAGTGCTTCAAGACTCTGAATGCACTATCAACTTCAAGAGATTGACCTTCAAGAAGATCTCTCTTATCATGAGCACCCGTTGCTATTCTTGAAGAAACCGGCGCAAGACTCGCAACAAGTCAATCAAATTCCTGAAAGTGAAGTGGTCACACCATTCCGACCGAGAAGCTACACGGGGCGCGAGGATCACCTCCGTTCGAATATCCGGAGTTCTTTCAGTCCTAGATCTCGGGACGAGATCCTCTTGTAGTGGTGGAGTGTTGTAACACCCCGGAAGTAACTTTCCATATTTGTAACTCCAACTCTTGCCATTTTCGGCATTGATATATGATATTCCCTCCGTGGTTGGGTTTTCTTCATTTTGCATTTTGTCCATGTCATGCATTTTATCATGTCATCATGTGCATCGCATTTGCATACGTGTTCGTCTCATGATTCCGAGCATTTTTCCCGTTGTCCGTTTTGCAATCCGGCACTCCTATCTCCCCCGGCGGTCCCTTTTACGTTTTTCCGTGTGTGGGTACTAAACCTTCTCGAAATGTACCGAGGTTTGTCTAGTGGCCTTGGTATACCAACCGCAAACCACCGGTCAAGTTTCGGGTCATTTGGAGCTCGTTTGGTACTCCAACGGTTAACCGCACTCTCGCAAAGGCCTCTTTTAAGTTGCAGCCCAACACCCCTTCAAAACAGCCCAATAACCCATCTAAGTCACTTCCATGCTCTCCGTCGTTCGATCACGATCGTGTGGGCGAAAACTACACCTCATTTGGACTCTCCTAGCTCCCTCTATGCCTATTTAAGCAAACCCCCCTCCAAATCCGGATCATTCCACCCCCAAACCCTAAAAATTTGCCCCTCCGCGCCGCCGGACACGTCCGGCGAGCAGACGCGTCCTCCCGCGCCCGCCGGCCAACTGAGGCTGCCACGTCAACCGCCCGGCCCCCATCGCCGCCCAGCGCCCGGCCATTGAGGCCAGGCCAACCCTCCGGGCCCACATCGCCGCCAAGCGCCTGAAGCGCCTCCCGCCGCCTCGCCCGCCTCCCCGCCGCTTGGCCCGGCCGCCGGCCGTCGCAGCGCCGCCCGCCCGCCCGATCGATCGCCGCCGCCGGATCGCCTGCGCGCCACCACAGGCCCCGCCGCCCGGCGCCACCCGCCGCCCGGCCTCCGTCGTCCCGCCCTGCCTCCTCTCCTCCGGCGCTCTGGCGAACTGTGTCGCGCCGCCGCCCTCGGCCGATCCCGATCCGACCTCGGGTCGCGCGCCCGTTGACCTCTCTCTCCCCCACTTTTTCTCTAAGTCTTTTATATATTTGTTATTTTGTTGCATTTTCCACCGAGTGTATCTTTGCATCTATAGATCTATTTTGCGCGTATAATATTTCAAAATGTTCGTCTCGAAGAGTAGATCATTTCATCTCATTGCGTCATTTTCATTTGAGCTCATCTTGATGCCCGAAATGCTGTTGGAAGAGTGCTATGTGATGTTAGTTTCTGTTTCTTAACAGAACTTGCACTTTTGTCATTTTTGCCATTATTATTGTTTGCACCCTATGAATTTGAGTCCTACATGTGTTTTGAAATATTCCATGCCATCTTTCCAGGGGTGTATGCCATGTATTTTTGTGATCTATGTGGTGACTAGCACAAGCATGCAAAGTAGGTGTCCTGATGTTGCTGATTTCAATCCTGTTTAGCTGATTTTGATGCCATGTTAACTTGATGATACCAAGAGATCTATGCATATTTTGGGATACTTCAGTAAGGATGTTTTGTTAAACATGTCTTGCTCTATCCATCCATTCCCTTGTTTGCAATTATGGAGTGCCATAGCTTGAGTCAATCGAGCTCTACTTTTGCTATCAAATGTTTCCTGGCAGATTGTTTACATGTTATTCAATTTTGCCTAGGTTGTTGTGGTTGACCCATGTATGCTATGTTATTGTTCTTGCCATGTATGTCTTCTATGTCATGTCTTCTTGATGTATGTATGCTTAGTTTATCATTTGAGGCTCTGTAGTGAGTGCATTGAGCTTGTAAACATGCCTACTCGTTATCAGTTTTTGACACGTCATGTTGCTGAATCTGTTAACGGAACTTTCAATATTGACATGGGTGTTACTATATTTTCTGATCCTTTTTGGCTTATGGTCAGTAAGGGACTTTTGTTCTATACTTTGAGTAGATTCATGCCATGCCATGTTTTGCTATTTTAAGTTCCTGTAGCATGTAGTTTTCTTGCTCTGAACATTGCAACCTGATGCTGTTTTTGCCATGTCCAGCCTGATACTTTGTGCACTTTTGCCATGCTTGTTTGAACCTGTTATGATGTGATCTAGCCGTAGCTCAGTGCTCATCTTTTGTCGAGCATCATGTGTAGATCACTGCCATGTACTTTGTTGATACGTTTGGGTGCAGTAGCTTAATTAATTGTTGCTTGCTAAGTAGCATCATGCTGTTAATGGCAGATTTGTGCCATTCTTGTTTTGCTTGTCATTTGCAAACCGTGCATCCGATTCCGGTGATCTTTATATCGATTTCAACCGAAATCATCTCATATTTCCAGTGGCATACTTGGTTTGCCAAGTTGATGCCTGGTTCATCCTTTACCTTCGGGCCTTTATCGCATTGCATATCACATCCCGCATATCATGTCATGTTTTGCATCATGTTGATTGTGCATTACACCGTGATTTATTGTGGTTCCTTTGTTTGTGTTGTTGCTTTGGGTAGAGTCGGAGGCGAGTACGTGAGCGAGGAACCTGTTGAGAACGCTTTCGAGGATCAAGCTTTCGACAACTCGAGAACATTGCGAGCAAGATGACCATACCCTCGAAATCACTTCTATCTTTGCTATGCTAGTTGCTCGCTCTTTTGCTATGCCTATGCTACGATGCCTACCACTTGCTATATCATGCCACCCATATTGCCATGTCAGCCTCTAACCATCCTTTCCTAGCAAACCGTTGATTGGCTATGTTACCGCTTTGCTCAGCCCTCTTATAGCGTTGCTAGTTGCAGGTGAAGTTGAAGTTTTGTTCCTTGTTGGAACATGGAGATGTTGTTCCTCTTTGGAACATGTTTACTTGTTGGGGATATCATAATATATATCTGCTATAATTAATGCATCTATATACTTGGTAAAGGGTGGAAGGCTCGGCCTTATGCAGTGTTTTGTTCCACTTGCCACCCTAGTTTCCGTCATACGGTGTTATGTTCCTTGATTTCGCGTTCCTTACACGGTTGGGTGATTTATGGGACCCCCTTGACAGTTCGCTTTGAATAAGACTCGTCCATCAAGGCCCAACATTGGTTTTACCATTTGCCACCTAAGCCTTTTCCCCCGGGTTTTCGCGAGCCCGAGGGTCATCTTTATTTAACCCCCCCAGGCCAATGCTCCTCTGAGTGTTGGTCCAAACTAGAGCCACTTGCGGTGCCACCCTGAGGCAACTTGGGGCATCTTCGGTTGCCATACGTACTGCTCATCCGGATGTGCCCTGAGAACGAGATATGTGCAGCTCCTATCGGGATTTGTCGGCACAATCGGGCGGCTTTGCTGGTCTTGTTTTATTGCTGTCGAAATGTCTTGTAGTCCGGGATTCGAGATTGATCGGGTCTTCCGGTAGAAGGAATATCCTTCGTTGACCGTGAGAGCTTATAATGGGCTAAGTTGGGACACCCTGCAGGTAATATCTTTCAAAGCCGTGCCGCGGTTATGAGGCAGATGGGAATTTGTTAATGTCGGTTGTAGAAACCCCAAAGTTGACCTCAAATAAAATACACATCAACGCGTGTGTAACCGTGATGGTCTCTTCTCGCGGAGTCCGGAAGTGAACACGATGTTGGAGTTATGTCGGCGTAAGTAGTTCAGGATCACTTCTTGATCGCTACTAGCTTCACGACCGTGCTTTGCTCCTCTTCTCGCTCTCTTTTGAAGTAGCCACCATATATGCTAGTCGCTGCTGCAGCTCCACTTTACTCTCCTGTCCTTCCTATAAGCTTAAATAGTCTTGATCTCGCGGTGTGAGATTGCTGAGTCCCGTGACTCACAGATACTTCAAAACAGTTGCAGGTGCCGGCGATGCGGTGGAGGTGACTCAACCGAGCTCAAGTGGGAGTTCGACGAGGCGTGGTCGTTACTATGTGTCTTTTCACGATGATCGTAGTGGTGCCCAGTTGGGACGATTCGGGATCTGTGTAGCATTTGGGGTATCTTCTTTTATTTTGGTTCCGTAGTCGGACCTTGAGTGTACTCTGAATGATGGATGTTTATTTATGTACTGTGTGAAGTGGCTACTGTAAGCCAACTATGTATCTCTTTCCCTTATTTATTACATGGGTTGTGTGAAGATTACCTCACTTGCGACATTGCTTTCAATGCGGTTATGCCTCTAAGTCGTGCCTCGACACGTGGGAGATATAGCCGCATCGGGGGTGTTACACATCCCTAGTTGGTCTTGTTATTACAAGATACCCTGAAAAACTCGTCGTTGTTTCGATAATCCTTTGAGCTTACTGCCTTGTTGTTCTTTGTCACTTGAATACCCCTACGATTAATTCTCGCACTTATCGAGTATCCGCTCATCCCCCAGTTGTTCATGTGTTACACAAAAGTCTTCGAAATACCATTCGATATTCCGAAAATCCTCAGCAACCTATTGCTCTGGAATTTCTTGTTTGCTTTCATTATGATTAATCCCATAAGTATAGTAATCATATTGGCATCCTTTGTCACCATCATTTTCGAGTCCGTTGATTCAATATGTTGTGAATGTTCACAATCATCAGTTGATCCTTTTAAATTATCTTTCCGGCTCAGACGTCATTTTAAACATGAGCTGGTTCTAAACCAATCCAATTGCCGTCCATTGTACCCCTAAGGCTATTCAACTTATCCACCCCTAATCAGAACATTGCTTTTGTTCCCTTGATTTGAAAATCATAATTCCTTTGCATTTGAGCTCTGGATTAGTCAGTTGTTTCTATAATCCAATGCCCTTGCATTGTTACTTCCTCTGATTGTGTGCCGATGCTCACATCAGCTCTGTTATGGACCGACAGATCCTTTAGTGGATTTTATCCGACATTGCCCTTCATATTCAATAACCTTGTGAGGCTTCCCTCGGATACATAATGCCTTTGGTAAATTGTATCATCTACTTTCTCAACCTTGCTCTACTTTCGAGCTTGTGATATTTACTCTTGAAACTTGTGGTATATGTTTCTAAGAAGCCCCTATGGGCTGAACCTATGCCTTCCTTAATATGTGTGAACTCGAAAGTTTTCACGAGTCATACTCTTCTGGTATTTTGCTAGATAAAATTTCAACACTACGACTTCTTCAAAAGTGAGAGGTGAATGGAAGGTTATATATTGAAGAAGTGGGAGTCAACCTTGAACTTTGTGTTCATGCCCATGGACACGATGTAGATCCTACCGTAGAAGCTTCTTGTGTAATAACTATTTCGTTGATACAATATCATATGGTATCTGTGAATTTATCCTATGCAATCGTGGTTCCGACCATAAATTCTTCCTTTATTCCGTTTCTCAAGTTAAAGCGCTTGTCTTCTATATATCAATACACCCACTTCAACCTTTCATTTGATATGCCTTCGAGTATTATTCCCCTGGTATCTCGAGGATATCATGCCTTTGCACTACATCTTATGAATTGGTGCTGGAGTAATACATTTCCCTATCAGAGTCACTCCACGAGTTCTGGGTTGTCGTCAACCGAGAACATCGATAAGTGAATTGATTCCGCGCTCTGACCTTCGATACGACAACTCTAAGTAATTTTTGTTGCTTATGAGTTTAATAATCCTTCAAGTCATTGCTAGCCTGATCGGCTATATCATTATCGTGCAACTTTTTAACTGTGCTACCTGGCCCCTCTTTCCGGAGCACAGATTTAGATGGTAAGCTAATCTTCCGTGATCTTCCTCCTCATATCATTTCTCCTTAAACAGACTTGATTTTAAGTTTGTTTCGTACCCATGGTTCCAATAACCTTTCGCTTCATCATTCCTTTGACTCGATGTCGTCGCTGATTGATTACATCTTCATGAAATCTCTCGACAATTGGTGTTGCACCTTTCTTCTCAGGCATCGTGAGTCTGAGTTATCCTGCCACCTATCCGAACTGAATCTCGTTCTGATATGATGGTTGGGACATATTTCCAAGAGTTATAACATTGGCCTTCGAACCGGTAAGGTGGTGTCATGCCTAACACACCTGGCCGGAGGACCTATTGTTATAGTTTTTTTCAAACAAGGTTATCCATTCTTCCATGAGGAAATTATAAGACTTATTCTATAAGATGTTCCTGATGGATCCTTTGCGAATACAAAGTCTGACCTTTGCTTGCAAACCATGTCAGTGCTATCTCGAAGCATGTCCATGGTGCTCCAATTTTCAACAAAAACATTTGAAGCCCAATGCTAAATGTTTCCTGCTCGATTATCCAAACACCGTTGTTTCGGTAATGTCATGAGCTTCCTCTCTCCTAACCTAAATGATTTTCTACGTTATATCCTGTCATGGGTATCATGCTCTGTTTGTCCTTGGGAAGGAAATACTCCTGAAATATGTGTTTTAACACATTTTCCTTTCCATTGTGTTGTTTAATCTGATAATCATATTTTCCTTTCCATTGTTTGGTTTAACCTTTCTTGTGATCTATATGACCTCAGCAATAATATTCTCCTGCTTATGTAAACACCTCGTGGTACTTTGCTCACAAGAAGACCACATTACTATTGTTGATGACATTCCGGTAGCCACCGATGGACGAGAACCTTGCCTATTGGCCCGCCTCGTTCAACGAGCAGGAAAATGGTTCTCTTCGTCCCTCGCCCTTGGTATCGATGTTGTTGCCGACATAACTGATAGGCTACCCTCTGACATACATGCCTTGCTATCGTGATCGTACAAGATGTCAACCCCCTTTCTACTTTTAACCCACATGGTGGGACCATAACCCATAGTTCCACAGGATCGAAACCTGACTCTCCTGTACAACCTGATGTCAAAGTTATTCCTCGTGCTTGACTTTGTATGTAATTCACGGGCCACTTGCCTGTTGATCTATTCTGTATCGGACTGTCGTATTCCGTTGCTCGAACCCCTTTTCAGACTCTGCTTGTGCAATGAACGATTGCCTATCCGCTTGAAACTTCTTATTGCACCGTCTTACTTTGCTCTCGATGTGTGTCATTTGTTCAACTCGAGAGATACTCATATGTTCATTCTTGGGATACCCCCGGATGAATTTCCCTTATAACATCCTATCATTGTAGAGCTGCCCCTTACCTATTCGTAAGTACAATGGAGTTCCCCGAAGAAAGGACGACAACTTCATAATGATGCTTTGGAATAACGAATTGAAGACATCAACGAAAGGGATTAACTTCTTCGAGAAGATCCATTAGAATAACCAGAACTTTCCCATTTACTCCCCTCTTAAATCTCGGGACGAGATTTCTTGTAGTGGAGGAGAATTGTGACGCCCGGATAATTAAGCTACAGTGATCCCCGCTAATGATGCCATGTCACCTCGGTTACTGTGGATAAACTCACGTTAGTTTGAAACCTAGTTCGAATTTCAAATTTAAAACCGAGGCAAACAATAAAAGTTTTCAAACATTAAAACTAAAATGTTCGGAGTAATCCAAATATTGCATAGGCAATTGTGGCGGAGAAACAAAACTTTGATAAAGTGTTTAAAGGCTCTAAAATAAATAAAACAGTAGCTTAAACGTTTAAATAAATGCCTTTCATAACTTATAGAGTATTAAACTATTTTAATTAGGTGTGGACTTTTTGTGGCAGTGGTAAAACTAGTCACACTAATTTAGGTGCTTCTGTATATATTTTGTAAAACAAAATTAAATGAGCATAAAGATAAAACAATAAAGAAACATTACTAAAATAAAAAGAAAACAAAAGAATAAAAGGAAAACACCCCCCTCCCGACTGGGCGTTGGCCTAGTTGGCCGCCGTGGCCCAGCTAGCCTTAGCCGGCCGAACGGGCCGACCCAGCCGAGTCAGCTGCCCCCCTTAACCAACCGTGCCCCGAAACCCTAGCGTACTCCCTCACCGGTCGCCCCACACCACTTCCCCCACTTCCCCCACGTCCCGCTCCCCTCCCGATCCGATCTGGATCGGGGGCAACTGACCGACGCCGCCCGACGCCGCCCGACGCCCCCCGTTTGCCGGACCTCCCGGTGGGACTGCCCGTCCCCGACTCTTCCTCGCCGGCTCCGATGCTCCGCCACCACGCCGCTGGATGGACGCCCCGCCACCTCGCCGATGGATGGACGCCGCGCCGCCTACCGTCGACGCTTGCCTCCCTGGCCTCCTCCCCGGCGGACTCCGTCGAGCCTCGCCGGCGAACCCCTGCAACGGGGGTGAGGACCCCGACCCACTCCACCTACCCCTTTTTTTCTCCTCTGTCCCCGTCGCTAGCGCCGTCCCCGCCCGTTGTCCGCCATGGCCTCGCTCCGGCCGCGTCCCGCCTGGCCGCGCGCGTGCTCACCACGTGTTGCTTGCGCCCGGCGGCGCCCTGCGGCTGTCTGCACTCCGTGCAACTGCCGCCGCCACCGCGCGCCCGACGCCACGCCTGCCTCGCCGCCGCGCCGATGCGGCTAAAGCTGCTATTAGTGCCCGCCCCGCCAGAATCGCTTCGCCGGCGCCGTGGTGCCATGGTCGGCGGCCAAAACCATGGCCGCGGTCCACACCCTCGAATCGTCGCTGGCCCGGCAGCAGCTTTCGCGCCACGCCAGGCCGGGTCTAGGCGCCATTGCACCCACACCCGGTAGCCCACCCGTTTAACCCCCTGTGCCATTGACAACTGGGCCCCACGCCCCCATTAAAAAAAGATTTAGAAATTTATTAATTAATTAATTAATTAGATAATTAATTAACTTAATTAAATATGTTAAATTAACCTAATGACTTAATTAAACTAAGTAAACTTGCTTAGTTAGTCTAAGACAATGACGAACGGGACCCACGCGTCAGTTGACTGTTGACGTCATGCTAACGTCATGATGACGTCAGCAGACACTGTTCTGGATAATGTTGAATTAAAATATTTAAATTAATCCTAAAAATGATTTAAAACTTTAAAAATTAATATAAAATAAACCGTAGCTTAGATGGAAAAACTTTCTACATGAAAGTTGCTCAGAACGACGAGAGGAATCCGGATACGCAGCCCGTTCGTCCGCCACGCGTCCCTAGCATAGTGAACCTGCAACATTTCACCTCCGGTTCATCTGTCCGAAAACACGGAACACTGGGGATACTTTCTCGGATGTTTCCCCCCTTCACCGGTATCACCTCCTACTGGGTTAGGGCACCCCTAGCACCGAAACTTGTCATGTCTTGCATCGCTATGCATCTGTTTGCTTAAATATTTATTGTTTCTTCCCCCTCTTCTCTCGCTAGACACCAAGACCGACGCCGCTGCTACCCAGTACGATTACGGAGTTGATGACCCCTCTCTCTTGCCAGAGCAACCAGGCAAGCCCCCCCCCCCCTTTGATCACCAGATATCGCCTACTCTTCTCTATCTGCTTACATTAGAGTAGTGTAGCATATTCTTGCTTCGATTAATCCTATATTGCTGCATAGCCTGTCCTTGCTACTATTGTTGTTACCTTTACCTGCTATCCTCTTGCTTAGTATAGGATGCTAGTGTTCCATCAGTGACCCTACACTCTTGTCCAAATCGCCATGCTATACTCTTTGGGATGTGATCACTTGGGAGGTGATCACGGGCATATACTATATACTTTTTACACTATTACATTACCTGTGATACGGTTCGGAGATGAGGGCTGAAAGGACAGGTGGCTCCATCCCGGTAGAGGTGGGCCTGGGTTCCCGACGGCCCCCGACTGTTACTTTGTGGCGGAGCGACAGGGCAGGTTGAGACCACCTAGGAGAGAGGTGGGCCTGGCCCTGGTCGGCGTTCGCGGATACTTAACACGCTTAACGAGATCTTGGTATTTGATCTGAGTCTGGTCATTTGGTCTATACGCACTAACCAACTACGCGGGAACAGTTATGGGAACTCGACGTCGTGGTATCAGCCGAAGCACTTCGTGACGTCAGCGACTGAGCGGCGCGCGCCGGATTGGAACGTAGGCCTGCTCTTGTATTAAGGGGGCTAGTTCTGCTTCCGGCCGCCCATGCAACGTGCAGGTGTGCTAAGGGCGATGGGCCCAGACCCCTGTGCGCTTAGGTTTAGACCAGCGTGCTGACCTCTCTGTTGTCCCTAGGTGGGGCTGCTACGTGTTGATCTTCCGCGGCCGGGCATAACCCAGGAAAGTGTGTCCGGCCAAATGGGATCAAGCGTGTTGGGTTATGTGGTGCACCCCTGCAGGGAAGTTAATCTATTCGAATAGCCGTGATCTTGATAATGGGGCGACTTGGAGTTGTACCTTGACCTTATGACAACTAGAACTGGATACTTAATAAAACACACCCTTCCAAGTGCGGATATAACCCGGTGATCGCTCTCTATCGTGGCAATGAGGAGGGATCGCGGGTAGGATTATGCTATGCGATGCTACTTGGAGGACTTCAGACTACTCTACGCTACATGCTGCAAGGCGAAGGCTGCGAGCGTAGTCTTGACGTGATTAGCTATCCCCTCTTATTACGGCATTCTGCAGTTCAGTCCATCGATATGGCCCTTTACACATATATCCATGCATATGTAGTGTAGCTCCTTGCTTGCGAGTACTTTGGATGAGTACTCACGGTTGCCTTGTTCCCCCTTTTCCCCCTTTCTTTACCCGAATGCTGCAACCAGACGATGGAGCCCAGGAGCCAGACGCCACCATCGATGACGAGTACTACCCCAAAGGTGCCTACTACTACGTGCAGCCCGTTAACGACGACCAGGAGTAGTTAGGAGGATCCCAGGCAGGAGGCCTGCTCCTCTTTCGATCTGTATCCCAGTTTGTGCTAGCCATCTTATGGCAACTTGTTTAACTTATGTCTGTACTCAGATATTGATGCTTCCGCTGACTCGTCTATGATCGAGCACTTGTATTCGAGCCCTCGAGGCCCCTGGCTTGTATTATGATGCTTGTATGACTTATTTTATTTTTAGAGTTGTGTTGTGATATCTTCCCGTGACTCCCTGATCTTGATCGTACACGTTTGCGTGTATGATTAGTGTACGATTGAATCGGGGGCGTCACAGAGAGAGAGAGAGAGAGAGAGAGAGAGAGAGGGAGAAAGAGAGGGAGAGGGAGGAGAGAGGGAGAGAGAGACGCCTTAGGATTAACCATATTCGACACATGTTTTTTGTTGTATTGTGTGAACACCGAGGCCATCGCCGGCGAGAGTGAGAAGGAGGATAAGCGGCAACACAAATATGATGCCTCGCAAAAATAAAGGAGATGGACCTATTGTGCTCTTGAGTGATGGTTGTTGAGTTAAGAGCGTGTGTTATGTTTTCTCTCCGTTGCAATGCACGGGCTCTTTTGCTAGTATATATATATATATATATATATATATATATATATATATATATATATATATATATATATATATATATATATATATATATATATATAGACATTGTAGTTAAACTGTATCCTGCTTAGAGTCGTACACCTTATATTGTTAGTATATATTATTACTCAATGGTTTTGAATTAAAGCTATTCATTTCTTCTATTACACTTTAAATGAACTTCTACTAAACCTGATAAAAGAGAACACTACAACAACCACTTAAAAAATAGTCATAGCTACAAAAGCATGTAATAATATGTACTTATTGGTATATTCTACCAAGGAGTATAATTCAAGCTACTTGCCATTGTTTTATTTTTGCAGATGGATGTGGATTATAATGCTTTGGCGATAATAACACCAAACTTACAGCCATATCGTTTACGAGTAACTCTGACAAGGTAATGTAAGTTCCTTGTACTATTAATATTTGTACATACTTTGAACACTATATTTGGATGAGAGGTAATATATATTTGCTAGTTTCTCTATGTTTCAGAACATATTCAGCTGTTGTATGTGGCCATGCGGTTGTTGTATGTGATTGTTGTAACATCTTCCTGTTAATATTTGTACAGACTTTGCACACTATATTTTGATGAGAAGTAAGATAAGCTTGTTACATGTTAAGATGATAAAAAAATGGACTTGTTCTCTACTATAGTAGAGATTACTCTAGAGATGTTGCTGGTTGCTCTATATTTCAGAACATATGTATCTGTTGCATGTGATTGTTGTAACTTTCTTCCTTAAGTTCTGAGTGCATCTTTTGTATGTAACATCTTCTGTTTTTTTCAAGTTTCCCCAAAGGTACACAAGTTCACTAAGGTTTGGAGGATCTTCAAGCTGCTGGAGATTTGGAAGACCTTCAAGCTGCGGGAGATTTGGAAGACCTTCAAGCTGCTAGAGATTTGGAAGACCTACAATTAAGTTGGAGTGATAATGTCATATGTATTGTTTGTGAACCAAAGACTTGCTCTGCTCATTTTGTTTGTGTGGCACCCATCTAGAAACATATGTACATCTCCTCTTGTGGCACAACCTCCTTATATATGGTCGTTTTGTTTATTGAACGAAGTTTAAGATTTTGATGAAGCCTGTGTGTTACTTTGATTGAATGCATGTATAAATTGTGTGATATGTCCAGATTGCCTAGACATATGATGGATGGATATTACATAATACGGATGCCTAGAATTTCTTTCTAGCCAAATTAATTTGCTGGCGTAATATCTCCCGGGTAAATGTGCTTGTGCTTGCAGTTGGACTGCCAGTAATTGTAGTTTCACTTGCCCTGAACAATTTGCCGGGAGAAAATTGACTGCCGGCAAATGCATGGGCCAGGGCAGAAAAACTTCCGGGAGAAGTTTACCTGCCGGGACAAGTAATCCCCGGCAGCCGTTCTCGTCGCAGTTCTATCTGCCGGGAGAACCACAGTCCCGGCAGTTTATCTGCCCTTTAAAGAGCCTTCTCCCGGCAGTTTTTGTGTCCTTGCATCAGTGTTGTGGTGTAGTGACTCTAGATGCATGCTAGATAGCGATCGATGTGTGGAGTAATAGTAGTAGCTGCAAAATCGTTTCGGTCTACTTGGCACGGACGTGATGCCTATATTCATGATCATGCCTAGATATTCTCATAATTATGCGCTTTTCTATCAATTGCTCGGCAGTAATTTGTTCACCCACCGTAATATATGCTATCATGAGAGAAGCCACTAGTGAAACCTATGGCCCCGGGTCTATTTTCGATCATAAAAGTTTCCGATCTACAATTCTAGTTTACTATTTATTTATTTTGTAATCTTTATTTTCCAACCTATACAACAAAAATACCAAAAATATTTATCTTACTATCTTTGTCAGATCTCACTTTTGCGATTGGCCGTGAAGGGATTGACAACCCCTTTATCGCGTTGGTTGCAAGGTTCTTGATTGTTTGTGCAGGTACTAGTTGACCTGCGTGTTATCTCCAACTTCTCAAAAACTGAGGGAAATACTTACGCTACTTTGATGCATCACCCTTTCCTCTTCAAGGGAAACCAACGCATGCTCAAGAGGTAGCACAGCCCGGCAGGGCCTTCCACTGGAGTCTCCATCGGCTTCTCGTACCCTTCCCCGTAGAGGTCATGTAGTGCCCTGTGGGACCTCAGCTCGAGGGAGACAAAGGTATCGCGCCCCACGACGGCCGCCTCCTCGGCTACGGCGAGGAGCTTCTCCCTGGTCTCCAGCCGAGCTTTGTCCTCAGAGACGAGCTTGGCATGGGACGCCTCCACCTCCTCCTTCAACTTCTCCTAGCGACCATGCTCCATGGCCCGTTCCTGGGCTGCCTGCTCCAGCTCGGCGTTGCGGTTGGTGAGCGCAGCCTCCCGGGCTTTCAGCTTCTCCTCCTGCTCCTCGAGCTGGCTGGTGCGGGTGGCCCGCTCGTCGTGGAGGGCTTATAGCTCGGCCTCCGCCACACGACAGTGCTTTGTCATTGGCCACTGTGTCATTCAACGCCACGTCGCAAGCGGCTGCGGCTACGTCGGCCACCTTCCTGCCCTCCTCGGCGGCTGCCTCGGCCTGGCCCCAGGCCGCGCTGACGGACGAGTCGGCATGGGGCCACCACGAGACTAGCCCCACACGCCCCGCCGCTATGCGCTGGTCGGCACCTTAAAGGTCTAATCGGAGCCGGTCCAGCGCTGCAGAGGCATCCTCCAGAGCGCTGGGCATGGCGGAGGAGCCATGGCCCGCCAGTGCGATGGCTTGGGGAGAAGGTGGCACCTGCGCCTGGGCCGGTGAAGCTACAGTGGCAACGACGGCAGGGGGCTCTGGAGCCCTCGGATCCTCAGCAGGTGTGCTGAAGACGAGCGCCTCCGAAGACGTCTTGGCCATAGGGGCAACCTTCTCATGAGGTTGGATCTCCGAGCCTCGAGGGGCCAGCTCCGGATGCGAGGTGGCCTCTTCCTCCCGCACCAGGGTCGCCATGGCCACGGCAGGCCGCTTGGCCTCGGTGGTCCTGGCCTCCTCCGCCTTCCTCTTCGACACCGGCTGCAGCCTGGCCACCAAGAGGAGGGTGTCGTGAGCACGCCACTAAAGACGAGAAGTAGAAACAAGGTAAAAACACTTACCGGTCATCAGCGATGTACGCCCTCCTCTTGGCTAGGAGCGCGGCGGCCCCGAGCTTCGGGGGCACGAGCTTCGCCATGCTCTCAGGAGCGGATGAGCGCACAATGGTGGTCGGCAATAAGGCGGAGGTGCCGCCCCGAGGAAGCGACGTTGTTCCGCCCTTCTTCGGGGTCCCCAACTTCAGCCTCTTCAGAGGGATGCTGCCATACCTTGTGGCAAACCCAGTGGAGCGCGACGATCCCTCGGTTAGGCGCTCCCCGTCATCGTCGTCTTTGGAGAGAACGCGGAGGAGATTGCACTACTACAGGGAAGAGGTCTCCCCCACCCCGTCCAAGGTCGCCTCCGAGTCCTCCCTCTCCTCCTCCTCTGAGTCCTCGCCGAAGGAGAGCGACACCGGGGAGCCATGGGGCCGAGAAGGCTTCAGTGGCACAAGCCCCCGCTCGTTGAAGACGGGCATGGTGATGGCCACCTTCTCTCAGTCGTCGCAGTGGTACAGTGGGAGATAGGCGTCTGGGATGCCACCCGGATCCTTCTCGAGCAACGTGTGCATGGCCTTGCTCAGCTCCTCGTCATACAGGTCGTCCGGGCGTAGCCGGAGGTCGTCTTCCGTGCCCTTGAAGCTCCATAAAGGGCGTGAGTGCACTTGGAGCGGGGCCAGGCGCCGCGTCAGGAACTCCCTAACGAGCATGGCCCGTTGAGCTTCTCCGGCTTCAGTTCGGCCGACATCTTCTCAAGTAGTAGCTCTGCTCGAGGGTCGGTGAGCTTCTCGTGAGCCCACCGGTGCAGCTTCACCGAGAAGGCGGTCGACAGCTCTAGCCAAGTGTGGGAGTGCTTGGCGTCCATGAAGATCCACTTGTGCCAGAAGTCCACCACCTTCTTCCTGGCCCTCGAGATCGCATTGCTGCCATGAGACGAAATGAAGGAGACGGACCCGAAGCACAGGGATCCGCCCATCCGGAGGTAGAAGAAGTGGCGGAAAAGCATGACAGAGGGCATCACTCCCACAAACGCCTCGCAATAGGAGGTGAAGATCGACAGGAGGAGGATGGAGTTGGGATGAAGATGAAGGGCATGGATCGAGCAATGGTTGAGGATGGCGAAGAACAAATCGGAGAAGGGGGGATGAGCCCCGCAAAGACGCTCTGCAGAAAGAAGGGGTAAAAGGTTTCCCCAAGGTCTCCGGCTTGGCAGAGCCAACCCAGAGTGCCATCTCCCCTCCCTCATTGCTGCTGCTCGCCGCCAGCGGGAGCACGGCGGCAAGGTGCTTTTCCTCGGCGGCGGTGGATGCGCTCAGGCCGGCTCGAACCACGAGGCCGAGTGCGCAGAAGGGTCAGCGGGCTTCACCTTCTCGGAGGCCATCGGCGACGAGCTCGGGGAAAGGTGCGGCAGATCTGGAGGCGCTCTGAGAAGGGAGAGAAGGGGAACTGGAGCAAGATGAAGGGGAGAAAATGAAGGTTCAGCGGCAGGCGCCAGCCTTTTTGTCAGCCTAGGATGGTTGCCGAGGCTGCATGGGGAAGCGAAGACAACCACGTCCCATCAGGCGCCACACATCGACAGAGGCCGCACGCGGTTGGGGCCCGCGGTGCTCCGCACTTGTCCTTTGGCTTTGCCTTGAAGCCAAGTCTGAGCATGCATTGGGCCCGGGGGCTACTGTCGGCATTCTGGGAATCGGGGTACCCAGACTTGCCTGCCCGCGGCCCATCACGTGGCTCCATTTGCGGCCTGGTACGGCCCATCATCAACACCAACAAAGCAAGACCCTCGCGAGGGGCCAAGCCTCACGAGGCGGACGACGTCAAGACCTCCAGAAGGAGCGGCCTTCTTAGGCTGGCTCCCGGGGAGCAGAGATTTCTATGCAAGCCCTCACCTAGTGAGGCTCCGATGACATGAGCCATGATGACCAAGGATAGGCGGGCTCCAGAGGGCGCAAAGCAGCATGTTTCCTCTTTGGTGCTAAGGAGGCAAGCGCAGGCGCGGAGTCCCGAGGAATCAACTAAAGGTTTCCATTTCCATGCTACAGGAGTGAGATCGCCAGGACGAAGGACGGAGGTCATCGCCGAGCCCACCGCGGCGTCACGACCAGAAGCTTTGCAGGCGAAGACTACCTTTTGTCAGCATAAGATGTACTAGTTGTCTCCCTTCGATATTTCCCGTTGTGGGATCCCTTCCCGCCTTCATTTGGGAAGAGGACCAAGGCCACTATAAATAGAGCCTACCCACCATCGTAGAGAGGATCGGGATCAACTCCATCCTCACACCCACCAGCTCACCCAAGAACACACCTCGTGAGGTTGTTCTTCCACTGTACAAGTTCATCCTCAGCCCACCTCGAGGCCAATCCACCACAAAGCAGGAGTAGGGTTTTACACCGCAAGGTGGCCCGAACCTGGGTATACTGTTGTGTCCCGCTTCCTTCCAGTTCATCAAGCTAGGTCATGGGATCGACGAGTTGGAAGACTGGGGAGGATGAGTTCTTCGCACGCACCCCAGAGTTCGAATCTATCCAGGGTCCGAGCCCGGAATATGACACTTACATGTTCATTTTTCTATCCCACATCATTAAGAATTGTAGGTGATACCTACCTTTGTTATTGTAGTTTAACTTTTGTGTGTTGTTGCTAGAAACAACATTGTTTTTGCTTTATTACTATGAATCAGGATCCTGTTGTTGGTGATGAGGCGTATTCACCCATCATTGATGTTCCTTTAAATGTTAGTAGCAGCAACATTGGTGATGTTACTATGGATGCTGCTAAGGTTTGTTTTGCGTGCTTGCATTAATTTTATGCAGCTTCTGCTGTTGTTTCTGTAGCAATAAAAGTTAGACTGTGCACCTCTTGTGGGTTTTTTGGTTGTTAGTTTTGCTCATTTTCTTCACTGTCTTGATTTTTATTTTTTCAGATGGCTGATGTTGAGTGCGAGTTGACAGTTACTGTTGGAGGAGATGCATGTGCCGTTCCATTTAGCAGTGGTTGCAATGTTCGTGGAAAAGTTGCTGATGATGATGTTGGTGCTGCCAGCATACTTGATGCCAAATCTTCTGGTGTTGGTATTGCTGAGAATGATAATGGTTCTAATTCTGAAGATTTTCCAGCGGAAAATTTCCCGCCTGGAGGGCTTGACTACGGTGATACATTAGAAGACGTCGACATGTCTAGCACGTAGGAGGTGCCATCAGAAGATGATGATTTAATTATATCAATTTATTCTAGCCCCTTGACGCTGGAGGCGCTCCTGTCGTCCCAGGATTTTCTAACTTGAGACCATTAAAGTGCAGGCATATTGCTGTCGTCACATGATCTTCCGTGGTCAAACTCTAAATGTGCAGGCATATTGCTGTCGTCACAGGATCTTCCATCGTCAAACCCCGAAAGTGCAGGTAAGGGCTTGTAAATGAGGCGTACTTCTCATTTATGGCATAGTGGCCATGTTCCCTTGTAGTGCTTAAACTTATCATTTTTTCTGCAAGTAGAAGGTGCTATTGCTTCTAAGGTTGATTCGTTTTTCTTCACTGTTGCGAGGTTGTGCATGAACCGTGGGAAACGGTTAGTGTGGGATTTTGCCCGTATCATTTTTGTTTCTTTTCCTTTCTTTCATAGGATTATTGTTGTCACTGCAGTAGTTTTAATTTCCTCTCATCTTGTGTTTCCCTAGTGAAAAGTCAATGTTTCAAAATAAGGAATGTGATGCTAGTGTTGGTTCTGTTGCGACCATATTCGTCCCCACTCGCATGCTCAACTCAGACATAGCTGACGTTGTTTTATATTCTCTATGTGAGAAGTACTGAGACACTGACAAGTTGATTGTTCCCAGATGAGTGACGGTCAATATTTTCTTGTACGTAAAATGATAAGTTATTTTGTAGTTTTATAATTGTTGTTGTTCTTTTTGTACAACAGACAAAGATCTGTGATGGAAATATTGATGCCAATGTGCGGCAGTGGTTCACAAGATCAGAGGCTGATGGTTATGACCAGGTACGTGACTTATCCTAATGTTTGATGTTTTTTTATGTACTGATGAAAGAAGAATGCTCTTATCTAAACTTATTGTACTCATGAACTAGAATTGTCATGTTTCTTGCAAGTTTGGAAGGTGGGAATGAACTTGAGCAACCTATTTTTTATTGTACTTACGAATGACGTGTCCTCTTTTCTGAAGCTAAACTTATTGTAACAAGGAACTTGAATGGATATGTTTCTGGCAAGTTTGGACACTGGAGAAAAACTTGAGTAGCCTTTATTTTTTGTACTGAGTTGCTTACTCAATTAGAACTAATGATTCGTTGATCTGTTTGGATTTCTGAATTTCAATTTTTCCTCTTTTATTATTGTTTTGGAGGCTGAATATTAGTTTCATTATAATTGTTAAATTCATTTTTCCTCTGTGATTTTTCGTCAGCTTCTTTTCCCTACTTTTGATCCGCCGTCATTTCTGGCTGCCATGAAGCCTGGTGAAGATGTTGTCCGTTGGTGCTTGGTTGTTCTCAATTTGAAGTTCCGTCGTTTCGAGTGTCTTGATTCACTCCGTGATGAAACCTGGAGTGATGCGGTTAGATTCTTCAGGACTATGACAGATAATATAAAGAGGCTTTGAGGGAGTCCAGTGTAGATAGTGCCAAACCGTTCTAGCCGGCGCATGTTGATGGTTTCTCTTGCGAGTTTGTTGGTGTGCCGCAGCAGGAAAACATGTGAGTATCCATTTTAATGAAATTTATTAGTAGTTTTTTGTTGTTGGAATGTGTAGTTTTCAGATTTTTGTCATATTCCTATATTTTAATTTGTAATGTACCCATTGTTTTTTCTGGTTAATAGGCATGATTGTGGCTTCTTTATGCTACAAAAATGCAAGATTTATCATTGTTGGGAGGATGGTGAGATTGAAATGTTGGATTACACCCACGAAGACATTCTTGACATTAGAAAGACTCTGATGTATACCTGCGCCACTACCGATGTGTTTGATATTGAATTCCGGGGTTTGTTTGGCATTGAACCTTGTACGTATGCATGATTTTTTGTCTTTGTTTCCAACCTTACCTCTTGACTGGTACTTGATGCGGTTTGAAGCTACGTCGGTATTTCCCCAAAGAGGAAGGGATGATGCAGCACAACGGCGGTAGGTATTTCCCTCAGTTATGAGAGCAAGGTTATCGAACCAGTAGGAGAACCAAGCAACACAACGTAAACAACCCCTGCACACAAATAACAAATGCTTGCAACCCGACGTGTAAAAGGGGTTGTCAATCCCTTTCGGGTAGCAGCGCCCAAGATAGGCAAACGGACGTGAGATAAAATTGTAGTAGATTGATAGATCGAATGCTAAATAAAATAAATAATAATAAAATGCAGCGAGGTATTTTTGTATGGCTTAGTAGATCTGAAAATAAAAGCAAAGGAAAAGTAGATCGTAAAGGCAAATAATATGAGAAAGAGACCTGGGCCGTAGGTTTCACTAGTGGCTTCTCTCGAGAAAAATAGCAAATGGTGGGTAAACAAATTAATGTTGGGCAATTGATAGAACTTCAAATAATCATGTCGATATACAAGGAATGATCAATACATAGGCATCACGTCCAAGATTAGTAGACCGACTCCTGCCTGCATCTACTACTATTACTCCACACATCGACCGCTATCCAGCATGCATCTAGTGCATTAAGTTCATGGAGAAACGGAGTAATGCAATAAGAAGGATGACATGGTGTAGACAAGATCTATCTATGTAGAGATAGACCACATCATTTATCCTTAGTAGAAACGATACATGCGTGTCGGTTCCCCTTCTGTCACTGGGATCAAGCACCGTAAGATCGAACCCACTACAAGGCACCTCTTCCCATTGCAAGATAAATAGATTAGGTTGGCCAAACAAAACCCAAATATCAGAGAAGAAATACGAGGCCATAATAAATCATGCATATAAGAGATCAAAGAAACTCAAATAACTTTCATGGATATAAAAAGATAGATCTGATCATGAACTCAAAGTTCGTCTGATCCCAACAAACACACCGCAAAAAGACTTAAATCATATGGACCTCCAAGAGACCATTGTATTGAGAATTCAGCAAGAGAGAGAAAGCCATCTAGCTACTAACTACGGAACCAAAGGTCTACAAAGAACTACTCACGCATCATCGGAGAGGCACGAATGGAAGTGGTGAACCCCTCCGTGATGGTGTCTAGATTGGATCTGATGGTTCTGGACTCTATGGCTGCTAGAATTGATTTTCGTCGACTCTCCTAGGGCTTCTGGAATATTGGGGTATTTATAGAGCAAAGAGGCGGTCCGGGGGCACCCACCAGGGCGCGCCTGGGCCTCCTGGCACCCTGGTGGGTTGTGCTCTCCTCAGAGCACCCCCAGGCGCAGCCTTGGCCCATTAGGTGTCTTCTGGTCCATAAAAAATCTCCGTGAAGTTTCGTTGCATTTGGACTCCGCTTGGTATTGATTTCCTGCGATGTAAAAAACATGTAGAAAACAACAACTAGCACTTGGCACTATGTCAATAGGATAGTACCAAAAAATGATATAAAATGATATAAAATGATTATAAAACATCCTAGATTGATAATATAACAGCATGGAACAATAAAAAATGATAGATACATTGGAGACGTATCGAGCATCCCCAAGCTTAACTCCTACTCATCCTCGAGTAGGTAAGTGATAAAAACAGAATTTTGATGTGGAATGCTGCCTAACATGTCATATCATATTTCTTTTCTTCATAGCATGGACATTTGGACTTTTTATATTGTATAAAACAATAGTCTAGTTTTGACATGATAACTTAAATACTCAAGCATATCAACAAGCAACAATGTCTTTCAAAATATCAACACTGAAATAATTATCCCTAACCCATCATGCTCAATCATTGATCCATTCATGAAACACACTCGCATATTAGCTACCACCAATACTCAAGTACGATCATAGTGCCTACTAATTGGTGCTTTTTATAAGAGAAGATGGAGACTCAAATTGAAAATAAAAAATTCATAAAGTAAAAGAAAGGCCCTTCATAGAGGGAAGTAGGGATTTGTAGAGGTACCAGAGCTCAAAGCAAAAATTGAGAGATAAAAACATTTTGGGAGGTGTATCATTCCCGCCAACGAAAACGACATAGAGTTCCCAACACTTCCCATGCTAGATATATCATAGGCTGTTCCCAAACAGAAAACAAAGTTTATTCCTTTTTCAACCATACTTTCACTTTCCATGGCTAGCCGTATCCACGGTTGCCTTCCATACCAACACTTTCCAAGGAATTTATTACTTGACAACATAAATTAAATTCATTTTTTCATTTCGGAACCGGGCATCCCTAATACCTTTGCCTTATTCTCGTGCAATGACAAGTGAATAAACACTCATCGTGAGAATAACACATCTAGCATGGAAAATATTAGCCACCCCTTACTGCTTCGCGAGCAGAACGAACACACAAAAGAGAGGTTTATTTTGAAAATTAGAGATGGCACATACTAATTTGCTTAGAACGGCAAAATAATACTGCATATAGGTAGATATAGTGGACTCATGTGGCAAAACTGGTTTAATGGTTTTTGGATGCACAAATAGAGATCATACTTAGTACAAAATGAAGGCTAGCAGAAGATTGAGAAGCGACCAACCAAGAAACGAATAATCTCGTAAGCGAGCATGAAGCATAATTAACACCGAATAATGCACCACAAGTAGGATATAATTTCATTCATAATTATTGACTTTCGTGCTTGCCTAGGGAATCACAAACCTTAACACCAATATTATTACTAAAGCATAATTACTCATCAATATAACTCACATATCACATCATCATATCTCAAAACTATTACTAAGAATCAAGTTTATTTTGTCCAATGATCTTCATGAAAGTTTTTATTATATCCTTCTTGGATATCTATCATTTTGGTACTAATTGTCATATGTTGCTTTTGATAAGCTCAAACAAATATAAGTGCAGATTATGAGCATAAAATTTATTTCTCTCAAATTAATTTAAATGAAGCAAGAGAGAATTTTTTGAAAACTTTACTAACTCTCAAATAAATCTAAGTGAAGCAAGAGAGCATTTCGTCAAAAATAACAAAGCACACCATGCTCAAAAAGATATAAGTGAAGCACTAGAGCAAGTCCATAGCTCATAAAAAATTTAAGTGAAGCATAGAGAGCAATTCTAACAAGTCATGACATAATTTTGGCTCTCGAGAATAGGTGTGTCCATCAAGGAATCAAGACTTAAAGCACAAAATAAAAAAAGCAAAGACTCATATCATACAAGACGCTCCAAGCAGAACATATAGTATGTGACGAATAAAAATATAGCTTCGAGTAAAATATCGATGGTCGTTAGAAGAAAGAGGGGATACCACTCGGGGCATCCCCAAGCTTAGTTGCTTGCTCACTTTTGGATAATAGCTTGGAATGTCGGGGCATCCCCAATCTTAGGCTCTACTTACTCCTTATTCCTTTCATCCATCGCAAGATAACCCAAAACTAGAAAACTTCAATCACACAAAACTCAACAAAACCTTCGTGAGATCCGTTAGTATAAGAAAATAGATCACTACTATAAGTACTATTGCAACCTATTCATATTTTAATTTTTCATTATATCTACTTCAAAGCACAAGTGCTCCCTAGGTGGTTTTGGTAATTAATGTCAACATATCTCTTGTATGTTTTAGATAAGTTCAACAATGGAGTGGCATGGACTAAAGGATGTGGGAACTCCTTCAAGATGCTAAGGACAAAGGATTGGCTCAAGCTTCAAGCTTAAGAATCTTCATTTTACATTTCAGTGATCCAAGATCACATTGAGTCTATAGGAAAAGCCAATACTATCAAGGAGGGATGAGGTGTTGCTTAATGAGCCTCTTGCTTCATGTGCTTAGTGATATGCTCCAAAACCCTCAACTACTTTCCCACTTCCACACATATGACCTAAACCTAAAGTCAAACTCCGCCCCACCGATTCTTTCTATCCGGCGCCACCGAGTTCAGATGTCATAGCCACTGCCACAAACCCTAGGCAAATCGGTTTCACCGATAGGGATCTCGGTCTCACCGAGATGGGATTGTAATCTCTGTGTGTATGTCCATCACCAGATTCGGTCTCACCGAGTTTGTGTAATCGGTACTACCGAGAATACAATGCAAACTCTCTGGTTAGCTAATTACCAAAATCGGTCCAACCGAGTTTGTGTAATCGGTCACACCGAGTTTGCCTGACCAACTCTCTGGTTAGCTAATTACCAAAATCGGTCTCACCGAGTTTGTGTAATCGGTCTCACCGAGATTACGTTATGCCCTAACCCTGACCTATCGGTCCTACCGAGTTGCATTCCGGTCCCACCGAAAACCCTAACGGTCACTAGGTTTACTAAATCGGTCTGACCGAGTTTGATGATTCGGTCCCACCGAGTTTGGTAAATTGTGTGTAACATTTAGATTTTGTGTGGAGGCTATATATACCCCTCCACCTCCTCTTCATACGTGGAGAGAGCCATCAGAACAAGCCTACACTTCCAGCATCCTATTTCTGAGAGAGAACTACCTACTCATGTGTTGAGGCCAAGATATTCCATTCCAACCATATGAATCTTGATCTCTAGCCTTCCCCAAGTTGGTGAGACTATCATTTGAAGCACAAGAGCAAGGAGTTCATCATCAACACACCATTTGTTATTTCTTGGAGAGTGGTGTCTCCTAGATTGGCTAGGTGTCACTTGGGAGCCTCCGACAAGATTGTGGAGTTGAACCAAGGATTTTGTAAGGGCAAGGAGATCGCCTACTTCGTGAAGATCTACCGCTAGTGAGGCAAGTCCTTCGTGGGCGACGGCCATGGTGGGATAGACAAGGTTGCTTCTTCATGGACCCTTCATGGGTGGAGCCCTCCGTGGACTCGCGCAACCGTTACCCTACGTGGGTTGAAGTCTCCATCAACGTGGATGTACGATAACACCACCTATCGGAACCACGACAAAAACATCCATGTCTCCAATTGCGTTTGAATTCTCCAAACCCTTCGCTTTACATTCTTGCAAGTTGCATGCTTTATTTTCCGCTGCCTATATACTCTTTGCATGCTTGCTTTTTATGTATTGAGAATGTTAAACTTGTGCCTAAACTCCACTTAAACCTAAAAGAAGTTAAAAACTGCAACTTTGGTACTTAGTGTCTAATCACCCTCCCCCTCTAGACACCTCTTCTCAAGTTCCTACAAGTGGTATCAGAGCTTTGGTCTCCATTGCCTTGGTTTAATCACCATTGGAGGAAGATGGATGAGTCTAGTTCGGGGAGTCTTAGTCATAGAGTGCCTATTCTTGATGGAGAGTATTTTCATGAGTGGAAAAATGAGATGCTTGTAATTTTCAATCAATATCATTTGAACAAGTACATTGCTAGTCCTTGTGCACCTCAAGTTGATCCTATGCATCCTACCCTTGATGAATCTATTAACATGACTAGAAATCTTAGAACTGTTAATCTTATCACTAGAGGCTTGCCTAGAAACTTAATTAGAATCTTGCCTACTTTTGAATGTGCCTACTCTATATGGAAATTTCTTGAGGAATGCTTTCCAAATTATTCCTTGAAAAATTTAGATGAAATTCTCTATAAGTCAATTGCCTTGAGTAAGATGAATACTAGTGACCCTATGTTTGGCGATCGTCTATTTGAACTTACCGACCTTATGCGTGCCAAAGGAGATGTTGGAATTATTGGTGACATTATTTCCGAAGCTATAAGAATTCATAAGCAAGATCATTGTCAAACTCACTCTAATGAATTACCCTCTCTAGGACTTGATTCACCACATGACGATACTGAACATGGATACTATGATGAGGATGATGATAGTGACTTCGATCTTGATGATGCAATGAGACATTTTGGTCTTATGGAAAAGCTTCAGGGATATGTGTCAGGAGGAAAGCAATGGGTTCTTGACAGTGGGTGTACCAATCACATGACCGGAGATAAAGACATGTTTCGTGAGCTTGCTGAAAATGACAGTCCTCGAAAGTATGTCACTTTCGGTGACAACTCAAAGGGTAAGGTGGTTGGCCTTGGTAAGGTGGCCATCTCACATGATAGCTCCATTCAAAATGCCATGCTCGTTGAATCTCTTGGCTACAACCTACTGTCAGTATCTAGACTTGCTGATTTCGGTTTCAATGTCCTATTAACTGAAGTAGATTGTCAAGTGTTTCGTCGAGACAACCATAAAATGGTCTTTACCGGTATACGTAGAGGTGATCTTTACATTGTTGATTTCTCTAAAAAGGCACAACCTAAAACTTGCTTAATTGCTAAATCCTCGAAAGGCTGGTTATGGCATAGACGACTAGGTCACGTTGGCATGAGAAATCTTGACAAGCTTATTAAAGGAAATCATATCCTGGGAGTTAACGATGTCATATTTGATAAGGATAGACTGTGCAGTGCTTGTCAAGCAGGTAAACAGGTTGGAGGAAGGCATCCCGTGAAGAACATCATGACCACAAGGAGGCCACTCGAGCTACTTCATATGGATCTCTTTGGTCCCAACGCTTACAAAAGCCTCGGTGGAAATTCTTTTGGTCTAGTTATAGTTGATGATTTTTCAAGATTTACGTGGGTGTTCTTTCTCGATGATAAAGCGCAGGTCCAAAAGATCTTCAAAAACTTCGCTAGGAAGGCCCAAAATCAATTTGAAGTGAAGATCAAGAATGTTCGCAGCGACAATGGAACGGAGTTCAAGAAAAAATGTGGACGCCTTTCTTGACGAAGAAGGGATTTCACACGAGTTCTCGGCTACGTACACACCTCAACAAAATGGAGTTGTTGAGAGGAAGAACCGGACGCTCATCGAAATGGCGAGAACGATGCTTGATGAGTACAAGACGCCGTAGCACTTTTGGGCAGAAGCGGTTGAGGCAGCTTGTCATGCAACAAATCGCTTGTATCTTCACAAGCTACTCAGCAAGACGGCATACGAGCTCCTCACCGGTAACAAACCCCAAGTTGGATACTTTCGAGTATTCGGCTCAAAGTGCTACATTCTTGATAAGCATCGTCGTTCAAAGTTTGCTCCTAAGTCTCATGAAGGTTTCCTACTAGGTTATGGCTCAAACTCTCACACTTACCGTGTCTACAACAATTTCACCCGAAAGGTTGAAGAAACGGTAGATGTGAAGTTTGATGAATCTAACGGCTCGCAAGTAGAGCAATTGCCAATTGATGTAGGAGACAAAGACCCGTCGGAAACAATCCAAGATTTGTCTATTGGCAAGGTCCGTCCAACGGAGGTGAAGGAGAGTACCTCGTCTGTCCAAGTGGAAGCTTCTACTTCACGACAAGGTGAACCGAGAGTTGATACGGAAGCATCCACAAGTGGAACACACCAAGATGACGAAAACGAGGAAGAACATCACGAACGTCAACAACCTCCTTCTCCACCACGACAAGAAAACGACAACGCCAACAGTGAAGATGATCAAGAAGAATAAGAAGAACAAGATGAAGAAGATGTTCAACCGAGACCCAAGCAAAAGCTTACACGAGTTCGAGCAAGAGTTGCTAAAGACCATCCCGTCGAGCAAATCTACAATGATATTCAAATTGGGAGAATCACTCGCTCTAAAACTCGTTTAGCTAACTTTTGTGAAAACTATTCTTTTATCTCTAGCATTGAACCTATGAAGGTCGAAGAAGCATTGGAAGATCCGGATTGGATAAATGCTATGCATGAAGAGCTACACAACTTTGAGAGAAACCAAGTTTGGACATTGGTTGAGGAGCCCGACAACAACCACAACATCATCGGTACCAAATGGGTGTTTCACAATAAGCAAGGTGAAGATGGACAAGTAGTTCGCAACAAAGCACGTCTCGTCGCCCAAGGCTACACACAAGTCGAAGCTATGGACTATGGTGAAACTTATGCTCCCGTTGTTAGACTTGAGTCCATTCGCATCTTCCTTGCCTATGCTAATCACCATAATATCACCTTGTACCAAATGGACATTAAAAGTGATTTTCTAAATGGTGAAATAGAGGAGGAAGTTTATGTTAAACAACCTCCCGGCTTTGTCAATCCTAAGAAACCAAATCATGTTTACAAACTTCACAAAGCCCTTTATGGTCTTAAACAAGCTCCTAGAGCATGGTATAAATGCTTGACCAAGTTTCTTCTTGAAAAAGGCTTTGAAATTGGGAAAATTGATTCCACACTTTTTACTAAAAGGGTTAATGGAGAACTATTTGTGTGCCAAATCTATGTTGATGATATTATATTTGGATCAACTAACCCTCATTTTAGTGAAAAGTTTGGGAAGCTAATGTCGGAGAAGTTTGAGATGTCAATGATGAGTGAACTCAAATTCTTTCTTGGGTTGCAAATCAAGCAAACTAAGGAAGGTACTTTTGTCTCTCAAACGAAGTACACTAAGGACTTATTCAAGAAGTTCAATATGCAAGAGTGCAAAGGTATGTCTACACCCATGCCTACTAGTGGACATCTTGATTTGACCAAAGATGGTAAACCGGTTGATCAAAAGGTTTATCGCTCTATGATTGGATCATTGTTATACTATGTGCTTTACGTCCCGATATTATGCTAAGTGTGTACATGTGTGCAAGATATCAAGCTGCTCCTAAAGAATGTCATCTTAAGGCCGTGAAAAGGATAGTGAGATACTTAATTCATACACCAATTTTTGGCATTTGGTATCCTAAGAGGGCCTCTTTCGATCTTGTTGGCTACTCCAACTCGGACTATGCCGGAGACAAGGTTGATAGAAAGTCCACTTCGGGTACTTGTCAATTTCTTGGTAGATCTCTTGTGTCTTGGTCCTCCAAGAAACAAAACTCGGTATCCTTATCTACCGCTGAAGCGGAGTACATTGCCGCTGGTTCATGTTGTGCTCAATTACTTTGGATGACCCAAATTCTTAAAGATTATGGGATATATGTGAAACATGTTCCATTGCTTTGTGGTAATGAAAGTGCTATCAAAATTGGTCATAATCCCGTACAACATTCTCGAACTAAGCATATTGAAGTTCTTCATCACTTCATTCGAGATCTTGTTGCTAAGGGTGACATTAATCTTAAGCATGTTCGCACCGAAAAGCAATTAGCTGATATATTTACTAAACCTCTTGATGAGAAAGTGTTTTGCAGGTTGAGAGGAGAATTGAACATTATAGATGCTTCAAACTTGGAGTAGAAACTCCATCGGATACATGCAAGACATGAGCTTATGACTAATCCATGATATCTCTCTTATGTTGAAAATATTATATCTTGGATATATTTGCATCTTGCATGTTATCTAACCCATATAGGTACTTGGTGGAATCGAATTCCATGAGATTGTAATCTACTCACATCTTGAGCAATCTCTACATCACCAAGTCTCTACACTATGGTGGCTGAAATACAAGGAAGCACGAAATCATTCAAACATATCCTTTGACAAACTCTATGATGGAGCTTCATGATTATCATTTTTGGATATACAAGTGCTCTTCCTTGCAAAAACTAACCCGTGTAGGTAGATGGACTTAAATTCCAAGTGGTGCTCCCAACTCTTGATGAGCTACATCAACCTTGAGCAACCCACACAAGTTCAACTACATGGTCAACACCACCAACCAAGGTATGTTATTCCATCTTAGAGAAGCTTTACTCCGAGTCATGAGCTAAAGCAACTCGACAAGATGTGAATACATCAAAATGCTTAAACGAAAAATGTAACCCCATTTTGAGCTTAAACGATGAGTATTACCTATGATCAAGTGATCTCACTTGACTCCTAAGTCAATATACTCTAACATATGTGACTTTGTCACCGAGCATCTCTAGATGAAGTTCTCTCATGTTCTTTTCAGAGTTTCTGCATTTGTCTCATGCATATCTATTTCCCCTTTCAAAAAAAACTTCATCTATATTTCATTCTTTTCTTTCTGTTTGCTCTGCATGTTTCTGCATCCAATTCATTGCATATCATTCAGTTAATTCCTTGCAAATCTATGTGAGATCCTTCTAGTCTAGTGAGCTGAGGTGACAAGTGTTTTCTCTGTGATGAACTCGGTTTCACCGATTTGTTGTTTTCGGTCCAACCGAAGCATACCACTCGGTGCCACCGACTTCACAACAGGAAAAACAGTTTGCCACTTATTCTGTGTTTCTTCTGATCCAGCTCCACTCAATGAATCTTGTCCTCTACAAGCATCACAATTTTATCCAGTGCTTTGTGTTGTGACTCAAGGACCAAACCCATTCACAACAAATTCTAGAAGACCCTTCTTGGAAATTGATGTCAAAGGGGAAGAGAGAGAGATCACATCAAAGCTTATCACTTAGAGAGATCACATCGGAGAGAGAGAGAGAGTTCTAAGGGGGAGAAAGAGATCTCCAGGGGGAGAGAATACTCAAGTAGAAAGTATTTCTCAAGGATCCCAGATGCTTGGTGTTCAAGAGGAGAGATGCCACATGTCTTTTTGGGGGAAAGACATGTTCATGTGTGCTTATTTGCATTAAGCTCTGTTCATTTATATCTTTCAGCTCTGTTTTTCTGTTCCCTATCTTCTCCTAGTATCCCATGCTAGATTCAGGGGGAGCAAGACATCTAAGGGAAAGGAATCATTTAAATTCATTGCATATCTTTACTCTTGGGGACATGTCTAATCCAATGTGGTACTTAGTACTCACTCTCTACATGTCATCCCAGTCTTGGTATTCTTGTGGGTTCTTTGGTTTGCTCTGGCTAGTAGATGTACCTGTGTTATCTAACCTTGTTTGTGCAGGTTCATTTCACCCTAAGCCAACTCAAGACTACAAGGTAAGTATATGCATCACACTCATGTGTATGAGAAATTCTTGCTGATGTACATACTATTTGCAAGAAGGACTCATGAGCATGAAGGTATTTTCTTTAATATTCTTTGCTCTGATGCATATGGCCAAGATACATGTAACACATTGCCTACTCTATCATGGTTATGCTCTCACATGCTTCTCTATTCCATATTCACATGATTGCATACATATAGGGGGAGCCTATGCTTGTTACATGTCTTTCTGAAGCTTTACTTGCTATTTTTTATATCCTTATCTAAAGCTTTGATGTATGTTGCCATCAATTACCAAAAAGGGGTAGATTGAAAGCACAAGTGCTCCCTAGGTTGTTTTGGTAATTAATGTCAACATATCTCTTGTTGGACTAACACTTTTATCTAGTATGTTTCAGATAAGTTCAACAATGGAGTGGCATGGACTAAAGGATGTGGGAACTCCTTCAAGATGCTAAGGACAAAGGATTGGCTCAAGCTTCAAGGTCAAGACTCTTCATTTTACATTTTAGTGATCCAAGATCAAATTGAGTCTATAGGAAAAGCCAATACTATCAAGGAGGGATGAGGTGTTGCTTAATGAGCCTCTTGCTTCATGTGCTTAGTGATATGCTACAAAACCCTCAACTACTTTCCCACTTCCACACATATGACCTAAACCTAAAGTCAAACTCGGCCCCACCGATTCTTTCTATCCGGCGCCACCGAGTTCAGATGTCATAGCCACTGCCATAAACCCTAGGCAAATCGGTTTCACCGATAGGGATCTCGGTCTCACCGAGATGGGATTGTAATCTCTGTGTGTATGTCCATCACCAGATTCGGTCTCACCGAGTTTGTGTAATCGGTACTACCGAGATTACAATGCAAACTCTCTGGTTAGCTAATTACCAAAATCGGTCTCACCGAGTTTGTGTAATCAGTCTCACCGAGTTTGCCTGACCAACTCTCTGGTTAGCTAATTACCAAAATCGGTCTCGCCGAGTTTGTGTAATCGGTCTCACCGAGATTACGTTAGCCCTAACCCTAACCATATCGGTCCTACCGAGTTGCATTCTGGTCCCACCGAACACCCTAACGGTCACTAGGTTTACTAAATCGGTCTGACCGAGTTTGATGATTTGGTCCCATCGAGTTTGGTAAATTGTGTGTAACGCTTAGATTTTGTGTGGAGACTATATATACCCCTCCACCTCCTCTTCATTCGTGGAGAGAGCCATCAGAACAAGCCTACACTTCTAGCATCCTATTTCTGAGAGAGAACTACCTACTCATGTGTTGAGGCCAAGATATTCCATTCCAACCATATGAATCTTGATCTCTAGCCTTCCCCAAGTTGCTTTCCACTCAAATCTTCTTTCCACCAGATCCAAATCCTATGAGAGAGAGTTGAGTGTTGGGGAGACTATCATTTGAAGCACAAGAGCAAGGAGTTCATCATCAACACACCATTTGTTACTTCTTGGAGAGTGGTGTCTCATAGATTGGCTAGGTGTCACTTGGGAGCCTCCGACAAGATTGTGGAGTTGAACCAAGGAGTTTGTAAGGGCAAGGAGATCGCCTACTTCGTGAAGATCTACCGCTAGTGAGGCAAGTCCTTCGTGGGTGACGGCCATGGTGGGATAGACAAGGTTGCTTCTTCGTGGACCCTTCGTGGGTGGAGCCCTCCGTGGACTCGCGCAACCATTACCCTATGTGGGTTGAAGTCTCCATCAACATGGATGTACGATAGCACCACCTGTCGGAACCACGACAAAAACATCCGTGTCTCTAATTGCGTTTGAATTATCAAAACCCTTCCCTTTACATTCTTGCAAGTTGCATGCTTTATTTTCCGCTGCCTATATACTCTTTGCATGCTTGCTTGTTATGTATTGAGAATGTTAAACTTGTGCCTAAACTCCACTTAAACCTAAAAGAAGTTAAAAACTGTAACTTTGGTACTTAGTGTCTAATCACCCCCCTCTAGACACCTCTTCTCAAGATCCTACACTACTGTATTCCGACTTTACTATGGAAAAAACTCATCAAATAAAACCATAGAGCCATCAAAATAAGCACACAACACAAAGAAAACAGAATCTGTCAAAAACATAACAGTCTGTAGCAATCTAATTTGATCGAATACTTATGACACTCCAAAAATTCTTAAAAAGGTGGAAGACCTGAGAAATTTGTATTGTAATCTTCTGGAAAAAGAATTGGCATTTTATCACGCCCTGGTAAAAAATAAGAATTGTTTTCATGAGCGCAAAAGTTTCTGTTTTTTCAGCAAGATCAAACAACTATCACCCAAGAAGATCCTATAGGTTCTACTTGGTAAAAACACTAAATAAAACACAAAAAACACAATCATAACAGTATCATAATTGTGCAAACACTCAAGAACAGAAAGCAAAAGGCAAAAATAAATTTTATTCGTTGGGTTGCCTCCCAACAAGTGCTATAGTTTTACGCCCTTAGCTAGGCATATAGCAAGCATCTAAGGTTTGGCATCTTTGTTTCTAGATCCAGAAGATGCTCTCATGATTTATTCATATGGTGGCCTAATTCTTGATCTAGGGAAGTGTTCCACACCCTTCCATAAGGGAAATTGGAACTTAATATTGCTTTCTTTCATATCAATCACGGCACCGATAGTGCGTAAAAACAGCCTACCAAGAATAATTGGACAAGACGGATTGCAATCAATATCAAGAACAATAAAATCTATGGGCACATAATTCCTATTTGCAAGAATAAGAACATCATTAATTCTTCCCATAGGCTTTTTAATAGTAGAATCTGCCAAGTGCAAACTTAAAGAGCATTCTTCAAGATCGGTAAGACCAAGCACATCACATAAAGATTTCGGAATTGTAGAAACACTAGAACCCAAGTCACACAAAGCGAAACACTCATAATTTTTAATCTTGACTTTGATAGTAGGTTCCCATTCATCATGTAATTTTCAAGGAACTGAGACTTCTAATTCCAATTTTTCTTCAAAAGCTTTCATCATAGCATCAATAGTACGTTTAGTAAAAGCTTTATTTTGTTCATAGGCATGGGGTGAATTTATCGTGGATTGCAACAAAGAAATACAATCAATCAAAGAGAAACTATCATAACTAAAGTCTTTGTAATCCTAAAGAGTGGGCACATCACTAATTAAAGTTTTGACCTCTTCAAACACACTTTCATCAATTTTCTCAACAAGATTTTCACCCTCTGAATTATCGGGACGCCTTCTAACTAAAGGTGACTCTTCTCCAGTCCCGTTTTCATCAATCTTAACTTTACTAAACAAGGAATCAATAGAAGAAACACCAATCATTTTAGGATCTTCATCATTTTTGCGAAAGTAATCACTAGAAAACGTTTTTCTAAAAATTCTCTTTTAGCTCTAAGCATAGTGGTTCTTTTCTTACTTTCATCCATAGAAATATAAAGAGATTTGATTGATTCATCAATCTTAGGCACAAAAATTTTCATCTTGAGATTTTCCACATCATGAGAAATTCTATCAACACTTCTAGACAAATCATCAATCTTATTCAACTTTTCTTCTATGGTAGTGTTGAAAACTTTTTCGTATTGATAAAGTCTTTAATATTATTCTCAAGATCAGAGGTGTTCCTCTTATTATTATAAGATTGATTTCCATAGGAATTACCATAATTTTAGAGGAATTACTAGGAAAAGGCATAGGATTAAAATTACCTCTATAAGCATTGTTGTTGAAATTATTTCGAGAGATAAGATTCACATCTATGGCATCACTATTTTTCTCAATCAAAGAAGACAAAGGAAAATCATTGAAATTAATAGGAGCACTTTTACTATCAACCAATTTCATAAGAGCATCAACTTTTTCACTCAAAGAAGACATTTATTCAACCGAATTAACTTTTTTACTAGTAGGAGCTCTTTCGGTATGCCATTGTTAATAATTTGCCATGATATTAACAAGAAATTTGGTGGCTTCACCCAAAGTAATTTCCATAAAAGTACCACCCGCGGCGGAATCTAAAAGATTACGAGAAACAAAATTCAATCCCGCATAAAAAATGTGTATGATCATCCAAAGATTTAACCCATGAGTTGGGCAATTACTTAGCATCATTTTTCATCCTTTCCCAAGATTGTGCAACATGCTCATGTTCAAGTTGCTTGAAATTCATGATCTGGGTTCTAAGGGAAATTATTTTTGCGGGAGGATACTTAGCGATAAAAGCATCTTTGCACTTATTCCAAGAATCGATACTATTGCGAGGCAAAGAATAGAACCAAATTTTTGCAGAATCACGCAAAGAAAACGGAAATAAATTCATCTTCACAACATCATTGTCCACATATTTTTTCTTTTGCATATCGCATAATTCCATGAAGGTATTAAGATGACTTCGCAAAGCAGTATTAATATCACAAGGCTCCGCACTAGTGGCGGGACGAGCAATCGGAGTGCCAATAAAATCATTGTTGTTGGTATTTGAGAAATCACACAACTTGGTGTTCTCTTGAGTCATGATGACTTCGCAACAAGATTGCACTCAAAAACAGATCCGGCAAGAAAATAGGGAACAGAAAAGAGGGGCGAATAAAACGGCAAATTTTTGTGAAGTGGGGGAGAGGAAAATGAGAGGCAAATGCCAAATAATGTAAATTGCGAGGAGATGAGATTTGTGATTAGGAACCAGGTATGTGTTGAAGATCCTCCTCGGCAACGGCGCCATAAATTCCTTTTGATGTGGCTTGAAGCTACGTTGGTATTTCCCCAAAGAGGAATGGATGATGCAGCACAACAGCGGTAGGTATTTCCCTCAGTTATGAGACCAAGATTATCGAACCAGTAGGAGAACCAAGCAACACAACGTAAACAACCCCTACACACAAATAACAAATAATCGCAACCCGACGTGTAAAAGGGGTTGTCAATCCCTTTCGGGTAGCGGCGCCCAAGATAGGCAAACGGGCGTGAGATAAAATTGTAGTAGATTGATAGATCGAATGCCAAATAAAATAAATAAGAATAAAATGCAGCGAGGTATTTTTCGTTAAGTAGATCTAAAAATAAAAGCAAGGAAAAGTAGATCGCAAAGGCAAATAATATGAGAAAGAGTCCTGGGGGCCGTAGGTTTCACTAGTGGCCTCTCTCGAGAAAAATAGCAAATGGTGGGTAAACAAATTACTGTTGGGCAATTGATAGAACTTCAAATAATCAAGACAATATCCAGGCAATGATCAGTACATAGGCATCACGTCCAAGATTAGTAGACCGACTCCTGCCTGCATCTACTACTATTACTCCACACATCAACCGCTATCTAGCATGCATCTAGTGTATTGAGTTCATGGAGAAACGAAGTAATGTAATAAGAATGATGGCATGATGTAGACAAGATCTATCTATGTAGCGATAGACCCCATCGTTTTATCCTTAGTAGCAACAATACATATGAGTTGGTTCCCCTTCTGTCACTGGGATCAAGCACCGTAAGATCAAACCCACTACAAAGCACCTCTTCCCATTGCAAGATAAATAGATCAAGTTGGCCAAACAAAACCCAAATATCAGAGAAGAAATATGAGGCTATAATAAATCATGCATATAAGAGATCAAAGAAACTCAAATAACTTGCATGGATATAAAAAGATAGATCAGATCATAAACTCAAAGTTCATCTGATCCCAACAAACACATGCTACGTCTTGAGCTTGCGTTGGTTTTCCCCGAAGAGGAGAGGATGATGCAGCAGAGTAGCGTAAGTATTTCCCTCAGTTTTTGAGAACCAAGGTATCAATCCAGTAGGAGGCCACACGCAAGTCCCTCGTACCTACACAAAGCAAATAACTCCTTGCAACCAACCCGAATAGGGGTTGTCAATCCCTTCACAGTCACTTACGAGAGTGAGATCTGATAGAGATGATAGATAATATTTTTGGTATTTTTGGTATAAAGATGCAAAGTAAAATAAAAGGCAAAGTAAAAATCAAAGCAATAATAAAGCGTAGGAAGATTAATATGATTAAAATAGACCCGGGGGCCATAGATTTCACTAGTGGATTCTCTCAAGAGCATAAGTATTTTACGGTGGGTGAATGAATTACTGTTGAGCAATTGACAGAATTGAGCATAGTTATGAGAATATCTAGGTATGATCATGTATATAGGCATCACGTCCGAGACAAGTAGACCGACTCCTGCCTGCATCTACTACTATTACTCCACTCATCGACCGCTATCCAGCATGCATCTAGAGTATTAAGTTAATGAAAACAGAGTAACGCCTTAAGCAAGATGACATGATGCAGAGGAATAAATTCATGCAAAATTATAAATACACCATCTTGTTATCCTCGATGGCAACAATACAATACATGCCTTGCTGACCTTACTGTCACTGGGAAAGGACACCGCAAGATTGAACCCAAAGCTAAGCACTTCTCCCATTGCAAAAACTACCAATCTAGTTGGCCGAACCAAACGGATAATTCGAAGAGACTTGCAAAGATAACCAATCATACATAAAAGAATTCAGAGAAGATTCAAATATTGCTCATAGATAATCTTGATCATAAACGCACAATTCATCGGTCTCAACAAACACACCGCAAAAATAAGATTAAATCAAATAGATCTCCACGAGAGAGGGGCAGAACATTGTATTGAGATCCAAAAAGAGAGAAGAAGCCATGTAGATACTAACTATGGACCCGAAGGTCTGAAGTAAACTACTCACACTTCATCGAAGAGGCTATAATGATGATGTAGAAGCCCTCCGTGGTGGAATCCCCTTCTGGAGGAGCTCCGGAACAGGCCCCAAGATGGGATCTCGTGGATACAAAAAGTTGCGGCGGTGGAATTAGGTTTTTGGCTCCGTATCTGATCTGTTGGGGGTACGTAGGTATATATATAGGATGAAGGAGTACGTCGGTGGAGCTCGGGGCCATGAGGCGGGGGCGCCCTAGGGGGCGCCCACCCTTGTGGCCGCCTCCTCCTTTCTTGACCGAGGGTCCAAGTCTCCTGGATCTTATCGATGAGAAAATCACGCCTCAAGATTTCATTCCGTTTGGACTCCGTTTGATATTCCGTTTCTTCAAATACTGAAATAGGCAAAAATAGCAATTCTGGGCTGGGCCTCCGGTTAATAGGTTAGTCCCAAAAGTAATATAAAAGTGGAAAATAAAGCCCAGTATAGTCCAAAACAATAGATAATATAGCATGGAGCAATCAAAAATAATAGATACGTTGGAGACGTATCAGGCATCCCCAAGCTTAATTCCTGCTCATCCTCGAGTAGGTAAATGATAAAAAGAGAATTTTTGATGCGGAGTGATACTTGGCAAAATTTCAATGTAATTCTTCTTAATTGTGGTATGAATATTCAGATCTGAAAGATTCAAGACAAAAGTTCATATTGACATAAAAATAATAATACTTCAAGCATACTAACAAAGCAATCATGTCTTCTCAAAATAACATGGCCAAAGAAAGTTATCCCTACAAAATCATATAGTCTGGCTATGCTCTATCTTGACCACACAAAGTATTTAAATCATGCACAACCCCGATGACAAGCCAAGCAATTGTTTCATACTTTTTACATTTTCAAAACTTTTTCAATCTTCACGCAATACATGAGAGTGAGCCATGGATATAGCACTATATGTGGAATAGAATGGTGGTTGTGGAGAAGGCAAAAAGAGGGAAGATAGTCTCACATCAACTAGGCGTATCAACGGGCTATGGAGATGCCCATCAATAGATATCAATGTGAGTGAGTAGGGATTGCCATGCAACGGATGCACTAGAGCTATAAGCATATGAAAGCTCAACAAAAGAAACTAAGTGGGTGTGCATCCAACTCGCTTGCTCATGAAGACCTAGGGCAATTTGAGGAAGCCCATCATTGGAATATACAAGCCAAGTTCTATAATGAAAAATTGCCACTAGTATATGAAAGTGATAAAACGAGAGACTCTCTATTATGAAGATCATGGTGCTACTTTGAAGCACAACTGTGGTAAAAGGATAGTAACATTGTCCCTTCCCTCTTTTTCTCTCATTTTTTTATTTGGGCCTTTTCTCCCTTTTTTTATGGCCTCTTTTTTTTTGTCCGGAGTCTCATCCCGACTTATGGGGGATCATAGTCTCCATCATCCTTTCCTCACTTGGGAGAATGCTCTAAAAATGATCATCATCACACTTTTATTTTTCTTACAACTCAATGATTACAACTCGATACTTAGAACAAAATATGACTCTATATGAATGCCTCCGGCTGTGTACCAGGATATGCAATGATTCATAAGTGACATGTATGAAAGAATTATGAACGGTGGCTTTGCCACAAATACGATGTCAACTAAATGATCATGCTAAGCAATATGACAATGATGGAGCGTGTGATAATAAACGGAACGGTGGAAATTTGCATGGCAATATATCTCGGAATGGCTATGGAAATGCCATGATAGGTAGATATGGTGGCTGTTTTGAGGAAGGTTTTATGGTGGGTGTATGATACCGGCGAAAAGTGCGCGGTATTAGAAAGGCTAGCAATGGTGGAAGGGTGAGAAAAATGCGTATAATCCATGGACTCAACATTAGCCATAAAGAACTCATATACTTATTGCAAAAATCTACAAGTTATCAAAGCAAAGTATTACGCGCATGCTCCTAGGGGATAGATTGGTAGGAAAAGACCATCGTCGTCCCCGACCGCCACTCATAAGGAAGACAATCAATAAATAAATCATGCTCGACTTCATCACATAACGGTTCACCATACGTGCATGCTACGGGAATCACAAACTTTAACACAAGTATTTCTCAAATTCACAATTACTCAACTAGCATGACTCTAATATTATCACCTTCATATCTCAAAACAATTATCAAGCATCAAACTTTTCTTAGTATTCAACGACTCAAAAGAAAGTTTTACAAATCTTGAATACCAAGCATATTATTATTTTAAGCAAATTACCATGCTATTTAAGACTCTCAAAATAATCTAAGTGAAGCATGAGAGATCAATAGTTTATTTAAAACAAATCCACCACCGTGCTCTAAAAGATATAAGTGAAGTACTAGAGCAAAACTATAAATCTCAAAAGATATAAGTGAAGCACATAGAGCAAAACTATAAAGCTCAAAAGATATAAGTGAAGCACATAGAGTATTCTAACAAATTCCAATTCATGTATGGCTCTCTCAAAAGGTGTGTACAGAAAGGATGATTGTGGTAAACTAACAAGCAAAGACGCAAATAATACAAGATGCTCCAAGAAAAACATATATCATGTAGTGAATAAAAATATAGCTCCAAGTAAAGTTACCGATGGAAGTGGATTTAAAGAGGGATGCCTTCCGGGCATCCCCAAGCTTTGACTTTTGGTGTCCTTGATTATCTTGGGGTGCCATGGGCATCCCCAAGCTTAGGCTCTTGCCACTCCTTGTTCCATAATCCATCAAAAATTTCACCCAAAACTTGAAAACTTCACAACACAAAACTCAACAGAAATCTCGTAAGTCCGTTAGCTTAAAGAAAACAAAAGACCACTTCAAGGTACTGTAATTAACTCATTATTTATTTGTTTTGATGTTAAACCTACTGTATTCCAACTTCTCTATGGATTATAAACTATTTTACTAGCCATAGATTCATCAAAATAAGCAAACAACACACGAAAAACAGAATCTGTCAAAAACAGAACAGTCTGTAGTAATCTGTAACTAACGCAAACTTCTGGAACTCCAAAAATTCAGCCAAAATAGGAAGTCCTAGGCAATTTGTTTATTGATAAGAAGGAATTGGAATCACTATTTTTATCACATTCTGGTGATCTTTAACAATTGTTTTCGTAAACAGAAAGTTTCTGGAAATTGCAGCAAGATCAAATAACTATTATCCAAGAAGATCCTATAGGTTTAACTTGGCACAAACACTAAATAAAACATAAAAACACATCTAAACAGAAGGTAGATGGATTATTTATTCCTAAACAGAGACAAAAACAAAAAAACTAAAAATATAATTGGGTTGCCTCCCAACAAGCGCTATCGTTTAACGCCCCTAGCTAGGCATAAAAGCAAGGATATATCTAGGTATTGCCATCTTTGGTGGGCAATCCTTCAACAAGGCATCTAACTTCCTTAGAGATTTCTTTCTTTCTAGTAATTATCAAATTTTTAGGCAAAAGATCGAAAAAATCATTCGTAGCAAATGGTTCCTTAATGATAGCAAAAGATTGGGATGAATACTTATAGATTTAAGATCCGCGGTTTCCTTACTAGAGGATTCACCCTTATTCTTAGGAACATACATGAGCTTAGCAATATTAGTAGGTGGACTAAGAGTATTCTTTACGGAAGAAAAAGTGGTTCCCATGTTGGTAATGAAACCCTCAAGTTTATCAATTCCAGAGGAATCATGATTTATTTCCTCATTAACTATGGGTTCCTTCTCCTTAATATTTTTCAAAGTTACTCCTACATTAGATCCATATTGGGTAATTTGATTGTGGATCTTTTTATCTAGATTTTCAATTAACTCAACCGTAGCAACTTTACTTTCAATAATTTCAAGTCTTTGCATTACATGCTCCAAAGTTAACATAGTTCCATTAACCAAAAGAGGTGGTAAGCCAAATAAATCTATCATAGCATTATAAGAATCAAAAGTATCGCTACCCAAAAAATTCCCTCCGGTAATGGTATCGAGGATATATCTATACCAATGATTAGCACCTACATAAAAATTGCGGAGAAGAATAGAAGTAGATTGCTTCCTGGTAGATCTATTTTGAGCATTTCAAATTCTATACCAAGCGTCTTTTAGATTTTCTCCCTCCCTTTGCTTAAAATTTAGAACTTCATTCTCAGGAGACAACGGAGAAGTATAAGACTAGCCATAATGACAAGAAAACGAGAAAAAAGGCAAACGGAAAAGAGAGGGTGAATAAAACGGCAAGGGTGAAGTGGGGGAGAGGAAAACGAGAGGCAAATGGCAAATAATGTAATGCGAGAGATAAGGGATTGTAATGGGTACTTGGTATGTTGACTTTTGCGTAGACTCCCCGGCAACGGCGCCAGAAATCCTTCTTGCTACGTCTTGAGCTTGCATTGGTTTTCCACCAAGAGGAGAGGATGATGCAGCAGAGTAGCGTAAGTATTTCCCTCCGTTTTTGAGAATCAAGGTATCAATCCAGTAGGAGGCCACGCGCAAGTCCCTCGTACCTACACAAAGCAAATAACTCCTCGCAACCAACGGGAATAGGGGTTGTCAATCCCTTCACGGTCACTTACGAGAGTGAGATCTGATAGAGATGATAGATAATATTTTTGGTCTTTTTGGTATAAAGATGAAAAGTAAAATAAAAGGCAAAGTAAAAACCAAAGCAATAATAAAGCGTAGGAAGATTAATATGATGAAAATAGACCCGGGGGCCATAGATTTCACTAGTGGCTTCTCTCAAGAGCATAAGTATTTTATGGTGGGTGAACGAATTACTGTTGAGCAATTGACAGAATTGAGCATAGTTATGAGAATATCTTGGTATGATCATGTATATAGGCATCACGTCCGAGACAAGTAGACCGACTCCTGCCTGCATCTACTACTATTACTCCACTCATCGACCGCTATCCAGCATGCATCTAGAGTATTAAGTTAATGAAAACAGAGTAATGCCTTAAGCAAGATGACATGATGCAGAGGAATAAATTCATGCAATATGATAAATACCCCGTCTTGTTATCCTCGATGGCAACAATACAATACATGCCTTGCTGACCTTACTGTCACTGGGAAAGGACACCGCAAGATTGAACCCAAAGCTAAGCACTACCAATCTAGTTGGCCAAACCAAACGGATAATTCGAAGAGACTTGCAAAGATAACCAATCATACATAAAAGAATTCAGAGAAGATTCAAATATTGCTCATAGATAATCTTTATCATAAACCCACAATTCATCGATCTCAACAAACACACCGCAAAAAGAAGATTACATCGAATAGATCTCCACGAGAGAGGGGGAGAACATTGTATTGAGATCCAAAAAGAGAGAAGAAGCCATCTAGCTACTAACTATGGACCCGAAGGTCTGAAGTAAACCACTCACACTTCATCGGAGAGGCTATAATGATGATGTAGAAGCCCTCCATGGTGGAATCCCCTTTCAGCGGAGCTCCGGAACAGGCCCCAAGATGGGATCTCATGGATACAAAAAGTTGCGGCCGTGGAATTAGGTTTTTGGCTCCGTATCTAATCTGTTGGGGGTACGTAGGTATATATAGGAGGAAGGAGTACGTCGGTGGAGCTTCGGGGGGCCCACGAGGCAGGGGGGCGCGCCTGAGGGGCGCCCCACCCTCGGCCGCCTCCTCCTTTCTTGACCGAGGGTCCAAGTCTCCGTGATCTTATCGATGAGAAAATCACGCCTCAAGATTTCATTCCATTTGGACTCCGTTTGATATTCCGTTTCTTCGAAATATTGAAATAGGCAAAAAAACAGCAATTTTGGGCAGGGCCTCCGGTTAATAGGTTAGTCCCAAAAGTAATATAAAAGTGGAAAATAAAGCCCAATATAGTCCAAAACAATAGGTAATATATGTGACGCCCCCGATTCAATCATACACTAATCATACACGCAAACGTGTACGATCAAGATCAGGGACTCACGGGAAGATATCACAACACAACTCTAAAACATAAATAAGTCATACAAGCATCATAATACAAGCCAGGGGCCTCAAGGGCTCGAATACAAGTGCTCGATCATAGACGAGTCAGCGGAAGCAACAATACCTGAGTACAGACATAAGTTAAACAAGTTTGCCTTAAGAAGACTAGCACAAACTGGGATACAGATCGAAAGAGGAGCAGGCCTCCCGCCTGGGATCCTCCTAAACTACTCCTGGACGTCGTCAGCGGCCTGCACGTAGTAGTAGGCACCTCCGGTGTAGTAGGAGTCGTCGTCGAGGGTGGCGTCTGGCTCCTAGGCTCCAGCATATGGTTGCGGCAACCAGGTAGAAGGGAAAGGGGGGATAAGGGGGAAAAAAGCAACCGTGAGTACTCATCCAAAGTACTCGCAAGCAAGGAGCTACACTACATATGCATGGGTATATGTGTAAACGGCCATATCGGTGGACTGAACTGCAAAATGCCAGAATAAGAGGGGGATAGCTAATCTTGTCGAAGACTACGCTTCTGGCCGCCTCCGTCTTGCAGCATGTAGAAGAGAGTAGACCGAAGTCCTCCAAGTAGCATCGCGTAGCATAATCCTACCCGGCAATCCCCTCTGCGTCGCCCTGTTAGAGAGCGATCACCGGATTGTATCTGGCACTTGGAAGAGTGTGTTTTATTAAGTATCCGGTTCTAGTTGTTATAAGGTCAAGGTACAACTCCAAGTCATCCTGTTACCGAAGATCACGGCTATTCGAATAGATTAACTTCCCTGCAGGGGTGCACCACATAACCCAACACGCTTGATCCCATTTGGCCGGACACACTTTTCTGGGTCATGCCTGGCCGCGGAAGATCAACACCTCGCAGCCCCACCTAGGCACAACAGAGAGGTCAGCACGCCGGTCTAAACCTAAGCGCATGTGGGTCCGGGACCATCTCCTTAGCACACTCAAGACGTATGTGACGCTGCCGGAAGCAGACCTAGCCTAGCAGGCATTCCAGTCCAATCCGGCGCGCGCCGCTCACTCGCTGACGTCACGAAGGCTTCGGCTGATACCACGATGTCGAGTGCCCATAACTGTTCCCGCGTAGCTGGTTAGTGAGTATATACCAAATGGCCAGACTCAGATCAAATACCAAGATCTCGTTAAGCGTGTTAAGTATCCACGAACGCCGGCCAGGGCCAGCCCACCTCTCTCCTAGGTGGTCTCAACCTGCCCTGTCGCTCTGCCACAAAGTAATAGTCGGGGGCCTTCAGGAACCCAGGCCCACCTCTACCGGGATGGAGCCACCTATCCTTTCAGCCCCCTCATCAGAATCACTTGCGGGTACTCAACGAGCTGACCCGACTTTAGTCACCACATGTGTCATGTATATAAAGTATATAATATATACCTGTGATCACCTCCCTAGTGATCACGTCCCGATAGTATAGCATGGCATACGGACAAGAATGTAGGGCCATTGATGGAACACTAGCATCCTATACTAAGCAGTAGGATAGCAGGTAAGGGTAACAATTGTAGCAACAATGACGGGCTATGCACCAGAATAGGATTAACCGAAAACAGTAACATGCTACACTACTCTAATGCAAGCAGTATAGAGAAGAATAGGCGATATCTGGTGATCAAGGGGGGGGGGGGCTTGCCTGGAAGCTCAGCCGAGAAGGAGGGGTCGTCGAGAAGGAGGGGTCGTCGTTGATGTAGTCGATCACAGGGGTACCGGCAGCGGTCTCGGGGTCCACCGGAAAGAAGTAACGAAGGGGGAACACAATAAATAACAGTGCAATCAAAGCATCACAAAACATAACATGTCAATACGTGGTGCTAGGTGTGCCCTATCGCAGTGCGAGGTGATACCGGCGAAAGGGGAAAACATCCAGGAAAGTATTCCCGATTTTTCGCGTTTTCGGACAGATGAACCGGAGGGGGAAAGTTGCGTGTTTGCTATGCTAGGGATGTGTGGCGGACGAACGGTCTGCGTATTCGGATTCGTCTCGTCGTTCTGAGCAACTTTCATGTACAAAGTATTTTCATCCGAGTTACGGGTTATTTTATATTAATTTTCAAAGTTTTAATTCATTTTCTAATTTATTTTAATTCGAAATTAATGTTAAATTGCTAGATGTACCCAGCACAGTGTACACAAAAATTGTACACTGGCTGACAAGTAGGACCAGGGGGGCCCAGTTGACCAGTCAAACTTTGACTAGTCAACAGGGGTGGGGCCCCCTCTCATTGACTGTCTAGTTAACTAACAGGTTTAGTTAGGCTAATTAGATAGTTAAATGGTTAATTAAGCAACACTAATTAAGTTAATTAATTATTAAATTAATTATCAAATTAATTAATTATTACTTTTTTATTCTTTTTTTAGCAGGGGCGTGGGGACCCCTAGTCAGTGGCCTAGAGGGGGCTTAGCGGGCACGCGGGTTACGCAAGGTGGCTGAACGAGCGCCGCTCGGGGGGCGATTCGATCGACGCCATGGAGAGCCGGGCGGCCACGGGCGGCCGTAGGGAGCAGGGAGGAGGGGCACGCGTGCGTGCGGGTGGCCGCAACGAGCGGAGCGGCAGAGCTCCAACTGGCCCCGGTGAGGAGAGGCGAGGCGCGGGCGTCGAGGGACGCAGGCGGGCGTGCTGGGGAGCTCGCGCCGCAGCGAGTCCAGGGGCGGCAGAGGGGTGGCCGAAGGCAGGGGAGATGTCGGAGTACGGCCATGGGCGGCCTTGGGAACAGGCGGCGCACGACGGCAGGGGGTTGGTGGCACGACCGAGCGGCAGTGTCGCGCGTGCGTGACGGCGCGGGCGCGGGTGACGGGGCGAGGAGAGGGGGAGCTCACAGGGCACTGTAGGGTTCGGGGGCAGCGGTGCACGGGGAGGAGGTCCGGGACGACGACGACGGAGTGGAGAAGAGGATGACGGGGACGAGGCGCGTGGAGCTCGGGCGGCGGCGGATCTGTCCGCGAAGTCGGGGGCCTTGAGCGGCAGCGGACGGGGAGCGGTCGCGGTCGGCGTGGCGAGGGGCGACGTCGAGGGAGCAGGGACGGTGCGCGAGGACGTGGGCGGGGGCTGGCGAGGTTGCACCGGACGATGGCCAGTGAGCCCCGTTCCGATCTGGATCGGGGGGAGAGGGAGAGACGAGGGAGTGGGGGAGTGGAGCGTGTGGGGAGGTTAGGGTTCGGTCGCCCCAGGGGGCTGTATGGGTTCGGCGGGCCGGGGGAGGGAGCTGGGCTGGCTGGGTGCGCGACCAGTCGGGCCGTGGCCCAGTTGGGCCGGGGTGCCCCTTTTTTTGTAGTTATTTTATTTATTTTCTATTTTCTGTCTTACTTTAGTTCCTCTTTTATTTTAGTTTTGTAAACTATAAAAGTAGTCCCTAATTTAGTGTTAGTAAATAGGCTACTGCCACATAAGTTGGGCAACTAAATAAAATAGTTTAATATTTTATTTTTTTGTAAAAGGCATTCAACTAATGGTTTTTGCTACTGTTTAAAATATTTTTAGAGTATTAAACCTTTTCCAAAAGTGTGGTTTCTCCACCATACCTACCTATGCATTATTTGGCTCACCCCGAACACTTTATTTTTAATATTTGAAATCTTTTATTGTTTGCTTGATTTTGACTTTGAATTTGAATCAGTTTCGAACTAACGCGATATTAGCAACAGTAATCGAGGTGACGTGGCATCATTAGTAGATGGTTACTGTAGCTTAATTCTCCGGGCGTCACAATTCTCCTCCACTACAAGAAATCTCGTCCCGAGATTTAAGTGGTAGTGTAAGGGGGAAAGATTTGGTTACGAAATTCTAACGGATCTTCTCGGTCTTGGCGGCTCCTCTTGAAGCGGTCAATCCATTATGTTGATGTCTTCATTTCTCTGCTTCAGGTCATCATGATGTAGTACACATCCTTTCTTCGGGATCTTCATCGTACTTACAGAAAGAATAAAGGGTGGGCATTCCGGGAGTACGGACCTCCGCAAGGTCGACTATTTGGTCGATAACATCGAGGAAGATGGCGGAAGTAACTCTCGAATTTAAACTTAAGAAAATATCAAGAGCAAAGTAAGGAGGTATCATGTGAAGTTTCAAGCGGGCAAACGAACGTTCGATGCCTGAAACGGGGCGTGAACGGGGTTCAAAGCAACGGGAATAAGTATTGTGTCTGATACCAGAATTGATGGTCTCTCCAAAGGTGGCTCGTGAATTATTTATGAGGCCACGCGCGAGGAACAACCTTGGGAACAAGAGGTGTATAGGTGAGTCAGGTTTCGATCCTGTGGAACTGTGAGTTATGGGCCCACCATGTGGGTTAAAAGTAGGAAAGGCGGTGACGTCTTGCACAATCATGTAAGCAAGGATAGCCTGTCAGTTATGTCGGCAACAATGTCGGTACCAAGGGCGAGGGACGAAGAGAACCATTTTCCTGCTCGTTGAACGAGGCGGACCAGTAGGCAAAGTTCTCGTCCATCGGTGGTTACCGGAATGTCATCAACAAAAGTAAAAGGGTCTTTCTGACAGAATTGTACACCGAGATGTTTACATAAGCAATGAATTATTACTGCTTACATTATATAGATCACAAGAAAGGTCAAACAAACCAATGAAGAGGAAAATGTGATCATCAGTTTAAACAGAACAATGGAAAGAAAAATGTGTTTAAACACACATTTCAGGGGTATATCCTTCCCAAGGACAAGCAGAGCATGATATCCATAATAGGATAGAAGGTTGAAAACCCATTAGGTAATGGGAGATAAATTTCATGACATTCCCCAAACAACGGTGTTTGGATAATTGGTAAAGATAATTTAGCATTGTGCTTCAATTGTTCTTGTTGATGAATGGAGTACCACACACATGCTTCGAGATAGCATTGACATGGTCTTCAAGCAAAGGTCGGACTTTGAATATACAAAGGATCCATCAGGATAACTTATTAAACAAGGCATTCAATTTCCTCATTGAAAAATGGTTAACCTAGTTAAAAAGGAAACTATAACAATAGGTCCTCCGGTCAGGAGTGCTAGGCATGACATCACCTTACCGGGTCATATAAAGACCAATGTTATAACTCTTGGAAATATGTTCCAACCATCATATCTGACCGAGATTCAGATCTGATTGGTGTCAGGATACCTCAGACTCAGGATCCTAAGATAAAAAGGTGCGATACTAATTGACGAGAAGTCGTCATAAGATTCATGAGTTCACCATTTAACCAAGGAGAGGATGAATGGGTGGTTGATGAACTCAGCGAGAATTCATGGAGATTTCCAAAAAGATGGATTTCCACAACTATGTTAACAAGAAGATAACATTAGCTAGATCAAATGACTTAATGATGTATGCTCGAGGAAAACATACACAGTTAAACATTGGTTGAAATGTGAACCCAAAATATGGGCTAGGTAGCACGATCGATGTTAGAATGGTGATTCAATAACCAATGGTCTAAGAATGAATTATCGACCATTAACTTCAAAGCAATAGGGTTGCTAGAAGTTTTGAAGTCGCACATCATAGTTCAATTGTCGATTTTCCGGTTAGAAACAACACGGGGAACAAGAAACAATGGTGATGGTGTGAGGTATCAAAATACCAAGAATTATTTAAGAGGTGGAGCAATTCTCACCACATCCTTGATATAAAAGATGATAATAATCCAAGGTGGAACATATTACAAATTGGATAGCAAGTTGCATCCATAACATGAACAAGTTTGTGATGAAAGGAAGGTAAAGATGTTGTCGATGGTAACTCAAGTTACCAAGGGACGAGGATGGCACTTACCATCATTAATTTGATTGATATCCTAGAAGAGCTCAAAATGTTGATGATGATCATGACACATTTGTCGAGAGGTTTCATGAAGATATAATCGCTCATCGACGACATCAAGCAAAAGGAAGGATGGAGCGAAAAGTTATTGAAACCACGGATACGACACAAACTCGGAATCAAGCTTGTTGTTCAAGGCATAATGGTAAGATGAGGAAGATCGACATAAGATTAGCTCACTGTCGAAATTTGTGCTCCGGGAAGAAGGACCAGGTAGCACAGTTAAAATTTAGTACGATAATGATATAGCCGATCAGGCTTGGGATGACTTGAAGGGTTATTAAACTTGTAAGCAACGAAAATTACTTAGAGTTTTTGAATCGGAGTGCGGACTCGGTTCACATATTGGTGTTCTCGGTTGATGACAACCCAGAACCTGGGGGAAATCTGAAATCGGTGAGAAGCAATACTAGATGAAGACTCATAGGGAGCAACACAGTTCTTTCATATTCTTGAGATACCGGGGGTAATACTCGACGACAGATCAAAGTAGAGGTTGGACTGGGGTATTGCTCTGCAGAAGACAAGTGCTTAAACTTGCACGAGAAATGGTATTTAAAGGAGAACATGGTCGGAACCACGATTGCAAAAGACCAGATCCCAGATATAAGATGAACTTATACCAAAGGAATAATTAATTTAAGAGAAGCTTTAGTGATAAGATCTACATCGTGTCCATAGGCATGAACACAAAGTTCAAGGTCGACTCCCACTTCTCCAATGCATAACCTTTCATTCGCTTCTCACATTCGAAGAAGTTGTAGTGTTGAAATTTTATCTGGCAAAATACCAGAAGAGTATGACTCGTGAAAACTTTCGAGTTCACACATATTAAGGAAGGCATAGGTTCAACCCATCAGGGTATCATGGAAATATATACCACAAGCTTCAATAGTAAATATCACCAGCTCGAAAGCAGAGCATGGTTGGCCAAATCAGAAAATAGGATTTACCAACGGCATTATGTATCAGGGAAAGAACTTCTCAAGGTTTTTGTATACGAAGGACACTGTCAGATGATATTTCAGCAAAGGATCTGACGGTCCATAGTGAAACTGATGTGAGTATCGGCACACAACCAGAGGAAGAAACAATGTGAAGGCATTGGATTATACAAGCAACTGACTAATTCAAAGCTCACATATAAAGGAATTATGATTACCAAATCAAGGGATCAGAAACAAACGCTCTGATTAAGGATGGATAAGTTGAGTAAGCTTACGGGTAAAATCGACAACAATTTGATTGGTCGAGATCTAGCTCATGTTTAAAATGACATCTAAGCCGGAAAGATAATTTAAAAGGATCAACTGATGATTGCGTGCATTCACACTCATGTTGAATCATTAGGATCAAAATGACGGTGCCTAAGGATACTAACGAATATTGCCAGACATATGGAAAGCATCCATAATGCAAGCAGACAAGTATTGCAGAGCTATAAGCTACTAAGGATTTTTGGAGGATCGAGTAGTATTTCGAAGATCATTGTGAGACACATGAACAACTGGGGATGAACGGATACTCGATAAGGGCGAGAAATTACCCGTAGGGGTATTCAGGTGGCAAGGAACTGCAAGGCAGTAGGCACAAAATATTCTCGGAACAACAGAAAGGATTTCAAGGTATATTGTAATAACAAGATCAACTAGGAATAGAAGTAAGAACGACAAGTGGATGTATTTATCCCTAGGGATATTTCGGTGGTAGGGAATTTGCAAAAGCAACGGGCACAAAGTCTCGGGATAACATCGGAGAGTATCTTCGGAATCCTTCGGCGCACCAAGCAATCATCTGGAGTGAGGGGCTCTCCGGGAGGAAGAAATTACGGGAACCTAGAGTTAGAGTTAGCAAAATCATTTAACCCGAATAAAAGAGAGATCAGAGTCCCAGAGTATAGACGAGAAGTAAAAGATCCTAATACCACCCAATGGCGACGTGGGCCCATGGGCCGCACATCCATGTTAGTAATAGTTTTTCAATGACTAGACTCGACTTTGACCAAGGAGTGTGGAAGGGGGATTCCTACAGGCAGTCAGCTCTGATACCAACTTGTGACGCCCCCGATTCAATCGTACACTAATCATACACACAAACGTGTACGATTAAGATCAGGGACTCACGGGAAGATATAAAAACACAACTCTAAAACATAAATAAGTCATACAAGCATCATAATACAAGCCAGGGGCCTCGAGGGCTCGAATACAAGTGAGGCATGTCAGAGGATAGCCTGTCAGTTATGTCGGCAACAATGTCGGTACCAAGGGCGAGGGACGAAGAGAACCATTTTCCTGCTCGTTTGACGAGGCGGACCAGTAGGCAAAGCTCTCGTCCATCAGTGGTTACCGGAATGTCATCAACAAAAGTAACAGGGTCTTTCTGACAGAATTGTACACCGAGATGTTTACATAAGCAGTGAATTATTACTCCTTAGATTATATAGATCACAAGAAAGGTCAAACAAACCAATGAAGTGGAAAATGTGATCATCAGTTTAAACAGAACAATTGAAAGAAAAATGTGTTTAAACACACATTTCAGGGGTATATCCTTCCCAAGGACAAGCAGAGCATGATATCCATAATAGGATAGAAGGTTGAAAACCCATTAGGTAATGGGAGATAAATTTCATGACATTCCCCAAACAATGGTGTTTGGATAATTGGTAAAGATAATTTAGCATTGTGCTTCAATTGTTCTTGTTGATGAACGGAGTACCACACACATGCTTCGAGATAGCATTGACATGGTCTTCAAGCAAAGGTCGGACTTTGAATATACAAAGGATCCATCAGGATAACTTATTAAACAAGGCATTCAATTTCCTCATTGAAAAATGGTTAACCTAGTTAAAAAGGAAACTATAACAATAGGTCCTCCGGTCAGGAGTGCTAGGCATGACATCACCTTACCGGGTCATATAAAGACCAATGTTATAACTCTTGGAAATATGTTCCAACCATCATATCTGACCGAGATTCAGATCTGATTGGTGTCAGGATACCTCAGACTCAGGATCCTAAGATAAAAAGGTGCGACGCGAATTGACGAGAAGTCGTCATAAGATTCATGAGTTCACCATTTAACCAAGGAGAGGATGAATGGGTGGTTGATGAACTCAGCGAGAATTCATGGAGATTTCCAAAAAGATGGATTTCCACAACTATGTTAACAAGAAGATAACATTAGCTAGATCAAATGACTTAATGATGTATGCTCGAGGAAAACATACACAGTTAAACATTGGTTGAAATGTGAACCCGAAATATGGGCTAGGTAGCACGATCGATGTTAGAATGGTGATTCAATAACCAATGGTCTAAGAATGAATTATCGACCATTAACTTCAAAGCAATAGGGTTGCTAGAAGTTTTGAAGTCGCACATCATAGTTCACTTGTCGATTTTCCGTTTAGAAACAACACGGGGAACAAGAAACAATGGTGACGGTGTGAGGTATCATAATACCAAGAATTATTTAAGAGGTGGAGCAATTCTCACCACATCCTTGATATAAAAGATGATAATAATCCAAGGTGGAACATATTACAAACTGGATAGCAAGTTGTCGGTGTACTAGAGTAGGGGTACCCTAGTATCCCGAACTCGTGCACGGGCAGTCGCAGCACCCCGCGGCAAGGCTTGCCTGGTGACCGCCAAGGTCCTCCGCGGCTCCATTAGAGCCATTCAAGAACAAAGTATTCAAGCCAAGGAGACAAGGCCCCGGCAAGAGGAGTTTGCCGGAAGGCCAACCAAGGCATTTAGAAGACAAGGCCCCGCAAGAGGAGTTTGCGGGAAGGCCCGTGAGCGACAAGCTTCCGGCGCGACAAGCAACGATCATGCAAGGCGCTTGTCGCTGCAGACTACCACTCCGCTCCTCCGCTCCAGCTCATCCACCAACGTGTCGCCATGGGACCTTTCCAGCGCGCGTGGCAAGAGGTCTTGGCGGGTGAGAGCGCGGTGGTAAGCGGTGCCGACAAGATCGCCATCGTGGCGAAGCGGTGGCGCCGACGGTCCTTTTTCGCACTGTTTAGTCGACTTAGACGGGCATTTAATGCCTTTGTCCCCGCCGTCGTGGTTAGGTAGGGTACACCGCACAAGTAGCTGTACCAACCACGACTCCTTTTACGTTTTGCCCTTGTTCACGCCGCCACCGCCGGAGACCCTTGAGCATATAAAAGGAGGCCCATGCGCAACGAGAGGCGGTTCGGTTCATTCAAACCAGAGAACACTCACGCTAGGTCTGGTAGCTCTCGTGCTCCCTAGCAAGAACACAATACAATCGACAAGCAGCATTAGGAGTATTATCTCCGGAGAGCTCAAGATGGGTAAACTGCTCGTGTTAGCCCGATCGCGCTCTTCGGCGACCTCGCCCCCATCGAACCGAAGGCTCGGTCCGCCGTCCCATAGGTGTTCGTGGGCCCGATCAGCTTCCCGACATCTTTGGTGCGCCGTAGGGGTGTCGAGGCTGTGTGAACCTGATCCGCGCTCACACGAAGCTACATCTTCATCATCTTCATCGACATGCCACCGAAGAAGAAGGCTTCGCGGCAGCGGTTGCCCACGCCGATCCCACCACCATCGGAGCAAATGGGTGGTGGGTAGACACCGCGAAGAACGGGCGCCGCGAGGGAGCTCATGATGCTGCCAAGTCCAAGGACAAGGCTGCATGCACCTCGGCGTCTCAGACACGCACCGCGCCCATCTCAGAGGCGCGGGACCGACAGCGCCATGGTATTCACAGTACCATACGCCGTTGGATCAAGATCGAGCTGGTGGATCCCGAGGCCTCAAGACCAGCGCACGCCAACATGCTCGGCACGAAGCGAGGCACGGTCGCTCGACGGATATCGCTCCTTCTAACATAGTTAGAAGTCCGAGCATATCCCGCCTCGCGCCGCTCGCCATCGCCACCCGCCACTCCAGCAGAAGCTTTGGCAGAGCTCAATCGCTCCTAGATTACCTCCAACAGCCGACAAGGTCGATGAATGGAGGGCCACCATCCGAGTCTCATCGCTTTGCTAACGGCGACACCGCGGCAACCGACTACATCGCTGCCGCGGCAAGACGACAAGGCACGAGCCGGTGGCGACAAAACCTGTGGGGGTGCAACCACCATGCACTCACCACCCTGAAGGCCAAGATCGCCGACTCGCCGGATCCACCTCGACAGCGACTCCACCACGTCATCGGACCCACGAGCTCGTCGCGATCAGCGCCAAGTTCTTCACGAACGACAGCAAGAAGACGCTCGAACTCGCATCGAGCGCCGAAGAGAAGCGCGACGTCAATCCGACCAGCGCGCTGGGCCCTCTCGTCGACATGCATGCGCCCGGGGAACCAGCGACTTGCCGACGCGTAGGTTGCCCTGCGCTCACTCGTGAGCTGCGGCAAGTCCAAAGGCCCAGAAGAAGAATTTCTGCCGACGCGTGAGAAGTACGACGGCAAGACGATCCGCCGAGTTCCTCAGCATCTACACCATTGCGGTGCAAGCTCCCGGGGGGCGAGACGACAAGATCCTGGCCAACTACTTCCCGCTGGTACTCAAGCCCAATGTCAGATCCTGGCTCATGCACTTGCCGGACAACTCCATATCCTCTTAGGCGGATCTATGCCATCAGTTTGTTGGTGCCTTCACAGGCGGTCACAAACCTCATGGCCAAGAGAGCGACCTTCATCTGCTTGCCCTGAAGGAGGGAGAGCCCCTGCGCAAGTTCATTCAGAGATTCAGCTGCAGTACAAAGACAACATCCCAAATGTCCACCCTGCCGCAGTAATCAGCGCGTTCCATCAGAACGTGCGGAACCGCAAGATGCGGGAGGAGATGGCGATGTGCAAGATCAAGGACGTTAGTGAGCTATATGCCCTGGCCGACAAGTGTGCACGTGCTAAGGAAGGGAGGAGACTCCCCGGAGAGAATGTAGAAGCAGAAGTAGGATCTGATAGTGAGGAGGCTGCCCCGGCAAAGAAAAGCCGGCGTCGGAGCAACAGAAAGAAGAAAGGCAGAGATGTGCTAGTTGTCGAGCAGTCCGGCAATGGAGGTGGCGCCAAGAAAGCCAAAGTTGGTAGCTCCAGCAAGGAGGTTGCCGCGGGCACCAACTGCCAGGCTGTGGCGGTCGCCGACAAGCAGGACGGCTCCAACAAACAGTATTGCAAGATCCATCGCACTAAGGGCCATGACCTCCGAGCTGCAAGAAGGTCGAGCAGCTTGTCGAACAGCGAAGGCTGAGTACGAGCGCGCGACAAGGAGAAGGCTCAGAAGGTGCCGGAGGACCTAGCAAGAAACGCCCGCCGGGAGGACGCCTGGCAAGGCCAAGCAGCGGCAAGGAGACAGACCTCCTCGCGCCGCGATAAGGATGAAGATGACGACGACGATGAAGACATGGAAGATGATGAAACCGACGAGCAGGAGTTCCAGAAAGCCACAGAGGTCCTGTGTGTTGACGGTGGTGCATCTCTGCATACTTCACACCGCCAACTCAAGTAGTGGATGCGCGAAGTCAATGCGGCAGAACCATCCATCGAGTCACGCAAGCCTCTGAAATGGTCCAACACGCCTATCATCTTTGATATTGAGGACCACCCTGATTGCATCACTGCGGTCGGGTGCTTGCCGATGTTGGTTTCACCAACTATCCGCAACCTCAAGGTCACTAAGATGCTAGTTGACGGCGGGGCCGGCTTGAACCTGGTCTCCTCCGCGGTACTCCAGAAGCTTCAGATCCCTGATGGCGAGCTCGAAGAGACTGGCACATTCCAAGGAATCAATCCGGGAAGGAGCAAGCCAAAGGGAAAAATCACGTTGCCCGTGACGTTTGGCAGCGAGTTGAACTTCAGGACTGAGAGGGTCACTTTTGACGTTGCTGACTTCCCATTGCCTTACAATGGGATACTTTGCCGTTCAGCACTCGCCAAGTTCATGGCAGCCTCTCATTATGCATACAACTTGCTCAAGATGCCAGGCCCGATAAGTGTCATTTCTGTCCCTGGTGACAAGAAGGATGCTCTTATCTACGCCGACAAGATCTACCGGGAAGCGGCAGCTACAACAGATAGCAAGTCACTTGCCGCTGAAGCTCCCGGGGGGAAGAAGAAGACCAAGTCCGGCAAGAGCTCTGATGCCCACTCCGGCAAGCGCACCTCTCCGGAGTGCTGCGCTACCGTCGAGGACGCACCATCGAGCTCCACCGGCAAGTGTAAGAAGACGATGGCAGCTCCACCAAAGACCAAGAAGGTGTCCGCCAAGGAGGACGACACTGGTGGTACCTTCACCATCGCGCCGCCTCGACCCTAAATAGGAAGGCACGCCGTTGCTTTCTCGCGGGCAAACGTTGACGTGTTTGCGTGGCAACCGCCTCGACATCCCCGTGTTCCTGTGGAAGTAATTGAGCACCATCTTGCCGCCTGTCCTCACGCGCCCGCCAAGCGTAAAGTCGAAAGGTGTAGTGGAGCGCCAAGAGTTCATTGCAGAAGAGATCAAGAAATTGGAAGCAACAGGCCTTGTCAGAGGAGTGCTCCATCCTATGTGGTTGGCCAATCCTGTAGTCGTGCGTAAGGCAAACAGAAAATGGAGGCTTTGTATCGACTTTACCGATGTTAATAAAGCTTGTCCCAAAGGCCCATTTCCCTTGCCACGCATCGATCAGATTGTTGACTCCACGGCCGGATGTGATTTGCTTTCATTTCTTGATGCGCATCAGTGGTACCATCAGATCTTCATGGCGTAAGAGGATGAGGAGAAACCGCATTCATCACCCCATGTGGCACATATTGTTTCGCAGATGCCTTTCGTTTATAGAATGCTGGTTCAACATTTGCAAGAGTAGTCCATGACGCTTTTGAGCCGCAAATACACGTAAATGTAGAAGCTACATGGATGACATAGTGGTCAAGAGCAAGGACAAAGCAACTCGATTCAAGATTTAGACGAAACCTTTGCAAATCTGCGCAAGATCAACCTCAAGCTCAACCCCGAGAAGTGTGTGTTTGGAGTCCCTCCGCAAGCTTCTCGGTTCTTCGTGTCTCAGCGAGGAATTGAAGCCAATCCCGACAAGATCAAGGCCATTGAGCAGATTGAAGCACCAAAGCGCCAAGGATGTACGAAGACTTGCCGGTTATGTGGCTGCTCTCAAAGCAGGTTTATCTCTAGGTTCTGCTGAACGCGCCCGCCATTTTTCAAAATTTTGAAAAGGCAGGTCCAATGAAATGGACTCGAAGCGGAGGCTGCGCTGCAGGACTTAAAGAGATACCTGTCCTCCACTCAATACTTGTCGCACCTAAGCCACAAGAGAAGTTGTTGCTATATATAGCGGCAACCAATCAAGTGGTTAGTGCTGCGTTAGTAGCGGAGAGGAGGCGGATGATGAGCCGACAACCATGGCAGAGGCATCCAGCGACAAGCAAGGCACTTCACCGGCAAGCTCGCTTCCCGACAAAGATAGATGCGCAGGAGTGTGAGAAGGTGCGAAGAGAATGGTGCAGCGCCCAGTTTATTTTGTCGGCCCCTTTCGCATGGGGCTAGATCAAGGTACTGTGTGCAGAAATTGCTTTTCGCCTTCTCATGGCCTCTAGAAAGCTGCGCCATTACTTTCAAGCACATGAGATCACAGCCGCCACCGCTTTCGCTGAAGAGGATACCGCAAAATCCGTACAACAACAGGATTGTCGAGTGGGCACTAGAACTGTCAAGCTTTGGCCTCAAGTTTGAGAGCACTTCAACTATCCAAAGCAGAGCATTGGCGGAGTTCATAGCAGAATGGACGCCAACGCAAGATGAAGAAATTCCAGAAATGAGCATCCCCGTCAAGGAAGCGAGCAAAGAGTGGCTGATGTACTTTGATTGTGCCTTCTCGCTATAATGCGCCGGTGCTGGCGTGCTGCTTATCGCACCCACCGGAGAGCACCTCAAGTACATAGTCCAGATGCACTTTCCCAAGGAGCAAGCAACAAACAATACTGCAGAGTATGAAGGTTTGCTTGCCGGTCTCAGGATCGCAGTAGACCTTGGGATCAAGAAGCTCATTGTCAGGGGTGACTCACAGCTTGTCATCCGCCAAGTGAACAAAGATTATCAGAGTCCGTTGATGGAAGCCTATGTTGATGAAGTGAGAAAGCTAGAAGAGCGCTTTGACGGCCTACAGATGGAACATGTTCCAAGAGCTCGTAACGATATTGCCGATGGCTCGCCAAAGTGCGCCGCACTCAAGTTACCTATGGAACCAGGGATTTTGTGCTCAAGCTGACTCAACCGATCAGTAACGCCATCAATCGGACAGAACAAGAAGAGGAAGTTGATTTTGGTGACTATTTTCCGCAGAGCTTCCCAAGCCGCCGCCAAGAAGGTCCCCAAGATCAACACTAAGAGTGCCGAGGAGCAGTCTGCCCGACAAGCCCTAGGGTTTGTTTCGCTGAAGCGCACGCCCCGACAAGTTTTGCTCCGCAAGCTTGTCGGGAACATCAAGCTCCCGCTGAGCCGCAGGTTCTGCCAGAGAAGCGGATGTTCCCGCAGCAGCAGATGTGCCTTTAGTCCTTGTTGTCGAGCCGCAAGCTCCAAAGATGGGCGCAGCAGATTGTCCATTTTCTTCAGATGTGAGAACTTCCCAAGAGCAAGAAGAAGCGGAAAGAGTAGCCCGACAGTCAAGTATGTACCAGTTTGTCGACAACACACTGCATGTAAGAAGACTCAACGGTGTGAAATTGAAGTGTATTCACCGGGAAGATGGATGTAAGCTGTTGGCAGAGATACACGGAGGCATATGTGGTCACCACATTGGCAAGAAGAGCACTTGCCGCAAAGCTTCCGCAAGGTTTCTTTTGGCCGACAGCCCTCCGTGATGCAACGCACAAGTAACCAAGTGTGAAGCATGCCGCCCATTCCAAGCAGATACACCAGCCAGCTCAAGCTCTCCAGACGATCCCTTTATCCTCGCCATTTTCGGTCTGGGGCTCGACATCCTCGCCCCTTTCCCCGAAAGAAGTTGGGGGCTTTGAGTACTTGTACGCTGTAATCGACAAGTTCACAAAGTGGCCGGAAGTGGAAGCAGGAGGAAGGTGACAAGACAACAAGCAATCAAGTTCTTCAGTCGATTGTTTGCCGCTTCGATTCCTAACAGATCATCACCGACAACGCACGCAATTCACGAGTCACACCTTCATGCAATACGCCCAAGATCTTGGCGCCAAGGTCTGCTTTGCTTCCGCTGCTCATCCAAGGAGTAACGGTCAAGCGGAGAGGGCAATGTTGAAGTGCTGCGTGGGCTCAAGACCAGAACTTTCGACTGTGCTGCACAAGTGCGGAAGAAACTGGATTGAGGAGCTGCTGGTGGTTCTTTGGTCGATCAGACGACGCCAAATCGAGCCATCGCCGACACCTTTCGCCTAGTCTATGGACCGAGGCAGTTCTCCCCACGGAACTCAGATTCGGATCACCTCGAGTGCTTGCTTATGATGAGTTTGAGCAAGAGCAGCTGCGACAAGATGACGCGCTGCTCCTTGAGGAGGACTGTCTTCAGTCACAGACGAGCTACTCGATATCAGCAAGCTTTGCGCCGCTACCATAGCCGCAGTTAATGCCGAAGTCTCGAGGAAGGCGACCTTGTTCTTCAGCTGCTCAGTCCGCCAAGAATTCCAACAAGTTGACGCCTAAAGTGGGAAGGCCCTTATCGGGTGAAACGAGTCACTAGGCTCGGCGCTGTCCGCTTTGAGACCAAGATGGCGTTCCGTGAGCAACTCCTCGAACATCGAGCATCTTCGTAAGTTTTACCCGTAGGGCGCGGTTGCCGGAACCTGTTCCGGCAACCACCTTTTGTACAAGTCTTGCCGATGTTGCATGTAATCCTTTGTACAAAGCCGGGCGCAGATCCCGTGCATAAGTAAAGCTCATGTGCTTCGCACAACTTGTCAATTTCATGCTTTCATCATTTTATTGCATGTGTTATCTGACACTTTGTGCAGCACCTACACCCGGTAAGCAATAACGAGCCGCGAGGCTCCATAATTTTATTTTCTCTTCTTTCTCTTTCTCAAAGAAAGGAAGGCTCCCTAGCACACAAGTTTGCCGGGGGGAAGGAGAAGATAATGGTGTGGACCAAGCGCCGCCAAGGAAGTTTCACTTACCGAAGCAAAGGATGTAAAAGCTAAGTTGCTAAATTTTGAGCAATCAGCTTTTAAATTTTAAGTTATCTTCCTCGAACGACTCGTGCTTTGTATGGAAAACTCAGTGCGCGAAGGAACCAACTCAGTAGCTAGTTGCGCCTTACTTTGTTTCGAGTCCGCCAACAACTTAAGGGAGCTGCAACTAGTTGCGACAAGGTTGCTTCTGAAGAGGCACCGCCAAAGAAGCTGCTGATGTTCAAGATCGAGCGCCATGGCAAAGGTGCTCATACCGACAAGTTCCCTAAAAGCGAGGGCAAAACATACAAAGGAAGGAATCAAGTACAGGAAATAACATTGCAATCATTGCCCGAGATAGAGTTATATTACAAAATAGCTTGTCGCAGCTCTAATAGATTGTTCTCCTAACATGACCAGCAGCGACAAGGAAAAGATAAAATTGGCGGCCTAATCTACGCGGTCGCCATCAACCCTCTTGATCTTGCCCACCTTGTCCACAATGGTGCGATAAGGGCCTTGAGTGCCTCCACATCAGCATCCGCGGCAAGGACTTGAGGACGCCGTGAGGTTGAGGCCTGGATTGCGGAAGGCCACCTTCATCAAGACCTTCCGAGAGCTCTCGCAGATCCGGCGTGACTCTCGGCCAGCTGCTTTGGGATCTCTTCCCGAGTCGCCAAGAGCCGCCACCACGCCTTGAAGAACAAGCTGAGCTTGGCGCTGGGTTGAGGTGCTCATCGAGGAATATCCAAGATCCACCATCCCCAGCTCCATCAGCTCCTCGTCGATGGCGGCGGCAACATTCACGAGGCCCTCGGTCCAAAGGCTCCACATTCTCTCTCAAGGTGTTCTGGCGGCAACAAGACTCGCCAAAGAGCGCCTCGCCGGTTTTGATCTTCTCCAACAAGGCCACCTCCCGCCTCCCGGCGCCTTCCATGTCTCGAGTCAAGGTGGTCAGCTTCAACTCGAGATCTTCTTTGAGTCCTTGGCGGTGCCGAGCTCTTTGCTCCTCTCAGCGAGACGGCCCCGCAGCTCTCCAAGAGTGTAGGCATCCTTCTCTCGCCATGCTTGAGTGCAGCAAGCTCTTCACCGCCTCTTCTTCAGACCGGCCTCCACCTGCGCCACCTTCGCCTCCAGCTCCTTCTTGGCGGCCTCGGCAGCTGCGGCGGCATCCTTTGCTTCCTTGATAGCCCCGCCAAATGTTTTCTCGGCGCTGCAAGCTCCTCCTCATGGCTGTCAAGATTGATCTTCGCTGCGCCACCGCCTTCTTGCACGACAGCCTCTCGCGGCAAGCCGTTGTTGTTTTCAACCTCAGCCTTCTCGAGGATGAAGGCTTTGCGCTACCGACGATTTGCTCCCGCCTTCCGCCAAGGCCCGAGAGCTTCTCGATTGATGCCCCGAGCTCCTCCGCTGCTTTTATATGTCCGCTTCCCACCTTCGCGACAAGCGCTTCCCGGATTCCAGCTTGGCTTGTCGAAAGCGGTAGAGCGACAAAGCAGCTTCCGCAACAGCTGCCCTCCTCGACTCGCCACTGCCATCGCTTGGCGGTCGACCAGCGCCACCGGCGGAGGCGAGCAGCTCTTCGTCAAAGGTTTCTCCTTCGACCGGCGCCTCGAGCTCGACGCCTGTGGAAGCTTGATGAAGACGCCATCGCCGCCTTCGATAGGCGCCAGTCGAGGCTCTTCGAGCTTACGCTGCGGCAGCGGGCGGAGGGATCGGCGGTCGGTGTATCGCCTGGCGCCTCCCGCGGCCTCGTGGCCGCCAGGCGATCGCTGCACTCGCCAGCTTCAAGGGCGGCAGCCTTGGCGGCCTCTTCGCCAAGAGGTCATCACGGCTTTTTCCTCGCAACGACGGCGCCGACAAAGTGTTGCCGCTGCTTCTCCTCGCCGGCGACCTCGGCCCATCGGCTCTGGGTGGATGGATCTCGACGACCAGAAAATGAAGAAAAATCAAGCAGATATTCAAAGAGAAAATAAGAAGAAAAAGAGCCCTAGGGAAGTTTTCAGCAAGAGGATTACTCGCGATGGGATCTGCAGCCGCTGTCTCAACCATCGGAGGGTCGCCTGGCGCTATCCCTTGCCGGAGAACTGCCCTTGCCGGAGAAGCCTCCCTTGCCGGAGAACGCCCTTGTCGGGGATCCTCCCTTGGCGTGTAGTCGACGCAGATGGCACGTCCAGTAGCGGCTTCCGGCACTTGGTGAGGCTGCTCGCTTCCTACACAAACCAACAATGATATCACCAAGAAAGAGCACCCATGCACGCCCAACAAGAAAGAGTAAACCATATACTTACGCTGGGGCTGTGCTGGGGCTGCTTTGAGGAAGAGTTGCCACGTCCGACAAGGTGGTCTCTTGACGCCTCCCGCTGCCGTGGGGGATCTGCCCTGATGACAACCACCTGGTCTTGCCTTCTTCGACGCCTTCGGGCCAGGCCCCGAAAAGGACAGAGTTCGTAATGAAGCAAATCAGATACAAAACAAAGCAACAAAATTGAAGAAATACAAGTACAACATGTAAGCTTACTCTTCTTCTTCCTCGCCGAGCTGAGCGCAGAGATCAATTTGCTCGCCTCAAAGGCGACGAGGCGGAGGAGTGGGTTCCTTGATCGCTTGGCGGGAGTAGCAGCGGTGGCTCGGGAGGGCCCCGCCCAGCTTGTCAGAAGCGGTGTGAGGTGCTCGCTGCAACAAAGGTTGCCGCGGTGGTGGAGCTGCTGCGCGCGCGGGCGGCTGCTGGGCCTGCTCGCCGCCTGCTTGCCTCCAGCCTTTATGGAGACGCTTCTGGTGGAGCTGGGGCTCCGCCATGCAAGCTGCTAGATGGTGGGGAGGAGGCGCTCGCGGCTCGCCGACTCGGCTTCGTGTTCGCAAGCTCCTCTCGCCGCAAACTCCCTTCGCCGACAAAGCTTGCCGCCGCTGCCTCTCGCCTCCACGGTGAACCCGACCGCCAATGGCAAAGATTGCCGCCGCTCTTCCAGTTTAGTGGCGGCGCGCTGCATCTCGCCGCCGCGGTGTCGCGGTGAGGCCCTTCGCTCATCGGGCGGATCGGCACTTCTTCCAAGTTGTCAAGAACACCCGCACGACGCCATCTGCAGGTTTGCCAGGTTGGAACAATTCCATGCGAAGTCGCACAACGCATCATTGCACGGATGCGGTCGAGCGAGGAATTGTTGCACAATGGAACGACTTCGGCAACCTGAACCATTCGGGATGATCAGCGTCAGACTTGAACAGCTCCAGAGCATCGATCCAACTCCAAGATGGTGAAATTGAAGTTGAGGCCCGGCGCAGCCTCATGATATCCGCCGACTCGAACTCCCAAGCAGGTCTTCTCCTCTCCCGCAGGGATGGCGCGGCGGCGGCGAAATCTGCGCCAACGGCGCCATAAAGTGAGTCCGCAAGCCCGAGGCGCAGGATCCGGTGACGGCAATCTTCAATCTAGCATCTTCCGCGCCAAGTTGCTCCAATCATTGCTGCGCACTATTGGGGTTTGGCGCTGAGCGGTAAAGGGCTGCGGTTCTCCTCACAATCCAACACCAATCTGCCCTCCATTCCTCCCACTTGTCGCGGAGCTCTCCTCCAGATAGGCTTCCTTCTTGCCGATCCTTGAGATCCAAGCGATTCCTCCGCAAGAGGCTCTCTCTCTACCGAGGAATGAAGAAATGGCGGAAGAGGGCTATGTTGGGATGGATTCACAAAGTTTTCGCAGAGATGTGCGAAACCGCCATGGTCGACAGCATTGGGGTGAAATCAAGGAGGCGGAACCCGAGGTGTTCATGATATCGCAGAAAAATTCAGAGAAGGGCGGGCGAGCCTGCAATAGAAGAACAAAGGCGAAGAAAGGGTACCCGCTGGGGCTAGTTCAAGCAGCGGCTGGGAGTACCTTCAGGCGCTGGATGCGCGCTGGCTCCGCACCGTAAGAGGTAGTAGTTTCCTCAGCCTTTGCGGCGAAAGCTGGGGGAAGATGGCTCGCCTTTCAGAAGGCCATGAGCCGCTGCGCGCGGCCGACTTCACACCCTTCCCTTGTCGGCTGAGCCATGGCGGAGGCGTTGGGGAGACCGACGTGTTGGTGGTACTGGTGGCGATGAAGTGAGCGCCGCTTTCTTCTGACTTGGGGAGAAGGGGGAGCAGCGTGGTTTTTCGAGATTGACAGCAAATGGCGAGGTGGGCGAACTGCCCCTGCTTCCTCTGCTTATAAAGAGGGAGGAGGTCCCATGGTGACACGTTGGTGGATGAGCTAGAGGAGGAACGGAGGAAGTCTGCCGCTGCAAGCGCTTTGTCATGTCGTTGTTTTGTCGCTACCGAAGCTTGTCGCTCACCGGGCCTTCCCGGCAAACTCCTCTTGCCGGGGCCTTGTCTTCTAAATGCCTTGGTTGGCCTTCCCGGCACAAGTTGCATCCATAACATGAACAAGTTTGTGATGAAAGGAAGGTAAACATGTTGTCGATGGTAACTCAAATTACCAAGGGACGAGGATGGCACTTACCATCATGAATTGGATTGATATCCTAGAAGAGCTCAAAATGTTGATGATGATCATGACACATTTGTCGAGAGGTTTCATGAAGATATAATCGCCATCGATTTACATCAAGCAAAAGGAAGGATGGAGCGAAAAGTTATTCAAACCACGGATACGACACAAACTCGTAATCAAGCTTGTTGTTCAAGGCGAATGGTAAGATGAGGAAGATCGACATAAGATTAGCTCACTGTCGAAATTTGTGCTCCGGGAAGAAGGACCAGGTAGCACAGTTAAAATTTAGCACGATAATGATATAGCCGATCAGGCTTGGGATGACTTGAAGAGTTATTAAACTTGTAGGCAACGAAAATTACTTAGAGTTTTTGAATCAGAGTGCGGACTCGGTTCACATATTGGTGTTCTCGGTTGATGAAAACCCAGAACCCGGGGGAAATCTGAAATCGGTGAGAAGCAATACTAGATGAAGACTCATAGGGAGCAACACAGTTCTTTGATATTCTCGAGATACCGGGGGTAATAATCGATGACATATCAAAGTAGAGGTTGGACTGGGGTATTGCTCTGCAGAAGACAAGTGCTTAAACTTGCACGAGAAATGGTATTTAAAGGAGAACATGGTCGGAACCACGATTGCAAAAGACCAGATCCCAGATATACGATGAACTTATACCAAAGGAATAATTAATTTAAGAGAAGCTTTAGTGATAAGATCTACATCGTGTCCATAGGCATGAACACAAAGTTCAAGGTCGACTCCCACTTCTCCAATGCATAACCTTTCATTCGCTTCTCACATTCAAAGAAGTTGTAGTGTTGAAATTTTATCTGGCAAAATACCAGAAGAGTATGACTCGTGAAAACTTTCGAGTTCACACATATTAAGGAAGGCATAGGTTCAACCCATCAGGGTATCATGGCAATATATACCACAAGCTTCAATAGTAAATATCACCACTCAAATCGAGCATGGTTGGCCAAATCAGAAAATAGGATTTACCAATGGCATTATGTATCGTGGAAAGAACTTCGAGGTTTTTGTATACGAAGGACACCGCTTGATGATATTTCAACAAAGGATCCGACGGTCCATAGTGAAACTGATGTGAGTATCGGCACACAACCAGAGGAAGAAACAATGTGAAGGCATTGGATTATATAAGCAACTGACTAATTCAAAGCTCACATGTAAAGGAATTATGATTAACAAATCAAAAGATCAGAAGCAAACTCTCTGATTAAGGATGGATAAGTTGAGTAAGCTTAGGGGTAAAATCGACAACAATTTGATTGGTCGAGATCTAGCTCATGTTTAAAATGACATCTGAACCGGAAAGATAATTTAAAAGGATCAACTGATGATTGCGTGCATTCACACTCATGTTGAATCATTAGGATCAAAATGATGGTGCCTAAGGATACTAACGAATATTGCCAGACATATGGAAAGCATCCATAATGCAAGCAGACAAGTATTGCAGAGCAATAAGCTACTAAGGATTTTTGGAGGATCGAGTAGTATTTTGAAGACCATTGTGAGACTCATGAACAACTGGGGATGAATGGATACTCGATAAGGGCGAGAAATTACCCGTAGGGGTATTCAGGTGGCAAGGAACTGCAAGGCAAGGCACAAAATATTCTCGAACAATGTAAAGGATTTCAAGGTATATTGTAATGACAAGATCAACTGGGAATAGAAGTAAGAACGACAAGTGTATGTATTTATCCCTAGGGATATTTCGGTGGTAGGGAATTTGCAAAAGCAACGGGCACAAAGCCTCGGGATAACATCGGAGTGTATCTTCGGAATCCTTCGGCGCACCAAGCAATCATCTGGAGTGAGGGGCTCTCCGGGAGGAAGAAATTACGAGAACCTAGAGTTAGAGTTAGCAAAATCATTTAACCCGAATAGAAGAGAGATCAGAGTCCCAGAGTATAGACGAGAAGTCAAAGATCCTAATACCACCCAATGGCGACGTGGGCCCATGGGCCGCACAGCCATGTTAGTAAAAGTTTTTCAATGACTAGACTTGACTTCGGCCAAGGAGTGTGGAAGGGGATTCCTACAGGCAGTCGGATCTGATACCAACTTGTGACGCCCCTGATTCAATCATACACTAATCATACACGCAAACGCAATGATCAAGATCAGGGACTCACGGGAAGATATCACAACACAACTCTAAAACATAAATAAGTCATACAAGCATCATAATACAAGCCAGGGGACTCGAGGGCTCGAATACAGGTGCTCGATCATAGACGAGTCAGCGGAAGCAACAACATCGGAGTACAGACATAAGTTAAACAAGTTTGCCTTAAGAAGACTAGAACAAATTGGGATACAGATCGAAAGAGGCGCAGGCCTCCTGCCTGGGATCCTCCTAAACTACTCCTGGTCGCCGTCAGCGGGCTGAGTAGTAGGCACCTCCGGTGTAGTAGGAGTCGTCGCCGAGGGTGGCGCCTGCCCTGGTTCCAAAGATCCTGTTCATGCAAACGTGTAGAAGGGAAAGGGGGAAAAGGGGGAGAAAAGCAACCTTGAGTACTCATCCAAAGTACTCGCAAGCAAGGAGCTACACAACATATGCATGGGTATATGTGTAAAGGGCCATATTCATGGACTGAACCGCAAAATGCCAGAATAAGAGGGGGATAGCTAATCCTTTCGAAGACTACGCTTCTGGCCGCCTCCGTCTTGCAGCATGTAGAAGAGAGTAGACAGAAGTCCTCCAAGTAGCATCGCATAGCATAATTCTACCCGGCAATCCCCTCCGCGTCGCCCTATTAGAGAGCGATCACCGGGTTGTATCTTGCACTTGGAAGGGTGTGTTTTATTAAGTATCCGGTTCTAGTTGTCATAAGGTCAAGGTACAACTCCAAGTCGTCTTGTTACCGAAGATCACGGCTATTCAATAGATTAATCACTGCAGGGTGCACTACATAACCCAACACGCTTGATCCCATTTGGCCGGACACACTTTTCTCGGGTCATGCCCACCATGAAGATCAACACGCCACAGCCCCACCTAGGCACAACACGTAGGTCAGATGCCGGTTCAAACCTAAGCGCACAGGGTCCGGGCCCATCGCTTAGCACACCAAGACGCTATGTGACGCTGCCGAAGGTGCCTAGCCTAGCAGCGTTCTAGTCCAATCCGGCGCGCCGCCAACCGCAGATGTCATGAAGGCTTCGCCGATACCACGACGCCGAAAGTGCCCATAATCTGCTCTCGCGTAGCTGGTTAGTGCGATAGACCAAATGGCCGACTCGATCAAATACCAATATCTCGTTAAGTTGTGTTAAGTATCCATGAACGCCGCCCAGGCTGTGCCCACCTCTCTCCTAGGTGGTCTCAACCTGCCCTATCGCCCGCCATTAAAGTAACAATGGGGTCGTCAGAACCTGTGCCCACCTCTACCGGGATGGAGCCACCTTTCTTTTCAGCCCCTCACCGTAATCACTTATGATACTCAAAGAGTGACCCGACTTTAGTCACCACATGTGTCATGTATATAAAGTATATAGTATATACCGTGATCACCTCCCTAGTGATCACGGCCCGATAGTATAGCATGGCGATTTGACAAGAATGTAGGGCCATTGATGGAACACTAGCATCCTATACTAAGCAAGAGGATAAAGTGTAAGGGTAACAATCAGAGTAACAATGATGGGCTATGCAGCAGAATAGGATTAACCGAAAACAGCAACATGCTACACTACTCTAATGCAAGCAGTATAGAGAAGAATAGGCAATATCTGGTGATCAGGGGGGGGGCATGCCTGTAAGCTCGGCCGAGAAGGAGGGGCGAGAAGGAGGGGTCGTTGTTGATGTAGTCGATCACAGGGGTACCGACAGCGGTCTCGGGGTCCACCGGAAAGAAGTAACAAAGGGGGAACACAATAAATAATAGAGCAATCAAAGCATCACAAAGCATAACATGTCAATACGTGGTGCTAGGTATGCCCTAATGCAGTGCGAGGTGATACCGGCGAAGGGGGAAAACATCCAGGAAAGTATTCCCGATGTTTCGCATTTTCGGACAGATAAACTGGAGGGAGAAGTTGCATGTTTGCTATGCTAGGGATGTGTGGCGATTTAACGGCTGAGTATTCGTGATTCGCCTCGCTGCTCGAGCAACTTTCATGTACAAAGTATTTTCATCCGAGTTACGGGTTATTTTATATTAATTTTCAAAGTTTTAATTCATTTTCTAATTTATTGTAATTCGAAATTAATGTTAAATTGCTAGATGTACCCAGCACAAGGTACACAAAAATTGTACTGGTCGACAAGTGGGACCAGGGGCCCAGCTTGACTACCAAACTTTGACTAGTCAACAGTGGTGGGGCCCCTTGTCATTGACTGTCTAGTTAACTAAGAGGTTTAGTTAGGCTAATTAGATAGATAAATGGTTAATTAAGCAACATTAATTAAGTTAATTAATTATTAAATTAATTATCAAATTAATTAATTATTCCTTTTTTATTCTTCTTTTTTTAGCAGGGGCGTGGGGACCCCTAGTCAGTGGCCTAGAGGGGGCTTAGCGGGCACGCGGGTTACGGGCGTGGTCTTAACGAGCTGCCGTCATGGGGCGCACCTGATCGACGCCTGGAGAGCCGGGCGCCACGGGCAGGCGGCCGCAGAAGGTGGAGGAGGGGCACGCTGCAAGGCGGGTGGCCGCAACGAGCGGAGCGGCAGAGCTCCAACTGGCCCCGGTGAGGAGAGGCGAGGCGCGGGCGTCGAGGGATGCAGGCGGGCGTGCTGGGGATCTCGCGCCGCAGCGAGTCCAGGGGCGGCAGAGGGGTGGCTGAAGGCGGGGGAGATGTCGGAGTACGGCCACGGGCGGCCTTGGGAACAGTCGGCGCACGACGGCAGGGGGTTGGTGGCACGGCCGAGCGGCAGTGTCGCGCGTGCGTGACGGCGCGGGCGCGGGTGACGGGGCGAGGAGAGGGAGCTCTGTGGCACCGAGGGTTCGGGGCAGTGGTGCACGAGGAGGAGGTCGGGGACAACGACGACGGAGTGGAGAAGAGGACGACGGGGACGAAGCGCGTGGAGCTCCGGGCGGCGGCGGATCTGTCCGGCTAGTCGGGGGGCTTGAGCAGCAAGCAAGGGAGCGGTCACGGTCGGCGCGACGAGGGCGCCACGAGGAGCGGGACGGTGCGCGAGGACGGGCGGGCTGGCAAGGCGGCACTGGCGATGGTTGGTTGAGCCCCGATCCGATCTGGATCGGGGGAAGAGGGAGAGACGAGGGAGTGGGGGAGTGGAGCGTGTGGGGGGGGGGGGTTAGGCTTCGGTCGCCCCAGGGGGTTGTAGGGGTTCGGCGGGCCGGGGGATGGAGTTGGGCTGGCTGGGTGCGCGACCAGTCGGGCCGTGGCCCAGTTGGCCGGGGGGTGCCCCTTTTTTGTAGTTATTTTATTTCTTTTCTATTTTCTGTCTTACTCTAGTTCCTCTTTTATTTTAGTTTTGTAAACTATAAAAGTAGTCCCTAATTTAGTGTTAGTAAATAGGCTACTACCACATAAGTTTGGGCAACTAAATAAAATAGTTTAATATTTTATTTTTTTGTAAAAGGCATTCAACTAATGGTTTTTGCTACTGTTTAAAATATTTTTAGAGTATTAAACCTTTTCTAAAACTGTGGTTTCTCCACCATACTTACCTATGCATTATTTGGCTCACTCCGAACACTTTAGTTTTAATATTTGAAATCTTTTATTGTTTGCTTGATTTTGAATTTGAATTTGAATCGTTTCGAACTAACGCGAGATTAGCAACAGTAATCGAGGTGACGTGGCATCATTAGTAGATGGTTACTGTAGCTTAATTATCCGGGCGTCACAATATAGCATGGAGCAATCAAAAATTATAGATACGTTGGAGACGTATCAACACATCGCAAAAAGAGTTACATCATATTTGTCTCCAAGAGACCATCATATTGAGAATTCAGCGAGAGAGAGGAAGCCATCTAGCTAATAACTACGGACCCAAAGGTCTACAAAGAACTACTCACGCATCATCGGAGAGGCACCAATGGAAGTGGTGAACCCCTCTGTGATGGTGTCTAGATTGGATCTGGTGGTTCTGGACTCTGCGGCGGCTGGAATTGATTTTCGTCGACTCTCCTAGGGTTTCTGGAATATTGGGGTATTTATAGAGCAAAGAGGCGGTCCGGGGGGTACCCGAGGTGGGCACAACCCACCAGGGCATGCCTGGGCCTCCTTGCGCCCTCATGGGTTGTGCTCTCCTCGGAGCACCCCCAGGCGCAGCCTTGGCCCATTTGATGTCTTCTGGTCAATAAAAAAACTTCGTGAAGTTTTGTTGCATTTGGACTCCGTTTGGTATAGATTTCCTACTTTGAAAAAAAAGATGCAGAAAATAGCAACTGGCACTTGGCACTATGTCAATAGGTTAGTACCAAAAAATTATATAAAATGAATATAAAATGATTATAGAACATCCAAGATTGATAATATAACAGCATGGAACAATAAAAAATTATACGTACGTTGGAGACGTATCACTACTGTCATGAATTCTATAATTGAACTTACCTTTTGTGCTCCTCCTTTTTTGTTGTAGGTGAGTGGCTGGATCTTGGGGAGCATGACTATAGGATCTTTGGCAGCCAGTTCTCTAAACTCGAGCGTTTTGCTGTTGATTTGAGCCAGGGGCGTTCTCATGAAAAGACAAGATCTAGTGTTATGAAGGGGAGGTTGTAACATCCCAAAATTCTAAATTTTGGAATGTTATAATAAATAGATAGATTTGATTGATTGTTTGATTGATTGTGTGAAATTGAGTGAAATTCGAAACTTTTTAAAAGTTAAATGAGAGGGAATAAAAGGACTTTTCCAAACTTTCATTTTGCATTCGTGATCTCCGTGAATTCAAATTCTTTTCACCACAAAACCCTGGAGAGAAGATGACATGACTTCTTCCATTTATTTAAATGACAAGGGGTGTCGAAAATATTTGAATTTCATTTGGAAAATATTTCCAACCCAGGAACTTTGTGCAACTCAATGATTTTCACGAGCGAAGATAAAATGACTTCTTCAAAACATATGAAATATGAGTTGGGAGTTTCAAAGAATTAAATTCAAAGTTCTTTTGAATTTATTTTCAATTTGGAGTTATTTGAGTTTTATTTAAATTATCTTTCTTCAGAAATAAAATATGTGGAAATAGGGTAACATGATTCCCTACATCAGAAAATTGGAGAGAAATAAATTTGAATTAATTTTGGTATTTTTAAAATGATTTTTACTGGATTTTACTAGAGCAGAAGCACCCTTTGTTTTATTAGAATTTGTGTGTATTTTATTTGATTCTATAAAAATGTTCACATTGTAGTAAATCTTTTTCTGAAAATTTTGATATATAATATGCCTATATAAAATTTTACTTTATTTCATTTATCCGGTTTTCCTTCTGTTTCTATTTAAAAAAACTGCGTGCGGCCCATATTTACTTGATCCCCCACATGCATAGCATAGTGGTAGCGGGTGCCTCATCTTATTATTATTATTATTCTCCTAAGTGGGCCAGGCCCAGCCAGCCTTTTCTTTCCAATTTTTTTTCTTTCTTCCTTTGAAAAAAAAAACTGCCGCACCAGTGTACGCGCGCGGCTGGGCCGAACTCTTAGCCCATGATCATTTTCAAATTTCATCTGCGTACGTTTATGTTTAGTCCCACATTGTCTAGCCTTTGACCTTTAAGCCTCTTTTCCACCAATAAATATAGACTCATAGAGCCTCCAAAATCATCCGATTCAGGTTAAATCAATATTTTGGTTTGACTAGATTCCTTAAAGAAAAATATTTTTCTCCTCTCCTGCGATTTCCGAAATTGTCTTCTCTCCAAGTTGTTTTTTCTCGCCTTTATAAAGGTATCTTTCTTCTTTTTTCCCGTAGTTTATTATTTTTTAGACTAGTACGACAAAATAATTAAATTACCCATTTTTCCCTGTATTTATACATTAGACCTAAAATTCTTTTAGTCGTATCTATTTTTTTTCTTCCGTAAAACAGCTTGGCCTGATTTTCAAATAGCCATAACTTTTTACTCGTTCATCCAAATTAGATGAAACCAATGCCCACTTCTTCGTTACGATCTCCTCTATCCAGTAATCCAACTCAAACATGTTTTTGAAAGTTTAAAATTTGAATTAGACCAGATTTGAATTTGAACTTCGTTTGATCGTAACTTGAGTTTTATAACTCCGTTTGAGTTGATGATTTTTGCAAATCGAAGCTCTTGACCTAAACTTTCTGATAAGGCCAAATTCACATAATTTTGGTACTGTTAGAAATTTGTTTTATGTTGCAAGATTTATTTGCTTGGTTTTTATGTTTTCTGAATCGTCTTCTTCGTTCTTTCTGATCTTTTGAGTGATTGCTTATGTGTGGTTTCTATTGATTGCTTACGATAGATTGACCGGAGTGTGACGAGTAGACCTATCAAGAGTTTTGAGTGCGAATCATCGTCATCAACAGTACAGGCAAGTTCACACTTTGATCATATCCCTTTCATACCCAGTTTTTATGCATTAGTTCCAATCCTCAAACATTGCATGATTAGGATGTCATTAACTTGTGGGTTGGGAAGTAGTTGATGAGGTAGGAACCTATTGTCCTGCATTCAAACCTTGGGAGTTACTTCTATGTTATGCTTATATTGCCATTCTATGCTCATAGACGTGGATTGGGTTTGAGTGTATTCCATGACAGATGTGAGATTGTTGACTTAATGGTTCAACTTAAGGTGGCAACTTTAATACACATCTGGGTGGATTGGTAGGGGCACCCTGGGGATATACCAGTGGACTTGCTCGGACACCTGGGGATATACCAGTGTTGTCCTAGGAGATCCCGGGGATACACCGTGTGATCATCCTATGGTTCGCCACCCGTGCTCAAAGGAATCGAGATATTTTCATGCTAGAAACTTCGTGTGCAGCCACAAGCTATTATGGGCTCTAGCATAGTTGAGTAAGTTACGTGAAGCTCTTGAAGAGGTAGATCAGCAGGTAGTGGGTTTGTAGGTTTGGTATGGTCTGCCCGGAGTAAAGAGTTAATGTTTCTGAAAGACTGTGTCTCGGTCATCCGTTTCTCAAACATCATGTAGTGCGAGAAATCCAACGGAGGCGATCGAGTCTTGTGGGGGAAAGTGCACAAACCTCTGCAGAGTGTACAATCTAATCATGGTTAGCCGTGTCCCCAGTTATGGACAATCTTGAGTATCTAGTACTTGGAGTATCTTAAGTATCTCATCATATTACTTAAATTAATTTGTTGGGTTAATGATTACTTTTAATTGGGGTTGAGAGGGGGTTTACCTTCTCAATATTTTATCAACCAACTTTGTAGTTAAATAAAATATATTCCTTTGTAGTAGGGAAAATTGGCTTTTCGCAAAAACTATAACCATAGAGCTTTCCACTAGCCAAATATGCATGTAGTGATAGTTATTATTCATCATTATCCTATGGTGTGAATTTGCTAGTACATTCAATGTACTGACCCTTTGTGGCTGCAACGTCTCATGTTGCACGATCTTACGACGAGTAAGTGATACGTTAGGGTTATGATTTCTACCCTCAACTTTTCCATTGGTGTTGATGGGAATCCACAACCTTGTTACTTCCGCTATTTTGGATTGAGGTAATAATATTTCCGTTACTTTATACATGTGATTTACCTTTGTTATAAATCCTCGAGTATTGTGTGTGTCAAGATACCGATCCGTGGATGACACTTGCCACGTAGACTTGATCGTCGAGGTCGGGTCGCTACAAGATGGTATCAGAGCACATGTTGACTGTAGGACGTGACCCTAGAAACTGGCAAGCCCATAGGAAAGATTTCCTCTACAACTTTCTTTTCAAAAAGATCTCTTACCTCTCTTCTCTTCTGAGCTTATTCAAATATTCCTTTCTAGTTAGACTATAACCTTTCCCCTTTTGACCACATGAAGATTCGGCTGATGAGACCACTCCAAGAAGTACAAGATATCGGAAAACTAAGACTACTTTGGAATAAAGAGGATTTTTACCGTGCATTAAAATGACAGAAACTACAACGGTGAAGACTTCAAAGACTAGGAGAATTTGAAGGCTTTGAAGAATTTCCGGATTTGTATGACCTAGGAAGGCACCCCTTATGGAACTTGGCAAACTATGGAAGCTGTCAATACCCGAGATCAAGGTGTATCGGAGAAAGACCGGAACATGGAGCATTAGAACTCAAAGTTTTTGTCAAGAAAACCGTAAGACAGGAGATATCAATTATGGAATGAAAGCTCATGGCAGTAACATTGGCATAGACATGGCTAACCATGGTGTTATTGCCCGCCTATGCTATTGTCACCATGCGGAGTTAAGCGTGCAGATGCATGGAAGAATTGGATGGTAGAAGGCTGAAGGAGCATCATCGTCAAGGATGCATTTTAACATAATCGGTGCATCACCAGATCTGAGTATTACATCAAGAAGTTTAGGTGGATCTGCAGAAGCCGTATTTGACAAGGAAGCAGTTCGTGAAGAACCCAGGTCCCAGAAGATTAAAATAGCCAAGCAGGAGGAGCTAAACCTCGAGATACCAGAGATTTGTCAGGAACTGAAGGATAGTAGGATCATGGTTCATGTCGAGGTTGATGAAATCCAGAAGTTGGAACGTAACTCCAGAAATATTGAAGGACGCCACGAGAGACTTTGCGACAACAGAGATGATCTGGCAAAATAACTTGAGTAGGACAAACATGATCAGAAGAAGCCATCGGAGACATGAACAAGAATCGAAGAGTTTGATGACTTTGAAGATTTATTGACTATTAGAAGCCCAAACCCCTATTATATACTTGCGTTAGATGCGATGATTGTGAGCTGTCATTTGTTTGATGTTTTTCCGACAGCCACAATAAAACCTGTCTTTTCAAAACTATTGTTTGTATTGTGTGTATCCCTCTCTATCTCTCTTATCCCACCCCAAAACCCATGGACCCAATAGAGAATGAATGGAGATGAGCTTGTATTTTCTAGACCGATGAGTCAATTGAAGACTGACCGATGGCTTTAGAACATGGAAGGTCATATGAAGAATAACACTATAGCCGGAAAGGATATGACCCAGAATGCCCTTCAGTGCTTTGAAAGAGGTGCTGCTACTTGGTGGAGGATGTACCAAACCATCAATGGATGGCAAGAAGTAACCACTTGGGAAGAATTTAAGTTGACTCTACAAAGATCTCGTCTTGTGTCCCAGAAGTTGAGGCCTTATGGAAAGGATATGAAGAAACCTTGTGCATACAAGCTTTGTGGAGAAATAGGACACAACCATAAAGAAAATAAGGACAAATACCCTCATAAGCAGAGGATTACCAAAGGAGTTAGCCGAGGATCTCAGGGAACTTCGGTTGGAGATTGTTCCCAAAGGTTTTGTTGCAGCAATGGAAGTTTAGTCTACATTGTTGGGAAAGATCCGTGAAGCTCAGAAGGATGACAAAGAGATTGCTGAGGTAAAAGAGAGGATGAGAAAAGGAAAGGCCGAAGGTTTTCGTAAGGATGAGCACGACACCTTATGGTTCGAGGATCGTGTATATGTGCCTAATAATGCAAAGATCAGGAAGTTAATACTTCAGGAGGCTCATGACTCACCATACTTGATTCGCCCTGGAAACACCAAGATGTATTTGGATTTGAAGGAGAGTTTCTGGTGGACTGGTATGAAGAAGGATATTGCTGAGTATGTAATCGTAGGTGATGTATGCCAGAGAGTAAAGGCAGAGCATCAAAAGCCAGTCGGATTACTACAGCCTATGCTGATACCCGAATGGAAGCAGGATAAGCTTGGCATGGATTTCATTACCGGATTTCCCAGAACCTGATCGGGATATGATTCTATCTGGGTAGTAGTTGATTCGCTTGACCAAAGTGGCTCACTTTATCCCAGTGAAACCACCTATACAAGTGAGAAGTTGGCCAAGATATATTTGACTAGGATCGTATGTTTGCATGGAGTTCCGGGGACCATCGTATCAGATAGAGGAACACAGTTTACCTCAAAGATTTGGAATGAGCTGCACCAGACTTTGGGTACTAGGCTAGAGTTCAGTACAGCCTTTCATCCATAAACAGATGGATAGACCGAGAGAGTCAATCAGATTCTGGTGGACATGTTGAGAACGTGTGCGCTAGATTATGGATCAAGTAGGGATGATAATCTACCTTACGCAGAGTTCTCATTCAACAACGACTACCAAGTCAGTTTGAATATGGCCCCTTTTTAAGCTTTGTATGGGAGAAGGAGCCAGACACCATTGATGTGGGATGAAGTTGGAGACCGTCAGTTGTTTGGACTAAATATGATCAAGGAGTCAGAAGAGAATGTTAAAGTTGATCGAGATAGACTGAAGGTAGCTCAGTCCAGGCAGAAGAGTTATGCAGACTCAAAAACGCAAGGAGGTAGTCTATGAAATTGGAGACAGAGCATGTCTTCATGTGTCCCCTCTACGAGGAGTTAAACGATTTGGAGTTAAGGGAAAGTTAGCCCCGAGATTTGTAGGACCATACCGAGTTTTGGAGCGTATGGGAGAAGTGGCCAACAAATTGGAGTCACCCGAAGGACTGTTTGGAGTTCATGATGTGTTTCACGTATTCCAGTTGAAGAAGTGCCATGCAGAAATGGCCAATATTCCCCTGTAAGGACGCTTGACCCTGGAAAGGATAATGATGTTCCACGAAGTGGAGTATGGACTTCATAAGTATAAGTTTTTATCTCGGTAGCTGGGATATCCCACGAGGATGAAGAGATGAATTACTATTGGATATAAAGGAGGTATGATGTTGGAAATATGGATCAAGGTAAATTCCATGATGAGTCTGAGTAATCATGTCCTAATTTGGTGCCAATAGAAGGAAGGAAGACAGTACAATTGGATGGATTTAAGAATACTAGGAAGTTGGAAGTTGGAAGTTGGAATAATGATCAGAAGCCCGAGGATAAGTTCAAGGACTACAAGTGACGAGATGGGCCATAACCCACAGGCCCCAGGACCTAACAAGAAGCAAGCACATTCTTGCTGAAGGAAAAACCCTGGAAGAAGTTACGATTTTATCAACCGACGATTCTATAGGAGTTTACGCAAAACCTGAGAGTTGTTAAGGAACAATAGATGTTTGTTTGGCTTGCAGAATCAATGGATTTATCCGAACTTGGTTCATCGACAAGAGAAATTCTACAATGCTTGTGAGGACGACCGAGTGTTAGAATGCGAGATTCGCTAAACCATGTACAAGGTAATGATTTGGGTGCGGGATGGATTGATCACCATACCGACTTACTATTATTGTTCGCCTTGCTATATGGGATGGTAAATCTGAGTGACTTACCTATAGTAGAGAGACGATGATCAAAACCCTGTTTAAACCTTAGAATGGTATAAGAATTTTTCCCCTTGTACAAGGAAGCTTTTGCCAACCGTAGGTTATACAGTGAGAATCAACCAGACCCATTTCCTGTAGGAGAAACCCTAAATTGTTGACCACCATGAGATATCGATAGTTAGTTGGTATTGGCGCCAGACCCGTTGAGGGAGTTCCGGACTAGGGGGTGTCCGGATAGCCGAACTGTCATCATCGGCCGGACTCCAAGACTATGAAGATACAAGATTGAAGACTTCGTCCCGTGTCCGGATGGGACATTCCTTGGCGTGGAAGGCAAGCTTGGCGATACGGATATGTAGATCTCCTACCATTGTAACCGACTCTATGTAACCCCAGCCCTCTCCGGTGTCTATATAAACCGGATGGCTTTAGTCCATAGGACGAACAACAATCATACCATAGGCTAGCTTCTAGGGTTTAGCCTCTTTGATCTCGTGGTAGATCCACTCTTGTAACACACATCATCAATATTAATCAAGCAGGACCTAGGGTTTTACCTCCATCAAGAGGGCCCGAACCTGGGTAAAACATCGTGTCCCTTGTCTCCTATTACCATCCGCCTAGACGCACAGTTCGGGACCCCCTACCCGAGATCCGCCGGTTTTGACACCGACATTGGTGCTTTCATTGAGAGTTCCTCCGTGTCGCCACCGATTGGCTCGATGGCTTCTTCGACCATCATCAACGACGCGTCCAGTGGTGAGACTTTCTCCCGGACAGATCTTCAGATTCGGCAGCTTCAAGACCGCGGGCCGACTTCGCTTGGCCGTCTGGAGCAGATCGAAGCTACGCCCTGGCCGTCAGTCAGGTTTGAAGTTTGAACTTCACGGCTGACATCCGCGGGACTTGATCTCGATGAAGTCGAGCCACACCGAGTGTGCCGCGACCGTCACGACGAGCATGATTTAGCTCGCAGCCGACAAGACTCGAGGTCGCGATCAACCCGCCCCGATCTTCAATTCGGAGCCGGCTGCGCAGATCGGGACGGATGGCTAGACACCGCCTCGGGGCTGCAACCTCACGGCGATAGAGCCGAACACCGATCTTGTCCTCATGAAGCTCGCGACTCGAGGTGCCGGACTCCTTGCCAGACTTCGAACCTCCCGCGCCCCCTCCGATCGAATCCGATTGGGCGCCGGTCATGGAGTTCACCGCAGCGGACACCTTTCAACTATCACCTTTTGGCGACATCTTGAGTTTGCTAAAGTACCTCTCGTTATCGAGAGCCTGGCCGGACTGCGGTCAGGACGGTTGGGATGCGGACGACGAAGAAATTCAAAGCCCACCCACCACCCACTTTGTAGCCGCTGTCGACGATCTAACCGACATGCTAGACTACGACTCCGAAGACATCGACGGTATGGACGACGATGCCGGAGATTTAACAAGAACCAGCGCCTTATCGGCAATCGGAAAGCCACCTCATCATATGACATATACATGGTGGATATCCCAAAGGATGGGAATGGCGAAGGAACAGAGGAGGATGACCTCCAAGAAACAGCCCAAGCGCCGGCGGCGCCAAGCGCCGCTCTAAATCCCGCCACAAGAAGAATGAAGATTCCGCACCGGAGATAACAATACACGGACAGTGCGAAGACAATCCACTCCAAAGCAAGATCCAGCGCAGAGGATGGAGACGCCAGCCCTCACGAGAGAGCGCGAAGAAGAGGTAGAGGATTATATGCCTCCTCCGAGACGGCAAGCCTCGACGACGATGAATTGCCGTGCTCGAGGATCCCGTCGAACAAGAGCGTTTTAGACGAGGCTTATGGCCACGGCGAACAGCCTCAAGAAAAGCAGCAACAGCTTAGAGCTGATCAGATCTGCTAGCCGGCGGATGGACTGAAGTCTCGCGTCAAGAGCATGAGCTCGAACGTCCCTCCAAAAGCTACCCTAAACGCAAGCTGCTCCCGATTAGAGGAGGAGACTTACGAACCCGCATCACCAGGAGACAATACGGCTGACCGACCACCCCGTGGTCGCGGATGATAGGCCTCTAAGCCCTTCACTAGAACCGCACTCGCATCGCTTCAAAAGCACACGCCACGGGGAACGCCCGACCTGCGAGATATATTGGAGGACAAGGCAAGACAATCAAGATCGATCTATGGATCGCGTGGTCGCCCCACGATGCGTGGCGACAACCGTCGCGCGGACACGATAAGTTCGGCCGGGCGAACAAAACAGCATAAAGCTCTTTTGAGCTCCGCCGTGATATCGCCAAGATCTGAGGCGCCAGACACCCACTATGCTTCACAGGCGAAGTAATGGATCATCAAATCCTCAAGGGTTTAAACCCGTCAATATTGAATCCTATGTTGGCACAACAGACCCCGCGGTTTGGATAGAAGACTATCTCCTTCACATCCACATGGCCCGCGGTGACGATCTTCACGCCATCAAATACCTCCCCTCGCTTAAAGGACCAGCCCGCATTGGCTCAATAGCTTGCCAGCAGAGTCAATTGGGAGCTGGAGGACCTCGAAGCCGATTCCTCGATAACTTCCGTGGCACTTATGTGCGACCACCGACGCCGATGACCTAAGCCACATAATTCAGCAGCCAGACGAATCGGCCGACAATTCTCGACACGGTTCTTAACCAAGAAAACCAAATCATCGACCGTCCGGATGCGGAGGCCCTCGCGCCTTCAAGCATAACATCCGCGACGAGTGGCTTGCCCGCACCTAGGACAGGAAAAGCCAAATCCATGGCAGCCCTCACATCACTCATGACCCGCCTCACAGTAGTGAGGACAGCTGGCTAGCACGCAGCAACAACCTCAGTAAAAATTCTGGCAGTCCGGACTTCAAGGACCGAAATGGCAGGCCGCGTCGTAACAAAAACAAACGCCGCATTAATGGCGACAGTATTGAGGATACGGCAATCAATGCCAGATTCAGAGGCTCTAAACCCGGTCAGCGGAAAAAGCCATTCAAAAGAACTACTCCGGGTCCGTCCAATTTGGACCGAATACTCGACCGCTTGTGCCAGATACACGGCACCTCCGAAAAGTCAGCTAACCACACCAACAGGGACTGTTGGGTATTCAAGAAGGCAGGCAAGTTAATTGCCAAAAACAATGACAAGGGGATGCATAGCGATGACGAGGACGAGACCCAACTGCCAAACAATAAAGGACAGAAGGGTTTCCCCCCACAGGTGCGGACGGTGAACATGATATACGCAACGCACATACCCAAAAGGGAGCGGAAGCATGCACTCAGGGATGTCTACACGACGGAGCCAGTTGCTCAAGTTCAATCCATGGTCCTCCCGCCCGATCACTTTTGACCAAGGGACCACCCACCAAAGATCCGCCACGGCGGATTCGCCGCGACCGGTCTTAGTCCCAATCGCCGATGGATTTCACCTAACCGAGTCCCGATGGATTCGGCGGCAGCAGCCTGAACCTGCTTTACCAGATACAAGGCGCAAAATGGGCATAGACCCTCAAGGATTAAACCTACCAAAACGACCTTTAAAGGCGCCATACCAGGTGTAGAAGCCAATTGTACAGGCTCAATTACACCGAAGTGGTCTTGGATCCCGGATAACTTCCGGGCGAGGAGTTAATCTTCAACATAGTCCCGCTCCGCAGCGGCTATCATGCCTTGCTCGGACGCATCGCGCTTGCAAAGTTCAACGCGTGCCGCACTCACGATACCTCAAGCTCAAGATGCCAGCCCTCGAGGAGTCATCACGGTCAACGGAAACACGAACGTTCTCTCCGCACGGAGGAACATACACGGCTCTCGCGGCGAAGTGCAATGCAGCCTCTTAAGGCAATTCTCGAGTCCGCCGTTAAGCGGCCGGGCAGCTAAGCGCGCCGGAGTAACTTACAACAAGACCACAGCACGCCCGAGCACGCCAGAGATGCGGCCCCAACCCCAGCTCCCGCGAAACGTCAAAGCAGGTCCTTCACGCACACCATTACGCTCAAGATACCATGGGCATGGGGAGAGGGCACGACCACGATAAACCCAGATCGTGGCTCAACCACACCAGGGGCTCTCAAGTGTGTCGTTCCTTTTCTTTTCTTTTACCTTTTACTTTTTTCCCACAGACTCCGCTTGTCGAGGCCCCGTCCGCAGCAGACCTACCGAACTCACGGTGCAACAGCCGTGGAAGGATAAAGGCTACAACGAATATACAGGTGGTCTCCATTACGAGCATTTTATACACCAATCTACAGCCTACCCTCGGAGGGGGACATGTTTAACAGTCCCATGCCTTGCTTATCGCACTATTTGTATCGCTCGCATTCAGTAGCAGCACTTATTGAATAAAACAATGCAGCACCTTTTTGCTTATAATTACATTTCTTTTTCATACATATGTTCATTCACGGCATGTTGCATCCAGACACTTTGGTACGGCTAATATACACCAGGGCTTATGTTTCCGCAGATTATGGTATGATGAGTCCGAACACTTTCACAAGTGCGGCACCCGAACTTATAGCACTATATGCATCGGCTTCAATCATGTCTTGGGTCAATAGTTGGGTTTGCCCGGCTCCCATGTTTTGGTACCTTACGTTCCGCTATATCGCTAAGGTAGCACTGGGAGAACCATCTGCGATTCCGCCCAGCTTGAGCTGGGTTAACGCCTGGAGAAAGCTAAACTGACCGTCATGATGAGGCGAGAGGCGATCGCTGTTCGAGAGGTTTTGCGAGTCCTTAAAGACTTATGCCGCTTAGAGCGAGGAGCCGGATATTGTCCGGCCAAGGCGTGATAGCGCCCCAAATTCGCCTTCCGAAGACTAGGGGCTTCACGAAATTTAAAATTATAGAATTCTATGGCTAAGTGAGAGTGTTCAAGCATTATAAGTCCGGTTGCCTTGTTCGCTGTGTTGAGCGCCTCCCAAGATGGACCCAAAATGGGAACAAGAGCGCCAAGTTTATCCGAACACCCCAAAGACTCGTGGCATGGGGGCTGAAGCCGACGACTTGCCATCTCTCGATTTGATAAACAGCCGCATGAAGGTAATATTTTCAATTAACAAGCGTTGCTTAGCGATATGAACTAAGTTTTCAGCGACAGGATAACAAAATGTGAGTCTACTCAAATATTACATCTTTGGAGCACTCACCCGCAATAGTGCGGGCGCCCTTCAGCACACTCTTACAATACATCTCGGGCGTGCGATGCTCCTTGCCCTCTGGTGGCGGGTCCGTCACGAGCTTCTGGGCATCCATCTTGCCCCAGTGCACCTTTTGCGGGCAAGGCCCGACGGGCACCCTCAATACAAGCGGAATGCTTGATGACTTCTACCCACGGCACTCATCCATCGGCCGCCAGACCAGGTCAAGTAGCTCCTGTGCATGGCCTCCTTAGGCCACAAACCAACTATGAGGCCCTTCATGGCCTGTTCGGCCGCTTTAGGAGCACGACCAGCTGCTTCACTGGTCGCCAAGGGCACCGGATGTCCGCCTCAAAGATAATGAGACCAGAAGACCTTCTCCGTCGAGCTCCCCTCCTTGGCCCGGTAGAATGCGGCAGCATCGGACACGCTGCGAGGAAGATCTGCGAACACTCCTGGAGAGCTCGAATTAGGGTAAGCAACATGTAATTAACACTCACATGCTTACTTTGCATGAAAAATGCCTTACCCGCTGCTATTTTCTTCACCGCCTCAACCTCCTGGAGGGCCTTGTAGGCTTCGGCCTTAGCGGCTTTGGCACTCTCAAGAGCCGTTGCAAGCTCAGACTCTCGAGTCTTCGAGTCACGCTCCAAGCCCTCATGTTTTTTCACGAGATCCTGGAGCTCTTGTTGTACCTCCGCCACCCGCGCCTCCTGCTTCTCTCGCTCGGTGCGCTCCGCGGCCACATTACGTTCGGCCGCGGCCACCGCCTCCTTCAGGGTCGCCACCTCGTTAGTGGCCCTACAATACCCACGTTATCCTTGTCATTTTTCTTGCAACCAAATCCTTTTCTGTAAGGTACAATTTTCATAAGGTATTACTCACCTTCTTTTTCCTCGAGCTGCTTCTTGGCATGGCCGAGCTCGTTCTCGGACCGCCGAGGTTTTCCTTCAAAGTATTGACCTCGCATGATCGGTGTGGCGGAGGTCAGCAAAGACAGCCTGCAATCCCATATTGACATATTTTTATGACTCCTCGCTTATCTTTCTAAAGATCCTTAGTCCGGCTTTTCTTTCCGAACACGAACCGAGCATCGGGCTACTGTCTATGCGGTACCATTTTACATATATTGAAATTCTTACCTCAAAGCCTCGTTAGAAGGCTGCTGCAGAAGCTTCGTCAGCCCGCTCTTGGCGAGCTGAACCTTTCAATCACCGCACTCATAACAAGGCGGTGTTCCTCTTCGATGGAGGTGCCGTTGAGCGCCCCAGCAAATTATCCCGCACCTCCGGTTGGGCAGAGGCAGCGGCGTCGCGGTCTTGCCCTTCTTACGAAGGGGTCGCCCGCCGGACTCCGGAGCCACTGTGGCCTCCGGGGCTGAGTTCGGTGCAAAGTCAGGGAGGGTGTCCTGTGACACCTCCGAGGCCTTCTCCTCCTGGTGGGTCCCTTCCTGGGATCCCACCTCGGCGTCGTCCGCGGCACGGGGGGTGGAGGCAGTCGGAAGGGAATCCATATCCGACGCACCCAAGGACCCGCTCGATGAAACAGAAAGATCATCCTTGGGCGGACTGCAGGGTTGTATGCGGCATTAGAAAGACATTATGTGGCGAAAAGAAAAAACTTTGAAGTTATTCGGGAGTCCGGATACTTACGATCTCGCCAGGGGCTTGGCCCTTGGAGGCCAGTCCTCGTCGTCGTCACTGGCGTTGGCGGAACAGTCCGGGAAGAGTTTTTCCTTCTGACCCTTCGCCTCCCTTGTTGGGGAGGCCTTCCTTCTTCCCTCCTTCACTGGGAGAGGCTCTTCTTCTCCTCCTCGCCTTGGTGGGAGGATTCGCCTTGGATTCATCATCCGATAGCACCTGAAAACGGAACTCTTCCGAGTCCCCGTGGCCGCCTTCTTGGCCTTCTTCTCGGCACCACGTGGTGCCGGAGCCAGAGCCCTGTTAGGCGGGCATCCGCTGGGTCCTCCGCAATGGGGCGGACAGATAGTCTGTTCGCCTTCGCCGCCATTCTGTCAAAGGTAAAGGGAGTTTAGATCCGTGATAGAGCCAAACTATGGAAAACAAGTGGTGAAATCACTTACCTCGTCACTGGACGCTGCGCAGCAGAATCCGCGATCTTCGGTAGCGGATGCGGAGCTTCGCGCCTTTGAACAAGACCTTCCGGACATCTTCGACGTAGTGTCAAGAGCCCGCCAGGTCCGGTGCTGCGCTGGATCAAACTCCCACATGTTGAAGCCCGTCGCTGGCACGGAGAATCCGCCGATGAGCATGACTGGACTACGCTGACAAGCTTGAGCTTCTTGTCCACCAGCTTCGGATACAGGCTTGGAGTCCGGTCAGCTCCTCCGAATCCCCAAATCCGCCACTCTCTTTCCGGAGGTGAGCCGTAGGGATGCCAGATCTGAATTGGAGCCGCTGCCCAATCAGGGTCACGCGGCTCGGTGATATAGAACCACCCCGATTGCCACCCCTTGATGGTTTCCACGAAAGTGCCCTCCACCACGTGAACGTGGGACATCCTACCCACCATGGCGCCCGACTCGCTTGGCTGCCCTTCACAACCTTCGCTTGACATCAAGGTCTTGAGCCCAAGCAAGTGGGGCTGGATGCGAGGAAGGCCTCGCACACTGACGATAAACGCCAAGATGTTGAGGATGAAATTGGGGCCGATCATGGAAATCTAGGCCGTAGTAGAACATGAGCCCCGGACAAAGGGATGAAGGGAAGCCCAGTCCAGCGGAGGAAATGGGGAAGAAATACTACCTCTCATGGGGCCTGGGGTTGGGGACGAGCTCTCCTCGTCGGGGAGCAGATGTGCGATGTTGCTGGACAAATATTCAAGGTCGCGCAGCTTCTGGATCTGCCCTCCGTGACGGAGGAGGCCATCCACTTGCCTCCCCGCCCGGACATAGTTGGAGAAGGTTGAGGTGAGAAGTACGGACTTGGGCGCTGGAGCTCGAGTTCGTGGAGATGGATAAGCCAAGGAGAAAGAAGGCGCAGGTAAAAGGGTTGGATCTTTATCCCCTTATATGGGCGGACAAAAACATGTGTCCCCACCGGCCTAGTAAAACTCACTTATCTCTCAAGCGTCACAATCAATGGCACGGTTGGGTTACCCACGTCCGTATTGATGGGAATCCCGGAATAAGGGGAACACGATCTCTGCTTCGACAAGACGTGCCAAGGAAACCGCTTCGCTAAACGCACTGAGGTGGAACAATAAAAACAATTTGAGTAAAGGCTTGGCAGTGGTGCGACATCACGCCACAAAATACGTCAGCAGATTGATCTTGTGTAATATTATTCTCCCTATGGTGGTATGTGGAATTTATTTTTGCAGAGCCGGACACTATCCTGGTGTTCACAATCTTCTATAAATTATTCGGAGGAAGAACCCGCCTTGCAATGCCGAAGACAACATGCGCGCCGGACTCGTCGTCATTGAAGCCTGGTTCAGGGGCTACTGAGGGAGTTCCGGACTAGGGGGTGTCCGGATAGCCGAACTGTCATCATCGGCCGGACTCCAAGACTATGAAGATACAAAATTGAAGACTTCGTCCCGTGTCCGAATGGGACTTTCCTTGGCGTGGAAGGCAAGCTTGGCGATACGGATATGTAGATCTCCTACCATTGTAACCGACTCTGTGTAACCCTAGCCCTCTCCGGTGTCTATATAAACCGGATGGCTTTAGTTCATAGGACGAACAACAATCATACCATAGGCTAGCTTCTAGGGTTTAGCCTCTTTGATCTCGTGGTAGATCCACTCTTGTAACACACATCATCAATATTAATCAAGCAGGATGTAGGGTTTTACCTCCATCAAGAGGGCCCGAACCTGGGTAAAACATCGTGTCCCTTGTCTCCTGTTACCATCCGCCTAGACGCACAGTTCGGGACCCCCTACCCGAGATCCGCCGGTTTTGACACCGACACCCGTCAACTAAGAAGACCCAATCTCGGAATAACCTTACCCAGAGGAAAAAGGACAAAAGAATTGAGGAAAAGGTTATGCCGCTACCGAAAGAGCCCAGAGATGGAATTTCCCGAGATCTGGGAAGACCGACACTGTCAACAATAAGGATGGAGTATATGAGTTTTGATGGAACCGTAACCATGCTTCTAAGGGTGGTAGCACCCGAGACCTCCGGAGACGGTCGATGGATTTTTGAGAAGACCCCAAACCTAACCTATTTCTTTGTAGCCTCTCCGAATCTCGAGGACGAGATTCATTTTACGGGTGGTAGGTTTGTAACATCCCAAAATTCTAAATTTTGGAATGTTATAATAAATAGATAGATTTGATTGATTGTTTGATTGATTGTGTGAAATTGAGTGAAATTTGAAACTTTTTGAAGTTAAATGAGAGGGAATAAAAGGACTTTTCCAAACTTTCATTTTGCATTCGTGATCTCCGTGAATTCAAATTCCTTTCACCACAAAACCCTGGAGAGAAGATGACATGACTTCTTCCATTTATTTAAATGACAAGGGGTGTTGAAAATATTTGAATTTCATTTGGAAAATATTTCCAACCCAGGAACTTTATGCAACTCAATGATTTTCACGAGCGAAGATAAAATGACTTCTTCAAAACATATGAAATATGAGTTGGGAGTTTCAAAGAATTAAATTCAAAGTTCTTTTGAATTTATTTTCAATTTGGAGTTATTTGAGTTTTATTTAAATTATTTTCTTCAAAAATAAAATATGTGGATATAGGGTAACATGATTCCCTACATCAAAAAATTGGAGAGAAATAAATTTGAATTAATTTTGGTATTTTAAAATGATTTTCACTGGATTTTACTAGAGCGAAGCACTCTTTGTCTTATTAGAATTTGTGTGTATTTTCTTTGATTCTATAAAATGTTCACATTGTAGTAAATCTTTTTCTGAAAATTTTGATATATAATATGCCTATATAAAATTTTACTTTATTTTATTTATCCGGTTTTCTTACATTTCTATTTTAAAAAAGTCTGTATGCCCATAGTTACTTGTCGCCCACATGCATAGCATAGTGGTAGCGGGCGCCTCATATTATTATTATTATTTTTCTCCTAAGTGGGCCAGGCCCAGCCAGCCTTTTCTTTCCAATTTTTTTTCTTTCTTCCTTTGAAAAAAAACTGCCACACCGGTGTACGCGCGCGGCTGGGCCGAACTTTTAGCCCATGATCATTTTCAAATTTCATCTGCGTACGTTTATGTTTAGTCCCACATTGCCTAGCCTTTGACCTTTAAGCCTCTTTTCCACCAATAAATATAGACTCATAGAGCCTCCAAAAATCATCCGATTCAGGTTAAATCAATATTTTGGTTTGACTAGATTCCTTAAAGAAAAATATTTTTCTCCTCTCCGGCGCGACTTCTGGAAATTGTCTTCTCTCTCCGAAGTTGTTTTTCTCTGCCTTATAAAGGTACCTTTCTTCGTTTTTTTCCCGTAGTTTATTATTTTTTAGACTTGTACGATAAAATAATTAGATTACATATTTGTCCCTGTATTTATACATTAGACCTAAAATTCTTTTAGCCGTATCTATTTTTTTTTCTTCCGTAAAACAGCTTGGCCTGATTTTTCAAATAGCCATAACTTTTTACTCGTTCATCCAAATTAGATGAAACCAACGCCCACTTCTTCGTTACGATCTCCTCTATCCAGTAATCCAACTCAAACATGTTTTTGAAAGTTTAAAATTTGAATTAGACCAGATTTGAATTTGAACTTCGTTTGATCGTAACTTGAGTTTTATAACTCCGCTTGAGTTGATTCTTTTGCAAATCAAGCTCTTGACCTAAACTTTCTGATAAGGCCAAATTCATATAATTTTGGTACTGTTAGAAATTTGTTTTATGTTGCAAGATTTATTTGCTTGGTTTTGATGTTTTCTGAATCGTCTTCTTCGTTCTTTCTGATCTTTTGAGTGATTGCTTATGTGTGGTTACTATTGATTGCTTACGATAGATTGACCGGAGTGTGACGAGTAGACCTATCAAGAGTTTTGAGTGCGAATCATCTTCATCAACAGTACAGGCAAGTTCACACTTTGATCATATCCCTTTCATACCCAGTTTTTATGCATTAGTTCCAATCCTCAAACATTGCATGATTAGGATGTCATTAACTTGTGGGATGGGAAGTAGTTGATGAGGTAGGAACCTAATGTCCTGCATTCAAACCTTGGGAGTTACTTCTACGTTATGCTTATATTGCCATGCTATGCTCGTAGACGTGGATTAGGTTTGAGTGTATTCCATGACAGATGTGAGATTGTTTACTTAATGGTTCAACTTAAGGTGGCAACTTTAATACACATCTGGGTGGATTGGTAGGGGCACCCAGGATATACCGATGGACTTGCTCGGACACACGGGATATACGGTGTTGTCCTAGGAGATCTCGGGATACACCGTGTGATCATCCTATGGTTCGCCACCCGTGCTCAAAGGAACTGAGATATTTTCATGCTAGAAACTTCCGTGTGCAGCCACAAGCTATTATGGGCTCTAGCATAGTTGAGTAAGTTACGTGAAGCTCTTGAAGAGGTAGATCAGCATGTAGTGGGTTTGTAGGTTTGGTATGGTCTGCCCGGAGTAAAGAGTTAATGTTTCTGAAAGACTGTGTCTCGGTCATCCGTTTCTCAAACATCATGTAGTGTGAGAAATCCAATGGAGGCGATCGAGTCTTGTGGGGAAAAGTGCACAAACCTCTGCAGAGTGTACAATTTAATCATGGTTAGCCGTGTCCCCGGTTATGGACAATCTTGATTATCTAGTACTTGGAGTATCTTAAGTATCTCATCATATTACTTAAATTAATTTGTTGGGTTAATGATTACTTTTAATTGGGGTTGAGAGGGGGTTTACCTTCTCAATATTTTATCAACCAACTTTGTAGTTAAATAAAATATATTCCTTTGTAGTAGGGAAAAATTGGCTTTTCGCAAAAACTATAACCATAGAGCTTTTCCACCAGCCAAATATGCATGTAGTGATAGTTATTATTCATCATTATCCTATGGTGTGAATTTGCCAGTACATTCAATGTACTGACCCTTTGTGGCTGCAACGTCTCATGCTGCAGGATCTTATGACGAGTAAGTGATACGTTAGCGTTACGATTTCTACACTGAACTTTGCCGTTGGTGTTGATGGGAATCCACAACCTTGTTACTTCCGCTATTTTGGATTGAGGTAATACTTTATACATGTGATTTACCTCTGTTATAAATCCTCGATCTTGTGTGTGTCAAAGATACTTGATCCGTGGATGACACTTGCCACGTAGACTTGATCGTCTGAGGTCGGGTCGCTACAGAGGTTGGGAGCTCTCAAAGGTTCTACGGTTGCTGATCCAGAGAGCCCCTCTACACCCAAGAATCCCATTGTGGAATTGATAGACATTGACGATGACGCGTTTGACAAGATCACTAGCATGGGAAGAGTCACCAGAAGTGCTGCTGCCAATGGTGTATCTCCCCTTGCTAGAATAGTGGGCCGTAGAGCCGGTGTTGCTAGGAAGGATGATGAGTTGAAGTCTGACAATGTTACAAGCATGAAGCGTGCACACAGAGCTCTGATTAAGTTTTGCTCCCCCGTGCAGCAGCTTCACCCTTATAAATTCCTTCACCTGGATAGGGCTCGCAAGCTGTATGATGTGTTGCTTAGCAATGAATGACGTGAGAAGTACGCTAAGTGAGTATCTCTCATTATGTTTCCTCTTTTTATCTTCTCTTGTTTCTAACTGCTAAATAAATATGACTTTAACTACTCATTTTATATAACTTAAACTACTATGAATGCCTTATCTTCATTTTCCTGCTTTTGTTTTCTGTGTTCTGCAGGACTACATTCTCACTTATACCTCAGCGCGAGTAACTACGTTCACTGGCAATCGTGTGTGGGAAGGTTTTGCACCTGGACAGCTGATGGAGGGAGATGTAATGGACTTCCTCATTGATGAATGGAAGCGAGATCTCGAAATAAATGTTGATTTCACATCTAGAAAAAGGATCTTGCTAAGTACATATTTCATCACGGTAATGAATTAGATCGTTTCTTCTGTGAAATAAGACTGCCTATTGGTTTACGAGTTTTTTCAATACTTTCCTTTTTGATCCATTTTCCTTGTATATTTCTTTTTGCCTTTTCGCAGGTTGTGCTTAAACGTTTTTTTTCGGTGACGAAGAGAAAGATTTTAATGTGGAGAGTGCAGCGAGAGATTTCAAGAGCTACGTTCAAGATGGGGAAGACTTGCTCACTGCCAATCTTGTGAGATCCACAAGCTGATTTTAGTTCTATTTGTTTACTGTGATGCAGGTTTTTATTTGAATATTTAATATCTCTTTTGGTCATTTGTTTTTAGGTCATGATGCCTCTATTCAAACCAATGGTTTTATCAAAGGATGTGAAAGTATCAGACTATTCCTTATATGTCATGAATCGGTACCGAAGTACCATTGACATCCTCGACTCTTTACCGCATGGGAAGAACCATCATCCTTCAAATAACGCGTACCACAAAGACTGTGAGAAGATTGTGAGTGATATTGATTTTTGCTAGATAAAGCTTTACCTCTACAAGATTAATTATTCCGCCTTTTATTTCTGCTTTTTTGAGACCTGAAATGTCTGGTTTCTTTCTTTTTTTGGTGGTCTTTAATTTACAGATCACTAGATTAGTCACAATAATGAAGATTGTGTATGGTGAGGCTCAATATAATGCAAGCAAGCCACCCAATTGGAGTGTTTTAGCAAAGAGACCATGGTTTGTCAACGTTCCCTTTCAAGGGCCGAATGAATGTGGCTATTATGCTCTGAAGTTTGCGGGGACCTATGATGGTGAAAAGATCGTCGAGAACATTGAAAATAATGATGTGGGTTCTAGTTCAGCTTTCACTTTCTGTGTTTGGCTGATTGTCTTTTCCTTTCTCTGTGTCTTCATTTTTCATTATTTGTTTTTTGTTTGCAGCCCTGTATTGTTGATTTGTATGCTGAGAATTGATGTGGCTTGAAGCTATGTCGGTATTTCCCCAAAGAGGAAGGGATGAAGTAGCACAGCAGTGGTAGGTATTTCCCTCAGTGATGAAACCAAGGTTATCGAACCAGAAGGAGAACCAAGCAACACTACTTGAAAAGCACCTGCACACAAATAACAAATACTCGTAACCCGACGTGTTAAAGGGGTTGTCAATCCCTTTCGGGCAACGATGCTAGAAATTGTCAAACGGACGTGAGAGAATAGTAAATATTGATAGATCGACCGCTAAATAAAATAAATTGCAGCAAGGTATTTTTGTATTTTTGGTTTAATAGATCTAAAACTAAAAGCAAAGGAAAAGTATATCGCAAAGGCAAATATATTAAAGAAGAGACCTGGGGGTCGTAGGTTTCACTAGTGGCTTCTCTCGAGAAAAATAGCAAATGGTGGGTGAACAAATTACTGTTGGGCAATTGATAAACTTCAAATAATCATGACGATATCCAGCAAATGATCATTATATAGGAATTATGTCCAAGATTAGTAGACAGACTCCTGCCAGCATCTACAATTATTACTCCACACATCGACCGCTATCCAGCATGCATCTAGTGTATTAAGTTTATGGTGAAATGGAGTAATGCAATAAGAACAATGTCATGATGTAGACAAGATCTATTTATCTATAAATAGGCCCCATCGTTTTATCCTTAGTAGCAACGATACATACGTGTCGGTTCCCCTTCTGTCACCGGGATCAAGCACCGTAAGATCGAACCCACTACAAAGCACCTCTTCCCATTGCAAGATAAATAGATCAAGTTGTCCAAACAAAACACAAATAACGGAGAGGAAATACGAGCCTATAAGCAATCATGCATATAAGAGATCAAAGAAGACTCAAATAAATTTCATGGATAAAAAGATAGATCTGATCATAAACTCAAAGTTCATCTGATCCCAACAAACACACGCAAAAAGAGTTACATCATATGGATCTCCAAGAGACCATTGTATTGATAATCAAAAGAGAGAGAGAGAGAGGAAGACATCTAGCTACTAACTACGGACCCATAGGTCTACAAAGAACTACTCACGCATCATCGGAGAGGCACCAACGGAAGTGGTGAACCCCTCCGTGATGGTGTATAGATTGGATCTGGTGGTTCTGGACTTTGCGGTGGCTAGAATTGATTTTTGTCCACTCCCCTAGGGTTTCTGGAATATTGGGGTATTTATAGAGCAAAGAGGCGGTCCGGGGGGCACCCGAGGTGGGCACAATCCACCAGGGCACGCCTGGGCCTCCAGGAGTGCCCTAGTGGGTTGTGCTCCCCTCGGAGCACCCCCCCCAGGCGCTTATCCAGCCCACTGGATATCTTCTGGTCCAAAAAATATTCAAAAAGTTTCGCCACGTTTGGTCTCCGTTTGGTATTTATATCCCGTGATGTAAAAAACATGCAGAAAACAACAACTAGCACTTAGCACTATGTCAATAGGTTAATGTCAAAAAATGATATAAGATGATTATAAAACATCCAAGAATGATAATATAACACCATGGAACAATCAAAAATTATAGATACATTGGAGACGTATCAAGGATCTGTATACAGTCGTGTTCAACCCTAATAACGATGTTTTGGTGACGGAGCTCCCCGAGGAGATTCAGGCTTTGGCTCCTGGTGCATAGAATAATTGATTATCATTTGCATAGTGAATGGGATACTTGTGTGATTTATGTCTTGAAAACATTGTAGGCTTTGTATGTAGGGTTTGGATGTCCTGTCAACTATGTAATAACTGGGATACTTTGTGATGTTTTCAGTGTGGCATAGCATTTTATAAAAAAATTGTGTTATGAGAATGTGGTTGAACAACTATTTTACTTGTGTTCGTTTTCTCGGGGATTTGTTTTTGTTAAGTTTTATTCGCACTAAAGTCTTATACACTAGTTGACTTGAACACTTTTTTTAGTTCGTTGCAAGTCGTTGCTCAAAAGTGATAAATATTTTCATCTGTCCAAACCTAAGTTGGACCTTTATAGTTTCTATACCCTCTTTCGTGTAATTATGGCATGGTGTTGTGAGTACTGAATTGCAATTTCATACAGCATAAGGCTTTAAAAATTGGTGTCACAGTAGTATGTGTATGTAGCGTGAGTGGACTGACCCTTCCTGGCTTTGTAGTACTGTTTTCATATATATGTTTGAACTGAAGTCATTTGGGATTGAGATTATTTACGACGAAATTGTTCGTTGAGCTTTAGCCAGATTTTCTTTAAATAAGAAATTTAGCAGAATTGAGTACTAACTTTGTTCGAACTTCTTGCATTTTAGTAGTTGAACTTCAACGTAAAAAATTATTCCCTGGTTTAAATTAGCTACATTTAACAAATAGCCTATTAAGTTCTCCGCTTTTAAAGTATCATTGTCTTTGTAGCTTATTTTTTTTCCTTTTATCCGTGCTGTAGAGCTAAATCTATTTTATTTTATTTTAAATTAAAATTGTTGACTGTGAACATGTATTTGAACTTTTCTATATTCATTTTTTCCCGCGCTCTGGTTTATTCAATGGGCCTTATGGGGTGGGGTGAGGATAGTTGGGAGACGATGGAGGCTTCCAAGGAGCATGCATATTGGGCCCTTTTCCGGCCCAAATGGCACGTGCGTGCAACTATGCACTGCTGGGTGCGCTTGCGCTGTGAGTTTAGTCCCACCTCGCTAGCCGAGGGTGCTCTCGACCGGTTTATAAGCGATGTTGTGGCTCATCTCTCGAACTCCTCTGAATACTTACCTGAACGCTTATACAGGGTGCTCGCTCTCTGTTCCATGACCTGTGGGCTTTGGTCGGCTGGCCTCATGCAGTGTCGATTACTATGGATTCGCGAACGGTTGCGACGTGGGCACGAGTCCAAGTATCCTCCTGCGTAAGGCTGACCTGTCCTCGGGCGGTCAACTTTTTGTTCATAACTAGTTCTTGACTGCACCAGTAATGCGGATTGATGCTTTTTGTTGTAGTTCTTGTGAATTTTCTTGGATTTATGTAAGCATGATTTTATTAGTATTGAATGTTCTCCTTGGCTCAAACTGATATCTTTGCATTGAGTTATATTGCCTTATTTTTTGTCATTATTCTCAAGGGTCTTCTGGCATTATTTAGTATTGTAGTACTTGTGTATAAACTAAGTTGTACTAAGAGTTCAATTGTACTAGTACTGCTATTCTTAATCTGTCGGTGATTAAGGAATGCGAACTGATGCTTCTTGGTCCTTTTTATGGTAGTAAAGTTGTATTGTGCGTTCAAGTGTACCAGTACTGACATTCTTAGTCTGTCAATGACCAAGAAATGCGTACTGATGTTCTTAACTTTTTTGTTATAGCACTTACTAATTTTCTAGAAGCTAGAATCAATGATCTTTTTAGTATTGAATGTTGTCCTCTGCTGGAACTTAATCTTTTTAGTGTGATGGCACATTTTTGTTGTGATTATTTTTTTAGTGTTCTTCTGAAACTATTTAGTGTGATAGTATTGCCATATAAGACTAAGTTGTAATGTGCGTCCAAGGGTAGTATTGTTGTTGTTCTTTGTCTGCGGTGTTTGTGAAATATATGCTGCTAGTACAACTCTACGTTAGTGTTGTCACCGATCGCAGTTGCAGGACGAGAGTGGTGTTGGGGCATGTTTTGTTCGTATAGAATTAGATCATAGGGTTGGCAACACTACATGAAGTACTATTTTGTTTTAACTTTGAAGCGGGATATCCCGAGGGATTTGTTTTCACAAGTGTTGTTAAGAAGCCCAAATTGTACTGATTGTTTCCATCGTTTTGTTTTCCATACAATGTTGAATCCAAACTACACATGGAACATCCATGTGTGATTAGTTGCTCCATAACTAGTGCGGAAGAGCAGCCACAAAGTTTCATTCACAAGCTACTTGAACTTCAAATGATGGATAAACAAAATAGGAAGCTAGCAAACTTGTTCAACTAGACAAGCAAACTATGTACTTGATGCCATAAGAAAACTTGTTCAACCCTAACAAACATGACATAAGAAAAATGGTTCAACCCTGACAAACATGACATATGCAAACTGGTTTAACCTAGCAAAAGAAAACTACATATTTGAAACAAGATAAAGGACAAGCACAAGCGCAAGCAACATGAAGGCAGACTTTGATGTCTCTTCATCCCTAAAAGTTGTAGTGGAAGTAGGGGTCATCTACCTCCTCTTTTGACCTTTCCATACCTGCTTTGATGTTTTTATTCCATGACTCATAGGTGGCGTACGCATATATCATTGCATAGTTGACGAGCTTCTCTGGCAGTGGGCTGATCCCCCACAGTTTATGGTCTTCCTCCTTGTCGATCTTCTCTTTCATCTTGCTTTAGAATGGGTGGATCACGCTGGATGCAACATCAGCCAAGGAGTCGTACTTCTTTCCGATGTATATGTGGAAGTCTCCAGTTGCACTGGATGTCGATGTACTCGTTGGGGTTTATCTCCCAACTAGATCTATTCAGCTTCTCTTTGTCACCTTGAATGCTAAAACCGGCAAAGGCGAACAACTTCTCCTCCTTCAGGATGTCGTTGAGGCGCTTGGGCCTTCAAGGCGAGAGACATATTGAAGATTAGTGCTCCCTCCATCCCAAAATTCTTGTCTTAGATTTGTCTAGATACGGATGTATCTAATACTAAAATGTGACTTGATACATCCATATTTAGACAAATCTAAGACAAGAATTTTGGGACGGAGGTAGTATTGTTTTGACGATTTAATTATTCAGTTTTTGGTTACAAGTGATGAATCCATGAAGTAGATGCTTATATAGTATAATTCATGGATGAATATAGTTCAGAAACTAGTACACAAATTTCAGAAATTAAATTCAAGTACACGATGTTACTTTTCTTTTGGTCTGCTTCTTAGTACTAGTTTAGTTCTTTTGTTGAATAAAAAACATATACAAGTGCTTCACAAGTTCTTAGTTTTTTTGCTGATGAAAATAACATCAGACCAAGTTCAGAAACTATTGCACTACATCAAGTTCAAAAACATCTTTTAATACATCCAGTCCAGAAACTACACTAGTGCATCAAGATCAGAAACTACACTAGTACATCAAGTTCAGAAATTAATCTGGTGCAAGAATTTCATATACTAATCCAGTGCATCAGGTTCAAAATCTATACTCGTGCATCTACTTGAGAAAATGCACTAGTGCATCCACTTCATAAACTACACTAGTACATCTAGTTCAGAAACTAGTTTAACAAAATTTTGAGAATGCATTACTAATTAAACAGATGAATGAAGAGGGTAAATGAGTAGGATGGTTCACCATTTTGTGGCTGCGGTGATGTGGTATACCTGGCAGCAAGGTTGTCAGAATCGTGATTATATTATACGATTCTTCGACTTTACAATCCAAACTAACCCCTCTGATTCCACGATTTTAGTTCATAGAATATACGTTTCTACGATCCTGGTAGAGAAGATTCTATGATTTGCGATCCTACCATCAGAGATCCGATCCTATTCAAGATCACGATTCTGACAACCTTGTCTGGCAGAGTTCCTCCATGCATAACTGCAGAACTGCTGCTCTCTGCGGAGGTCCGTCTTGCCTGGTATACTCCACAACAACACCGATGAATCTGGCATACAAGCCGCCAGCCCTCGTCAAGAGCCTACTGATCATCACGTCGGCTTCGTCTGTATTGCTGGTGGCGATGACCTCCAGTGTCTCCTTACTGTGGAGGTCCGCCTTTTCTAGCGTGGTGGTGTAGTCAAGCTTCTCAACAGGGACCTGAACATCATCGACCTTGCTGCTCTGGTTGGACGTCTCACCACGCTGACGCTTGGCAGATGGTTCCTCCGCCATTGCCCTCCTCCAGCGACGGCAGTCTTGAGACAGAGATGTTGTGGGAAGTTGTTAGTGAAGATGGAGCGGCAATGGTGGTTCTCGAAATGAGGCAGGGATGCAGGCGAATGGGGCTTTTTTAAGGTCTGGTTTGGGAAGTGGGGGAGGCGGTTCGACGCAGGCTCACCGTGATAGTGGGGGTTGTGGTCGTGGGGTCACCGTTGCAGTCCGTTGTGGCAACCGCCTAGTGGGTGGCGCGGGCGGTGTCCTGGAAAAACCAATCGTCCAAGCCTAATTCTTTGCAGTGGTTTTTACTGTTTCACTGATCCGTCTTGTCAAGGTGCACTTATTAGTTGCTTGTACCACTTGCGCGTCTCAGAGTCGGTAATGATGGCACTTGTATCGCTCGACTATCGATTAATACGTCTCCAACGTATCTATACTTTTTTATTGTTCCATGTTGTTATATTATCATTCTTAGATGTTTTACAGTCATTTTATATCATTTTTTGGGACTAACCTATTGACATAGTGCTCAGTGTCAGTTGTTGTATTTTGCTTGTTTTTTACTTCTCGGAAAATCGATACCAAATGGAGTCCAAACGCAGCAAAACTTTTTGGTGATTTTTTCTGGACCAAAAGACACCTGTTGGGCCAAGAAAGTACCTGAGGGGAGCTCCGAGGGGAGAACAATCCACTAGGGCGCGCCTGGGCCCCCAGGCGCACCCAAGTGGGTTGTGCCCACCTCGGTGGCCTCCCGCACCGCCTCTTTGCTCTATAAATACCCCCAATATTCCAGAAACCCTAGGGGAGTCGACGAAAATCAATTCCAGCCGCCGCAATTTCTAGAACCACCAGATGCAATCTAGACACCATCACGGAGGGGTTTATCATCCTCATTGGTGCCCTCCAATGATGCGTGAGTAGTTCATTGTAGACCTACGGGTCCGTAGTTAGTAGCTAGATGGCTTCCTCTCTCTCTTTTGATTCTCAATACAATGGTCTCTTGGAGATCTATTTGATATTTGATGTAACTCTTTTTGTGATGTGTTTGTTTGGATTCGATGAACCTTGAGTTTATGATCAGATCTATGTTGTTATCCATGGAAGTTATTTGAGTCTTTTGATCTCTTATATGTATGATTACTTATAGCCTCGTATTTCTTCTTCGAATCTTTGGTTTAGTCAGGCCAACTAGATCGATTTTTCTTGCCATGGGAAGAGGTGCTTTGTGATGGGTTCGATCTTAGGGTGCTTGATCCCAGTGACAGAAGGGGAACCGGCACGTATGTATCATAGCTATTAAGGATAAAAAGATGGGGTCTATTTCTACATAAATAGATCTGGTCTACATCATGTCATCGTTCTTATTGCATTACTCTGTTTCTCCATGAACTTAATACACTAGATGCATGCGGGATAGCGGTCGATCTGTGGAGTAATAGTAGTAGATGCTCGTAGGAGTCGGTCTACTAATCTTGGACGACATGCCTATACAATGATCATTGCCTGGATATCGTCATGATTATTTGAAGTTCTATCAATTGCCCAAAAGTAATTTGTTTACCCACCGTATGATACTTTTCTAGAGAGAAGCCACTAGTGAAATCTACGCCCCGCCCCCCGGGGTCTCTTCTTTATTATATTTGCCTTAGCAATCTATTTTTATTTGCTTTTATTTTCAGATCTATTAATACAAAAATACCTTGCTGCAATTTTTATTTATTTATTTATTTTCTCTCGCGTTCCCACGAGATCTATTTATCCAGTCTACTACAATTTTACCTATCTTTCTACCCGTGAGGGATTGAAAACCCCTCTCTTACGTTGGGTTGCAAGTATTTGTTCTTTGTGTGCAGGAGCTGTTTACGTGGTGTTGCGTGGTTCTCCTACTGGTTCGTTAACCTTGGTCTCTTCCCTGAGGGAAATACCTACCGTAGTTGTGCTGCATCATCCCTTCCTCTTTGGGAAAATACCAACGTAGTTCAAGCCGCATCAAAAGGAATTTCTGGCGCCGTTGCCGGGGAGACATCATCAACGTCTACTAGGTTCCTAATCACAAATCTCATTCCCATGCAATTTACATTATTTGCCATTTTCCTCTCGTTTTCCTCTCCCCCAGTTCACAAACATTCGCCGTTTTATTCGCCCCCTTTTTCGTTCACCGTTTTCTTGCCGGATCTATCCGCGTTTTTGTTTTCTAGTCATAATGGCTTGCATGACTACTCATCCTTTGTCACCAGATTTTGAAGTTTTATACTTCAAGCAATGACAAGGAGAAAATTTGAAAGATGCTTGGTATAGGCTAATGGAATCCTATCATGTTTGCAACCTAAAGGGAGACGCAAAGATTTTGCTTCGTAATTATTACATAGGATTGGCTTTGCATCATAGACAACTCTTATATTTTTCTAGTAAAGGGAATTTTATTGAGTTTGATGCTAATGTTGCCTATGAAATCTTAGAAGGGATTCTAGGGGTTCCACCTCAAAAGAAGGGGATCTCTTTCACCCCAGAGGGAGTTCAATTTTCAGACAAACTTGGTGATTTGCACAAACATATGGTTGAATTGCAAAAATATAATGAACCTCTCAAACATATTAATGGTAGTATCAATCACTTGAATACTTTGATTACCCTTTGCAATAAACGATTGGATAACTTAGACCTCAAGATGGTTTCTTTTTCGGAAAATTTAGGGAATCGCAAAGAGCCTCCCGGATTTGAAAAATCCCTTACTAAAGTGGCAAAAGACTAAAGATGACAATACTTAGATCCTTTGCATTATGCCTAGCTAGGGGCGTAAAACGATAGCGCTTGTTGGGAGGCAACCCAATGAATAAAATTTATTTTTATCCTTTCTGATTGTGCCAAGCAAAGCCTTTGGGATCATGTTGGGTGATAGTTGGTTTGATCTTGCTGAAAAACAGAAACTTTTGTGCTCATGAAAATAGTTCCCATTTTTGAAATAAGCGTGGTAAACTACTGATTTTTTCTGCAGAAGATTAATATACAAATTGCTCACGTTGTCCTAATTTTTCAGAATTTTTGGACTTACAGAAGTATTCGAAATATCCAGATTTCTACACACTGTTCTGTTTTTGACAGATTCTGTTTTCTCTGCGTTGTGTGCTTGTTTTGATGATTCTAAGGTTTGATTTCAAGAGATTTTGCCATAAAAAAGTTGGAATACGGTAGACATAATGCAAAAATAAAATATGAATGGGTTTGCAACAGTACTTAAAGTAGTGACTTGCTTTCTAATACTAACGGATCTCATGAAGGTTTTGTTGAGTTTTGTGTGATTGATATTTTCAAGTTTTGGGTGAGATCGTGATGGATGAAGGAATAAGGATTAGCAACTGGCTAAGGTTGGGGATGCCCGAGGCACCCCAAGATAATATTCAATAAGTATCGAGCAACTATGCTTGGGATGCCCCCGGGTGGCATCCCCGCTTTCTTCTAATAACCATCAGTATTTTACTTGAAACTATACTTTTATTTTTCACATATTTATGAGTTTTGATTGGAGTGCCTTGTATGATCTGAGACTTTTTTTTTTACTTTTACTTTTTAATAAGCATCCTTGCTGTACACACCTATTTTGGAGAGCCAAATTATGCTATGCAAGCTCCTATGCTTCACTTAAATTTTTAGAGCCTTGGAATTGCTCTAGTGCTTCACTTATACCTTTTTGAGCACGGTGTGCTTTGTTATGTTTGAAGAAATTCTCTCATGCTTCACTTATATTAATTTGAGAGAAATAAATATGATTCTCATTTTATTCACTTATATTTGTTTGAGCTTATTAAAAGCAACATATGACAATAGTTCCAAAGTGATAGATATCCAAGGAGGATATAATAATAAAATTCATGAAGATTATTGGACAAAATAAACTTGATTCTTTGTAATAGTTTTGAGATATGATGATTGTGATATGTGAGTCATGTTGATGAGTAATTATGCTTTAGTAAGAATATTGGTGTTAAGGTTTGTGATTCCCTATGCAAGCACGAAAGTCAATAGTTATGCAATGAAATTACATCCTACTTGTGGTGCATTATTCGGTGTTAGTTATGCTTAATGCTTGCTTATGAGATTTTTTGTTTCTTGGTTGGATGCTTCTCAATCTTTTGCTAGCCTTCATTTGCACTAAGTATGATCACTACTTGTGCATCCAAAATCCTTTACCCAAATTTTTGCCACATGAGTCCACTATACCTACCTATATACGGTATTCTTTTTCCGTTCTAACCAAATTTTTATGTGCCATCTCTAATTTTCAAAATAAATTTCTCTTTTGTGTGCTCGTACCGCTCATGAAACGGTAGGGGGTGGCTGATATATTTCCATGCTAGATGTGTTATTCTCAAGATGAGTGTTTATTCATGTAACATCCCAAATTTTCAATTTGGAATGTTACACATAGATCATTCCTGCATATCATATTTTGCTGCATTTCGTTTTGCGATCCTCGAAATCCTAAGCAACTCAGGGACCTCGGAGAGAGTTGGGGATTTCACTGTTTTCATATTTGAATTCTAACAAATATTGAAACGAGGATTTTGGTTTCAATTATTTATCTCTCCGAAAATATTTCATATTAAAATATATGAGAGGAGATAATATGACTTCTCCAAAAAAATGAAGTATTGGAGAAAAATATTAAAATCAAATATTGGATTTTTATTCGGAGTTTATTGCTATTTTATTTGAACTAGAAAATTGCACGTTTTTCAAAGTTGCATTTTAGGGCCAAGAAAATGTTCATCTCGTTCTAAATATTTTATTTAGACGATGAAAATTTGTTTTGGTATTTTTAAATTTTTATTTTATTTTCTAGGATTTATTTAAGTTTCGGCGAAATTATTTAAAAAAAATCTTCAGCGCCCGACTTGGCCGAAGCCCAGCCGAGCCGGCACAACCGCCCCGCGCCTCGTCTCCCTCCAGGAGACCGCGAGCGCCGCAGCCCGACGCCGAGTCTGGCCGGGACTCTTTCCCCGCACCGCCTTGCCCCCTCCCCCAAGCTAGCCCCCCCTCCTATATATACGCGCCCATACTCGACTTCACCACCACGAACCCCCGCCCCACGAACCCGCCTTGGCGCGCTTGCTGCCGTTGCCGCCCGCCGCCCAGCCGCTGCCTCCGCGCCACCCGCCGCTGCAGCCGGACCTCGCCGGAGCCACCCCGCCTCGCCAGACCTCACCAGAGGTATAAGCCGCCGCTCGGTTTTAAACCGATTCGGGTTTTTTAGAAAACCCTAGTTTTCATTTTTTTTAGAATAGATCGTTATTTTTTTTCTCGGTTTAGCTTAGTTAGCGAACGTTCATCCGTACGTTTGTTTTAACGAACGGTGTTCGCTCGTTAGTTACAGACAACGAACGAACGTTCGTTCGTTAGCCTGTTCGTCAGTTTTTCTTTTCTTGGATTTTCCGCGATTATTTTCGATCGTGATTTCTGATCCGATTTTCGTTTCAGTTTATCTTTTCGCTCGTTTATCGGAATCAGGCGATTCAAGCGCCTAGATCTTCGTCTCGAAACCCTATTTCTGTTTAATCAACTTGAACAAGATTTTGGTACTGTAAAATTTGACTTTAGTCCAGATTAGTAAATGGATCTTGTTTCTTTCGCAGTTTGAGTTTCGCTGCTCCGTTTGATTTGATTCTTTTTGCAAATCGAGGTTCTTAAGTTGAACTTTCTGATTAGTTCTTCTTATTTGAGATTTACCCGTGCTTCTTTGCTTGATTGCTTATGTATGCTAGTGCTTGTTTGTGATAGAATTCCGGTCTGAAGCATGCTACACGAGTCCTGTGGTTTTATGGATCGCCTTGAGAAGGCAAGTAACACATTGATCATACTCTTTTCATCCCCGGTATTTATGCATTAGCTCCAATCCTCAAGCACTGCATGATTAGGATATTTTTAACTTGTGGGTATTGGGAAGTAGTTGATGAGGTAGAACCTATTGCCCTGTTATTCAAACCCTTGGGAGTTACTTCTACGTATTGCTTATATTGCTATGCTATGTTCGTAGATGTGGTTTGGGTGAGTGAATCCATGACAGATGTGAGATGATTAATTAATGGTACAACTTAAGGTGGAAACTTTAATACCCATATGGGTGGATTGCTTGTTGGGCACCTAGAGAATCCAGTGTTGTCCTAGGATATCTCGGAGTACCCGTGTGATAGTCGTAAGGTCCGCCACCCAGGCTCAAAGGGAACTGAGATATTTTCATGCTAGAAACTTCCGTGTGAAGCCACAAGCTATTATGGGCTCTAGCATAGTTCAGTAAGTTGCATGAGCTCTTGAAGAGGTGGATCAGCAGGTAGAGGGATGCAGGTTGGTATGGTCTGCCTGGAGTAAAGAGTTAATGTTTCTGAAAGACTGTGTCTCGGTCATCCTGTAGTGCGAGAAAGTCCAACGGAGGAGATCGAGTCTTGTGGGGAAAAGTGTGCAAACCTCTGCAGAGTGTACAATCTAATCATGGTTTGCCGTGTCCCCGGTTATGGACAATCTTGAGTATCTAGTACTCGGATTATCCTAAGTATCTCATCACTCTAAGTTAATATTGTTGGGTTGATAATTACTTTAATTGGGATTGAGTTGGAAGAACCTTCTCAATGATGTTTCAACTACCATGATAGTTAAATAAAATCTATTCCTTTGTTGTAGGAAAAAATTGGCTTTTCGCAAAACTGATACCATAGAGCTTTCCACCAGCCAAATAGGCATGTAGTGATAGCATTATTCTGTTCTTTCTCTACTGTGTTATATTGCCAGCATATTCCATGTGCTGACCCGTTTCCGGGTTGCAACGTATTATGATGCAAACTTTTCAGACGGGGAGTAAGGTCCGTTAGGTCGTTGTCGTACAGCTCAGCTATGCCGTTGGAGTTGATGGTGTCACTTTATCTTCCAAGCCTTCCGCTGATATCGTATTAGATGGCCTTAGGCCATATTTATTGTAATAAGTTCTCTTTTGAGACATTCGATGTAATAAGTGTGTGATTGCTACTCTGTTATAAATCCTTCGAGTACTGTGTGTGTCAGCATTACCGATCCAGGGATGACACTGAAGCACAGAGACTTGACCGTTTGAGGCCGGATCGCTACAATTCACTTGTCATTGAACGAGAGTACGACAAAGGTATTAGTGATGCCCAGTCCCGAAATGAAAAATAAATTTACTTTATGTTATCAAATAATAAATTTCTTGGAAAGTATTGGTATGGACGGCACCCGTGGATTCGGTTAGCCGTGGAATGTGAAAGTATGGTGGAAAAAGGAATAAACTTTATTTTCTGTTTGGGAACCGCCTATGATATATCTAGCATGGAAAGTATTGGGAACTACTCGATAATTTTTGTTGACAGGAAAAGCATACCACCCAAAATGTTTTATCTCTATCTTTTTCGCTTTGAGCTCTAGCACCTCTACAAATTGCTACTTCCCTCCATGAAGGGCCTTTCTATTTACTTTCTGCAATTTTTTATTTTTACTTGAGTCTCCATCTTCTCTTATAAAGCACCAACTAAGGGGCACTAGATCGTACTTGAGCATTGGGTGTAGCTAATATGCGAGTGTGTTTCATGAATGGATCAATGATTGAGCAGAATGGGCTAGGGATAACTTGCTTTAGTGTTGATATTTTGAAAGACATGGTTGCTTGTTGATATGCTTGAGTATTGAAATCTTCATGTCAAAACTAGACTATTGCCTTGAATCATATAAAAGTCCAAATGTCCATGTTACAAAGAAAAGAATGTGTGATGAACATGTTAGGCAGCATTCCACATAAAAAATTCTATTTTTATCATTTATCCACTCGAGGACGAGCAGGAATTAAGCTTGTGGATGCTGATACGTCTCCAATGTATCTATAATTTTTTATTGTTCCATGCTGTTATATTATCATTCTTGGATGTTTTACAATCATTTTACAATCATTTTATATCATCTTTTTGGACTAACCACCAGATCCAATCTAGACACCATCACGGAGGGGTTCATCATCCTCATTGGTGCTTCTTTGATGATGCGTGACTAGTTCATTGTAGACCTACGGGTCCGTAGTTAGTAGCTAGATGGCTTCCTCTCTCTCTCGCTCTCTTTTGATTCTCAATATAGTGGTCTCCTGAAGATCTATTTGATGTAACTCTTTTTGCGGTGTGTTTGTTGGGATCCAATGAACTTTTAGTTTATGATCAGATCTATGTTTTTATCCATGAAATTTATTTGAGTCTTTTGATCTTTTTATATGCATGATTACTTATAGCCTTGTATTTATTCTTAGAATCATTGGTTTAGTTAGGCCAACTAGATCGATTTTTCTTGTCATGGGAAGAGGTGCTTTGTGATTGGTTCGATCTTATGGTGCTTGATTCCAGTGACAGAAGGGGAACCGACACGTATGTATCATTGCTATTAAGGATAACAAGATGGGGCCTATTTATACATAAATAGATCTGTTCTACATCATGTCATCGTTCTATTGCATTAGTCCGTTTCTCCATGAACTTAATACACTAGATGCATCCTGGATAGTGGTCGATGTGTGGAGTAACAGTAGTAGATGCGGGCAGGAGTCGGTCTACTAATCTTGGACATGATGCCTATATAATGATCATTGCCTGGATATCGTCATGATTATTTGAAGTTCTATCAATTTCCCAATAGTAATTTGTTTACCCACCGTATGCTATTTTTCTCGTGAGAAGCCACTAGTGAAATCTATGACCCCGGGTCTCTTCTTTATTATATTTGCCTCCGTGTTCTATTTTTATTTGCTTTTATTTTCAGATCTATTAATCCAAAAATACAAAAATACGTTTCTGCAATTTTTATTTATTTATTTTAACTCGCGTGCCGTGAGATTTATTTATCCAATCTACTACAATTTTACCTACCTTTTTACCCGTGAGGGATTGGCAACCCCTCTCTTACGTCGGGTTGCAAGTATTTGTTCTTTGTGTGCAGGAGTTGTTTACGTGGTGTTGTGTGGTTCTCCTACTGGTTTGATAACCTTGGTCTCATCACTTAGGGAAATACCTACCGTAGCTGTGCTGCATCATCCCTTCCTCTTTGGGAAAATACTGACGTAGTTCAAGCCGCATCATCAATTACTTGGACTAGTGATTGACGTGTGGTTGAACTTACCAATACAAGTGTATTATATTTTGTATCACGCCATCCCTGTGCCGTTGGTTTGAGATGTTTTCTCTTTTTTGTGTGTGTGATGCTATTTTTCTTTAATTTTTTGTATTTTGAAATGATTGTTTAAATCAATATAATTTTTGAAAGTATTGTTTACAGATAATTTAGTTTTTCATCAGTACAGGTGTATTATATTTATTTCTAACTTTTTTGTTTGCTTGAGCTCATTCTTCTCTGTACCGATGGGCGTTCTGCATTAGGACTAGCAGACCAGTCACATCTTTTGAAAAATGTTTTTTGAGGTGTTCACGGGTGTGTTTGGCTGCTCTGCCTTCAACTAACGTGATAGACTTAGTAGTACTAATGTACTATCAGACTTTCATTTTTTAAATGCTGAGTTACTGGTCGATAGTTGTGTTGACGGTACAGAAATCCAGATCAATTCAAATATATTTGTGAGCGCATTCGACAGGTTTAAGAAATGGTTTACATAATAATGCCACTGGTCCAGTGGGCACAAAACACAAATAGTATCTTAACTATAGTACTGATCCAGAAATCGATAATAAAGCTAAATAAGTTTTGGTAACGATAGTGTTTCTGATATGATTCTTCATTGTGTACCGAGGGGACCGAGAGAACAAGCTTATTTTTGAATTGATGCAGTAGCACAACCACTATGGATTCTTCAGTCTTGAGCTCCTTCTAGCTGGCTGTGAATGTTGTCCCTTGTCGGAGTCCTTTCCTGCTTCAGCCTTGGCAGCATCATCATCAGTTTCAAGTTCCTCGTCCCCAGTATTGTCATCTTCATTGTCTTTGTCTGATTGGTCGTCATTCTCGTCAAACTCTTCTTATTCATCCTCTTCTTTTGATTGTTTGGAACTTTGGACCTTGCCCTGTTTTTGTTCAGCGCCATTGCCCTTGTCCAGTTCTTCTGCAGCTTTTGCTTGTCGAAGATGGCATCTGTGTGGTGTGGGCATGTGCGTGCATTATGATTGGTCACCACGTTGCAGACACCACATGCCCTTATACCGAGAGGTTTGCCGTCCGGGCCGAATTCCATGTGTTTGACAGGGTGCGGCGGCTTGTTGGCTTGTAGCAACCCAACCTCGAATGGTCAAGCCTCTGTGTATCTGTGCCATCCCTGGATCGGTATGCTGGCACACACAGTACATCAATGTATATATCAGAGTACAATCACATGTATAAATAACGTAAAACTGATATATACCTCGTAAGTCTCAGCGAAAACAATCGAACGGGTGTGGAGTCCCATCAACGCCAACGGAAAGTTGAGTGTAGACTGTAACCCTACAACGTAACTCCTACTCGTCATAGAAATTCCTGCAACATAAGACGCTGCAGCCCCGTAGGTCAATACATTATACTGGCAAGTCACATCATGAGTATAATAAACCTACTTGTACATGCAATTTGGCTGGTGGAAAGCTCTAAGTTTACATAAAGCTAGTTTTTCCCTAGAATAAAAGATTTTATTCTACTACTAAAAAAATAGCATAGGATGAGTTGGCAAACCCAACTCAATCCATTCCCAAATTTTCATTTAAAACCCAACTGTTTAAATTAAGAGTGATGAGATCTCTCGACATTTCAACTACTAGATGATCAAGTTGTCTGTAACCGGGCACACGGCTATTCGATTAGGTTTTAAGACTCTCCAAAGTTTTGTGCACTTTTCCCCACAAGACTCGATCGCCTCCCTTGAAGTTCTCACACTACCTGGAATTTGAGAACATGATGACCGAGACATAGTCTTTCGAAAGTATTTCCCCTTAACCCATGGATAGGCCAGTACACCTACTCATTTTACATCTGCTAGCACATCTCTGAAGAGGTCACACTATATACTCAACTAAGCCAGAGCCCATATTGGCTTGTGGCTGCACATGTAAGCTTGTAGACATGAGAATATGTTTGATCCCTTTGATCCTGAACGGACGGACCACTAGTGGTGCACCACCATGGATTTCCCATGCGTGCCCCACTGTACTTCGCCACCAGTCAAACCAGTTTCCGCCCAGGTAGTTCATTAATTATCTTAGGTCCTGTTTACTACATTGTCACTCATGTCTCACTATTAACACTTCCCAATCCACGTCTACATTAGCGAGGCGAAAATAAACTTACACGATGGTGACAAAGGTTCTAAGGTTCAGACCTACCTCAATGAACTACTGGGTGTAAGCATAGCCATTCAACATAAAATTCCTACCATGCAATCCTACCGCAAAGGACTAAGTGCATAAATAAAACATAGGTAATTGGAAGAATGGTCAAATGTGAACTTGCCTTGATACTGGTAGTTGAATTCTAGAGATTGATAGTGCTCGGCTTCGCACTCCAGACAGTCTATCATCAAAGTAAAATAACATACATAAGCAATCATTCTAGAGAGCAATAACATGCAACATAAACTACTCGGAAAACCAAATGGGAATCCAACACACATAACTTGCTGATACGTCTCCATCGTATCTACTTTTCCAAACTCTTTGGCCCTTGTTTTGGACTCTAACTTGCATGATTTGAATGGAACTAACTCGGACTGACGATGTTTTCAGCAGAATTTCCATGGTGTTATGTTTGTGTAGAAATAGAAGTTCTCGGAATGACCTAAAAATCTACGAATAATATTTTTGTAAAATATAAAAAATATTGGCGAAAGAATTAGCCGAAGGGGGTCTACAACCTAGCCACAAGGGTGGGGGGCGCGCCCATCCCCCTAGTGTGTGCCCTCCGTCCTTGTGGGCCCCTGGAGATCCACCGACCTCAACTCCAACTCCATATATTCACGTTCGGGGAGAAAAAAATCAGAGAGAAGGATTCACCATGTTTTACGATAGGGAGCCGCCGCCAAGCCCTGTTCTTCCTCGGGAGGGCAGATCTGGAGTCTGTTCGGGGCTCCGGAGAGGAGAATCCATTGCCATCATCATCATCAACCATCCTCCATCACCAATTTCATGACGCTCACCGCCGTGTGTGAGTAATCCCATCATAGGCTTGCTTGACCGTGATGGGTTGGATGAGATTTACCATGTAATGAGTTTGTTTTTAGGGTTTGATCCCTAGTATCCACTATGTTCTAAGATTTGATGTTTCTATGACTTTGCTATGCTTAATGCTTGTCACTAGGGCCCGAGTGCCATGATTTCAGAGCTAAAACTATTATGTTTTCATGAATATATTTGTGTTCTTGATCCTATCTTGCAAGTCAATAGTCACCTACTATGTGTTATGATCCGACAACCCCAGAGTGACAATAGTTGGGACACTTCCCGGTGATGACCGTAGTTTGAGGAGTTCATGTATTCACTAGGTGCTAATGCTTTGGTCGGGTACTCTATTAAAAGGAGGCCTTAATATCCCTTAGTTTCCAATAGGACCAAGCTGCCACAGGAGGGTAGAACAAAAGATGCCACGCAAGTTCATTTCCATAAGCACGTATGACTATATTCGGAGTACATGCCTACATTATATTGGTGAATATTGGAGCTAGTTCTGCGTCACCCTATGTTATAACTGTTGCATGATGAATGCCATCCGACATAATTATCCATCATTGATCCATTGCCTATGAGTTCGTTTCATATTGATCTTTTCTAAGTTACTTTTCCGTTGCCATTGTTACGATTGCTGCAAAGCTGCTACTGTTACCGCTACTTCCATACTAGCTTGCTACTAATATTTTGTTGCATATATTGAGTCTTTCAGGCGTGGTTGAATTGACAACTCAGCTGCTAATACTTAAGAATATTCTTTGGCTCCCCTTATGTTGAATCAATAAATTTGGGTTGAATACTCTACCCTCAAAAACGGTTGCGATCCCCTATACTTGTGGATTATCAAGACCTTTTTCTGGCACCGTCGCCGGGGAGCATAGCTCTATTCTCTGAGTCACTTGGGATTTATATCAGTTGATCACTATGAGGAATTTGAAAGATCAAAGAACTAAGATTTTTCCCTCGACCACGAGGGGAGGTAAGGAACGGCCATCTAGCTCTACACTTGATTCTCCTTCCGTTTTGAGTAAACATGCGACACCTACACCTGCTATTAATTCCGATATGTCACATGTTATTGGTGATGCCACTTATGCTACGAATTATGCTTATGATGAAACTACTTCTCTGCTTGATAATACTATGCCACTGGGTGAATTTCTTGATGAACAACATGCTAGGGTTAGAGAGAATGAAATTACTGAAACTGATGATATTATTGAAACTGAAGATTATGAAATCTCCCCCTAGATATGAATTGCCTGTTGTACCTGAGGGTTATGTTATGGATGAACAAACTGCTGGAGACTTCTTTTCTTGTAATGATAGGGAGGATCTTAAGAAATTGTTAGCTAAGTTGAAAGAAAAATCCTTGAATGCTAGAATGAAATATGATCCTAATTTTGATATTTCACCTATATTTGTTACTGATAAGTAATATGAATTCCCTATTGATCCTAAGTTAATTACTTTGGTTGAATCTGATCCTTTCTATGGTTATGAATCTGAAACTGTTGTGGCAGATCTTACTAAATTGAATGATATTGCCACCCTATTTGCTCATGAGGAAAAAATTTGCTATTACTATATTTTTAAATTGCTTCCTTTCTTGCTAAAGTGTAATGCTAAGTTATGGCTTAATTCTCTTGCTCCTGGTTGTGTGCGTAGTCCCCAGGATATGATTTACTACTTCTCTGCAAAATATTTCCCCGCTCATAATAAACAAGCTTCCCTAAGGGAAATATTTAACTTTATGCAAATTGAAGAAGAGAGTCTCCCAGAAGCTTGGGGGAGGCTTCTCCTATTACTTAATGCTTTGCCTGATCATCCTCTCAAGAAAAATGAAATACTTGATATGTTTTATAATGGACTAGCCGATGCTTCTTGAGACCACCTGGATAGTTGTGTTGGTTGTGTTTTCAGGGAAATAACTATTGAGAAAGTTGAATTGCTATAGAACAATATATTGAGTAATGATAATGATTGGACGCTTCCTGAACCAACTCCTAAGACAACTCCAAAGAAAAGGGGTATTCTATTTCTTAGTCCTGAAGATATGCAAGAGGCAAAGAAATCTATGAAAGAAAAAGGTATTAAAGCTGAAGATGTTAAGAATCTACCGCCTATTGAGAAAATACATAGTCTTGATAACCCGACATAGGTACTAGAGGTAAACTCTCTCCGTAGATTTGATGAAGGTGATATTCCTCTTTATAAGTCTGCTAGCCAATGCTTGGATGAGTTTGGTAATTCTATTGTTAAACAAGAAAACTTCAATGCTTATGTAAGTAAACAATTGAAACGTAATTCTTACATGCTTGACCACTTGGGTGATTATATGAGTAGAACTATGAATGATCTTAAGCTAATTAGTAAACATGCTTCCATGGTTACAACTCAGGTATAACAAGTACTTAAGGCACATGATGATTTGCTTAATGAGTTGAATAATAAGAATACTGATAATGCTGTTAGGGTTATGACTGGAGGTGGTAAAATGACCCAGGAACCTTTGTATCATGAGGGTCATCCTAAGAGAGTTGAGCAAGATTCTCATAGAACTAATACTGATGCACCCAGTCCTAGTAATAAAAAGAAAAAGAAACTGATAGGACTTTGCATGCTAGTGAACCTTCTATAGACACACCTAAGAATCCCAATGATATTTCTATTTCTGATGTTGAGACACAACCTGGTGATGAACGTGAACCTAGTGATAATATTAACAATGATGTTCATGTTGATGCTCAACCTAATAATGATAATGATGTAAATATTGAACCTGTTGTTGATCTTGATAACCCATAATCAAAGTATCAATGTTATGATAAGACAGACTTTGTTGCTAGGAAACATGGTAAAGAAAGACAACCATGGGTTCAGAAACCCACATTCCTCCTAGGCCATCCAAGGAAAAGGATGATGAGGATTTCTGAGCGCTTTGCTGAAATGATTAGACCTATCTTTTTGCGTATGCGTTTGACTGATATGCTTAAAATGCCTCCTTATTCTAAGTACATGAAAGATATTGTTACCAATAAAATAAAGATACCGGAAGGTGAAATTTCCACCATGCTTGCTAATTATACTTTTAAGGGTGGCATACCAAAGAAACTTGGAGATCTAGGGTACCAACTATACCATGCTCCATTAAAAGAAACTATGTTAAAACCGCTTTATGTGACACTGGTGCGCGTCGGTCCTAAACAAACGGTTTTTAACCCCTTTCCGCGATGGCATTTCGAACCGTCGCCAAGTGAGTGTGGGCGATAGAGGATCCTTCCCACACAACCCAGAAACTGTCGGGGATATGCCCTCCTTGCACACACGTTCGGCAAAATGAGGTCGTGTGCGACCGGCGAGCGCTCAAATATGGAAATACGTACAGTAGAGCTAAAAATACAATTATATGACAAAATTGTTTCCGGTCGCAAGTACATCCCACATAGTCAGTCCCCACTAAACATTTCGTTCGTATGTACATCGCACACGGTCGCTCCAAGGAAAAGGTTTCCGTTCACAGGTACATCACACATAATTTTTCTTGTTAAATCGTTTGTGATAGCGTTGCCATTGCACACGATATTAATAATTTTATCGTTTGCGTTATTGAATGCATCACACACGGTGCATAGAAGAAACTGTGTGGCAAAGGCGGTCCATCACACACACTTTTTATGTGATAAAGTTTGCGCAAGGTGGCCTAACGCAAATAGTTTTCAAGAGAAAGTCGTGTGCAAAGTGGAGATTGATCGCATTGCGTAGTGGATCCTAAAGCGTTTCGATCTCCATGTATATCGCAGACGTTTAAGCTTTACGCAAACCGTGTGCAGTGTAATCCCTATTTATTCCATAATTAATCCATAATTAATCCCTAATTTAAAAATCACATGTTATGAATTTGAAAGTAGGCAATCACTTATTTCATATCCAACCATGTTTATTACAAATATAGGTTCAACCATGAATTTGTAATTCAATGCATAGGTACATATACTGAAGAACTACAGAAGCACCAAGTAAAGAATGATGAACCACAGTTGTACTAAAGACTGTAAAGAGAGAGGCGAAAGACATTCTAGTTGCTGGAGAAGGTGAAGTGGAATGACCATATTGTGCCCTCCTCCATGCGTAAGGCGCGCACGACTCTAGGCCAAACCCTTGTGATGGCTGCCTGTCCATCCTTCACTGTCTTCATTAGGACTTCTCGATGCTCATTGTAGTCTGGATGAAATACTTTAACCTTCATTGCATGTCCACCAATCATGTACTTTGCGAGGTAATCTTGAGTGAACTGCTTGGGAACCTTTGGGAGCGAAAAGATTCAGACATTGTTGTCTAACAACTCATTATGGGCAGTAAAAAGAGAAGGTTGTAGAGTTTGTAGTTACCATCCTACAGCTAACTGTTGTGTTGGATATAGCATAAACAAATAATTTGCTTGCCACCATTCATATCTTTATGCTAATAATCCTTATCAGTTTCCTCACTTGATGCTTGTTCATCAATATCTCATTGCCCCATACGCAAAAAGGGTCTATGCGTGGATCCTTGCCAAGGGCGTATGTACCTACAAGCAAAAAGTCAATATTAGAAGCTAACTAGTGTCCAGGCCTGGATCTATATGCACTACATTATGGAACGACGGGGGGAGTACAAGCCGAGGGATGAAGCTAACCTCGGCGGAAAATGGTGGCCTCTCCCGTTGTTGTCCTGCATAAGTAGTGGAAAGGCATGATAAGTACAACAATCTTAACATCAAACAAATATATCAAAGGTAAACAACATCATCTCCAAATGATAGCTTGAATGTGTTGGTTTCAGCATGCTGTTAAAGCAGATATAAAATGGAAGGCAATGTTACCGACAGTAGGCTTAACAGCCATCAAATATTGCAATTCAAACTGGTATTGTTGAAATTGAATAGAACGTAGGTAATGCGTAAACATCACACTAGATAAATGTGTAAAACTGAAATAAAGGGCATGTGTTAACTACACCAGGAATAACTGGAACCAAATGTAGCCCTTCAAACTGGTATTCATGTAGTCGAGCGGCACAGTTCTGACTTGCACATAATGAACCACACATTGTGAATGACTGAAATAAACAAGGCATAAATGACTACTATAACAACCAAATATAGCCATTAAAAACTGGACAGAGTCTCACTACAACCAACCTATCAAGCAAATACAGATAGATAGGGCATATGCTTGAAAACTGGACAAATGCTCACTGCAACCAACCTAACAAGCAGATAAAGATAAACAAGGCATCTGCTTGATAATTGGAGAAATGCTAAAAAAGCAACCTAACAACCAAATACAGATAAACAAGGCATCTGCTTGATAACTAGACAAATGCTAAAAAATCAACCTAACAACCAAATACAGATAAACAAGGCATCTGCTTGATAACTGGACGAATACTAACTGCAACCAAACTAAGAACCAAATACAGATAAATAAGGCATCTGCTCGATAACTGGAAAAATGCTCACTTCAACCAACCTAACAACCAAATATAGATAAACAATGCATCTACTCACTATAAACAACCAAATATAGCCATTCGTGAAACTAAAGTGGAAAATTCATACTTAAACATCACATAGACCTATTTGAACAATACATTTTTGCATGACTGAAATAATTAAACATGGCATAGTTAAAGCACCGCACGGAAAATGCTACTACAACAAAGGGTACGGGTTGGCAAGCTAGAAAAGGTAATATTTGCTAATAGAATGTTGCCTCACATTTCATGGATGGGATCCTTCTAGTTGGAAGAGCACAGACCCATGGTGTGCTCTCTGATGTCACAGATGGGCTGTTTCACCTTCGAAGAACCTTCGTGGGTGCCCTCCTCATGGTCGTGGTCGATGAGATCTGACTTGGAAATTGAGGATCCCAAGACGCCGCCGTAGAACGTGTCCTTCAGAAGTGACAAAATGGGCTCGATGGCGTATAAAGCTCATAAATCCTTGACCGCTTGGCGGAGGAGATCAGCAGCAGGGCCGTCAAAGAGATCGACGGCTGTTGAACCAGAGGGGTTGGGGATGGACGACTTAACCTGTGACATGGCCCGCGTGAATTCGTCATTGTGGACGTGCTTGATGTCGTAGCTAGCTTTCCCGAGATACAGTAATACGCTAGCCCGCTGACATAAAGCCTTCGACATGGCAACGTAGTCAACGTCTTCGTCGGCTTCTGCAAAGATGTGTTGCTCCGGGATCGACAGCTCGGGGTGAACGGTGACCACCTCGCCAACATCTGCCGGAGAGGCTGTCAGATGTGGGGTTCCGGCAAACCCTTAAGGTTCAAACTCTGGGGTGCGCACGGAGTCTTTCCCTCCTAACGATCATCGCCCTAGCTCGCTAAGATCTCGCGGGTGAACTTGACCAACTCGCAACACACAAAGACACGAGATTTATACTGGTTCGGGCCACCGTTGTGGTGTAATACCCTACTCCAGTGTGGAGGTGGTGGATTGCCTCTTGAGCTGATGATGAAGAGTACAAGGGGAAGAACAGCCTCCCGAGGTTGAGGTGTTCTTGTGGCTAGGGTAGGCTTTTGGTTAGATCAGATCAAAACTGAGCTGCCCCTACTATAGTGGCTAGTTCTACTTATATAGGCCCTGGTCCTCTCTCCAAATATTGAGCGGGAAGGGAGCCAACAACGGCGGGCAAATTTGGAGGGGGACAGCTAGTACAAGCTATCCTGACAAAAGTGGTCTTCGCCTGCGAAAGGCTCTGGTGGTGACGCCGTCTTGGGCTCCACGATGACCTCCGTCCTGCCTTCCTTCTGGTCTTGCTCTCCTTGCACCGATATGGCAACCTTTGCCTGATGCCTTGGTACTCCTCGCCTGCGCTTGCCTCCTTAGCACCAAAGAGGAAACAAGGACGCTGCGCGCGCTGGCGCCCGCCTGGTGCCGATCGTCATGGCTCACGTCACGAGAGCCTCGTGAGGTTTGCCCCGCCTTGATATCTCCGCTCCTCGTGAGCCCGCCTAGAGGGGCCGCTCCTGAGGAGGTCTTGCGTCGTTCGCCTCATGCGGCTTGCCCCTCGCGAGGTCTTGGATGCCTTGTTGATGAAGATGGGTAAATGCGACCGCTGACTTAACCACGCCGTGGGCCGCGAGCGAGCAAGTCTGGGGACCCCGTTCCCGAAGCGCCGACAGTAGCCCCTGGGCCCAAGGTGCGCTCGGGCTTGGCTTTGCGGCGAAGCCAAGGGTTAAGTACGGAGCACCGCGGGCCCCCAAAGCCTGTGGCCTCGGTTGATGCGCGGCGGTTGATGGGACGTGGGCGTCTCCGCTTCCCCACGCTGCCTCGGCAACTGCTCGACTTGACAAGTCCCTGCGACATGCAAGGAAAACCATCATTATCTGCGATCGTGGGAGGTGCCGGTTCGCCTTCTTTTGCTATAAATGGGGAGGGGGCGGATCCCCCGTCGCCCATCTCTTCCTTTTTTGTTTGCTTCTTCCTCCTTGCTCCACCGCCAGTAGCAATGAAGCCATCGAAGAGGTTCTCTACCGCGGAGAAGGGCAAGGCCCCTCGGGAGGGGTCCAGCTCCCCGGCGCCCAAGCGAGGACGTGACCGTTCCCGCATGCATGCCGCGACCCCCATTGTGGCCCCCGGCTCCCGGAGCAGCGCCGCGATGCGTGGCAGGAGTCGTTCGGGTCACGGCAATTCTGTCGATGAAAGGAGGCGCGCCATGGTTGCGCGACCCCTCCCCCCCCCCTCCCCCCGTCCGCGGTTCCATGCGTCTGAGGTGTTGCCGGAGTTTGTTGTCTGGTCGAAGAATCCGGTCGGCAACTGGCTCCAACTCCCTCGCTTCTTCGCCGACGAGCTGCCGGCCTACGGTCCCGGCGGGCTTTGATTGCAGGCAGACGGTTGCTGCAGCCGAGCTTCTTGGGTCGCGGTCGAGGTCTCCGTCGCGGGCAACATAGCTCTGGCCCGTGGTTGGCAGACATTTGCCCCGCGCGCAGCCTGGGCAGGCGGTGCACCCTCCACTTCAAGTTCGACGGTGACGCGACCCTCTTTGTGAGGGTGTTCGGGGAAGACGGTCATCGCGCCAGATGCTGCCCCGAGGTGAACAACGGCGAGGAGGTGCTCGGCCTTGGCGATGGTCGGGACGAGGAGGAGGATGAACCCGCCGGTCGCGCCTCGTTTGGCTATGGTGACTCCTCCCTTGGCGACAGTTCCAGCATCGGCGGCCTTGATCAGCCGCCACGCCGCCGCACCCGCTTCGAAGGTGGTAGCGGGTCGTCTCGTCACCGCGCATCGGTGAAGCGAGAAGAGGGGTCCGACTAGACCCGAGACATCAGCGTGAACCTGCCCCCGTCGGCTGCTGCAGGGCGAGCGCCGCTTTTATTAAGTTTCCCTTTCCCTTCCTGCATCGAAATGAAACCGGCATGGGCCCAGAGGGGCATGTATCAAACCATCACCTATCAACCATTATGCTATGCTTATTGTTTCAGTGCTGCATGGCCATTCTGCACAAAGATAACTTAACCTGGTGCGTTCGGGGCGCCCTCCTCCTTACGAGGCGTTTATTCCCTCATGTCCATCTAGACCTGTTTGCTCAGGAACTTCGAAATTTTGTTAGAAGGTGCCCCAAGAGATTTTCCGTTCACCCGAGCCTTGACCTGGTGCTTTGCATCACAGTACCCATGGGGCACGGACTAGGAGGGATGTGCCAGCTTTCGGGTTCGCACGAGGGTGGCTCGCGAGAAGGCAGAGAGGAGAGAAATGCTCGCGAGGCAGGTAGAAGAGAAATGCTCGCGTGGGCACCTGCCTAGCCCCCTTGCGAGGTATGCGAGAGAGAGAACATGAGTGAACCGGAGCCGGAAAATGCAGTAAGAGGCGAAGGAACTGAATCAGCAAGGAACACCAAAGGCAAACTTCGATTTAAGAAAAAGCGAGCCAACCGCGGAAAGCAAATGAAAAGCCGCGTCCGGCACCTAGCCTAGTCTTTGAGTCTTCTCACCAGCGCAGAGCTAAGTGCTGCCACTAGGCGTGGGCGGGAGCCCCAGGGCCTGAGGCCAACGCTCCTGAGACTCTGGGGCGTGTACAGGCCCAAGTCATTATTACGTGAGAGTGTCATGGGCGGCGAGCTTCACACGCACCGGGCCTTCCTCACAGGCTCTGGGCCTTTCTTCACAGGCTCTGGGCCTTGCTTCATGGGTAGAACTTCCGGTGGTGCTGGATGTTCCAGGCGTTCTGGATGGGCACCCCGTCCTGCATCTCCAGGCGCGCTGCACCAGGCCTGGAGACATGGACGACACTGAACGGGCCCTTCCACATGGGCGAAAGCTTGTGGGGCCCTTCCCTGGAGAGGACCCACCTCAGGACGAGATCGCCCACCTCGAGCGTCCTGGAGCGGACGTTGCGGAAGTGTTATCGTCGTAGCGCTTGTTTGTACCTTGCCGCCCTTAATGCAGCTTCGCGATGTCGTTCCTCCCCCAGCACAAGATCCATCCCCTGTGTGGCGTCCTGCTGCGTTTCTTCGAACGCCAGGACCCGTGAGGAGCGATGCTTGACCTTGTGAGGAAGGACTGCTGCAGCTCCGTAGACGAGGAAGAATGGAGTCTTGCCCGTTGGCTTGGTGGCGGTGGTGCGGATGGACCACAGCACGGACTGGAGCTCATCGTGCCAGCCCCTGCCGCAAGCCTCCAGCTTCTTCTTGAAGGTCCTAGTCTTGAGACCCCTTAGGACCTCCGCGTTGGCACGTTCGGCCTGACCATTGCGCCTGGGGTGCGCCATCGAAGCATAACAGATCTGTGTTCCAAGGTTAGCACAGTAGGTTTTGAAGAGGTTACTAGTAAACTGCGAGCCGTTATCTGTGATGATGCGGTTGGGGACCCCGAAGCGGCTCACAAGGCCCTTGATGAACTTGATAGTAGAGCCGGCCGGGATGGTACGGACGGCTTCCACTTCTGACCACTTGGTGAACTTCTCGATGGCGACGTAGAGATTGCGGTAGCCCCCTGGCGCCCGAGGGAACGAGCCAAAGATGTCCAGCCCCCAGACCGCTAACGGCCACGTGAGCGGGATTGTCGGTGGGAACGACACCTATGGGATCACTGGAATCCCTTCTACGGTTGCGGGGCGCGGGGATCGTGAGAAGAGCGGGACTAGTAGACAACACAAAGGATTTTACCCAGGTTAGGGCGCGAGGATCGTAAAACCCTAGTCCTGCTTTGGTGGATGTATTTAGTGTTCTTGAGCTCTCGAACTAGCTCTAGGTGTTGAGGATTGAAAGGCGAATCCTTTCTCTGTGTGCCATGGGCATCCTTTTATAAGCGAAAGGGGCTGCCACGGTGGCACACAGGAGGTGAAATACTTCTGTTGTCGCGAGTTTATCGCTAGTATCATAGGGCAAGACGCATTTAATGCGAGGCTTAGGTGTCCCTTCGCTTTATTGGGAACGGGAGCGAGGCCCGTCACGTCCGTCGCCGCTCCTCCTCGCTTCGACATGCGTCCTGGCCAACGATGCATGCGGTGCCATGTAGGCAGGCAGGCAGCTGAGGTGGCGCGGTGGTGGAACCTCCACGAAGGATTGCATGCTGCCACGCAGGTGCCTGCCCAGCTGGTTGGGTCGGCAGCTGCATGCGAACGGCGGTGAAGACTTAGCTGGTGCGGGCCTGGCAGTGGCCCTGCCGGTGCGCTTTGGCGAGGGCCTTGTCAGGTGGCTCGACAAGGGTCTTGCCGGGTGGCCCGGCAAGGGTCTTGCCGTGGCGCGCTAGCCTCCCCGGCAAGGATCTTGCCGGGGGTCTTGTGGGTTTCTTCGGTGAGGATGATTGCCCTTCTTATTCTCATTTGATCTTGACTATTCTTTGTATTCACAAAGATCTGCATGCCACCACGGAGGTGCCTCCCGAGCCGGGGCTGCTGAGGCTGCCCCGGCAAGGGTCCTTGCCGGGGAAACCTGCTTCGTCCATCTGATCTTTGTGGCCTTGGTCCTTGTCGTTGCTTTGTTCGTCTTGTGGCTTCGGCTTCTATGCAGCTTCCACCTTTCTGCCCTATTATGCGTGGCCGTGGCGGGAGGCTCTGACTGCCCGTGCACATGTAAAGGGTCAGCGAGCCCCTACTTTTGTACACCGGCAGAGCCCGGGCTGGGCCACACATAAGCGCGCAGCGTTGTTGAGGCTAGGCCCGAGCAGTGTCGCGGGCGGTCAGGCGGATTTTTACCATGGCCGTTGTTCCGTCCGCTGCACTTCCCCACGACCCGCGTTGAATGCGCGATGTGGGGGTCGTGCGTGCGCATGACGGAAGCATGTTAGCGTCACCTTGCGGTGGGCGGTAAAGAAAGCGGCTTGCGTGTCTCTTTGAGACCGCGAGGGCATATCGATTCTTGCCCTTGCTCGGGAACCGTCGTTCCCGTGTCCCCATCGCCGCCTTGCGCCCACGTTTTTGCATGCATAAGCGCGGAAGCGAATGACAGCGCCGCAGGGCGTGGGTAATCGCCGCGTGTGAGTTGATTCCCATCGCCTTCAATTGGCGGGAGGCGGTCGGCGGCCTGCTTGATGTCACCGACAGGCGGATTGGCCGAGTGGGCAGCGAGCCCGCCCCTCCCTTTATAAAGAAGGGGGGCGGGAGGAATGGTGCCTCTCAACTCTTTGCCATTTGCCTCTCCCCATTCCTTCTTCCCTTCTTTTTCTGCCATGGCGAGGGGGCGTGGTGACGCATAATCGGTGGTGGCGAGGGTCTCGGCCAGACAGCACATCGCTCCTCCCCAAGAGCTCGTAGCGGCAGAGCCGGCCATTAGAGGAAGTGGGAGGGGGTGAGGTCGAGGCCTCCGCGGTGCCCGAGGGAGAGGAGGACGGGCGGCAGATCTGCTTCGCCCCCTCCAGCTGCCCCTCCTCCGATGGAGGGCCACGCCGGGGACAACCCCTACGAATTCTTTGTCAGGCTACGCCATCCGCCGCGCCGCCGCCTTCGCCTTCCGACCCCATTTGCATAGGAGATGGAGTTGGATCCACCGCAGGCGCTGCGGCTGCACATGAGGGGTTGCGGGAACAGTGGCACATGGGTTGATGTTGAGTTCCCCGCCCCTCATGTCATGTATCTTCATCGAGGATGGAAGACCTTTGCTCACGTCCACAGCTTGACGGATGGGCTCGCTCTCCATTTCAAACTAATGGAGGGCGGCCTCCTCTCCGTCAAGATCTTCGGGAACTTCGTGACCCGCGTGAGATGCTGCGCGGAGAGCTCCTCCGACGATGAAGATTCCTCCTCAAGCGAGAGTGGCGAGGAGGACAAGCGGCAACAACAGCGAGGGCAGCGGGCGGCAGGATGTGGTCGAATAGGCGTCGAGGCGCCGCTCCGAGCAGTACCGGCGACCCCATCATCCGTGTCGCTGGCTCCTTGAACTTCTCGGGGTCGTCTCCTTGGGCGGCTGGCGTAGGGAGGCTGCGAAAGAGGAAGAGGCGGGCGCAAGGCCGTCAAGTCAAATCTTGAGAACACAAGCGCCTTAAATCGCATCTTGACATCCTGCCGCCTCGTCTTGAGCTCTGCCTCCGGCGCGCCATCACCATCCAGCCCTTGGGCGGCCACCAAGATGTTCTCTTGGTGTCTTACGCCACTAAGTAGCTCGGCTAGGCGCCCCTTTTGCCCTCCTGCTTTTCTTGTTTCATTTCCTGGGGAGAGGGACAAGAAAGGGATTATGGGCACCTTATCTCTTTTTAGTCTGTAAGCCTGCGGGCCTTTGTTAACTTTAGAACTTGTAATCCCCTTGTTCATGTTTTTCATTTCGTATGAACTGTACCTCTACGGGGTGTTTTTTAATGAAAAAAAGGGATGTTTGTCGGGATTTTCATTCGCGGGTGGAACCCACGACAAGGAATGAATTCTCGTTATCCTTAAGATAAATGTTTTTTTCGCCCGGCAACAAACTGTGTCGTCCCCCCACTTCGCTTGACCTTTCTCACGCCCTTGGCGGAGGCAGGGATGAGGTGGGCCTAGGCTCCTTGTTTTATTTCCTTGCTGCCGCGACTACGACAAAATTCGGTCCCAGGAGACGAGTCCTAGGGTCCGGAATGAGGAGAGCACGGTAGCCTAAGGATAAAAAGGTTTGACATCCCTCGATCCATAACGAAAGCATGATAAGGGATAGAGAACTTATTTGAATCTGCAGCCTCCGGCAACTTTGGCTTGCGCTTGGTGGATCTTAGCCCTTGTAGCCCCGGCGATGTTGGCTTGCTTGGGACCCGTCGCTGGTCCGTCCCCTTTCTTCCAAAGCAGCTCGGCAAGGATGTTCATGTGTCCTGCGAACCAAAGAAGATAGAGAAGAGCAGAGAGATCTTTTCGACCTCTAAGCTAGGGGTTAGCCGCGCTAAGCACTATCAACCCTAACCAGGGCGAGACTCAACCTAGCATGCATGCTATAACTTAGGGCTTGACACTTCATTTATTATGCTCGGGTCTGCGCTGGCTTTGTACAAAGGTTACATGCCTTGCGGCAAGGCTTGTACAAAAAGGTTGCTTGCGGAGGCCGGCAAGCCGCGCATATATGGGTAAAACTTGCGGAGATGCTCGATGTTCGGGAGTTGCTCTTTGGAATGGCATCTTCGGTCTCCAGCGGACTGCGCCGGGCACGGTGACTCGTGTTACCCTATAAGGGCCTTCCCACTTTAGTGTCAACTTGTTGGAATTCTTGGTTGTTGAGCGTGCGAAGAACAAGGTCGCCTTCCTCAAAGCTCGGGCATGAACCTTGCGGCTATGGTAGCGGTGCAAGGCTTCTTTGGTAGCGTGCTGCTCTCCTGACCGCCCGGAGCGATCTTCCTCAAGGGCGCGCGTCATCTTGCCATAATCGCTCTTGCTCAAGCTCATTATAAGCGAGCACTTGAGGTGACCCGTATATGAGTTCCGTGGGAGAACTGCTTCGCCCGTAAACCAGGGCAAAGGGTGTCGGCGGTGGCTCGATTTGGCGTCGTTACGATCGACCAAAGAACCGCCGACAACTTCGTCAATCCAGCGCCTTCCACTCTTGCGCCTGTCGAAAGTCTTCATTCTTAAGCCTCGCGGAGACTTGACATTTGCTCTCTCCGGCAGCGTTGCTCCGTGGATGTGCCACGGAAGCAAACCAGACCCTTCTGTCGAGATCCTCAATGTATTGCATGAAGGCATGGCTTGTGAACTGCGTGTCGTTGTCAGTGATGATCCTGTTGGGCACCCCAAAATGGCACACTAGTCCCTTGAAGAACTTGATGGCTGACTGCGTTGTCACCTTCCTCACTGCTTCCACCTCTGGCCACTTTGTGAACTTCTCGATTGCGACGTACAAGTACTCAAAGCCCCCGACAGCACAGGGGAAAGGGCCCAATATGTCGAGCTCGCATACCGAGAAGGGCCAGGAGAGGGGGATAGTTTGAAGGGCTTGAGCTGGTTGATGGAGCTTCTTCGAATAGAACTGGCACGCTTCACACTTGGTTACTAGTGCCATCACATCCTGGATGGCGGTGGGCTAGAAGAAACCTTGCCGGAAAGCCTTGCCGGCAAGGGCCCCCGACCCTATGTGGGAGCCACATATGCCTCCATGTATCTCTGCCAACAACTTTAGTCCTTCCTCCTGGGAGATGCACTTCAATTTCACCCCATTCGGTCTTCTTACATGCGATTCGTTATCAGCGAACTGAGTGCGAAATGGACGGCGGGCTACTCTTTCCGCCTCTTCCTGCTCCTCAGGAAGTGCTCCTTTCTGAAGCAATCGGACGGTATGTTGTGCCCATGCCGGAGCCTGTGGCTCGACGACAAGGACCAAAGGCATTTCTTCTGCTACGAGAGCGGCTGCCTCCAAGGCCATGACCTGAGGTCCCGCCGGGGTTGGTCGCCCCGTGGCAGGATCGGCATCCACGGCAACATCTTCACCGGCGGCTCTGGGGAGCTCGGAGGGGAAGTACTTGCCGAGGGCCTAGCTTCCTCCGCTTGTTCTGCCCGGCCGATGGCTCAACGGATGGTTGAGTTAACCAAAGCACAAAAGTACCTAGTTCCACAGGTAGCTTGAGGGCAGTGCGCTTTGTCAGGTAGTCAGCGATGTCGTTCTCTGCCCGAGGGACATGCTCCGCTTGTATACCATCAAAGAGTTCCTCCAGTTTCCTCACCTCATCTACGTAAGCTTCCATCAACGGGCTTTCATAATCTTTGTTGATGCTGACTGACGAGCTGCCGATCGCCCTGACGATGAGCTTTTAACTCCGAGGTCCGCGCGATCACGAGACGGCAAGCAAACCCTCGTACTCGGCGGTGTTGTTGGTTGACATCTCCCGGGAAGTGCATCGGATGGCGTACTTTAGGTGCTCTCACGGTGGGTGCGACAAGCAGCACACAGGCCGGCCTGCCTGGCGAAGGCACCATCAAAGTACATGATCCGATTGCGACTCATTCCTTGCCGGGAGAGTGGTCTCTTGTACCTCTTCGTCAGGCGTCGAGGTCCATTATGCAACAAACTCGGCCGGGACTCTGCTCACGAATCGTCAAGGTACTTTTGAACTTTAAACGAAGCTTGACAGCTCGGGGCCCATTCCACGATCCTCCTGTTGCATCGGGTTATGCAATATCCGTTGCAATGGGGCGGGTGACCACCGTGATCTCATGCGCTTGGAAGTAATGGCACAGCTTCCTCGAAGCCATAAGGAGGCCGAAGAGCAGTTTTGCACACCTGAGTACATCGACCTAACCCCCTGCAAAAAGGAGCTGACGAAGTAAACTGGGTGCTGCACCATTTTCTTCTTCTGCGCTTCTTCACCTGGTCGCATGGGTCCCGTCGCACGGGCGCTAGTCTTGCCGGGGACTCAGCCTTGCCGGGGCTGAGCCCTGCCGGGGAGGGTTTCGGCCCGCCAACCGTCGACTCTGCCATTGCTGCTGTCTCCTCATCAACCTCTCTCTGCGCCACTAGTGCGGCGCTAACCAACTGATTCGCTGCCGCTAAATAAAGCAGCAGTAGTTCTTTTGGGTTGGGCGCAACCAGCACTGGGGTAGAGGACAGGTATTTCTTCAAATCTTGCAGCGCTGCCTCGGCCTCTGGGGTCCACTCCATTGGCCTTGCTTTCTTCAAGATCTTGAAAAAAGGAAGGGCACGCTCCGCGGACTTGGAGATGAACCAGCTCATGGCAGCAACGCAGCCAGTGAGCCGACGCACATCCTTGATCCGTTTGGGCGCCTCAATATGCTCGGTAGCCTTGATCTTATCTGGGTTTGCTTCAATCCTGCGCTGGGACACAAAGAACCCGAGAAGCTTGCCGGACGGGACGCCGAAGACACACTTCTCAGGGTTCAATTTGAGGTTGATCTTGCGCAGGTTTTCTCCTTCCTTCTGGGGGATGATGTGTAAATCACTTGCCTGGCCATGAGCTTGGTGACCTCCGGTAAAGGCGCCAACAAACTCATGGCACAGATCCGCCCAAGAAGAGACGGAGTAGACCGGCAAGTGCATCAACCATGAAATAACATTAGGCTTGAGTGCCAACGGGAAGTAGTTGGCAAGCACCTTATCATCGCGGGCCCCAGCAGCTTGCATTGCGATGGTGTAGATCTTTGAGGAACTCGGCGGGTGAGTCTTGCCATTGTACTTCGCCAGCGTCGGGCTTGAGCGTACGGTGGGAGGGCCACTGGAACTGCCGTAGCTCATGGGTGAAGGCCGGACAACCCACCTCGTAAGGTAGGCCACCGTAGCCTCCCTGCGCTGGCTGGTCCGTAGCGGGCCCTGCCCGCCTGTCCGATTGGTGGTGCGCGTCACGTCAGTGCTCGATCATAGTTCGAGCGTCCTCATGAGCCCGCTCCCGAAGGACTTGGCACTGATCGCGGTTGCTTCGCGGTCGGACGATGCGATGGAGATATCATCACGAGCGTCGCCGCGACGGGCCGACACCCGGGGCGGTTGAGATGGAGGTGGGGAGTACACTGTGGCTGCGTCGCCTCCGGCATGGCCTCCGCTAGCACGCGGCTGCCCGGCGGAGCGACGGCCGACGGGTTCCGCCAGCCGTAGCCCGTCGTTGTTGGTGATGCCGACGAGGCTCCGGATGGTGCCCTCCATTCGTCAAGCTTCTCCGCGGCGGGAGGAAAGTCGAGGAGCAGCTGCGCACGCGCTAGGGCTTCCGCTGGCGTAGGTGGCGGCGAAAGCTGGGTGGAACGCGATGCGCCTCGACTCCTAACCATGTTAGAAGGAGCTGCGTCGCGGATCCGTAGCCGTTCGTCACCTCCATCAGCACCTCGGTGCGCCGCAGCAGCCCTCTCTTTCATGCGATGGGCCTGCGTGACACTTCGAGGCGCGCGAGGGTCACCGGCGGTGACCACTGCTCATCACGCACAACTTTGAGAGAGTCGCCATGAGGCGCCGATGTTGGCGTCTTGGAGATCGTCGTGCCGCCGCTGGCGAGGCAGCAGCACCCTAGAGGGCCCGCCCGCCTACGAAGTCGACTCCGTCTCTAGAGCCCACGGCGGTGGCTCGTCGCCCGGCAGCGTGAGCAGCGCCGCTTCGCCGAGCCGGACCATCGAGCGATGTGGATGTTCGCGGGCGCGCCACGCGTCCTCTCCGTGGCTGGCCCGCTGCCGGTCGCGCCGGTACCAACCCGGTTCGAACGAACCGATCGCCATGGTCGCCTTCTTCTTAGGAGCCATGGTGATGAAAACAACTAGGTCATTTGCTAGACCAGATTCTGCAATTCGCACCCCTACAGCGCGCCAAAGATGTCGATGGGAACGACACCTATGGGATCACTGGAATCCCTTCTACGGTTGCGGGTCGCGGGGATCGTGAGAAGAGCGGGACTAGTAGACAATACAAAAGGATTTTGCCAGGTTCGGGCCGCGAGGATGCGTAAAACCCTAGTCCTGCTTTGGTGGATGTATTTAGTGTTCTTGAGCTCTCGAACTAGCTCTAGGTGTTGAGGGGTTCGAAAGAGCCGAATCCTTTCTCTGTGTGCCATGGGCCTCCTTTTATAGGCGAAAGGAGCTGCCACAGTGGACACAGGAGGTGGAAAGTGCTACAGCGTCGCAAGTTTATCGCTAGTATTACAGGACAAGACGCATTTAATGCGAGGCTTAGGTGTCCTTAAGCTTTATTGGGAGCAGGGCGAGGCCCGTCCGTCCGTCACCGCTCCTCCTCGCTTGGCCGCGTCACGGCGATGATGCATGCGGTGCCATGTAAGGCGAGGCAGGCAGCTAAGGTGGCGCGGTGGTGGAACCTCCACGAAGGATTGCATGCTGCCACGCAGTGCCTGCCTTGCTGGTTGGGTCGGCAGTTGCATGCTATGATGGTGAAGACTTATTTGGTGCAAGCTGGCGGTGGCCTGCCGGTGCGCTTTGGCGAGGGCCTGTCGGTGGCACAGCAAGGGTCTTACTGGTGGCACAGCAAGGATCTTGCCGTGGCCGCGCTGGCCTCCCGGCAAGGATCTTGCCAGGGGTCTTGTCAGGTTTCTTCGGTGAGGATGATTTCCTTCTTATCCTCATTTGATCTTGACTATTCTTTGTCTTTGAAAGTTCGACGCCACCACGGAGGTGCCTCGAGCCCTGCCCCTCGCATTTGTTGGCGTTGGTGGGCTCAAGGCGCTCACGCCGGTGGCGTGGGCGAGCTGCTTGGCAAGGGTCTTGCCGGGGCTCTTTGGCTTCCCTGACAAGGTCCTTGCCGGGGAAACCTGCTTCGTCCATCTAATCTTTGTGGCCTTGGTCCTTGTCGTTGCTTTGTTCATCTTGTGGCCTTGGCTTCTATCCAGCTTTCCCCTTTCTGCCCTATTATGCGTGGCCGTGGCGGGAGGCTCTGACTGCCCGTGCACAAGTAAAGGGGTCAAAAGCAGAGCCCCTACTTTTGTACACCGACAGGGATGGTCTGGAGGCCCTGAGCTAGCTGGTGAATTTGCTTGGCGTGGAATTGACAAGCTTCGCAGGACTTCACCAGCTCGGCTGCGTTGTTGAGTGCCGTAGGCCAGTATAATCCGCTGCAGAACACCTTGCCGACAAGGGTCCGTGACGACGAATGGTGCCCACAGTCCCCACCATGTATGTCAACTAGCAACTCCCTTCCTTGATCACTTGAGATGCAGTGCAGCGTGACATTGTTCGATTGTTTCCTGTACAACTTGCCGTCTTGGATACAGTATGCCGTGGCCTGCCGGGCCACGCGCTCTGCGTCCTCTTCCTTCTCCGGCAGTGTCCCTTGCATCAGGTAGTCCTTGAATTCCTTGAGCCGAACTCCTGAGGTCGGGCCACAGGCTGGGGCTCCCATGGCTGGAGGCTGTGGGAGCTCCTCCCGAGGGTGAATCGTGCTTGAAAGTGGTGGTGTAGCTGATGGCTTGAAGAGCCGCTCCTCAAAGATGCCAGACTCTTCCGGTTGCCGCTTGGATGCTCTCCTAGCGATGTCGTTGGCTTCCTTGCTGGTGCCCCGGGGCACGTGCTGCAGCTCCAGGCCTGAGCACTGCTTTTCCATCATACGCACCTGTGCGTGGTATGCCTCCATATGCTCGTCCTTTGGCTCGTATACCTTATTGGAGAAGTTGACGAGGAGTTGCGAGTCACCTCTGGCGGTAAGGAGTTTCACCCCTAGAGCTGCCGCGGCCTTCAGGCCAGCTATGAGGCCTTCATATTCTGCGATATTGTTGGAGACCTTCTCGCCATGCTGAAAACAGAGTTGCACTGCGTAGTAGAGTTTGTCCTGAGTGGGTGAGAGGAGCACTGCTCCAGCCCCCGCGCCCAGGTGCGCGAAGGCGCCATTGAAATACATGACCCAGCCGTCTGGAGCCTCGCTCCTTGGTGAGGTGGTCCGGTCTTCTCCTTCCTCAAGTGTCGGGGCATCCGTCCATTCTGCCACAAAATCAGCGAGCGCAGCCCCTTGATGACCCTGGTAGTGCTGAACTCCAACTGGAATGCTTGCAGCTCGATGTTCCACTCAGCGACCCTTCCAGCTGAGTTGGGGCTCCTGAGCACCCTCTCCACTGGGTAGGATGAGAGGAACTTGATGGGGTGGCCTTGGAAGTAGTGTCGCAGCTTGCGTGAGGCCACCAAGAGTGCGAGCAGGAGTTTCTGAGGCATGGGGTAGCGTGCCCTCGCGTCTATGACGCAGTCTTGTGAAGTACCTTGGGTGTTCGACAAGGGCTGGCACACTGTCGAGGCCCAGGTCCTGCGAAGATTGGGGCATCTCCCAAAGTGGAGGGGTTCCTGAGACCTGACCGTCTTCAGGAGTTTTTGCGTCGTTGTCCTGCCGAGCTTGGTCCTCTATCGCTGAGGCCCTTGCTACGCCTTCCTAACCCTGCACCGCTTCAGCTCCGACTTGGCACAGCGCGCCCTTGGCTTGGCACTCCTCCCGAATCGCCACCAGCATCGTGCTAGCGGAGTACGGGGTGGCTGCAAGGTAGAGTACCACAGGCTCGAGAGGCCGTGGTGCCACCATCACCGGAGGGCTAGTGAGGTATTTCTTGAGGTCTTGGAAGGCCTGGTCGGCCTCCGGGGTCCACTCGAACGGGCCCTTCTTCTTCATGAGCTTGAAGAAGGGTTGGGCGCGCTCTCCCAGCTAGGAGATGAAACGCCCCAATGTGGTCACCCGCCCTGCTAGCTTCTGCATCTCTTTAAGGGTCTGTGGTGGGCTCATGTCCTCGATAGCCTTGATCTTCTCCGGGTTCGCCTCGATCCATCTGTGGGATCTGAGAATCCCAACAACTTGCGGAGGGGCCTTGAACAAGCACTTCTCGGGTTAAGCACTGAAGTTCACGGCCTTGAGGCTCTCGAAGGTCTCCTCCAAGTATTGAATCAATGTTCTCGCCTCGCGAGACTTTACCACTATGTCATCGACGTAGGCCTCTATGTTTCTTCCGATGTGCCGCCCCAGGGCGATGTGCATCAGCCGCTGAAAAGTCGCGCCCGCATTGTGTAGTACGAAGGGCATGCAGGTGTAGCAGTACACCCCACATGGTGTCAGGAAGGCTGTCTTCTCCACATCTTCCACCGCCATCTTGATCTTATGATACCCTGAGAACGCATCTAGGAAGCACAGCAGGTCGCACTCGGCGGTGGAGTCGACGATCTGGTCGATGAGCGGGAGCGGGAACGGATCTTGGGCGCAGGCTTTATTAAGTTCGATGAAGTCGATGCACATCCGTTCCTTCCCGCCTTTCTTTGGCACTACGACGGGGTTCGCCGGCCATTCGGGATATCGAACTTCGCGAATGGCGCCCGCTACCTCCAGCTTGCGGGTCTCCAGGACGATGAAGGCCTGCTTCTCAGTGGTATACCATCTCGCTCGCTGCTTCACAGGGCGTAAGTTGGGACATACCCTTAGATGATGCTGAATCACCTCCCTCGGGACCCCTACAGGCTGATTGGGCTCCCACACGAATATCTCCTTGTTTGTGCGCAAGAACCTCACCAAGGCCTCCTCTTGGCCCGGGTCAAGGCCGGCGCCTATGGTAAAGGTGGCTCCCGAAGATCCGTCCTCGTCGACCGGCACCTGCTTGGTTTCCTCCTTGTCTTGGGTGAACAGCTGCTTCTTCTTGGTAGGCGCGGTCTCCTTGTCCTCAGGGGTACCGATGCCGGCGGGCTGTGCTGCCGCCGTGATCTTGAAGGCAAGCCTGAGTGCCATCACAGCCTCCTTAGTGTCCCCCTTAATGGTGAGGATGCCTTTGCTCCCAGGCATCTTCATGAGATTGTAGGCCGGGTGAGTTGCCGCCATGAACTAGGCGAGAGCTGGGTACCCGAGGATGGCGTTGTATGGGAGACCGATGCGGGCGATGTCGAAGTCTACCAGCTCGGTGCGGTAGTTGTTTCGTGTGCCGAAGGTGACGGGGAGGCGGATCTGCCCCAGAGAGTGGGCAGCTCCACCACCAACTCCTGAGAAGGGCTTGCTGAGGCTGAGCTGCTCGAGCGGCACATGAAGAAGGCTGAAGGCTTCTACGGAGAGCAAGTTGAGGCCGGTGCCACCGTCGATGAGGGTCTTGGTAACAGCCACGTTGCAGATGGTGGGCGTCGAGCATTGGGAGCATGCAGCTGGCGGTGGAGTGGGTGGTCTTGAGCGAAGGTAAGGTCGGCCTCTGGCGCAGCCCAACCCAGGAGCCCCTAAGCGCTGAGGTGGCCCCAATCGTGAAGAGCGGGTTTACATGGCGTCTGGCGGTGCTTGAGACCGCCCGATGGGGCGCTTGTTGCATGGTCGCCCGGCACCGTGTGGCGAGCAACAAAGGTCGCGGAGCTCCCCAGGGCGCCACCACAGATCGGGGAGGTTGAGCAGCCGGTAGCGTGGCTCGCCGGCGAGGCCATGGGAACCAGTTAGCCATGATCTTGTAAATCGCCTCCGGCCCGAGGACAACCTCTCGCATGCTAGAGGAATGGCGGCGGGTCTGCCGTGCCGTTATGGCGGCGGCATCTCAGCGAACAGTGACCACCGCGGCGAGGGCGAGGGCTCGGTACCAGATGCCCGTGCCGATGTTGGCGCGAAGGTGGAAAGCGGGGCACCTGCCATGGGGTAGTCTTGATGGCTGGCGCGAGCTGGTGGAGAGAGCTCTGGTGCACCTACAGGCGCGCAAATGTCGGATGTGGGGTTAGGCAAACCCTTAAGGTTGAACTACGGGGTTTCGTGAAGTCTTTCCCTCCTACCGATCCTCGCCCTAGCTCGCTAAGATCTCGGAGACGAACTCGGCGAACTTCATAACATAGAAAGACAGAGATTTATCTTGGTTGAGACCCACGTTGTGGTGTAATACCCTACTCCAGTGTGGTGGTGGTGGATTGCATCTTGGGCTGATGACGAACAGTACAAGGGGAAGAACAGCCTCCCGAGGTTGAGGTGTTCTTGTGGCTAGGGTAGGCTTTTGGTCAGATCAGATCAAAACTGAGCTGCCCCTACTATGGTGGCTAGTTCTACTTATATAGGCCCTGGTCCTCTCCCCAAATATTGAGTGGGAAGGGAGCCAACAACGGCGGGCAAATTTGGAGGGGGACAGCTAGTACAAGCTATCCTGACAAAAGTGGTCTTTGCCTACAAAATGCTCTGGTGGTGACGCCGTCTTGGGCTCCACGATGACCTCCGTCCTGCCGTCCTTCTGGTCCTTATCTTGTTGCACCGATATGGCAACCTTTGCCTGATGCCTTGGTACTCCTCGCCTGTGCTTGCCTCCTTAGCACCAAAGAGGAAACAAGGACGCTGCATGCGCTGGCGCCTGCCTGGTGCCGATCTTCATGGCTCACATCACGAGAGCCTCGTGAGGTTTGCCCCGCCTTGATATCTCCGCTCCTCGTGAGCCCGCCTAGAGGGGCCGCTCCTGAGGAGGTCCTGCATCGTTCGCCTCGCGAGGCTTGGCCCCTCGCGAGGGTCTTGGATGCCTTGTTGATGAAGATGGGCCATACGACCCGCTGACTTAGCCATGCCGTGGGCCGCAGGCAGGCAAGTCTGGGGACCCCCGTTCCCAGAACGCCGACAGAGGCCATGATAAACCTCTTCTTGGCCGAATGCTCGTCAGGCTCCCCTGGATACGTGGTCGAGCTTAGGCTGCGACATTCTGGAGCAGGGGGTGTGGATCTGGCAGGGAGGGACATTGCAGGCCTCATCTAAAAACTCAGGGGAGTGGGGCGAAGGTATGGGAATCGTTGGATAACCTGAACTTTATTATCTAAGCTAGGAGGAACGGGCAGACCGGCAGGGTTGGTGGTGGCGGTGGCGGCCACGAGCTAGGGTTCAAAGGGGGGAGGGGGCGGGTGGGGCACTATGGAGGGGGGTGGTGTTTGAGGATATGCCACGGCTACTAAAAATTTTAGTAATGGTGGGTGGAGATGATGGTGGACGAGGGAGGGCGACGGTTCAAATGCCTCGGCTACTGCAATTTTACTATAAGGTCGGTGCTGGAGGAGTGTGGGCAACGGTTGAAGTACGACGGATACTAAAATTTGGGTAAAGGAATTGATGCGGGGCGGGAGTGCCCAAGATCGCACACAGTCCAATAACAATATGCGTGTATGATAATAAGGAAAAGTGGCGTGGATCCATCGATTTTTGCAACGCTCATGGCGGGTAGTTTGTTTTTGATATTTCTAGCTAGCTGGTCTATCGCTGCGGTTCGTCCTAATTTCCAAATAAACTTACCCGCCTTTAGCTTCCACAGTGGTGGTTTCTGATGCACTTGTATCGCTGCAGTTAAGCCAGTACCTCCACCTTTGCTTCGCGCTATGCTGATCTGGTGATTCGGTGCACTTGCGCCGCTACGGTTGATCGATACATCCACCCTTTGCTCACGCTTGCACGGTCGTGGTGATTTCAAGCGACTTGCCGCTGCACGGTTGAGCGAGTACCTCCACCTTAATTTGATCGTGCTTGCGCGGTCGTGGTGACTCACATCACACTTGTATCGCACATGGTTGAGCTAGTACCTCCACCTTAATTTGCTCGCGCTTGCACGGTCGTGGTGATTCACATTGCACTTGTATCGCACACGGTTTAGATATTTTACCCCGTGTCCGTTGAGGATCATCAGAGTCTTTGCAGCAAAAAATAACGTTAGGGAGGGTCAAAAGACAGCCACACCAGCATATGGCCCAAATATATATGAGTTTAAAGGGTGGTATGTGATGTTCAAAATTCGAATGCACAACTTTGACCCCGTGGGCCCATGGTTGGGCGCGTCATTGAAGATCCATGAGAGGAACCAGAAGTCAAGAACCACCTGGAAATGGCCAAGTATATGTACGAATATTGGGGATGTTTAAAACTTTAAATACACAATGCATAACTTTGGTGGCACCTGCCTCACAAACCCGAAAGCACCCTAACAACCACCTAGCTAGGTTATATATAATGACATAATGTCGTACCCAGCTAGGAGGCTTGGCCCACCACCTCCCACTTCGTGTCAGCGGGGAGGATGCACATAATGATCGATACTTTGGTCATACATGCATGTCACCATGACCTACCATAAGACGGACTAATGAATCTTTCTTTTGGTCAAATGACAGTTGTTGTTGTCAATAAACCGCTTGGGCCAATAGATTGAACCATCATAAACATCACACGAGAGGGACCACAAAACCAACACCTCTTGCATGTGGCCCAAAATGATGTACATTGGGAAGGGGTGATGTGTGTTTTCAATATAGAATAATATACAATTTAGATGTGGTGCCTACCTCTCGATACAGACAACAACCATGAAGGCAAGGTAGTTAAGGACAAGATACGTATGCAGGGTTTGATGTAGGTCGAACCCAGCAATCCGAGCATCTAGGAGGGAATCCTGACAACGCATGAGCTCGAGCTTTGGTTGACCGGCATTTGATGGTGACCGGCCCTAACATGAACTAGGAGGAATCCATTCATGGCCAACACATACCCCTCATTATCGGTCAAAGGGATGATATATATACACCCGGGGAGCCCACAGATATCTGCGTCGTCACAAAAAACCGCACAAGGGAGATGTGGTCGATCAGAAGACCCCATATACAATGCATGCGGCCCGAAAATATGTATGAGTACGATGGTGTATGATGTGTTTAAATCCCAAATGCACAACCGATGGGCCACACCAAGTACATTACAAACCGAACACGTACTGCGACTCCAAGCTGGTTCAATACCTATGATGTCGGTTCCCAACTTTGAGGTGGCGGTGGGGGGTCATCCCACGCATGCGCTCAAACTTCATTTTGTCTAGCATGGGACACATCTATATATATATATATATATATATATATATATATATATATATATATATATATATATATATATATATATATATATAGGACAAATGTTTCCTACAAGCGTTGGTAGTTACCACCACTTGCGTTTTGTATGTTGTATGTAGTATCTGTCAAAACCAGAGTATATGCGTGTAGTATGTAGTATATAACAATGATTAGGTAGTATATATACTAATTTTTAGGTAGTATGTACCATTTTTGAGTATGCTCTTTTTTACGTACAAATATATGCGTATTTTACAAATATAACAAAACTATGGGCTCATATGCAATTTTTCATGTAACTTGCTTTGAAATATCTTAAATATAGTATATGAACATATTTAAAATAATAAAATTGTATATATAGTACCATATGGTAGTATATGAGACATGTGGGGTAACTACCATAGGGTGGTAGGATGGATTTTCCTATATATATATATATATATATATATATATATATATATATATATATATATATATATATATATATATATATATATATATATATATATATATATATATATATATATACATCTATACATCTATACACCTATATAGTGTGCGAATGACTATGAAAGTTGCTCGTTGGATGAAGCCAATCAGACTGTGCAGAGATGGAAAATCCGAGCACTACTGGTCGTTGGATATCATCTACCTTCCACCAGATTCTGCCACATGTACAATCTAGAAGACTCCATGGTTGAACATAAGCATAATGCACAAACCTCAAAACACAAGCACTTCTCCTTTGTTCTCTAGAATCTTCCATATCTTAATTGCCCAAACCTTTTTCTTCTAAATGAATTGTCACTTTTTGTATTTACCTTTACAATGCACAATTCCATGAATCTTAAAATAGTTTTTTTATAAAACTAATTGATTTTGGATGAGATGAACTATAAAAATTAAATGAACATCTACATCATGCATATCTGGGAGAAGAGGTGGGAAACCTATAAAAATTAAATTTTTCTTTTTCATAGCTCACATCTCATAATGTTTTTCAACTTGAAATTTTGTGTCGCAATAAAACATCACCTTCTTAACATTCCACATTTTTTTCAGATTTTTATGAAACTTTAAAATATGGTTTCCATGAAGTTTTCATTGAATATCGGCTTTCGTGAGTGAACCGTGTGCTATTTGAAAACATTTCATGAGAAGAATCTCGGTTTTTAAATCCTCGTAAATCCAAAACTAAGCTGAAAATTGTGAAACCCGTCATGGTGTCACGACATAACACTTATATGTCGAGGAATTTTTTTCGTCTATTATGGCGCAAGTTTTATTACGAGCCTCTTACAAACCGGAGCTTCTCTCAAATAAGCCTCGTGGTTCTGATATTGAAACGTGTCCCCCTTGTGGGGGAAACATAATCACTCCCTCTTTTCACCTTGTATTTTCTTCTACGGGCAACATGGAACGACAGGATATCCGTGCTGAAATTTAAAATTATTCAGGCTTCGTTTCGCCTTTTTATACACTAATTGAGTTTCCTAGGCATTTAATGTCCATAATTCAAATTTGAACTAGAAATACATGCTCCAGTTCACCAAAATGGCTAGAAAAATTATACATGTCTCCTTGGGTGCATGTTTAGGTCCCATGCCAGGATTGTGAACGAATTACAACTGTACTGGTGTCATGGCTCGTACTCAAACATTTTGAATCCCGGTTTAAGTCCCCATAAATCCTAAACTCACCAGAAAGTCAGCAAAGGTGGCATGGTGTCACGTCATGGCACATATATGTCGTTGTAAAAACATTGTCCAATTTGGGCCAAGCTTTATTACAAACCTCTTACAAAAACTGGAGCTTCTCTCAAAGAAGCCTCGTGGTTCTGATAGGGAAACGTGTTCCCCTTGTGGGCGAAACATAATCACTGCCTCTTTTCACCTATATTTTCTTCCACGGGCAACATGGAACCACAGGATATCCGTGCTGAAATTCAAACTTATTCAGGGTTAGTTTGGCCTTTTTATACACTAATTGAGTTTCCTAGGCATTTAATGTCCATAATTCAAATCTGAACTACAAATACATGTTCCAGTTCAACAAAATGGCTAGAAAAATTATACATGTGTCCTTGGGTGCATGTTTAGGTCTCATGCTAGGAATGGGAAGGAATTACAACCGTACCGGTGTCCTGGCTCGTCATCAAACATTTCGAATCTCGGTTTTTTAGTCCCCATAAATCCTAAACTCACCAGAAAGTCATGAAAGGTGGCATGGTGTCATGCCATGGCACATATATGTCGTGGTAAAAACATTGCCAATTTGGGCCAAACTTTATTACAAACCTCTTACAAACCGGAGCTTGTCGCAAGAACCCTCGTGGTTTCGATAGGGAAACGTGTCCCCTTGTGGGCCAAACGATAATCACTCCCTCTTCTAGCCTCGTATTTTCTTCTACAAGCGACAGAACAAGCTGGAGATTAGCTGAACTTTGAAATTATTCAGGGGTTCGTTTGACCTTTTATTCATTAATTGAGTTTTCTAGGCATTTAGTGTCCATCATTCAAATCCAAACTACAAATACATGCTCCAGTGCACCAAAATGGATAGAAAAACGTACATGTTTCCTTGGGGTGCATGTTTAGGTCCCGTGGAATGAATGGGAACAAATTCAACCGTCTCGCCATCCTGGCCTAGCCACAAACATTGCGAATCTCGGTTTTTAAATGTTTGTAAATCCAAAACTCACCAGGAAATCATCAAACTTGGCATGGTGTCACTACATGGTATATATAATTGTCCAATTTGGGCAAAGCTATATTACAAGCCTTTTACAAACTGGAGCTTGTCGCAACCCTCATGTTTCCGGTAGGGAAACATGCCCCTATTGTGGGCGAAACGATAATCGATGCCTTTTCTCGCCTTGAAGTTTGTTTTCTACAGGCAACATAGAATAACAGGAGTGTCGGGCTGAAATTTGAAACTGTTCACGGTTTGTTTGGCCATTGTATATATGTCGACTAATTACTAAGTTTTTTATGCATTTAATGTAGTCCATAATTCAAATTTGAACTACAACCACATGCTCCAGTGAAGCAAAATGGGTGGGAAATCGTACATGTGTCACTGGGTGCATGTTTAGGTCTCGTTTAAGGAATGAGAATGAATTACAAACTTGTCGTAGATCACGAAACAATGAGAATCTCGGTTTTAAATCCCGATAAATAAAAGGTCACCCAAATTTATATCTGGCAGCTCTAAGGGTGCCCCTCTCGGTCCCAACCGAAAACACCCATACCCCTCGACCGGATGGCGGGCTTTAAGCGAGGCCATGGAACCCTCATCCCGCCTCTCTATTTGGTGTGTACCGGGAAAGTGGTTTGCAACTTACTAAGCCATATCCCTTGTGGAAAACATGTGGTAGTACAGGAAGGAAATGGATGGAAGCGTGACTTGATTCACGTTGACCTTTGAAGTCAAAAGGTCTGGCTTAAGGCGGCATGCCACAACACTGCCATCTTACCCATTCTCATGCCATCACATGGCCATGCAAACTCACATCCAACAACTTAAGGATTATCGAAACTCACTTGCCTCAACTTTGCATGAAAAATGACATTAAATCGAGATGCTCGAAATATGCCATGAACTACTTAATGCAAACATGCCAAAGACACCCATCATATCAAAAGTTCAAACATTGCTTGCCTGGTTGGAGTAGTCGAGTCTAACTTGGCGAAGTTCGCGGTTTAAATCACCTCCTCAGATTATCTATGGTATAAGAAAATACGTACTTATCGTAAATATCGTGAGTGCACAAACAAGTGTTCCAAATATTTTCAAATAAATCTGATAAAAAACTAGACAAAATTTTAAAGAGGACAGAAAAAGAATCAATCAAAATCCTCTTACATTTAAAAGTTATAAGGGTTTTAATCCAGGGGACCTCTCACGTAATGAAACGAAACTTCTCGGGGCTGAGCAGAAAAGACCAGAAAACGCTTGATCGAAGCGTATTTGCCCGAATCGTTTTCAGAAAACAGTTCGTTTAAAAGAAAAGAGAGGTCGACAGCGGGTCCCACCCGTCCAGGTTTGAAATTTCAAGCGGGAAGAACAGATCCTTGGCGGCCCCGAGGCTGCGGTGGTCGCCGCGGCGATCACGGCGGCAGGGGATCGGGCGGTACCTGCGTGTTCAGCGTGTCCTTCCGTGTCGGTGGGTGGTGGTGGTGGTCGTCGGCGAGCACCACGTCGACAACGACCCTTGCTCGGCGGACGGCGGCTCGGGTGGAGTTGGATCTCGTCGGGAGGCTGCGAAGGTCAAATCGAAGCGGGGTTAGATCACTGGGTTCGAGGAGGCTCTTGGCGAGATTTGGGCGGCGGGATAGCCTCACCGGAGTGATTCGAGCTGGTGGCGAGGCGGATCGGGCGGACGGAGTTGGGGAGAGACCTCCTCGAGGTCCTCCGAGTGGCTTCTGGGGTGTTGGTGAGGTGCAGTGGTGGTGCGTGCTCGAGAGCGAGCTCGGGGCCCCTTTTATAGGAGATCCGAGGCGGTGGCCATGAGCACGGGACCTCCGGTGTGATTCTGGCACCTGAGCTTGGTCGGGGAGTTTAGGGAGTGGGGCGTCAACGTGGAGGTTCGCCGGTTCCATTTAGGTGCTAACCAAGTTTGGATTAGGCTCCCTGGGTGGCTGCGACAAGCAGGCGGCCGGCGGCCGTCGGCGGAGGGCGCCCTGTTCTTGCCGACCCACGGCGACGGTGCAGCGCGGGGTGCTGGCATGCATGAGGCCACTTGGAGAGCTACAGGCGTTGGGCAGCGCAGAGCAGCGTGTGGCCGGTGGCAGCTCCGTTAGCCGCCACGGTGGCTCTGCCACCAGAGAGGCTGCCGGCGTTGGCGATGCTTCGCCGCCACCGACACATCGTCCGTCCCAGAGGGCGGCGGTGCTCTGGCCAAGGAGAAGGGTCCGTGCGCATAGCGTGCGAGTGGTGCACGGTGATCGATGACAACTCTCGATGAAAAAGCGACCTGCAAATCTCGAAACTCGAACTTTACGAAAGTGTACAGAAGCGATGCGGCCAAGTGTTCGACGAAATGATTTTGGCATGTGGGGAATTTTCCTTGAGCTGATTTTTGGTGGGGTGGCCTCTCATTGCATCCGGGGCTGCCTGAATTTTGGTAGAATTTTTGGGAAGAGGAAATATGAATTTCACCAAATTTGACAAATCTGGTCCAAACTTGCGAGGATGAAACTTGAAAATTTTGAAAAGAGGAAGAGTGGATCTTGATGGATGTAGGTTGGGGGTGCTAAAGACTATCCAGAGGAGTTGGTTTGAGGTCAAAACTCAAAGGGAATTGGGTACTTGCTTTGTAAATCACCTAGGCTTAAAATAAATGACATAATTGTTTTGGGAAATAAAATAAATGAAATAAAATCCAAAAATGGGTTGGACTTGTTGGAACAGAAAGTTTAGATTGTTCCAAAGAGGAGGGAGGGGTTTTGGGAGGTTTTACCACATGAGGCATGGTAAAACCATGGGTGGTTTCAAAATGAAAGAAGCCCCAAGACTCATAGGGTTTCTTTTTAAAGAAGAAAAATTTCCAAGAAAATATATTTGAGGAGGGAACAATCAGAAGGAAGTTTCTCATTAACCAAACACCAGGGTTGAAGAAGATACAGAAATAAAATCATTGCCAAGGGAAAAAGTTTTTGAGAGAGAAGTGTTTTGGAAGAATTTAAATGACCTTCTTCAAATCCAACAAAGTTTTTGTTGAAAACCAAATAAAAAAAATTTGAGTGTCACAACACCTACCCCCTTAGGAAAAATCTCGTCCCTGAGATTTTAGCTGATCCTCAAATAAGTGTGGGTGCTCTGTCCGAAGAAAATCCTCTCTTTCCCAAGTTGCTTCACTCTCGGTGTGATTGCTCCACTGAACTCTGAAAAACTTGGTGGTTTTCTGTCGGGTCCTCCTTTCAGACTCCTCCAAGATTTTTATTGAATGCTCCCGATAGGTGAGGTCTGGCTGCACATCAATGTTTTCATGGGATACCTGCTTCTCTGGGTTGCTTACGCACTTCCTCAACTGCGAGACGTGGAACACGTCATGGACATCGGATAATTCTTCGGGTAAGTCTAGCTGGTAGGCTACCGTGCCTCTCCGTGCCACTATACAGAATGGTCCGATGAATCTTGGTGCTAGCTTTCCCTTAATCTTGAATCGTTGCAGGCCCCTCATAGGAGATACTCGCAGGTACACAAACTCACCGGGCTCGAAACTGACTCCACGATGTTTCTAATTGTAATAACTCTTTTGTCGGCTTTGAGCGGTCTTGAGTCGATCCCTAATTAACTTAACGTTATCTTCAGCCTCCTTGAGCATGTCTGGGCCGAAGATATGGCTGTCTCTGGTTTCTGACCAATTTAGCGGGGTACGACATCTTCGCCCGTACAGAGCTTCAAATGGTGCCATTTGCAGGCTGGCTTGGTAACTGTTGTTGTATGCGAACTCTGCGTATGGCAAGCTTTCTTCCCAACTGGTTCCATAGGTGAGGACACATGCTCTCAGCATGTCTTCTAGAATTTGGTTTACGCATTCAGTTTGTCCATCAGTCTGGGGGTGGTATGCGGTACTAAACGCCATTGAGTTCCCAGAGCTTGTTGTAAGTGATCCCAAAATCGGGAGACGAATTGAGTGCCTCTGTCTGATATTATTGTCTTTGGGACTCCATGTAAGCAGATGATACGGGAAAGATAAAGCCTGGCAAGCTTCTGAGTGGTGTGGGTTGTCTTCACGGGGATGAAGTGTGCTACCTTAGTTAGTCTATTAGTGATGACCCATATGGCATCATTCCCGTGCCGTGACCGAGGTAGTCCAACAATAAAATCCATTCCAATTTCGTCCAATTTCCACTCGGGTATCTTATTTGGCTGTAAAGTCCGGCTGGTTTACGGTGCTCGGCCTTGATCGTTGACAAGAGTCACAACATCACGATGAAGCGTGGCTATGTCCCTTTTCATACCGTGCCACCAAAAATTTCTGAATATCCTTGTACATTTTGTTCCTCCGGGATGGATTGAATATGGGCGGTGTGGCCTTCAGCTAAGATTTGCTGTTTAAGGTCCTCGATATTTGGTACGCAAAGTCTATCTCCGTACCACAATATTCCTTGCTCATCAATAACGAATTCGAGGCCTTGCCCAAACTTACTTTCATTTTATGCCTTCAATCTTTGGGGTGCCCATCTTTGAGCCTCTTTAATCTTTTCTATCGGGGTAGGCTGCATTTCTAAATTCGACACACTACTTTCGGTGACCACCAGCAAGTTAAGTTTAGCAAACTCCTGCCGAAATTCAGGTCTCAGGTTTGGTAGGTTGTCGTTGTTCGGGCTAGGGTTCTGACTTAGAGCACCTGCCACTACATTTGCTTTTCCTGGATGGTAGTGGATTCCAACATCATAATCCTTCACTAATTCCAACCAGCGTCATTGTCATAAATTGAGTTCCGGTTGTGTGAAAATATACTTGAGGCATTTATGGTCCGTGTATATTTCACAACAATTTCCAAGTAAAAAGTGTCTCCATTCCTTGAGTGCATGAATGACTGCTGCCAACTCTAGGTCATGAGTAGGATAATTTTCTTCATGCTTGCGAAGTTGTCTGGAAACATACGCGACTACCTTTCCTTCTTGCATCAATATGCATCCGAGGCCTTTCCGGGATGCGTCACAATACACCTCAAAATTCGTGTGTATGTCTAGCACAATTAATACTGGTGCTGTCGTTAATTTCTTTTTTAGTTCTTGGAAACTTTTCTCGCGAGCTTCCGTCCATTCAAACTTCTTGTCTTTCTTAAGTAACTGCGTCATTGGCTTTGCTATGGTGGAGAATCCTTCAATAAATCTTCAGTAGTATCCTGCCATTCCCAAGAAACTTCAGACGTCCGTTCTGTTGGCTGGTGGTTTCCAATAAGTCACGGCCTTGACTTTTTCGGGTCACGGCAATACCTTCTTGGGGTCGATCGTGGCCCAGAAAACCTACTGTCTTAGCCAAAATTCACACTTGCTGAACTTGGCGTACAATTGATGTTTCCTTAGTTCTCCTAGTACAATTCTGAGATGCTCAGCGTGCTCTTCTGGTGTCTTGGAGTATATCAGAATATCGTCGATGAATACCACAACAAACTTGTCCATAAACTTCATAAATACTTTGTTCATGAGGTGAACAAAATATGCCGGGCGTTTGTTAGTCCAAAGCGGCATTCTTGTGAACTCATACATCAGATCCGGAGGTGAAGGCTGTCTTGGGGATATCCTCTGTTCGTACTTTTAATTGATGGTATCCCGACCTTAAGTCAATTTTTGAGAAGACCTTGGCCTGAGCGAGCTGATCAAATAAATCATTTATCCTTGGCATTGGGTATTTATTCTTGATTGTGACCATGTTAAGTGCTCGATAGTCTATACACAATCTCAGTGTCCCATCCTTTTTCTTGGCAAATAAAATTGGTGAACCCCAAGGTGAGGAACTGGCTCGAATATATCCTTTGTCCAGTAATTCTTTTATTTGCTTTTTCAATTCTACCAATTCGGATGGTGCGATTTTGTATGGTTTCTTGTAAATGGGAGCGGTTCCGGGTGCTAGCTCAATGCTGAATTCTATCTCTCGGTCTGGTGGCATGCCTGGTAGTTCTTCGGGAAATACGTCTGGAAATTCACACACTACTGGAACCTTGCTTAATTCAGAAACGTCCACCTTGTTCAATCTCGGTTGCCGGGATATTTTTCTCTCTTTGGCTGAAACTCTTATTGTCTTCCCGTGGTGGTGGGTGAGAATTACGGTCCGGTTGAAGCAGTCAATAAAACCTTTGTTGGTGGTTAACCAATCCATCCCTAGATGACATCCAGTCCTTTATTTTCCAATACAATAAGGTTGGCGTGAAACTTCAATCCTTCAAATTCAATAACCACACCTTGGCAGTAACTCTGAGTCACTTGCTTAATCCCAGGGGACTTGATGATCATGGATTTTTCCAAGGGAAGCATCGAAAAATTATTTTGCAAAGCAAAACTCTTCGAAATGAATGAGTGAGAAGCTCCAGAATCAAACAAAACCATGGCAGGTATTGTGTTGATAGGGAGCGCATCGAGCACGATATCCGGGTGTTCATGCTTCCTCTTTGGTCACGTGGTTCAGATGACCCTTCCTGTGGTTGTTATTGGCGTTGAAATTGTTCTGCTTGGGCGCTGAATTATTGCCACCGTTGTTTGGTTTTGGGGTCGAGTTCCTTGGCTTGGGGCACTGTTTGGCATAGTGCCCTTCTTCTCCACAAGTGTAGCAAGTAACGCCTGGGCGATACGTGAACTCCTTGTCCCTTGCATGGAAATTCTTGATTGGGCGTGAGCCGTTTGTCATGGGTTTGTGTGTCCCACCTTTCTGAAAATCTGTCTTGCTCCGGTGGTTGCGAGCAAGAGTAGTCTGGTCCCTTTTTCGCTTGCGGAAATCCTCCAAGCTGCGTCTCTCATTTTCCAAGGTAATGGCCTTATCCACCAGCGTCTTGAAATCTGGAAAGGTGTGCACAACCAGCTGGCATTTAAGTGTGGGTGCCAGTCCTTCCAAGAATTTTTCCATCTTCTTGCTTTCAGTCATACGCTCTTCGTTGGCGTAGCGAGGCAACAGAGTAAACTGGCTGTTGTATTCTGACACCGTCATGGTCCTTTGTTTGAGGTCATCAAATTCTCTCTTCTCTTCTTGATCTTCATAACACTTTTAGGAATACGCGCCCCACGAAAACCTTCTTTGAATTCCTCCCATGTTATTTCATTTTCGTTGGGGTGCATGTGTAGGAAATTTTCCCACCAGGATGCAGCTGCTCCAGTGAGATAGTGCGGTGCATATAGTACTTTCTCACGGTCTGAACATTGTGCAATAATTAATTTTCTTTCCATGTCTCGAAGCCAATCGTCGGCCTCAAGAGGTTTGTCAGTATGAGAAAATGTTGGGGACGCGTCTTCAGTAGCTCGAGACAACTTGGATTCTTCTTGACATCGTCCACGGTGATTTCCCATATTGATGACTTGGTTCATCATTTCCTGATGTTGTTGCTGACTCTGTTCGTAAAGGCGGCATACTTGGGTAAACGTTGTTTCACTGTCCTGTTGACTTGACTGCCCCTGTGTGAAATTGTTGTTTGGTGGTGTGCCATAATTTTCCTCTGGCTGATTTGGCATGGAGCGTGTCCAAGGACGAGACATTTTTCACTCTGGGGATATATTTTGTAAAACTCATAAGAAAAGAAAATGAGTCGTAAAAGTCAATAAATTCATAAAGACGGGAAATATTAAATGCTCCAAGATTTTTTTAAGAGAATAAACGTTTGCGCACGGAGAAGGGCTGCTTATTACATATCTTACACGCAAGCAGTAATTATATAATACATCACTCAGGATATGCGTACATATTCCTGACATGTTATTTAGGCTAGTGCACTTCTCCCGTTCCTACATGATGCATAAACAAGCTACTTCTCACAACCTATGTACATATAAACATATCGCACAAGTCGGTATATCGCATGGCTGCTAAGCGTGCTCGATCGGAGATGGTAAGGATCTCCCTTGGCCTGCCGAGGGTGAGGCGCAGATGAGGCTGGGGACTCAACCTCCTCCTCGCTAATAGGCTCAGGGCACGTGAAGCGTTGCGCTGAGTTGATGGAGCTGGTGCCATAGGCGGAGCGACACGAATAGGAGTAGGCGCAATAGGTGGTGCAGAACGGACTGGAGTGGGCGCAATGACTTGGTTGAACTCCTCAGTGGTAGGCAGGCGACGAGCAGTGGCGAGGGTGGTAGGTGCATAAGATGCCGAGGACGAGACGAAAGTCAGTGGCGGTATGGTGTGTAGGAGCTCCCTCCTGTTGGCGGCACAGCCATGGACTGAGTCCATGCGGGCAGCCTCAAGGTCATCCACCAGGCTGTCGAAAGCTACCTCCAGAGCTCGAGGTACTCGACAAGCATCTCAATAGCCTCGTCTCGCTCTCCTCTGGGACAAGCGAATGACTAGTGACAGGTGTATGGCACGTGGCATGGAAGGTAGCGGTAACGACGAGTCTTCATTGAAGGAAGAACATCCCGGAGACGAGCTATCGCCTCACGGGCAGCCATCTGCATAGCATGCCTCTCCGTAGGCATGGCTCTCCCCAAGAACCGAAGCGGCGTAACTCAACACGCCCCTTGACATGCACCGCTGCCTGGTGCATGGTCGATGTCGTTGATCTTGTGCGGTAGAGTGTGAAGAGTGGGCGCGATGGCCCCATCGCGACCGGACGATGAAGGAGAGGAGTTTGATGAACCCCTCGAGCACGTTGGCGAACACACGTGACTCGCAATCGTTGTTTGCCATCTACAAAAGTAGGCAAAAATTCTGAATGGTCAGATCATAAATTTATGCTGACTGTCAGAAAATGACTACATTTGCAAAAATATGAATAAAGTCTATTATGCTAATAACCGATTAGCGATCGCACCTAGTGGCTTCCTACAGTCAGCCTGGCTCTGGTACCAAGCTTGTCACGACCGATTTTCCAATAAAATGATTATTGAGAAACCGATCTTTAAATCGATATAAGAAGAATGATCCTCACTTTGGTAGACACATACTTGATGCGAAGGCAAAGAAAGCATTAAATATATTACGTGGTCGAGTGAGGGTGCTCAACATTTTATTACAAGCACGCCAATAATTATACATAATGGCGGATATGACACAATGGTGTGGGGTGGCATACTACTGACTCGAAAATAAAGTGGTAGTGGAATAACACAGTGGAGTGGGTAAGGTAACTCCTAAACTGACAGCTCATCGAGCGTCGAGGTGAGGCTCGATGAATATATTTGGGTAGCGGAAGCAGATATAAAATAGTGACCAATCCAGGGTAGCACGACACTGACTGGGACTCCTCTAGGCGTCGGACTCGCTATCGAATTCTTCATCCATGAGATCGCCTTCATCAACATCTGGCCAAATCAACAAGCCAGGTGAGTACTTTGAAAGTACTCGCAAGACAGTTCGGACATAAGATACAACAAATGCATGCATGAATGCGTCATGAGCAAATAACAATGCACATTCAAATAATAATTATTTGCACAACATAATAAGTAAAAAGGAAGTCGGGCGGTGGTCCTCCCGAAATCCCAACAAAATAAAAGAAAACCGATCGGGTGTCTGGAGCGACGCCTCGAAGGTTAAACAAATAAATAATCATGCCGCAGTCGGGCGTCTAAGAGACACCACGTAAAGGGCTTATATTGAAAAGTAAAAGACATACATGCCACAGTCGGACGTCTGAGCGACATCGCAGAAAGGGCCTATATTCAGAAGTAAATAACAATTGTGCCACAGTCGGACGTCTGAGCGACATCGCAGAAAGGGCCTATATTCAAAAGTAAATAACAATTGTGCCACAGTCGGACATCTGAGCGACATCGCAGACAGGGCTTATATATAAAAGTAAATAACAATTGTGCCACAGTCGGACGTCTGAGCGACATCGCGGAAAGGGCCTATATTCAAAAGTAAATAACAATTGTGCCACAGTCAGACGTCTGAGTGACATCGCAGAAAGGGCCTATATCCAAAAGTAAATAACAATTGTGCCACAGTCGGACGTCTGAGCGACATCTCAGAAAGGGCTTATATTCAAAAGTAAATAACAATTGTGCCACGGTCGGACGTCTGAGCGACATCGCAGAAAGGGCTTATATTCAAAGGTAAATAACAATGGTGCCACAGTCGGACGTCTGAGCGACATCGCAGAAAGGGCTTATATTCCATCATTCATGTCTGATAAATTCACAAGGATATACTACTCATAAGAAATATTCAACACACAATAATAAACGGGTTAGTCCATCCACAGGAATAAACATTTAACCGGACTTATCACTCATGTGGTTCACCGGAGTTTTGTCACTGAGACTGATGCTAACAAGATAAGTTTAACATAGTACTCAGACATGGATAAGATTGTTTCAAAGGATTTTGACTCTGCAGAGTTTGTACTAATTATCCACAGCCAACGGATTTCCGTAGTCACGAGGACTAGTTCCGTTTACGGTATTTCGGTAGAAACACATCTAACCAGTACACACCCATCCCACCTCACGATGTCGGGAATCACCCTAGACAGCGTTCAAGAAAAACTTTGAGACGGGGAGATCACAATCTCGAATAGCATGGGATCAAATTTATATACGCGCGCTCTAAGGGGTGCCCCCCTCTCGGTCCCAACCAAAAACACCCATGCCCCCTGACCGGATGACGGGCTTTAAGCCAGGGCCATGGAACCCTCATCCCGGCCTCTCTATTTGGTGTGTACCAGGAAAGTGGTTTGCAACTTACTAAGCCATATCCCTTGTGGAAAACATGTGGTAGTACGGGAAGGGAAATGGATGGAAACGTGACTTGATTCACGTTGACACTGAAGTCAAAAGGTCTGGCTTAAGACTAGCATGCCACAACACTGCCATCTTACCCATTCTCATGCCATCACATGGCCATGCAAACTCACATCCAACAACTTAAGGATTATCGAAACTCACTTGCCTCAACTTTGCATGAAAAATGACATTCGTCGAGATGCTCAGAAATATGCCATGAACTACTTAATGCAAACATGCCAAAGACACCCATCATATCAAAAGTTCAAACATTGCTTGCCTGGTTCGGAGTAGTCGGAGTCTAACTTGGCGAAGTTCGCGGTTCCGTCACCTCCTCCGGTATCTATGGTATAAGAAAATACGTACTTATCGTAAATACCGTGAGTGAACAAACAAGTGTTCCAAATATTTTCAAATAAATCTGATAAAAAACTAGACAAAATTTTAAAGAGGACAGAAAAAGAATCAATCAAAAATCCTCTTCTGTTTAAAAGTTATAAGGGTTTTAATCCAGGGACCTCTCTGTAATGAAACAGAAACTTCTCAGGGGGCTGAACAGAAAAGACCAGAAAAACGCTTCAGACTGAAAGCGTATTTTCCCGAATACGTTTTCAGAAAACAGTTCGTTTAAAAGAAAAGAGAGGCTGACAGGAGGGTCCCACCCGTCAGGTTTGAAATTTCAAACGGGGAAGAACAGATCCCGCCGGCGCCCGAGAGCTGCGGTGGTCGCCGGCGGCGATCCACGGCGAGGCAGGGGGATCGGGCGGTACCTGCGTGTTCAGCGTGTCCTTCCGTGTCGGTGGGTGGTGGTGGTGGTCGTCGGCGAGCACCACGTCGACGGCGACCCTTGCTCCGGCGGACGACGGCTCGGGTGGAGTTGGATCTCGTCGGGGAGGGCTGCGAAGGTCAAATCGAAGCCGGGGTTAGATCACTGGGTTCCCGAGGAGGCTACTGGCGAGATTTGGGCGGCGGGGATAGCCTCACCGGAGTGATTCGAGCTGGTGGCCGAGGCGGATCGGGGCGACCGGAGTTGGGGGAGGAGACCTCCTCGAGGTCCTCCGAGTGGCTTACCGGGGTGTTGGTGAGGTGCAGTGGTGGTGCTTGCTCGAGAGCGAGCTCGGGGCCCCTTTTTATAGGCGATCCGAGGCGGTGGCCATGAACGGGGACCTCCGGCGACGGTTACGGCGGCACAGAGCTTGGTCGGGGAGTTTAGGGAGTGGGGCGTCAACGTGGAGGTTCGTCGGTTCCATTTAGGTGCTAACCAAGTTTGGATTAGGCTCCCTGGGTGGCTGCGACGAAACGGGGCGGCGCGGGCCCGTCGGCGGCAGAGGGCGCGCCCTGTTCTTGCCGGGCCACGGCGACGGTGCTGCTGGGGTGCGCTGGCATGCATGAGGCCACGCGGAGAGCTAGGGGCGTTGGGCAGCGCAGAACGGCGAGCGAGCCGGGCTCCGTTCATATCGCCACGGTGGCTCTCGCCACCACAGAGGCTGCCGGCGTTGGCGATGCTCGCCGCCACCGACACCTGCGTCCGTCCGAGAGGGCGTGCGGTGCTCAGCCAAGGAGAAGGGGCGTGCGAACGTGCTGTGGTGCACAGTGATCGATGACAACTCTCGATGAAAACGACACGCAAATCTCAAACTCGAACTTTACGAAAGTGTACAGAACAAGGCTGGCCAAGTGTTCGACGAAATGATTTTGGCATGTGGGGAATTTTCCTTGAGCTGATTTTTGGTGGGGTGGCCTCTCATTGCATCTGGGGCTGCCTGAATTTTGGTAGAATTTTGGGGAAGAGGAATACGAATTTCACCAAATTTGACAAATCTGGTCCAAACTTGCAGATGATGAAACTTGAAAATTTTGAAAAGAGGAAGAGTGGATCTTGATGGATCTAGGTTGGGGGTGCTAAAGACTATCCAGAGGAGTTGGTTTGAGGTCAAAACTCAAAGGGAATTGGGTACTTGCTTTGTAAATCACCTAGGCTTAAAATAAATGACATAATTGTTTTGGGAAATAAAATAAATGAAATAAAATCCAAAAATGGGTTGGACTTGTTGGAACAGAAAGTTTAGATTGTTCCAAAGAGGAGGGAGGGGTTTTGGGAGGTTTTACCACATGAGGCATTGTAAAACCATGGGTGGTTTCAAAATGAAAGAAGCCCCAAAACTCATAGGGTTTCTTTTTAAAGAAGAAAAATTTCCAAGAAAATATATTTGAGGAGGGAACAATCGGAAGGAAGGTTCTCATTAATCAAACACCAGGGTTGAAGAAGATACAAAAATAAAATCCTTGCCAAAGGAAAAAGTTTTTGAGAGAGAAGTGTTTTTGAAGAATTTAAATGACCTTCTTCAAATCCAACAATGTTTTTGTTGGAAACCAAATAAAAAAAATTGAGTGTCACACTAAGTGAAGCATGAGATATCAAGTTTCTTTAAAAAAAATCCACCACCGTGCTCTAAAAGATCTAAGTGAAGCACTAGAGCAAAAATTATCACGCTCAAAAAGATATAAGTGAAGCACTATGAGCAAAACTATCAAGCTCAAAAGATATAAGTGAAGCACATAGAGTATTCTATCAAATTTCAATTCATGTATGGCTCTCTCAAAAGGTGTGTACAGCAAGGATGATTTTGTTAAACTAACAAGCAAAGACTCAAATAATACAAGACGCTCCAAGCAAAACACATATCATGTTGGTGAATAAAAATATAGCTCCAAGTAAATTACCGATGGAAGTAGACGAAAGAGGGGATGCCTTCCGGGGCATCCCCAAGCTTTGACTTTTTGGTGTGCTTGGATTATCTTTGGGGTGCCGTGGGCATCCCCAATCTTAGGCTCTTGCCACTCCTTGTTCCATAATCCATCAAAAGAATTCACCCAAAACTTGAAAACTTCACAACACAAAACTCAATAGAAATCTCGTGAGCTCCGTTAGAGAAAGAAAACAAAAGACTAATTTAAGGTACTGTAATGAACTCATTCTTTATTTATATTGGTGTTAAACCTACTGTATTCCAACTTCTCTATGGATTATAAACTATTTTACTAACCATAGATTCATCAAAATAAGCAAACAACACACACAAAACAGAATCTGTCAAAAACAGAACAGTCTGTAGTAATCTGCAACTAACACAAACTTCTGGAACCCCAAAAATTCTACCAAAATTAGACGAAGTGGACAATTTGTTTATTGATTATCAGCAATTGAAATCAGTATTTTATCACGTTCTGGTGATTTTTAACAATTAGGGCACTGAGCACAAAGATTCTGGAAATTACAGCAAGATCAAATAACTATCATCCAAGAAGATCTAATAGGTTTAACTTGGCACAAACACTAATTAAAATATAAAACCACATCTAAACAGAGTCTAGATGGATTATTTATTCCTAAACAGAAGCAAAAACAAAAACTAAAAAAATAAAATTGGGTTGCCTCCCAACAAGCGCTATCGTTTAACGCCCCTAGCTAGGCATAAAAGCAAGGATAGATCTAGGTATTGCCATCTTTAATTTTCAGTTTTTAGCGGAGTCATGCTCGAATCCGGGGGGTTCTTTACGCTTCCCTTCATACTCAGAAATTTTTAGATCTAAAGAATCCAACCACTTATTACAAAGAGTAATCAACACATTCATGCGGTGAAGATTTCCGCTAACACTTTTAAGAGGCTCAAGAGACTTTTGTAAAAAAAATTGTTACTTCGCAAATCTTCTCAAACACTTGGTTTCTTCCAGGTAGGATGAGATCCTCCCTTTGGGGTAGTGTTCCACTATTCCTCTATAATTTCATCGCAATACTGGGATCAATCTCAATGAAATTTTCCCTTGGCAATGCAATCCAAGAGTTGTCTATGCGTCATATTTAACCCAACATAAAAATTACGAAGAAGAATTCTAAAGTTCACCTCTAGGGTGCACTTACGATAAGATTCCATCATCCTATACCAAGCATCTTTTAAGTTTTCTCCTTGCCTTTGCTTGAAGTGAAGAACTTCAAACTCGGGAGACATAGGAGCGGATAAGGAATTAGGCATAACGACAAACAAGAAAACTAACAAACGAGCAAACAAACGAACGAGAAAACGGGCAAGGGAAAAAGCAGGAGGAGATTGGGAAAGAGAGGGAAAATAAAACGGCAAGGGTGAAGTGGGGGAGAGGAAAACGAGAGGCAAATGGCAAATAATGTAATGCGAGAGATAGGGATTGTGATGGGTACTTGGTATGTTGACTTTTGCGCAGACTCCCCGGCAACGGCGCCAGAAATCCTTCTTGCTATGTCTTGAGCTTGCGTTGGTTTTCCCCGAAGAGGAGAGGATGATGCAGCACAGTAGCGTAAGTATTTCCCTTAGTTTTTGAGAACCAAGGTATCAATCCAGTAGGAGGCCACGCGCAAGTCCCTCGTACCTGCACAAAACGATAGCTACTCGCAACCAACGCGATTAGGGGTTGTCAATCCCTTCACGGTCACTTACGAGAGTGAGATATGATAGAGATAATATTTTCGGTATTTTTGGTATAAAGATGCAAAGTGAAAAGTAAAAGCAAAGCAAGTAAATAAAGTGATGGAGATTGATATGATGAGAATAGACCCGGGGGCCATAGGTTTCACTAATGGATTCTCTCAAGAGCATAGATATTCTACGGTGGGTGAACAAATTACTGTTGAGCAATTGACAGAATTGAGCATAGTTATGAGTATATATAGGCAATGATCATGTATATAGGCATCACGTCCGAGACAAGTAGACCGAAACGATTCTGCATCTACTACTATTACTCCACTCATCGACCACTATCCAAAGATGCATCTAGAGTATTAAGTTAAAAACAGAGTAACGCCTTAAGCAAGATGACATGATGTAGAGGAATAAATTCATGCAATATGATAAATACCCCATCTTGTTATCCTCGATGGCAACAATACAATACGTGCCTTGCAACCCTTTCTGTCACTAGGTAAGGACACCGCAAGATTGAACCCAAAGCCATGCACTTCTCCCATTGCAAGAACTACCAATCTAGTTGGCCAAACCAAACGGATAATTCGAAGAGACTTGCAAAGATAACTCAATCATACATAAAAAATTCAGAGAAGATTCAAAAATTATCCATAGATAAGCTGGATCATAAACCCACAATTCATCGGTCTCAACAAACACACCGCAAAAAGAAGATTACATCGAGTAGATCTCCATGAGAGAGGGGGAGAACATCGTATTGAGATCCAAAAAGAGAGAAGAAGCCATCTAGCTACTAGCTATGGACCCGAAGGTCTGAAGTAAACTACTCACACTTCATCGGAGGGGCTATGGTGTTGATGTAGAAGCCCTCCATGGTGGATGCCCCCTCCGGTGGAGCTCCGGAAAAGGCCCCAAGATGGGATCTCGTGGATACAGGAAGTTGCGGTGGTGGAATTAGGTTTTTGGCTCCAGTTCTGATCGTTCGGGGATACGTAGGTATATATAGGAGGAAGGAGTACGTCGGTGGAGCGTCAGGGGGCCCACGAGGCGGGCGTGCCTGAGGGGCGCCCTCCACCTCGTGAGCGCCCTGGCAATTCTTGGAGTAGGGTCCAAGTCTCCTGGATCACGTTCGGTGAGAAGATCACGTTTTCGAAGGTTTCATTCCGTTTGGACTCCGTTTGATATTCCGTTTCTTCGAAACACTGAAATAGGCAAAAAAAACAGCAATTCTGGGCTGGGCCTCCGGTTAATAGGATAGTCCCAAAAGTAATATAAAAGTGGAAAATAAAGCCCATTATAGTCCAAAACAATAGATAAAGTAGCATGGAGCAATCAAAAATTATAGATACGTTGGAGACATATCACTGGTGTTAGTGTTATGCCTTTCTCTTTGTACCGTAGACTTGAATTGAATAAGTTGACACCTACTAAAATCTCTTTGCAAATGGCTGATAAATCAACTGCTATACCCATTGGTATTTGTGAGGATGTGCCTGTTGTGGTTGCAAACGTTACTATCTTGACGGACTTTGTTATTCTTGATAATCCCGAGGACGACAGTATGTCGATCATCCTTGGTAGACCCTTTTTGAATACTGCATGGGATGTTATTGATTGCAACAAAGGCAATGTCACTTTTCATCTTAATGGTAATGAGCATACAGTAAATTTTCTGAAGAAACAACCTCAAGTTCATAGTATCAATTCTATTGGGAAAATTTCAACTATTACTATTGGATATTTTGAATTCCCTCTTCCTACTGTCAAAAAGAAATATGATATTCTTATTGTTGGGCACATGCATATCCCCGTTAACGTAACCTAGTGCTATTCGAAAATTCTCCGGTTTCATGTCATTCGGAAGAAGTTTGTTAATAAGACTTGATCAACCTTGTTAATGGATTCCTTTTGATATGCATGAGATGGATGTATTTAGAAAGTACAACTCCTTGTACCCATCTTTTACTTTCTGTTATTTTTGGGGGAAATGACACCTACGGGATCACGAGGAATCCCTTTTCCTACGGTTGGCAGGCGTGGGGCTGTGGAAAGAGCGGGATTGAGAGATCAACGCAGGGGGATTATCCAGGTTCGGGCCGCAAGTGATGCGTAATACCCTACTCCTACTGGTTTCTATTTATCTGGTGTTCTTGTACTAGCTACAAAGAATGAAGGGTCCAAAAAGTCCGACTCCTCCCTCAGTATGCCGCGGGCCTCCTTTTATAGTCAAAAGGGGCTGCCACAGTGGCACACAGGAGGTGGAAAATTGTACAGTAGTCGAGTCTATCTCCTGGCATGATAGGACAAATGCATTTAATGCGCTGCCGACGTGCCCTTCTTGCTTTATCGGGGACATCAAGGAAGCTTGTCCCAGCTGTCACCGCCTCGCCTGGCTTCGACGCGCGTCCGGGCTGACGTGGCATGTAGCGCCACGCTAGCTGGTTGGCTGCTGAGTTGGTCCGGTAGCAAAGTCTTCACGAAGATTTGCATGCCACCACGCAGGTGCTTGCTAAGTTGGCCTAGAGGCCGCACGTCGCCACGCGGGTGCTCGCCAAGTTGGTGGGCTGGTTACTGCATGGGAATGGCGGTGGAGTCTTGGCGGATGTGGGCCTGGCTGCGGCCCCGTGGATGTCTTCGGCAAGGGTTTTGCCGGGGCCCCGGCAAGGGTCTTGCCGCAGCGTCGTGGGCGCCCTCGGTAAGGGTCTTGCTGGGGTGTCTCGTTGGTATCCTCGGCAAGGATCTCGCCGAGGATATCCGTCTTCTAATTCTCATCTAATCTTGCATGTTCTTGGTCTTCACAAAGATCTGCATGCCACCACGGAGGCACCCCCGAGCCTTGGTTCCAATGTGGTTGAGGGCATTGGAACTCTTAGGCTCAAGGGCGGCAGCCCTGCTGGTGTTGGGCAAGTTACCCCGGCAAGGTTCTTGCCGGGGCTGTGGAGGCGGCCCCGGCAAGGTTCTTGCTGGGGGAGTCCACCTCACTCTTCTTCTCTTTGTGTTTCTTGCTTGGCGTTGGTCTGGTCATCTTGAGGCTTTGCTTCATTCCTCTGCCCTGCTAAGTGTGGCCACAGGCGCGGATCCAACTGCCTGCGCACAAGTAAAGGGGATACAAAATAGGACCCCTCCTTTTGTGCACCGATAGGAGCCCCCGGGCCTGGGCCACACATAAGCGTGACGCGTTGTTGGGATAGGCCCAAAACGGTGCGCGGGTATGCGGGGCCGAGTTTTTACTACAGTAACTCCCTCGCTCGTTGCGCTTCCCCACGACCCACATTGAATGCACGACGTGGGGGTCATGCGTGGGGCGGTTGCTGCCCTCATGCATCACATCGTAGTAAATCATAAAGAGGCAGCCCATGCCTTCCCCATAAAAAGGAAAAATCGCAGGCGTGCTGCTCATTTACCCTCTGCACGTCTTCCAATCTCGGAACCGCCGTTCCCCTCTTCTTCCTCAGGCGAAAGATTCGAAGTTCTTTCCTCTGCTTGCTGCCGCTGAACCCCCATTGCTCTTGATCCTTCGCTCCCTCCCAGCTGCCGTGGCGCCCAAAACCAGCAGGGGCAAGGGAGCGGCCAGGATGACAGGGATAAGGAGGCGCCGGAGAGCGAGTCGGCAATGTGGCGGACGCAGCTCGCCTACTTCCTCTTGACGGTCGATGCGGTCCACCTCAAGAACTTCTTCATGCCCCTGTGGGGGAGGAACACGACGGGGCACCCTGCCACGTGCGTCGTCCCTGCCGATTTTGCCAAGGACGGCCCAAATCAGTACCTCTTCTTAGTCGATTTCTTCTCTTGCGGGCTCTGCGCCCCTTTCTTTAACTTCTTCAACGATGTCATGCACACCTACGGCTTCCATCTTTTGGATCTCACGCCGAATGTCGTAGCATGCATGGCTCTCTTTGCCCACCTCTGCGAGGGTTTTGCCGGGGTGCTTCATAGCACGGTGCTCTTCCGCCACTACTTCTACCCTTGCCTCCAACCAGGGGGCGCCATCTCTGGGAGCATCGCCTGGATCCCGAGGACCCAGGAGAAAGGCATGTACCCAGAGGGTGCCCAGAAGGAGAGGTGGGAGCCGTGGCGGGGCCGGTGGTGCTGGATCGAGGAGAAGGACCCGCCGCAGTTCTACCGGGTCTGTCAGAGCCCGCCGACCCGCCGCCAGGACTGAGCGACCCCGAAGCCAACGACAAGAAGCTCTCGATCGCCACCACCACGATTCATCACCTCACCACGGCCGGGCTCACCCTTGAGATGATTGGGGCGGACTTCATCCATTGCCGAATCGCCCTGCTACACAACAAGGGGAGGTCGGCCTGGGACTTCAGGAATGCGACCGACATCATGAGGCTCCGCCCTGGCCTAAAGCATAACTTCACGGTGATGGGGCATGCCCACTTCTGCCAAAGGCTATTCCAGCTCGACGTTGATAGCGACGGCAGGGCAGAGAGGACCGGCCGGGCCGCGAAGGCCGGCAAAGCCGTCAAGGGTCCCCTGTTTGGGTTGCCGGCAGGAGTTTTCCCGCTAAGCAACAACTCTCGCCAGTCCGCCATCATCGCCATGATGGCAGACTTCAACGCGCATGGCCTTGACCCCTCTTGGGCCGAGCCGCCAACGGAGAAGGTGTCGGAGTTCTTCGACACTCTGTCGGAGGCTTATGTCCGTGATGAGCCGCTGCTCATCCAGGACACCACCAAGGCGGAGCTGGACTACATCGTCGCCAGGGCGGCAGAGGCTTCACTCGCCAGGGAGGCCGGCAGCGCTAGCGGCGTGGAGGATGAGGCCGACAAGGCCGTGGTGGAGAGGGAGCTCGCCTAGTGGGCGGAGTCGGCCAGGGAGGCTAGGGGCGCCAATGCCAAGGCCCCCTTGTTGAAGACGCAGGCGAGGATTCGCCCGAAGAGGAGGTCGAGGTGAACGACCCCCCGGTCGCGGGGAGGCAGCGCGTCCTGCGGCATGCCAGATCTGGTGAGCCGGTTCGGCCCGGCAAGATCACGCAGCGGCAACCGCCCCAGGAGCAACTCGTGCGCGAGACGAGGGAGATGAAGGCCGCGGCGGCGACGAAGGTGTCGAAGGCCGCGGTGGCGAAGAGGAAGGCGACTGCTTCCTCCTCGTCCAAGCGGTACCGGACCCCATCTCCTTCCCCTTCGAACATCATCTTGGAGGTCGAGTTTGACCTCCGATCTTTCAGTTCGGCAAGGAAGAGGAAGCTAGTGGAGGAGGAGGTGGAGGAAGAGTAAGTATTTCGCCCCCCACATCATCTCCTGACTTTACCCCGGCATTATCCTTCTTTGATCTGATGTTATGTTCACATGGACGTGGAGACGCTGGCTCAGAGGGTGGCGAAGAGGGCCAAGGCCTCGACGAGCGACAAGCCCCCGGTGGGTACTTCGCATACGCCGTTGCTGGTGGATAGCAGCCCGGATAGCAGCCCCCGGCCTAGCCCCCGCTTCAGCTTCCAACGTAAGCCCATTACTCACTCCTCCATTGATGAACTTTGGGGTGTGAATTCTTGACGCTGTTCTTGCCGAGTTTGCAGGAGAAGAATGACAGCAGGAGGAGCCGCCGAGGTCCACCCCCAACACGCCGCCCCTCTCGACTACACCGCCCCGAGGAACGCCTCCGGCAAGGTCATCCACCACCGAGCCCAAGCATATGGAGGAGGAGGAGGCGAACTTGGGTGCCGGGGGTTCTGTCCCGGCAAGGAATGCTGGCGGGGAGGGCTCCACTTCTTCCCAGCCCAGTGTGGGTAAGTTATTTGCTTTCTGTCCCTGTTCTTTCTTATTATTTTCGAACCTCGACCTTGGCCCCGCCTCATTCCCCTTCTTGGTATTCAGACCCTTCCTCGGCGGACTGGGAGGACATTGACACCGTCATCGAGGAGGTCTCCAGGGACACCGAGGCCGAGGCCGACAAGATCGCCGCCGAGGAGGCGGCCAAGACTGCCACTGAAGAAGCCGCCAAGGGGCCTACCGGGGAGGCCGGCAAGGGGCCTGCCGGGGAGGGGGTGGTTGACAACCAACCTTCCTCCTTTGCTGCCTCTGGCTCGGGCAGGTACTTGAAGGTGAGCGACGACCTGCTCGTCCACCTCCCAGGGACGGCGAGCACCAGGGCGCCCACCGAGGGGCAGGTGTTTGATGACGAGGCACTCACCGCCGCGGGGCTTGAGGTTGTTGACGAACCGAGCACCGATGGCGAATGTTCTTGCGGGGGCTGTGGAGGCCGCCCCGGCAAGGGTCTAGCCGATGGAGTCCACCTCGCCCTTCTACTCTTTGTGTTTCTGGCTTGGCGTTGGTCTGGTCGTCATGTGGCTTTGCTTCCTTCCTCTGCCCTGCTAAGTGTGGCCACATGCGCGGCTTCAATTGCCCGCGCACAAGTAAATAGGTACAAAATAGGACCCCTCCTTTTGTGCACCGACAGGAGCCCCCGGGCCTTGGCCACACAAAAGCACGACGCGTTGTTGGGCTAGGCCCAAAATGGTGTGCGGGTATGTGGGGCCGAGTTTTTACTGTAGTAACTCCCTCACTCGTTGCGCTTCCCCACGGCCCACATTGAATGCGCGACGTGGGGGTTGTGCGTGACGTGGGGGTCATGCGTGGGGCGGTTGCTGCCCTCATGCGTCACATCATAGTAAATGGTAAAGAGGCGGCCCGCGCCTTCCCCATAAAAAGGAAAAACCACAGGCGTGCTGCTCATTTACCCTCTGTGCCTCTTCCAATCTCGGAACCGCCGTTCCCCTCTTCTTCCTCAGGCGAAAGATTCGAAGTTCTTGCCTCTGCTTGCTGCCGCTGCACCCCCATTGCTCTTGATCCTTTGATCCCTCCCAGCTACCATGGCGCCCAAAACCAGCAGGGGCAAGTGAGCGGCCAAGGATGTCGGGGAGAAGGAGGCGCCGGAGAGCGAGTCAGCGGTGCGGCGGACACAGCTCGCCTACTTCCTGTCGACAGTCGATGCGGTCCACCTCAAGAACTTCTTCTTGTCCCTGTGGGGGAGGAAGACGACGGGGCACTGTCATGGAATTAATTGTCATGGTAGATGTCCTAGTGTGAGGACTTAGTCGTGGAGCCTTCACAATGAGATTAGCTTAAAGGGATTAGGCAGTACAAAGGACACGAGGAGTTTATACTAGTTCGGCCCCTTGTGGTGAAGGTAAAGGCCTAACCCAGTTGAGGTGGTATTGCTAGGGTTTCGATGACCAGGGAGCGAATACGCTTAACCTGGCTCTCGATCTGTTGTTTCTTGTCCCTAAACCGTCATCGGGTCATCCCTTTATGTACACAGGTTGACGCCCCGCGGTTCACAGAATCCTGGTTGGCTCATAAACATGTCCGGCTCGGTATCTACTCTTTCCTATCTTACAATACAATTCATATGCCTATGGCGGTTTACATCTATGGGCCCTAACCCGCCTCTGGGCTTTGGGCCTTCTTATTAAGTCTCCTTCATAAGTCACCATCTTCTATGTCTTCATGGGCTTAAATACTGGTAGATCATGATGAGTATAATCTGGCCCCTCCTGGGCGGTTTATACTCAATAGTTATACAGAGGGACCAGTCAGAGTTGGCAGATGTCCTAATTTGCTTGAGGCCAACACATCTATGTGGTAGCTTGAGAGGGGTTGATTTTCACCTCAAAAACTCCTTATTTCCCCTGTGGGGGAGGAAGACGAAGGGGCACCCTACCACGCGCGTTGTCCCCACCGATTTTGCCAAGGACGGCCCAAATTGGTACCCCTTGTTTGTCGATTTCTTCTCTTGCGGGCTCTGCCCCCCTTTCTCTGACTTCTTCGACGATGTCATGCACACCTATGGCTTCCATCTTTTGGATCTCATGGCGAATGCCATGGCGTGCATGGCTCTCTTTTCCAACCTCTGCGACGGCTTTGCCGGGGTGCTTCCAAGCACGGCGCTCTTCCGCCACTACTTCTACCCTCACCTCCAACCAGGGGGCGCCATCTCTTGGAGCATCACCTGGATCCCGAGGACCCAGGAGAAAGGCATGTACCCGGAGGGTGCCTAGAAGGAGAGGTGGGAGGAGTGGCGGGGCCGGTGGTGCTGGATCGAGGAGAAGGACCCGCCGGAGTTCTAACGGGTCCGCCAGAGCTCGCCGACCCGCCGCCAGGACTGGAGTGACCTCGACGTCAATGACAAGAAGCTCTCGATCGCCACCACCAGGATTCATCGCCTCACCACGGCCGGGCTCACCCTCAAGATGATTGGGGCGGACTTCATCTGTTGCCGAATCGCCCCGCTACACAACAAGGGGAGGCTGGCCTGGGACTTCAGGAATGCGGCCGACATCATGAGGCTCCGCCCTGGTCTGAAGCATAACTTCACGGTGATGGGGCATGCCCACTTTTGTCAAAGGCTCTTCCAGCTCGACGTGGACAACGACGGCAGGGCGGAGAGGACTGGCAGGGCCGCGAAGGCTGGCAAGGCCGTCAAGGGGCCCCTGTTTGGGTTGCGGCGGGAGTGGTCCCACTGAGCAGCAACTCTCGCCAGTCTGCCATCATCGCCATGATGCCAGACTTCAACGCGCATGGCCTTGACCCGTCCTGGGCTGATCCGCCAGTGGAGAAGGTGTAGGAGTTCTTTGACACTCTGTCGGAGGCTTATGTCCGTGACGAGCCACTTCTCATCCAGGACACCACCAAGGAGGAGCTGGACTACATCACGGCTAGGGTGGCGGAGGCGGCACTCGCCGGGGAGGCCGGAAGCGCTGGCGGCATGGAGGATGAGGCCGACACGGCAGCAGAGGAGAGGGAGCTCGCCCAGTGGGCGGAGTCGGCCGGGGAGGCCAGCGGAGCCAACGCCGAGGCCCCCCTTGTTGAAGATGCGGGCGAGGAGTCGCCCGAAGAGGAGGTCGAGGTGAACGAGCCCCCGGTCGCGGGGAGGCAGCGCGTCCTGTTGTGGGCTAGCTTTGGTAAGCCGGTCTGGCCCGGCAGGATCACGCAGCGTCAACCGCCCCAGGAGCAACTCGTGCGTGAGACGAGGGCGATGAAGGCCACAGCAGCGACGAAGGCTGCGAAGGCCACGGTGGCAAAGAGGAAGGCGGCTGCTTCCTCCTCGTCCAAGCGGAACTGGACCCCATCTCCTTCCCCTTCGGACGGCATCTTGGAGGCCGAGTTTGACCTCGGATCTTTTAGCCCGGCGAGGAAGAGGAAGCTAGTGGAGGAGGAGGTGGAGGAAAAGTAAGTATTTCACCCACTACATTATCTCCTGACTTTACCCCAGCGTTATCCTTCTTTGATCTGATGTTATCTTCACAGGGACGTGGAGACGCTGGGCTAGAGGGTGGCGAAGAGGGCCAAGGCCTCGACGGGCGACAAGCCCCCGGCGGGTACTTCGGATACGCCGTTGCTGGTGGATAGCAGCCCCTAGCGTAGCCCCCGCTTCAGCCGCCAGCGTAAGACCATTACTCACTCCTCCATTGATGAACTCTGGGGTGTGAATCCTTGACGCTGATCTTATCGGGTTTGCAGGAGAAGAACGACAGCGGGAGGAGCTGCCAAGGGCCACCCCCAACAAGCCGCCCCGAGGGGCGTCTCCGGCAAGGGCATCCACCACCGAGCCCACGCATATGGAGCAGGAGTAGGCGAACTTGGGTGCCGGGGGTTCTGCCCCGGCAATGAATGCTGGCGGGGAGGGTGCCACTTCTTCCCAGCCCGATGTGGGTAAGTTATTTGCTTTCTGTCATGTTCTTTCTTCTTCTTTTTGAACCTCGACCTTGGCCCCGCCTCATTACCCTTCTTGGTATTCAAACCCTTCCTCAGTGGACCGGGAGGACATTGACACCATCTTCAAGGAGGTCGCCAGAGACACCGAGGCTGAGGCCAACAAGATCGCCGCCGAGGAGGCCGCCAAGACTGCCGCTGAAGAAGCCGCCAAGGGGCCTGTCGGGGAGGCCGGCAAGGCCGCAGTCGGGGAGTGGGTGGTTGACGACCAACCTTCCTCCTCTGCTGCCTCTGGCTCGGGCAGGTACTTGAAGGTGAGCGACGACCTGTTCGTCCACCTCCCAGGGACGGCTAGCGCCAGGGCACCCATAGAGGGGGGGTGTTCGATGACGAGGCACTCGCCACCGCCGGGCTTGAGGTTGTTGACGAACCGAGTGCCGGTGGAGGCGTTCCCAAGAGGAGCAGTTCCTTCGGGCCATGAGCGCCAACTTCCAGAAGCTCCAGGCGCTTCACAGCGCCCGCCTGGACAAGGCAAAATCCAGGATGGTGGTGGTGGACAAGGTGGACAAGGCACGTTGCCGAGACGTAGGCCTGGTTCAGCCAGGCCCACGAAGAACTGAAGGTTGCCTAGGATCTGCTGGCCGAGCGCAAACAGGAGCTCATCCTGCAGCAGGCCGATGTCGAGAAAGCCAGGAGGCGGCAAAGGAACAGGCTGCCAAGGACGAGGGCGCCCTGCACAAGAACCAGGCCGAGCTGAACTCCCAGGAGGAGGACCTTGCCGCTTGTAAAGAGGCGCTTGCCGCCACCCTCCATGGAAAGGATGAGGAGGTCGAGAAGCTTGCCGTGCAGCGGACCCAGGAGCTCGAGCAGAGGCACAAGGATTTACTCAATGCTCAAGCTGTGGTCCATGCCGGTAAGGTGAAGGAGCTGGAGGTGGAGGGGGATGGGTTGAAGAAACAGGTCCTGGAGCTGACAAAGGAGAAGGACTCTATCAATGGCGCTCTGGTGGAGGCGCAGGCCGCAGTCCTTGGCAAGGTTGAGCTGCTCTCCAAGGCCAACGACTCCATCAAAGACCTGAAGCTGAAGCTGGAGGGTCTTGAGGGGACGCTTTCGGAGGTCAGGGCCCGGGAAGAGACCCTGACCAAGGACCTGGAGGAGGAGAGGCAGCTGCAGAGGAATGACGCCGCCGAACAGAAGGAGTACGCGGAGGGCATAAAACGTTGGGTCAGCCGCCTCGTCGATGTCACCGGCAGGACCACCACGAAGCTGGCCGCCATGGGCATGCCGAACGTGAGGTACGCCCTGGAGCCGAGCGTGAGTCCGAATGCCAAACTGACCCTGTTCTTCGAGGGTGTTCTTAGAGCCTTGGAGCAGCTCCACTCCAACCGGGCAGCTTATCTGGCCAACAAGTCCCGGAGGCTTTGCCGGGGCGCCCTGACCAAGGTGCTCACCAAGGTGGCGTTCTGGAACCCCACCGTCAACTTTGGCAACGCGTTGGAGAGCTTGCCGGTGGAGGCGGACCTCGCGGTGCTCAAGGAGCGCATCAAGCCCATCTCGACTGCGTCGACAGAGTTGAGAGGGTGGAGGGCCAGCGCCGAGAATAGGCACCCTGTTTCTCGTCGCCGCTGCGAGTTCAAGACCAAGAAAATTTTATCTTAAGTTAGAACCGCGGCGATTATTTGATGTAATATAACTTTGTAGTATTTTAAAATCGAGCACGTTATCTTCCTATTAGGACTCCCTTTGTATGTTCGCACCCTACGCTTGGTTGGATAAGGCTACTGGCGCGTAAACCCATGCCGGGGTGCTTTGAGGACTGATCCTTAGCAGCCTGTCGGGGAGGCGCTTGCTGCCGGGCAAGCCACCTTGCCGCTCCGAGTGCGGTCGCTTGAACCGTCGAGCATACTCGAAATAGGACAAGAGCGCGGCTAGTAGCAGGTAGTCCACCCTGCCGATCTCAGCGTGGCCGCATAAACTGTCGAGCGGACTCGAGACAGAGACAAGGGCGTTGCCAATAGCGGAAGGGTCCCATCGCATGCAGGTTTCCCATACAGGGAAAGAGATCTTTTGAGGAAGACAGATTTATATAAATGAAATTAGCCAAAATTTTGCATGACTTAGCTTTCCGGGGCCATGCGGATGGCTGTCGAAGCTGCGGACGGCACCGGAGGGCGGCTGATCGACGTCGCCCTCTCCCTTCGAGCCATCCCCATGGAAGAGTCGACGCGTCGGCTCCAAGACCAGATTTCCACGGCTTGCGCCCCCTACCTAGTGCACCAAAGATGTCCAGGGAAACGACACCTACAGGATCACGAGGAATCCCTTTTGCTACGGTTGGCGGGTGCGGGGTTGTGGAAAGAGCGGGATTGAGAGATCAACGTAGGGGGATTATCCAGGTTTGGGCCGCAAGTGATGTGTAATACCCTACTCCTGCTGGTTTCTGTTTATCTGGTGTTCTTGGACTAGCTACAAAGTGTGCAGGGTCCAAAAAGTCCAACTCCTCCCTCAGTACGTCGCGGGCCTCCTTTTATAGTCAAAAGGGGCTACCACAGTGGCACACAGGAGGCGGAAAGTTGTACAATAGTCGAGTCTATCTCCTGGCACCGTAGGACAAACACATTTAATGCGCTGCCGACGTGCCCTTCTTGCTTTATCGGGGACGGCAAGGAAGCTCGTCCCAGCTGTCTCCGCCTCGCCTGGCTTCAACGCGCGTCCGGGCTGATGAGGCGTGCAGCGCCACGCTGGCTGGCTGGCTGCTGAGTTGGTGCGGTGGCAAAGTTTTGACGAAGATCTGCATGCCACCACGTAGGTTCTTGCTGAGTTGGCCTAGAGGCCGCACGTCGCCACGCAGGTGCTCGCCTAGTTGGTGGGCTGGCAGCTGCATGGGAATGGCGGTGGAGTCTTGGCAGATGCGGGCCTGGCTGCGGCCCTACGGATGTCTTCGGCAAGGATCTTGGAGGGGCCCCGAAAAGGGTATTGCCGCGGCGTCGTGGGCGTCCCCGGCAAGGGTCTTGCTGGGGGGGTCTCGTGGGTATCCTCGGCAAGGATCTCGCCGAGGATCTCAGTCTTCTGATTCTTATCTAATCTTGCATGTTCTTGGTCTTCACAAAGATCTGCATGCCACCACGGAGGCGCCCCCCGAGCCTTGGTTCCAATGTGGTTGAGGGCGTTGGAACTCTTAGGCTCAAGGGCGGCAGCCCTGCTGGCGTTGGGCAAGTTTCCCTGCCAAGGTTCTTGCCGGGGCTCTAGAGGCCGCCCCGGCAAGGGTCTTGCCGGGGGAGTCCACCTCGCCCTTCTGCTCGTTGTGTTTCTGGCTTGGCGTTGGTCTGGTCGTCTTGTGGCTTTGCTTCCTTCCTCTACCCTACTAAGTGTGGCCGCAGGCGCGGCTCCAACTGCCCGCGCACAAGTAAAGGGTACAAAATAGGACCCCTCCTTTTGTGCACCGACAGTTATTTAGAATAAATAAAGCAAAAATAGTATTTCGTATCTGTTTTCTGAATTATCCATGCAATAAAAAATGTCCCGAAAATAAAAGTTCTCCAAATGAACTGAAAATTTAGTATGATTTTTTTATAGAATATTTGGGAATTTCTGGCACTGGAGACACACCATGGGGCCTCACCAGCTAGCCACAAGGGTGGAGGGTGCGCCCTACCACCCTAGGCGCGCCTCCTGTCCTTGTGGGCCCCACGTGCCCCCCCTCCACTTATTCCAGCACCCATCCACTCCTTCTTCCTCCAGAAAAAATCACTCCATGGCTCAAACTCGTGTTCTTGCTCATTTTTCTGCCATTTTCGATCTCCTTGCTCAAAGCTCCATTCACAAAACTACTTTGGGGGATTGTTCTTTGGTATGTGACTCCTCGAACGGTCCAATTAGTTTTTGTTCCAGTGCTTTATTTATTGCAAAACATTTCTACTGTGGTGACCTTGTTCTTGAGCTTGCATGTCAAATTTATATGGTCAAAAGTAGTTTTGATGCATGAAATGGTCTAGGCACTTGTAGGAGTAGTTGCTCTCAATCTTGTTGAGTTTGGTTCACTTTCATTTTGAGTGAATAAAAATTTCACAAATTTTCATACGAAGAAAACGATGAGGAGATTGTTGAGAGGCTCCTCGAGCCGGGGTTCGAAGGAGAAGGAAAATGAGGAGAAGGAGAAGCCCAAGTATAATGTTGCTCGCTCCGCGGAGATTAGGCCGTGTGAATGGCCATGTGATGCGTTCTTGCAGGCGGCCGGAATTTATGATGATTTCTATTATTTCATTGAGAATGCAGACATCACCAACTTCCTCCTCGACCAATGTGAACAGTATCTCCTACTCACTAATACTTTCGTGCAAAAATTTTATTTTCATGCTAGGAGATCACCACCCATCATAGACTTTTACTTATATGATGAGTATAAGGAAATGACGCTTTATGACTTTTGTGAGGTTTGTAAATTACCTTATGAGGGTAGCGTCGAGGAACCACATCCTAGTGACGTGAAAGATTTAATTAATGAAGTCACTGTAGGGGAAAGGAGAAGGGTGTCGCAAGCGAGAGTGGCTAGTTTACATTTTCCTGTTTTCCGGTCGTTGATGGCGCGCATTGTGCTCCCGTCTATTTCAATGTAAAATAGTAAGAATTTGTGTAAATATGCGAACATGATAGTTAACTTGATCATGTGGAGATTTTAAGATAAAATACAACTGTTGGAAAACTGTGAGTATTTCAAATACGCCGCTTGATGTAGATCGCAACCCATGGTACATATTTTCAAAGCTAATAGGTATAGAGTATAGAAATCCGGCATGCTTGGGAGGGAGGGAGGGAGAGAGAGACGGAGAGAGAGAGAGAGAGAGAGAGAGTGATTTATCAATAAATTGCTATGCTGAATTTGATATGTTTCCTAGAAGTGTGCTGAAACCCTTTGCAGCTCCTCTTGTTGTTGTTTGTAGCAACGACATCAGGCCAGCTATTCATATCTATTTAGCTCTTTTCTATGGGGTGCTCTTTCCATGACATCGTCCACGCCTTCTTAAGTAAAATACTGTAGATTACAGTGGGGTTAGTCGAAAAAAAAAAGAACTCATATAGCAGCGAAGTGAATCCAAGAACACAAATGTGAACTGCTAATGTATAAATTCTTCAAATTTAGGGTACACTGAAAGCTGAATCTTAAAATCAGAGATGCTTATTTCTGCAGGTAAGATAAATATCTAGAAACTATAACATCTTGCCCTATAGATCAAAAAGCTATAAAGACATTCATGCATGTCGGCGTCCTGGGAACGGGGGTGCCCAGACTTGCCTGCCTGCGACCCACGGCATGGCTCCGTCAATGGCCCGGTACGGCCCAGGTTCAGCATCGACAACTGAAGACCCTCGCGAGGGGCCAAGCCTTGCGAGGCGAACGACACCAAGACCTCCCTGAGGGCGCCCTCACTAGGCTGGCTCCTGAGGAGCGGAGATATCAATGCATGCACCTCTCGAGGTTCACATGACGTGAGCCATGACAACCAAGGCTAGGCGGGCGCTAGCGGGCACAGTGTACTGGCTTCCTCTTTGGTGCTAAGGAGGCAAGCGCAGGCGCGAAGTCCCGAGGGATCAAGCAAAGGTTTCCATATCGGTGCAACAAGACCAAGACCACCAAGACGGCAGGACAAAGGTCATCACGGAGCCCACTACAGCGTCACCACTAGAGCCTTTTGCAGGCGAAGACTACTTTTGTCAGGATAGCTTGTACTAGTTGTTCCCCCTCAAATTTGGCCGTTGTAGGATCCCTTACCGCCTACATTTGGGAACAGGACCAAGGCCACTACAAATAGGACTTAGCCACCACCATAGAGGGAGGAGGATAATTCCACCCGAACCACATCACCAACTCATCAAGCTCAAGAACACCTCACCTCCTGAGGCTGTTCATCCACTGTACTAGTTCATCCTCAGCCCCTCGAGGCAATCCACCACAAAGCTGGAGTAGGGTATTACACCGCAAGGTGACCCGAACCAGGATAAACTATTGTATCTCTTGTCCCTTGGGTTCGTCGAGCTAGGCTATGGAATCGTTGAGCAGGCAGGCCGGGAAGAGAGAATTCTTCGCACGCACCCCAGAGTTCAAACTTCTCAAGGGGCTGTGGAACCCTGAGTCCAACATTTGGTGTGCCAGGTAGGGGTGCGCTGAAGCTTTGCCTCTCTGTCCGCTTCGCCTTGCCAACCTGCTCCCATGGCGGGCACCACCTCTCTAGCCAGACCGGCAAGCACGCACGGAGGCGCTGCGGGCCTCCGAGCTTTCGCCCCTACCTTGCGGCGGGTACAGTGGCCACCCAAGTTCAGGCCAGAAATGCCGCCTCGCCATGACGGCGCGGCGGATCCGGCAGGTTTCCTCCAAGCCTACGAGGAGGCCGTCTGGGCGTCCGGTGGCAACGACAAGGTCATGGCCAACTGGTTCCCCATGGCCCTCACTGGCGTACCGCGCGCCTGGCTGCTCAGCCTGCCAGAGTCTTTAGTAGCCTCCTGGGAGGAGCTGCGTGGCGTCTTCATCACGCACTTCGCGGCACCGGTGCCCCACGCCGTTGCCGCCCTCCTCGGCGAATCTCAAGCATCGCCCTCAGAGCGTCACGTCAAGCAGTTCTTTCGCCAAGTAGGTGATGCCCGCATATAGCAGGGAGCTCCTCCAGGGTGGGCGTCGCCCAGCCCCGACCTCACCTTTGACTCCGGGGATCACCCTGCAACCACGTCGGGCGTGGGTGCGCTCCCGATGCTTTGCACCCCCACCATCTGCAACGTGGCGGTAACCAAGACCCTCATCAACGGCGGATCTGGCCTCAACGTGCTCTCTGTGGAAGCTTTCGGCTTGCTTCACGTGCCGTTCGGCCGGCTGCGCACCACCAAGTCGTTCTCTGGAGTCGTCGATGGCTCCACCTGCCCCCGGGGGAAAATCCTCCTGCGTGTCACCTTCGGCACTCACGACAATTACTGCACTGAGCTCATCGACTTACATCGCCCGTATCGGCCTTTCGTATAACGCAATCCTCAGGTACCCAGCCCTAGCCAAGTTCATGGCGGCGACTCACTCTGCTTACAACCTCATGAAGATGCCGGGAAGCAGCGGCGTCCTCACCATGGCCGGGAACTCCAAGGAGGCGCTGGCGGCTCTGAAGCTCGTTTTCAGGGCCGCGGCCGCCATGTGGCCGGAAGCGGAGCGGGCCTCTGAGGTCCCGGGGGCTGCGCCGACTTAAAAGAAGCAGTTGTTCTCTCAAGATCAGGCCAAGAGGAAGCAAGTACCAGTCGACGAGGACGGGTCGTCTGGAGCCACCTTTACCATAAGCGCCGACCTCGCCCCGGATCAAGAAGAGGCATTGGTGGGTTTCCTGCGTGCGAACAAGGAGGTGTTCGCCTGGGAGCCCAAGCAGCTGGTTGGGGTCCCGAGGGGGATAATCGAGCAACACCTGAGGGTGTGCCCCAACGTACGCCCGATGAAGCGAAAGGCGCGGCGGCAGTCCACAAAGAAGTAGTCCTTCATCGTACAGGAAACCCGCAAGCTACAAGGGTTGGTGTCATCCGCGAGGTGCGATACCCTGAGTGGCTGGCGAACCCGACCGTCATGCCCAAGAAAGGCGGAAAGGAACGCATGTGTGTCGACTTCACCAACCTCAACAAGGCCTTCCCTCAGGACCCTTTCCCACTTCCGCGCATTGATCAAATCATCGACTCCACCACCGAGTGCGACCTGATGTGCTTCCTGGATGCCTTCTTGAGATACCACCAGATCAAGATGGCGGTGCAAGACGTTGAGAAGACGGCCTTCTTGACCCCATATGGGGTGTACTGCTACACCTACATGCCGTTCGGGCTGCGCAATGATGGGGCGACCTTCCAGCGGCTAATGCACATCGCCCTAGGCCAGCAGCTCGAGAGGAACACTGAGGCCTACATCAACGACATCGTGGTAAAATCTCGGAAGGCAAGGACCCTCATCCAGGACCTGGAGAAGACATTCGCCAGCCCGCGCAAGGTGGACATGCGGCTCAACCCGAAGAAATGCGTGTCTGGCAACCCCGCCGGTAAGTTGCTTGGTTTCCTTGTGTCACACAGAGGAATCCAGGCGAACCCGGAGAAGGTCAATGCAATAGAAGAGATGAGCCCACCGCAGACTCTCAAAGAAATGCAAAAGCTGGTGGGCTGCGTGACTTCATTAGGGCGCTTTATCTCCAAGCTGGGGGAGCATGCCCTCCCGTTCTTCAAGATGATGAGAAAGAAGGGCCCATTAGAGTAGACCCCGGAGGCTGGCGCAGCGTTTCAAGATCTCAAGAGATACCTCACCAGCCCACCGGTGATGGTGGCACTGCATCCTCTCGAGCCCCTGGTGCTTTACCTGGACGCCACGCCTCATTCTGCCAGCGCAGCGCTTGTGGCCGTCTGGGTGGAGCGCCAGGCCAGGAGCCAGCCTCGCAACGCCGCACATTCGGTCAGGATGATGCAGCACCAAGACGACGCCCATGAAGCCACGGCAGCGCCAGCACTTGACCAGGCCCCGCAAGATGGCGCTCCTGAGGCTGCGGTTGCCCCGGTAGGTAACCGAGCTCCTGAGGTCTCCCAGCCTCAGGAAGCACCCCAGCCTCACAAGGTCTCGGACTCCGCTAGCACTCCCACTCTCGCCGAGCTCCCGGTGTACTTCGTCAGCATGATACTATGTGATGCGCGAGCACGCTATCCCATGCCGCAGAAGCTTCTGCTCGTGCTCATCGTGGCCTCACGCAAGCTGCGCCACTACTTCCAAGGCCACCCCATCAAGGTCGTTTCAGCTTACCCATTGGAGAGGTTACTCCGGAGCCCCAATGCTGCGGGAAGGGTCACCGAATGGAACATCGAATTGCAGGCGTTCTACCTGGAATTCAGCACCACAAGGGTCATCAAGGCTGCCGCGCTCGCCAACTTCATGGTGGAATGGACCGACGCACCATAAGATCGAACCCACTACAAAGCACCTCTTCGCATTGCAAGATAAATAGATCAAGTTGGCCAAACAAAACTGAAATATCGGAGAAGAAATACGAGGCTATAAGAGAGCTTGCATAAACGAGATCAAAGAAACTCAAATACTTTCATGGATATAAAAAGATAGATCTGATCATAAACTCAAAGTTCATCGATCCCAACAAACACAACACAAAAGAGTTACATCATATGGATTCCAAGAGACCATTTTATTGAGACTTCAGCGAGAGAGAGAAAGCCATCTAGCTACTAACTACAGACCCGAAGGTCTAATCACGCATCATCGGAGAGGCACCAATGGAGGTGGTGAACCCCATCCGAGATGGTGTCTAGATTGGATCTGGTAGTTCTGGACTCTACGGCTGCTAGATGAATATTTCGTCGATGCCTCTAGGGTTCTGGAAATATTGGGATATTTATAGAGCAAAGAGGAGGTCCCGGGGGCACCGGAGGTGGGCACAACCCACCAGGGCGCGCCTGGGCCTCCTGGTGCGCCCTGGTGGGTTGTGCCTCCCTCGGGGCACCCCCCCAGGCGCAGCTAGAGCCTGTTATGTTCCTTCTGGCCCATAAAAATTCTCTGTAAAGTTTCAGGGCATTTGGACTCCGTCTGATATTGATTTTCTGTGATGTAACAAACATGGAAAAAATAGCAATTGGCACTTGGCACTATGTCAATAGGTTAGTACCAAAAAATGATATAAAATGACTATAAAATGATTATAAAACATCCAATATTGATAATATAACATCATGGAACAATAAAAAATTATAGATACATTGGAGACGTATCAACTTCCCCAAGCTTAACTCTTACTCGTCCTCGAGTAGGGAAGTGATAAAAACAAAAAAATTTATGTGGAATGCTGCATGTTATGTCATATCATATTTCTTTATTTATAGCATGGACATTTGGACTTTTATATTGTTCAAAGCAATAGTCTAGTTTTGACATGATAATTTAAATACTCAAGCGTATCAACAAGCAACCATGTCTTTTAAAATATCAACGCTAAAATAAGTTATCCCTAGCCCATCATGCTCAACCATTGATCCATTCATGAAACACACTCAAATAGTAGTTGCATCCAATACTTCAGTATGGAATTCAAAACTAAAAATTTCATAAAGTAAAATAAAGGCCCTTCACAGAGGGAAGTAGGGATTTGTAGAGGTGCCAGAGCTCAAAGCGAAAAACTTAGAGATAAAAACATTTTGGGAGGTGTATCCATCCCACCAACGAAAACGACTTAGAGTTCCCAACACTTGCCATGCTAGATATATCATAGGCGGTTCCCAATAAAGTATATTCCTTTTTCAACCATACTTTCACTTTCCATGGCTAGCCGTATCCACGGTTGCCCTCCATACCAACACTTTCCAAGGAATTTATTATTTGATAACATAAAGTAATTCATTTTTAATTTCGGGACTGGGCATCCCTAATACCTTTGCCTTACTCTCGTGCAATAACAAGTGAATAAACACTCATCTTGAGAATAACACATCTAGCATGGAAAATATTAGCCACCCCTCACTGCTCCGCGAGCGAAACAAACACACAAAAGAGAAGTTTATTTTGAAAATTAGAGGTGGCACATACAAATTTGCTTAGAATGGCAAAATAATACCGCATATTGGTAGATATAGTAGACCCATGTGGCAAAACTGGTTTAAGGATTTTTGGATGCACAAGTAGAGATCATACTTAGTGCAAAATGAGGGCTAGCAAAAGATTGAGAAGCGACCAACCAAGAAACGAATAATCTCATAGGCAAGCATTAAGCATAAATAACACCAAATAATGCACCACAAGTAGGATATAATTTCATTGCATGACTATTGACTTTCGTACTTGCATAGGGAATCAGAAACCTTAACACCAATATTCTTACCAAAGCATAATTACTCATCAACATATAACATCATCATATCTCAAAACTATTACTAAGAATCAAGTTTATTTTGTCCAATGATCTTCATGAAAGTTTTTATTATATCCTTCTTGGATATCTATCACTTTGGGACTAATATTCATGTGCTTCTTTTCATAATCTCAAACAAACATAAGTGAAGATCATGAGCATAAATTTTTCTTTCTCTCAAATTAATTTAAGTGAAGCAAGAAAGAATTTCTTGAAAATTTTACTAACTCTCAAATAAATCTAAGTGAAGCAAGAGGGCATTTCTTCAAAAATACTAAAGCACACCATGCTCAAAAAGATATAAGTGAAGCACTAGAGCAAGTCCATTGCTCGTAAAAATTGAAGTGAAGCATAGAGAGCAATTCTAACAAGTCATGACATAATTTTGGCTCTCTCAAATAGGTGTGTCTAGCAAGGGATCAAGACTTAAAACACAAAATAGAACAAGAAAGACTCATATCATACAATACTCTCCTAGCAAAACACATATTATGTGACGAATAAAAATATAGCTTCGAGTAAAATACCGATGGTTGATAGAAGAAACAGGGGATGCCACTCGGGGACATCCCCAAGCTTAGTTGGTTGCTCATATTTGGATAATAGCTTGGGAATGCCCATAGCTTGGGATGCCGGGGCATCCCCAAGCTTAAGTTCTTCTATCCTTTATTCCTTCATCCATCGTAAGATAACCTAAAACATGAAAACTTCAATCACACAAAACTCAACAAAACCTTCGTGAGATCCGTTAGTGTAAGAAAGCAAATCACTATTATAAGTACTGTACCAAACCAATTCATATTTTGTTTTTGCATTATATCTACTGTATTCCAACTTTTCAATGGCAAAAACTCATCAAAGAAAACCATAGAGCCATCAAAATAAGCACACAACAAAAAGAAAACAGAATCTGTCAAAACAGAACAGTCTGTAGCAATCTGACTATTTTGAAAACTTCTGAACTCCAAAAATTCTGAAAAATTAGGAATACCTGAGAAATTTGTATATTGATCTACTGCAATTCGAATTGGTATTTTATCATGCTCTAGTAAAAAATTAGAATTGTTTCCGTGAGCGCAAAAGTTTCTATTTTTCAGCAAGATCAAACAACTATCACCCAAGAAGATCCTAAAGGCTTTACTTGGCACAAACACTAACTAAAACAAAAAAACACAATCATAACACTAGCATAATTGTGTAAACACTCAAGAACAGAAAGCAAAAGGCAAAAATAAATTTTATTCATTGGGTTGCCTCCCAACAAGCGTTATAGTTTTACGCCCTTAGCTAGGCATAAAGCAAGGATCTAAGTTTTGTCATCTTTGGTTCGAGATCCATAAGATGCCCTCATGATTGATTCATAGTGTGGCCTAATTCTTGTTCTAGGAAAGTCTTCCATACCCTTCCTCAAGGGAAATTGGAACTTAATATTGCCTTCTTTCATATCAATCACGGCACCGATAGTGCGTAAAAACGGTCTACCAAGAATAATTGGACAAGACGGATTGCACTCAATATCAAGAACAATAAAATTATGGGCACATAATTCCTATTTTAAAGAATAAGAACATCATTAATTCTTCCCATAGGCATTTTAATAGTAGAATCCGAAAAGTGCAAATTTAAAGAACAATCTTCAAGATCGGTAAAACCAAGCACATCACATAAAGATTTTGGAAATGTAGAAACACTAGCACCCATGTCACACAAAGCAAAACATTCATAATTTTTAATCTTGACTTCGATAGTAGGTTCCCACTCATCATGCAATTTTATAGGAATTGAAAGTTCCAATTCCAATTTTTCTTCAAAAGCTTTCATCATAGCATCAACAATATGTTTAGTAAAAGCTTTATTTTGTTCATAAGCATGGGGTGAATTTATCATGGATTGCAACAAATAAATACAATCAATAAAAGAGCAACTATCATAATTAAAGTCTTTGTAATCCAAAAGAGTGGGCACATCACTAGTTAAAGTTTTGACCTGTTCAAACCCACTTTCATCAATTTTCTCAACAAGATTTTCACCCTCCGAAATATTGGGACGCCTTCTACCTAAAGTTGACTCTTATCCAGTCCCTTTCTCATCAATCTTAACTTTATTAAACAAGGAATAAATAGAAGAAACACCAATTATTTTAAGATCTTCATCACTTTTGCGAAAGAAATCACCAGAAAACGCTTTTTAAAAATTCTCTTTTAGCTCTAAGCATAGCGGTTCGTTTCTTACTTTCATCCATACAAACATAAAGAGCTTTAATTTATTCATCTACTTTAGGCACAAAGATTTTCATCTTGAGATTTTCCACATCATGAGCAATTCTATCAACACTTCTAGACAAATCATCAATCTTACTCAACTTTTCTTTTATGGAAGTGTTGAAAACTTTTTGCGTGTTGATAAATTCTTTAATATTATTCCCAAGATCTGAGGTGTTCCTATTAGTATTATAAGATTGATTTCCATAGTAATTACCTTAATTATTAGAGGAATTACTAGGGAAAGGCCTAGGATTAAAATTACGTCTATAAGCATTGTTGTTGAAATTATTTCGAGAGATAAAATTCACATCTATGGCATCATTATTTTTCTCAATCAAAGTAGACAAAGGCATATCATTAAAATCAATAGGAGCACTTTTACTAGCAACCAATTTAATAAGAGCATCAACTTTTTCACTCAAAGAAGAAATTTCTTCAACCAAATTAACTTTTTTACTAGTAGGAGCTCTTTCGGTATGCCATTGTGAATAATTTGCCATGATATAATCAAGCAATTTGGTAGCTTCACCCAAAGTAATTTCCATAAAAATCCCACACGCGGCGGAATCTAAAAGATTACAAGAAACAAAATTCAATCCCGCATAAAATATTTGTATGATCATCCAAAGATTTAACCCATGAGTTGGGCAATTCCTTAGCATCATTTTCATCCTTTCCCAAGATTGTGCAACATGCTCATGTTCAAGTTGCTTGAAATTCATGATCTGGGTTCTAAGGGAAATAATTTTTGCGAGAGGAAAATAGTTAGTGATAAAAGCATATTTGCACTTGTTCCAAGAATCGATACTATTGCGAGGAAAAGAAGAGAACCAAATGTTTGCAGAATCTCGCAAAGAAAACGGAAACAATTTCATCTTCACCTCATCATTGTCCACATCTTTTTATTTTGCATATCGCATAATTCCACGAAGGTATTAAGATGGGACGCGGCCTCCTCATTAGGAGTACCGGAAAATTGATCTTTAATAACAAGATTCAGCAAAGCGGTATTAATATCACAAGACTCTGCACTAGTGGCGGGAGGAGCAAGAGGAGTGCCAATGAAATCATTGTTGTTGGTATTTGAGAAATCACATAGCTTGGTGTTCTGTTGAGTCATGATGACTACACAACAAGATTGCACTCAAAAACAGATCCGGCAAGAAAACGACGAACGAAAAAGAGAGGCGAATAAAATGGCAAATTTTTGTGAAGTGGGGGAGAGGAAAACGAGAGGCAAATGGAAAATAAAGTAAATTGCAAGGAGATTAGATTTGTGATTACGAACCTGGTATATGTTGAAAATCCTCCCCGACAACGGTGCCAGAAATTCCTTTTGATGTAGCTTGAAGCTACGTCGGTATTTCCCCAAAGAGGAAGGGATGATGCAGCATAGCGGCAGTAGGTATTTCCCTCAGATATTGAACCAAGGTTATCGAACCAGTAGGAGAATCAAGCAACAGAACATAAACAGCCCCTGCACACAGATAACAAATCCTCGCAACTCGACGTGTTAAAGGGGTTGTCAATCCCTTCCGGGGTACGGCGCCTCAAGATAGGCAAACAGACGTGAGATAAATTTGTAGTAAATTGATAGATCGAACGCCAAATAAAATAAATAGGAATAAATTGCAGCAAGGTATTTTTGTATTTTTAGTTTAATAGATCTGAACATAAAAGCAAAGGAAAATAGATCGCAAAGGCAAATATATGAGAAAGAGACCTGGGGGTGTAGGTTTCACTAGTGGCTTCTCTCGGGAAAAATAGCAAATGGTGGGTGAACAAATTACTGTTGGGCAATTCATAGAACTTCAAATACTCATGACGATATCCAGGCAATGATCATTATATAGGCATCACGTCCAAGATTAGTAGACCGACTCCTTCCTGCATCTACTACTATTACTCCACACATCGACCGCTATCTGTCATGCATCTAGTGTATTAAGTTAATGGAAAACGGAGTAATGCAATAAGAACGATGACATGATGTAGACAAGATCTATCTATATAGAGATCGACCCCATCATTTTATCCTTAGTAGCAACGATACATACGTGTTGGTTCCCTTTCTGTCACTGGGATCAAGAACCGTAAGATCGAACCCACTACAAAGCACCTCTTCCCATTGCAAGATAAATAGATCAAGTTGGTCAAACAAAACCAAATATCGGAGAAGAAATATGAGGCTATAAGAGATCATGCATAAAATACATCAAAGAAACTCAAATACTTTCATGATATAAAAAGATAGATCTGATCATAAACTCAAGGTTCATCAATCCCAACAAACACACCACAAAAGAGTTACATCATATGGATCTCCAAGAGACCATTGTATTGAGAATTCAGCGAGAGAGAGAGAGAGAGAGAGAGAGAGAGAGAAAGCCATCTAGCTACTAACTACGGACCCGAAGGTCTACAAAGAACTATGCACGCATCATCGGAGAGGCATCAATGGAGGTGGTGAACCCCATGCGAGATGGTGTCGAGATTGGATCTGGTGGTTCTGGATTCTACGGCTGCTGGATAAATATTGCGTCGATGCCTTTAGGGTTCTGGAAATATTGGGGTATTTATATAGCAAAGAGGCGGTCCCGGGGGCACCCGAGGTGGGCACAACCCACTAGGGCGCGCCTGGGCCTCCTGGCGCGCCTTGGTGAGTTGTGCCTCCCTCGGGGCACCCCCCAGGAGCAGCCAGGGCCCATTGTGTTCCTTCTAGCCCATAAAAATTCTCCGTAAAGTTTCGGGGCATTTGGACTCCGTCTTATATTGATTTTCTGCGATGTGAAAAACATGCAAAAAACCGCAATTGGCACTTGGCACTATGTCAATAGGTTAGTACCAAAAAATGATATAAAGTGACTATAAAATGATTATAAAAGATCCAAGATTGATAATATAACAACATGGAACAATCAAAAATTATAGATACATTGGAGACGTATCAAGGCGCGGGGGCTGGAGCCGTGCTCATCTCGCCCACCCACGACAAGCTCTACTACGTCGTGCAGCTCTATTTCCAACACGGCGACAAGGTCTCCAACAACATCGAGGAGTACGAAGGCTTGATCACTGGCCTCAAGGCCGCGGCCGCATTAGGCATGAAGCGCCTCACCATCAAGGGCGACTCCCAGCTCCTCGTCAACTTCTCCAACAAAGTGTATGAACCGTATGATGAACACATGGAGGCATAACTGGCAGAGGTAAGCAGTATGGAGAAGCAATTCTCGGGCCTGGATCTGCAGCACGTACCCCACGGCATGAACAAGGAAGCTGATGATATCGCCAAGAGAGCATCCATACACCAGCTGCAGGAGCCCGGCGTCTTCGAGGAGCGACTCTTCAAGCCTTCGGCTGTCCTCCCGGCTGCGGAACCAACACCGCCTCAAGAGGAGCTTCCCCCACCACCAACTTCGGGAGCCCCCGCCTGCGGCCCAACCTCAGGAGCACGCTTGCTCCTCGCACTCGAGCCTCAGGAGGGGTGCTCGACCAAAGAATTCAAGGCGTACCTGCTGCTGGGAACCCTGCCGGGGAAGGAGGAAGACGCGGAGAGCGTAGCTCGACAGGCCACATCCTACGGCATTTAGGACAGTGAGCTATACCAAAAACGACCAAACGATGTTTCCTTGCGATGCATCTCCAGGGAGCAGGGGTGCGAGCTGTTAACCGACCTACATGGCGGGGACTGCGGGCATCACTCGGCATCGCGCACCTTGGTGGGCAAGGCTTTCCGGAGCGGATTCTACTAGCCCACGGCACTCTACGACGCAACCGAGCCGGTGAGATCTTGTGAAGCCTACCAGTTTCATGCCAAGCAAATCCACCAGCCTGCTTAGGGCCTCCAGACTATCCCGCTCTCATGGCGGTTCGTGGTCTGGGGGCTACACATCTTGGAACCGTTTCCTCGAGCGCCTGGGGGCTGCCGCTACCTCTACGTTGCCCCTGGGGACAAGTTCACCAAGTGGAAGGAGGTGGAGGCCGTCCGCACCATCCCAGCCGACTCGGCAGTCAAATTCATCAAGGGCCTCGTGAGCCGGTTCGGGGTCCCTAATCGCATCATCACCGACAACAGGTCGCAGTTCACTAGCAACCTTTTCAAAACGTACTGTGCTAACCTTGGAATGTAGATATGTTGTGCCTCAGTGGTGCACCCCAGGAGCAACGGCCAGTCTGAGCGCGCCAATGCGGAGGTCCTGAGAGGCCTCAAAGCAAGAACCTTCAAGAAGAAGCTCGAGGTCTGCGGCCGGGGCTGGATGGATGAGCTCCAGTCCGTGTTGTGGTCCATCCGCACCACCGTGACCAAGCCAATGGGCAAAACTCCATTCTTCCTCGTCTACGGAGCCAAAGAGGTTCTCCCACACGAGGTCAGGCATCGCTCCGCACGGGTCTTGGCATTTGATGAGGCATGCCAGTACGCCACACGGGGGATGGATCTCATCCTGGGGGAGTAATGCCGCCATCAAGCCTCGCTCCAAGCGGCAAGGTACCAGCAGGCGCTGCGGCGGTATCACTGTCGCAGCATCCGCTCCAGGAGGCTTGAGGTGGGCGATCTCGTCCTATGGCGGGTCCTCTCCAGGGAAGGGCTGCATAAGCTCTCACCCATGTGGAAGGGCCCGTTTTGGGTCCCCCGCGTCTCCAGGCCTGGCGCCGCGTGCCTGGAGACGCAGGACGGGATCCCCATCCAAAATGCCTGGAACATCCAGCACCTCCAGAAGTTCTACCCATGAAGCAAGGCCTAGTGCCTGTGAAGGTCTCCGCTCATGACACTCTCACGTAATAATGAGTGGGGCTGTACACGCCTCGGAGTCTCCAGAGTGCCGCCCTCAGGCCTCGGGGGCTCCCTCCCACGTCCTAGTGGCAGCACTTAGGTCCGCGCTGGTGAGAAGACTAGACTAGGTGCCGGATGCAGCTGTTTGTTTGCTTTATGTAGCTGATTTCCAACCTTTTAATGAAATTTGGAGTTCGCATGTTTTCAGTTGCCAAGTCGGCTTTCCCCTTCATTTTTCTCTTTTGGTCTTGGTCCTAGCTCAGGAGGAGCGGCAGTTGCCTGTTGCTCTTCCTCGTGCGTCTCGCGCGTGGGGGCTGGGTAGGTGTGTGCATGTAATGGGCTCGCCCCACGCTGCAAACACACTTCGCCATAGCCCTGCTCCCTCAGAGCTTTAGTTTGTTCTATCCTCACGAGATGCCCTCGGGGAAGCTCGTGATCTACGCACCCTCCTGAAGTCCATGCCTCCCGGGTACTGTGATGCGGTGCATCAAGCCACGACTGGCTCATGCCTGAGGGCTTGCGCAAGGAAGAATAGGACACTGGACCAAGTTTTTTCTAACAACCCCACTGCTTCATAATGCCTTGTGAGGTCAATGACCCTTGAGCCACCAGCGAGGAGGGCCTCACCAGGTAAAAACGTGTGCCCTAGCGAGATGGGAAACTACCCCGGGTGCATCAAGCTAAGTTATCCTACCTTATTCATTAGGAGCATGAACGTTGATGCATGACATCGGAAAAAAAACATAGCAAAGTAGCATAAATACCATGGTTCATTACATGCCCATGCGGGGCCCCCCTACTTTTTTCAAATGCATGAAGAAAGGAAAGGTTAAACAAAAGCGGCCCGCGCGACCGCAGTAGCTCACGAGGCCTGGCTCCAGGGGCCTCCCGGACTCAGCCCGAGCCTTCTTCGCGCTTCACCGGAGCATGGTGACGGGATGACCCGCCACCATCCTCGAAGCGAGCCCGGCGACATGGCAGCTGGTCATAGCCGCCACTGCTGGTGCTCTCGCCGCTGGACGAGCCACGACCATCGCCAAGAGCAAGCTCGCCCTCAGCATCGCCACGGCCGTCGTCAAGGCCAAGCCCGTCGTCGCTGCCACTGTCCTCGGGGCAGCACCCTGCACGGCGACCATCTTCCCCAAACACCCTCACGTAGAGGGTCGTGACACCGTCATACTTTAAGTGGAGGGAGCACCTCCTGCTAAGGCGCACGCGCGAACGTCTGCCTGCCGCGGGCCACGACTGCGTTGCCTGTGGCGGAAACCTCCACCGCGGCCCACGAGGCCTTGCTGCAGCAGTCGTCGACCTACAACCAGAAGCCGTCAAGACCCGTGGTCAGCAGCTCGCTGGCAAAGGAGCGCGGAAGCTGGAGCCAGTGGCCGGTCAGCACCTCCGCCGAATGGAAGTGCGGCCGGAGAGGCCGGGCGACCATGGCGCGCCTCTCCTCGGCACAAGGGCTGCCCCGCCCTGGGCGGCTCTCGCCGCGAGAGGAACCAGCGCTGCGGCCGCCAAGGGAAACGCCGGCCCCCGAAGGAATGCGCTCGCGCCCCCGAGGAGTCACACCAGGGGTCGCAGTGTGCTTGCGGGGGTGGCCCCACCCCCTCTTCGGCGGTGGCGAACCGGGCCCCTCCTGGCGAGCCTTCCCCTTCTCCGCGGCAGAGAACCTCTTCATTGGCGCCATGGGAGCTGTGGCAAGACAGCGGGGCAAAGAAGAAGAAGATAGAGCATGCGGCGAGAAGAAAGAGATGAGCAAAGGGGGGCTCCGCCCCTCTCCTCATTTATAGCCAAGAGGAGGCCAACTGCCGGCCTCCACGATCATGTGTAATGATGGTTTTTCCTACATGCAGCAGAGTCTCGTTAAGTCAAATGGTTGCCGAGGCAGCATGGGGAAGCGAAGGCGCCCACGTTCCATCAATCTCCACGCGTCGACCAAGGCCGCAGGCGGTTAGGGTCGCGGCGCTCCGCACTTGCCCTTTGGCTTCGCCTCAAAGCCAAGTTCAAGCGCGCCTTGGGCTTGGGGGCTACTGTCGGCGTCCTGGGAATGGGGGTGCCCAGACTTGCCTTCCTGCGGCCCACGGCGTGGCTCCGTCAACGGCCCGGTACGGCCCAGCTTCAGCATCGACAACTCAGGACCCTCGCGAGGGGCCAAGCCTCGCGAGGCGGACAACACCAAGACCTCCCTAAGGGCGGCCTCACTAGGCTGGCTCCTGAGGAGTGGAGATATATATGCAAGGTGCACCTCGTGAGGTTCACATGACGTGAGCCATGACGACCAAGGCCAGGCGGGCGCCAGCGGGCACAGTGTACCGGCTTCCTCTTTGATGCTATGGAGGCAAGCATAGGCGCGGAGTCCCGAGGGATCAAGCAAAGGTTTTCATATCTGTGCAACAAGACCAAGACCGTTAGGATGGCAGGACGGAGGTCATCATGGCGAAGACTACTTTTGTCAAGATAGCTTGTATTATTTGTTCCCCTTCAAATTTGGCTGTTGTAGGATCCCTTCCCGCCTACATTTGGGAAGAGGACCAAGTCCACTATAAATAGGACTTAGCCACCACCATAGAGGGAGGAGGATAATTCCACCCGAACCACATCACCAGCTCAACGAGCTCAAGAACACCTCACCTCCTGAGGCTGTTCATCCACTGTACTAGTTCATCCTCAGCCCCTTGAGGCAATCCACCACAAAGCTGGAGTAGGGTATTACACCGCAAGGTGGCCCGAACCAGGATAAACTACTGTGTCTCTTGTCCCTTGGGTTCGTCGAGCTAGGCTGTGGAATCGTTGATCAGGCAGGATGGGAGGAGAGAGTTCTTCGCACGCACCCTAGAGTTCAAACCTCTCAAGGGTCTGCGCAACCCTGAATCCAACAATGACTTTCAACATAATTATTCTACAAATCTTAAAGCAAACATATTGAGCAAACTGCCTTTATTTAGATCAAGAAATTTATCTCACAGTTAACATCATGTAATATAATTTATGTATCTGATTCTTTTTGTGGCAACATACCGCGGAAAAAGGCATGGCCAGCATGACACAGACTTTGACGACAACATGCCAGGGACACCGGTTCAACTGGCCAGCTATCGTGCAAAGTTGACAAGTCACAGTGGCCGCTGTTATGTGTGGTGGAGATCGCAGAAGAGGTCGGGGAAGCATGACGCTTGCATGACCAGGAGGAAGAAAGCAGACGTCACTGTGTTCTAGGCTTCTAGCTCAACTATGGATACTGCTACCTCTGGAAAACTATATATGTTTAGTTCTTGATATCAAAAAATCATTAGTTTATTTATTACTTTGCAACAACACCACAAAAGTTCTAAGCTTCAAGATACTGTTCAAGTGCAGCTTCTCAGTTTAGTTTTATAGAGTGAATTTGCTCCATGCAGGGATGTGCTCCTCTAGCTAACATGCATTATAAGAAGGTTCTATTAGTATATCTGATCAAATCGCCAGAGCCAGTAAACTTGACACCTAATCAAATTCTGCTCTACCACATCATCTCTCCAGTTACTACATATATTTGCCTATGGTCATTTTTCAATAATGATTTCTTTGCTCCGATATTATTAAGAGTTTCCAAAATGCAACATCAAAGATTTCTTCTAATTGATTGGCGTTTGATTCAAGAAGCTGCTCGTTTGGACAACTGCATGGTTTATGATGAGGATAATGACAACTTTGGTTTCAAGATCCTGAAGAAGTGTTACCTCTTGAAGTTTGGTGAGAATGCTGTCCAAACTCCACATCACAGATAGTGCTCTGTTAGGCCACCAGGATGCGATCAGATTGATATTCTAACTCATGACATTATGTTAGCACTGGTTTACTCAAATATTTGTATGGCATTATACATCAGTGTCATTCCTTCCTCGAATATGGGTCCTGATTTATGCCCTGCCTATATCGAGAACTGTAATCTGAACCTTCAGAATTTTCCATATGGTTGTTCCATGGGTGTTACCTTCTAACATTAAAATATTGTTTCGTATGAAGCTAAAACTCATATGAGATTAGAATGCAATTATGATCTTAGGATTCGGTAACTAATATTTACGACTATATTTGTTGTATTACCCTCCTAAGAACAAGTACCAGTACTCTATACTGTAAATCAAATAAGTTCTTTGTAACTTTCAAGTACTCTCTATTGTAAATCAAGAATGGTCTTTGTAACTTCCATGTATCAAGCCACCATATATTTACAGAAATTCCGACCATTCTACTAGAACAAAGTACGGGCGCGGCAATGCAAGCCATCATGTACGCTCACTGTTGTGTGCCACTAACCTGCGAGCGCTGCCTAAATTGAGTTTTCGAACCTCATGTTTGTCACCAAACATTCAATAATCATTTATTCTCCATGGGAATTTTACAAACATTGGATATGTCATTTTATCAGATAGGAACAAATTAAGAGTGTACAACACTTATGTTTGTGCATATCGATCTACCATCATAAACAACCTCATCCATATATACAATAATAATCGGCGGTAGCTTGTCATGAATAATTATGAACAAATAAGCATGGAGAATAAGCAATCATATGAACACACTCGATATGGACAAAATGTATGACATTCCACGTAGCTAACCTGCCAGCAGCCATTGGGTTCCCGATTTTCATAATTCATGAACAAAAATAAACATAGAAACACCCAGAGAAATTTGGTAAACAAGCTAGAACCAGTCCCGAGCACTTGGGTGTCAATAACTGTAGCAAATTAAGAGCAGAAATCAGCATCAGCAGGAACCCTATTAGAGCACACATATTTGGTACGAAGGGACTGTAGTGGCGAAGGGAAATATGCAGCAAAGTTGAAGATGAAGGGGCGAACTATTGGAGAAGCATAGCTCCTGGATGTTACTGCGTCACTGCCAAATGAAGAAGGGGTAGAACCTGGGTATCAACACACTGCATATGTAGGTAACTCAGCAACATCACATTCTACGCAATCCCATAGCTCTGCAAATATATCAAAAACAACACACATAAACAAGGGAGGCATTCACTCACACCTTTCAAACCTGGGGGAACATGGCAAACTTTGAAGAATACACGAACGATGCGAGGCGATGGGTGCGTGCCAGGCCAGGGTAGGCGGGGCGGCCCCACCTGTCCGTACCTTCATGGAGCCGTGGATTAAGCAGACAAACATAGACTTTGCTCGTTTATTAGTACATGCAGAAGATGTCAAGGCCTCATCTCCCTATACGACAGGATGGATACGTTTTTTGCGCATTGTAATACTACTTTCCTAATTCACCTGTTCCACACAGGAGCATGATATGAATACGAGAGGCACATATTATTTAAGCGATTTGCGGTGTAGTAGTAAAATTGATACCAGAAGATGAAAGGATAATGTACGGAGTAATTACCTGTCCAAAAGCCATTTGAGAGATGATGAACGGCCGATCACAAGAATGTACAGTAGGAAGCTGCAGAATCCGCCCAAATCAATTGTGCACACGTAGCATGAACATCACCTGCACATACATTTTTTGGCAGAGGGTATGAGTATCTTTTCTGTGAGACAATATGAGGACATGGCAATTGTTTGATGCAATTTACAGGTAAAATACCTGAGCATATCACCGAAGAAGATGTAGATGCTAGAGCGTGTTGTGGATACAAAGCCAGGGAGGGAACCATTATATAGTACCACTACGCACAAGAATGGTTTGCAAATTTGCCATCCATGAATGAATGAATAATACGCCATGATTGCTAGCTTCAAGGAGAGAGGAGCAGTTTCCAGCAAAGGAGGGCCATGATAGCAAGCTTAAAGGAGGGCAGAGCAGTTTCAAGCAGGCCATGAGTCTGCGGGCGCCCACCGTCGCGCCGGCCGCAAACCGCGCCAGCGCCCGGATCCTGCTCCTCCGGTCACAGGGATCGACCAGATGGACTGGATCCATCCCTCGCCCCTTCTTCAATTTGATGGAACCAGGATCGACCGCATTGGCTGCTCCTCTCCTCACACTAAAACGGATCCCCCTCCTCCAGTCGCTTGATTGGGCGAGCTTCGATCGGGATCGGGAGTTTGCGACTAGATGCGGTCTCGTGGGGACTGCATCAGGTAGGGTTTGGGAGCGGATGGACCTGGTAGTTCGTAGGACTCACTCCTCGAGGGGATGCCAGCTCGCTAAGGCCCAATGCACGAGAGGGCTCCATTTAGGCCTGTGGAGCAGCAGCCCACAGGACAGTCGGGCCAAATTTCGCACAGTGTGGCGTATATCGCTTTTCAAATGAGATCCGACGGCCAGAAACGCTCAGATCGCGAGAACGGACGGCCGAAAACACAAATCTCTATGAGAGCTCGCTTTAGGTGCGGTTATATTGTCCTTAGTTTGCTGGGAGATGTTTAATTGGTCGTGGGGTGAGTGAAGGTCTTAGTGCTCCTGACTTTGCCATTTTGCGCCATGCTTTACTTCGTGATAAAACTTTCAGTTTAGGCTCTATGGTTGCTAAACGGTTGAGTTTAAACCATACAAAGGGTCCTATTTTAGGAGGTATCTTCGCCTCCCGCCTTGCTAAACACTTTGACATACCCATTAGGCATTATGAGAAAGAGGAGAAACTGCAACCCACTATTTACTTAGATATGACAGCATGGTAGCACATAAGTTTATTTGCCATGATGAGGAAAAGAGACTCATTTATAACTTGATATTTAGCAAAGATTATTGCCAGATCATTACCTTGTATGCACCTACTTTGTTCGATATTCATTCAGGCAGGTACTTTGTTTTGCCCGCGGACATTCATGCATACTGGGAGGGGACACGATCCCCACCTCCTGAGCCAGAGCCATCACCTGATCCATATCAGGAGTCTATTTATCAGTGGGATCCACATGAGCTCGCTAACAAGTGGAACCCCCAGGATCCTCCTCAATACACAGGAGAGGGCTACTTTTATCCATGGGCGTAGACCAACTTAGGCCAAAAGCCTAAGCTTGGGGGAGTACGCATTTCTCACCGACATTACATTCATGTCCACACACTCATTTCAGTTGTCGTTGTTCATACTTTTTCATTGTATTATCCATGTTAGTTTTCCTGCTTTCTTCTTGTGTGTTTAAAAAGCCTAGTGGTGGGAAGGGGCTGATGCCTTCCCACCCACCCAGGTTCAAGGCATGGTACTTACAATTTGGGTTTGTTGCACCAATTATACTGTAAGGGGTTCCCTTACAGTCTTTCTGTCAAAAAAACCTTAATAAAACCAAACAAATTAGTCTTAGTTTACTTTCTATGCATGCTTAGTTGTAATATTAAAAGAAAACCCAAAAAGATTTCTCGCTCATCTTTTGCTTGTTGGGAGCTTTCTCGTGTAAATAGTTTTTCTCGTTCTTGTTTCACTTTCTTCAGAAAAAAACTCCAAAAGCATTTCAGTGTGTTTTATTGAAATTCTTTTCTTTTCTTTGGGGGTCGAGAGGAGAAGACCACGATGAAAATGTTGAGTGGCTCTCATATGCATTATTGTTGATCTAACAAAGAGCCCATATTACCTTGTCTTCTCCTTTGAATAAATGTTTGCAGATTACAGCTTAGTCCGATGCACGTGCACTATTATTATTATCCACACCATTCGATTGTGCAAGTGAAAGGCAATAATGACGATATATGATGAAATGATTGAGATTAGGAAAAGCTGGTATGAACTCGACCTATCTTGTTTTTTTGTAAATATGATTAGTTCATCATTCTTGATTCAGCCTATTATGGATGAAACATGTTTGCAATGACAATTAGAGATTATAGTTACTCTTGGCATGCTTAATTAGCTAGGAGTTCATAATGGTTTACCTTGCGTGCTAACATGAAAATTAAAATGGCTGTCATGTAGTATGATAGGATGGTATCCTCCTTTGAACGATTCGAGTGGCTTGACTTGGCACATGTTCACTCATGTATTTGAAAAAAATCAACATAGCCTCTACGATATTTATGTTCATGGTGATTTATATCCTACTCATGCTTGCACTCAATGTTGGTTAATCTCAATGCATGGTTATGACTGTTGTCGCTCTCTAGTTGGTCACTTCCCATTCTCTTTCTAGCCTTCACTTGTACTAAGTGGGAATACTGCTTGTGCATCCACTTCCATAAACCCAAAGTTGTTCCTTATGAGTCCACCATACCTTCCTATATGCGGTATTTACCTGCCGTTCTAAGTAAATTTGCAAGTGCCAAACTCTAAACCTTCAAATGATAATCTGTTTTGTATGCTCGAATCGCCCATGTACCAACTAGGGTTGTCCATATCTTCCATGCTAGGTGGGTTATTCTCACGACGAGTGGACTCTGCTCATAATTCATGAGAAAATGGCTGGTAACCGGGATGCCCAGTCCCATGCTCAAATCAAATCAAAATAATTGCAAACAAAACTCCCCCAGGATTGTTGTTAGTTGGATGGTACCCGTTGTTTCGGACCAGACGTGGAATGTGCTTGTTAGAGGTGGGGAGCATAAGCTTTACCATTCTGTTTGGGAACCTCCTATAATGTATGTAGTATGAAAGATACCAAGATCTCTTGGTTGCTATGTTGACAATGAAAGCATACCGCTCAAAATATTATTTATCTCTGTTTCAAAAACTCGAGCTCTGGCACCTCTGCAAATCCACGCTTCCCTCCGCGAAGGGCCTACCTATTTACTTTTATTGTTGAGTCATCATCCTCTTATAAAAGTGTAACATCCCAAATTTTCAAGTTGGAATGTTATACATAGGTCATCATATGCATATAATATTTTATTTTAATTTTTCCTTGCGATCCTCGAAATTCTAAGCACCTCAAGTACCCACGGAGAGAGTTGGGGATTTCACCGTTTTCATATTTGAATTTTCTCAAATATCAAAACCAGGATCATTTTGGTTGTAATTATTTTTCTCTCCAACAATATTTCATATTAAAAATATTTGAGAGGAGATAATATGACTTCTCCAAAATAAATGAAATATTGGAGGAAAATGTTAAAATCAAATAAATATTTTTATTTGGATTTTATTGTTATTTTATTTGAATTAGAAAAATATGCTTTTTTCAAAAATTGCATTTTAGGCCAAGAAAATGTTCACTAAGTTCTAAATATTTTATTTAGACAGTGAAAATTTGTTTTGGCATTTTTAGATTTTTACTTTTATTTAATTAGGATTTTTCTCGGCGGAATCTTAAAAAAAAGTTTCTTCGCCCGACTAGGCCGAAGGCCCAGCCGAGCCGGCTCAACCGCGCGCGTCGCCGCCTTCCCCCGCAGTGGGAGTCCGCCCCGCCGTCACTACCGGCCGTGTCCGTCTCGGACACGCCTCCCGAGGGCGTGCACCCTCCCGCAAGCCGCCGCCTCCCCTCCCCCTTTAAAAGCCGAGCTCGGGGCCCCCCTGGGACCCTAAGCTGAAGCCGCCGCCGCCCGCTTCACCTCCCCCGCTGCTGCCGAGCACCGACGCCGACGCCCCGCCGCCACCCCACCCCGCAGCCCCACGCCACCCGCGTCGTTGCCGCCGTTGCCGAAGCCGCCGCAGCGCCGATCTCGCCGTAACCACCGCCATTGACCCGGCCCGTTGGCCGGTCGGTTTTTCTTTGGTTAACCCCTGTTTTTTCTTAGTTTCGCGGTTTATTGTTTTAGATCGGTTTTCGTTTGGTTAAGTTATATAATGGACGTTCGTCCGTTCGTTCATTTCAACGAATGTTGTTCGCCAGTTAGGTTCAGACAGGAACGTTCATTCGTTAGTCTTTTCTTTTTATTTTATTTTCGGCCAAGGACCCTCGCCATTTCTAAACCGTTTGTCCAAATCCAGTGAAACCAACGCCAAAATCTTCGTCTCGAGCCCCTCTTTCAGTTTAATCAACTTGAACGAGGTTTTGACAATTTAAAATTTGGTTTCAAGCATATTTGATTTCAGGTTCTTTTGACCGTAGTTTCAGTTCCGTAGCTCCGATTCGATTGATTCTTTTTGCAGAATCGAATCTCTTCAGTTGAACTTTCAGATTTGATCTTCTTATTTGAGTTTTACCTGTGCATCTTTGCTTGATTGCTTATGTATGCTATTGTTTGTTTGCCATATAATTTCCGGAGTGCGAGGTGTGCTACCACGAGTCTCTAGGGTTTGCAGATCGTCAGCAAGGCAAGTAACACATTGATCATACTCTTTTCATACCCAGTTTTTATGCATTAGTTTCAACCCTCAAACATTGCATGAGTAGGATCTCTTAACATGTGGGTTTGGGAAGTAGTTGATGAGGTAGAACCTATTGCCCTTTTATTATCAAACCCTTGGGAGTTACTTCTACGTTATGCTTATATTGCCATGCTATGCTAGTAGACGTGGTTTGGGTTTGAGTGTATCCATGACAGATGTGAGATTATTCATTAATGGTTCACTTAAGGTGGCTAATTAAATACACATCTGGGTGGATTTGTTGCGGGCACCTGGAGAATCCAGTGTTGTCCTAGAATATCCCGGAGTACCCGTGTGATCATCCTATGGTTCGTCACCCAGGCTCAAAGGGATCATATGATTATTCATGCTAGAAACTTCCGTGTGCAGCCACAAGCTATTATGGGCTCTAGCATAGTTGAGTAGGTTGCTGACCTCTTTAAGTGCTGGGCTAGCAGATGTAGGGGAAAGTAGGTGTAACTGTCCACCCAGAGTAAAGAGTTAATGCTTCTGAAAGACTGTGTCTCGGTCATCCGTTTCTCAAATGTCATGTAGTGCGAGAAAATCCAACTAAGGAGATCGAGTCTTGTGGGGAAAAGTGCGCAAACCTCTACAGAGTGTACAAACAAATCATGGTTAGCCGTGTCCCCGGTTATGGACATCTTGAGTATTTAGTTCTTGGATTATCATGTTGATCTCATCACTCTAAATTAATTTGTTGGGTTATTAATACTGCTTAATTGGGATTGAGTTGGAGGAACCCTCTCAATGTTTAACAACTACCATGATAGTTAAACAAATTATACTCCTTCGTTGTAGGGAAAAATTGGCTTTTCGCAAAACATTGTAACCATAGAGCCTCCACCAGCCATATATGCATGTTGTGATAGCTTTTATTCTGTTCATTGCTCTACTTTGTTACATTGCCAGCATATTCCTTGTGCTGACCCATTTCGGGCTGCAACATATTGTCAGGACCCCGATTCCAAGTCACATCGACCTAGCTGGTAACACCTCATATCACTTTGCGGCCTCACGCACGGTATCCCCACGGGTGTCGCCTTACCATGGCCCGGGACCGTTTGCGTCTTTTGGCTCACGTATATGACAGTGTCGCTAGCATCCACATGACAAAGAACCCGGGCCGACATGGCTAGTCGTGAACCCAAAGCGGCACTAACCTATGGGGACAGGCATACATGAAACACTTGAGCATGTCGGTCATCAACGTATGAACTCGGGCTGTAGCTTTGGGCTAACAGGACTCCGGTATCCCGGCTGTAGCAGGCTAGGCAGGACTCAAGTATCACCGCGTGACATTTCCCGAAGGGACGGACATAAGAACGAAATGAATCACATGCCGGCCAGTCAAGTGTCCAAGCAGTAGTCTTTGGGCTAGCAGGACTCCGATGAACCGGGCAGTAGCGGACTACTATCGCTCGGAAGCACGAGACTACATTTCCCCATATGAGAGGCTGCCAAGGATAAACAACTAGATTGTCGGATCCCACTCATACCAAGCATTTCAATCATACACGCATTATGCCCGATATGAGTAAATACAACAAGGCATCACAACAAAACTCTACAACTCAAGTACTTTATTTAAGAGGCCCCGAGGAGCCATACATAACATAGTCATACAGATAGGGGTCACATGACCCAACACTCAAGTCATACAATCATACAAGCACATGCGGAAGCAAAGTAGTCTGGGTACAGACTCTAGAAAGAAAGAAAGCTTGTTGGAGCCTTTCTATCTACAATGGCCCTTCACAAGTCTTAGATCGCCACCTGGGTGGCTAGCTTACTCGTCGAAGTCAACATCTACATAGAATCCGTCGGAGGGGGTAGTATAGTCCTCTGAAAAATATTGATTTAGCAAACATGAGTACAAGAGTACTCAGCAAGTCTTACCACAGAATCCTATCATACATGCACATTCTCAAGAAGGAGGTGGAGTTAATTGCAGCAAGCCAGCTTTGACTCTTGGCTAAGCTATCCTACGTGACACACTTTGTAAAGCATTTTGTCGTACACGAGTCCACTAACACCATCACAATACTCCACCGTGGATCCTCTCTCGTCATCCCCGAGAGGGCCATCCACGATACTCACACTTATCTTGAGGCTTTTAGTAGTATCCATTTACTTGTCTATGAACTGATATAGGTAACCCAGAAGTCCTTTTCCGTGGACACGGCTATTGAATAGATCATATTTAACCTGCAGGGTATACTTCTTCACACGCTCTCACCACTTATAAATCGTTTACACGACATGTACTCGGCAACCTTCAAGCGGAGGCCCAGCGTGGGTGTCGGCCTCAGCCTACCTAAACACTCAAGTCCCTAGTCCAGGTTTATCGCCTATTCGGGTTCCATCCGCAGGAGTCCGGCGAGGTTTCCCATACAGCCCCGAGCGATGTGTGCAGGGTTCCCGAGATACCAAGCAGGCACTTTCGGTACACGACCCACGGTGCCTACCGCAACACAACCCACCCCTAAGGTCAGCGTTGCGTCGCCCCTGACATGCTACAAACACGAAACTACTTGCAACTCCGGACTATGAGCAGGGGTGGTTAAGAAGCCGAGAGGGTCAATTAAGGATCCCAATGTGTGGTAGTAGCTAGTTCATGGATCACAAACACAGATCTCAGTTCTTAAGTTGGCTTCAATGAAACAACCCACCATGTACTCCTACATGGCCTCTCATCGATACCTTTACCAAATCGTGTTCAACACTTACACTCTCGAACCAACACAACCTTTCACTCCAGTTCATCATCCCGATGAGCCGGACTGACACAACTCTAAGCATAGCAAGCATAGCATGGTAGGAATCACAAACATGGCTCAATCAACTCCTACACATACTAGTGGGTTTCATCTAATTCTTGTGGCAATGACAGGTCATGCAAAGGAAGTGGGTTCAACTACCGCAGCACACAACAGTTGAATCGCGTTGTCTTAATGCAGTAAAACGAGAGCAGAAGCGAGAACATGGGTTGTATCGGAATGATCAATGAATTGCTTGCCTGATGGAACTGGGGTAGAGAACTGCCCTTCAGATGGGTAATCGGGGTTATCTTCGGGGGCAGAACCTATCATGAAAACACACCAAAATAAATATACAAACAATATGCAACAATATGATGCATGCTATGACATGGTAATATGGATGTGTGTTGGCCTAATGCAAGTAGAAGGAACAGGGGATGAGCTCATTTGAATCAAAGGTTCAAATGATAGCTCATTTGAGTTAGGCCTAATGGTGCAAAATCTTAATCTGGTTATTCAGCATAGTTAACTTGTTTTAACATGCATGAAACCTGTACCAATGGATAGAGTGTATTTTTCTGATAATTTTTCATATATAAACCTTTGCATTTGGAGTTATAGATAAAAAGTTATAAGCATTTGAAATTTGAATTATATTCTGGAATTTATTATATAAAAATAATTCCAGAATTTGAATTAACGCGTCAGCATGAGGTCAGCATGACGTCAGGGGTCACGGGTCGTCCAGGTCAAACTGACCAGTGGGACCCGCATGTCAGGGTTAGTTTAAACTAATTAATTTAATTAGAACTAATCCTAATTAGTTTAGCTGGAGGGGCCACTGTCATTGACTCGAGAGAGTCAACAGGCCCCTGAGACGAGGTCAACTCACCGGCGTCTAGCCGCCGGGCGAGGCAGACGCGGGCGGAGCAAGTGCTTTTGCACTTTCGGGCTCCAAATGGGCGCTGGGAGCACCTACGTGTAGCTGGAGGTGAGCCGCGGTTAGTGGTGGAGTTAGCTTTGAGTCGGGATGGCCGGAGTGGGCGCCGGCGACGAGTCGGGCGGCGACCGGGGCTCGGCCATCGATGGGTTTGGGGTTAGCGGCCTCGGCGAGGCGCGGGAAGTGCACGGTTAGGCCCGTGGGGGCGTGGTGAGTGTGATGGACGTGGTGGCAGGGCCGTTAGTTGGCCGGAGCCTCGTCGGCGACGAGCTCCGCGGCGGTGGGTTCGGGTGATCAACGGGCGCTCGTTGTGGTGCAAGAAGAGGAGAGCGGAGAGGACAGGGGAGTAGCCAGGCTCACGGTGAACCTGTGGAGAGCTTCGTCGGGGTCGAGGCGGATGCAGTGCGGCGGCGACGGCGATGGGGATCTCCGGCGGCCTTGAGCTCGGTCGAGGTGCGTGTAGTGGCCTCGGGGTGTTTAGAGCGAGGGGGACTAGGCTAGCTAGAGGTAACGGGGTGCGGCGGAGCTGCTAGACATGGCGGGGAGGGGTATGAACGGCGGGGAGCACGGCGTCGACGGTGGCGCGTCGGCGGTGGCGTCGGCCAGGTTGAGGCGGCGAGAGAGAGGAGGCAGGGGGAAGTGAGGTGTCCGGGTCGGGGCGACGACGCGTGGGTCGTCCAGGGCGGCGAAGCGGCGAGGCGGCGTGGCGGCAGCTGCGTGGCGCGCCTGCGCTCGCCGGCCGACACCAGGCTGCTGCTGGCCGAGCCAAGCAGCTCATGGCTGCCTGGCTCTTTGGGCTGGGCCGGGAGGTGGGCGGTCAGTGGCTGATGTAGGCTTTCTCTTTTTAGTCTTTTCTATTTTCTGCAACTCTGTTAGGGTTTTAAAAATACCAAAACTATTTCAAAAATTACCAAAATGCTCCTGGTCACTTGTTGGAATATTCCCAACATGAAACATTTTAGTTTGACAATTTTTGAACATTTAAAATATTTTCCATAATTTGAAATGCTCATTTCAGAAATTTGTGAATTAATTCTAGAACCCTTAGGTGACCTAGAAAATGTTCCACCTTCTTTGACATGGGTTCTGAACCCAACCAAAGAGGATGAGCATTTTGAAGGGCATTTGATTCATTGAAATAAATTTTAGTAAACCCTAGTTATTTTAAGGGGGTGTTCAGGGGTTTCCTGCCTTCCCCATTTCAAATTCAAATGAAATTTAAACATGATGCACACCCTAATGCATGGTCTATCGGGATGTGACAACTCACCCCCACTCAAAAGAATCTCGTCCGAGATTTAGGATCTGTTCTTGAAAAAGGTGGGATACTCAAGTCGAAGGCGATCCTCCCTTTCCCAAGTTGCTTCTTGCTCGGAATGGTTTGACCATTGAACCTTTAGAAACTTAATATTCCGGCGTCGAGTGGTACGCTCGGTTTGATCGAGGATCTGAGCGGGATATTCTCGATAGGTGAGGTTATCTTGGAGATCAAGCGTTTGTGGTCCACTCCACGGATAGGATCCGAGAAGCAACGCTGAGTTGGGAAGCGTGGAAGACATCATGGACCTTGGAAAGATGCGGAGGTAGTTCAATTGGTAGGCAACTTCCCTCGTTTGGCAAGAATGCGAAAGGGTCCAATGTAACGAGGAGCCAACTTGCCCTTGATACCGAATCGATGGGTTCCTTTAGAGGAGTAACCGAAGGTAGGCCTTCGCCAATTTCATAAGCCATAGGCTTATGCTTGCGATCATATTGGCTCTTTTGACGAGATTGGGCTGTTTTCAATTTCTCACGAACAACGCGAACCTGCTCCTCTGCTTCTGAATCATATCGGGCCAAAGAGTTGTCGCTCCCGGTTTCGACCGATTGAGAGGCGTTCGACATTTTCGTCCATAAAGAACTTGAAAGGGCTTTGCCCAAGCTGGCTTGATAACTATTGTTATAAGCGAATTCGGCGAATGGAAGGCATTTCTCCCAATTCATGCCGAAAGAGATGACAGAAGCTCGAAGCATATCCTCTAGGATCTGATTGACTCGTTCTACTTGACCACTTGATTGGGGATGGAAAGCGGTGCTAAAGGAGAGACGAGTTCCCATAGCATTTTGGAAACTTTCCCAAAATCGAGAGGTGAAGAGACTACCACGGTCTGAGTTAATTTCCAATGGAACACCATGAAGAGATACTATTCGAGAGATGTACAAATCAGCTAGCTGGCTAGCGGTTATACTCTCACGAACAGGTAGGAAGTGGGCTACTTTGGAAAGACGATCAACAACAACGAAGATAGCATTATTCCCTCTCTTGGTCCTGGGAAACCCGGTAATGAAGTCCATACCGATTTTATCCCATTTCCATTCAGGAATTTCCAAAGGTTGAAGGGTGCCAGCAGGCCGTTGATGCTCTGCTTTAACTCGACGACGAGCGTCGCAGATTAGCAATGTATTGAGCGATTTCTCTCTTCATCCTAGTCCACCAAAACCTCTGGCGTAGATCTTGATACATTTAGTACTACCGGGATGGATGGTGAGAGGAGAGTCATGAGCTTCCTTAAGGATCAATTGCCGTAGCTGTTGTTTCTTGGGAACCACCAAGCGGTTTTCGAAGAAGACAACACCTCGTTCATCTATGGAGAAACATTTAGCAGCTCCGCTAGCGATGTTCTCCTTGATCCGAGATATCCCTCTATCATACTGCTGAGCAGCTATGATTCGATCCGTGAGGTCAGGTTTCGCCACCAGGGTGGAAAGAAATCCTCGAGGAACAATATGAAGATTAAGCTTACGAAATTCCTCGTGGAGAATTGGTTGACCTTGTTGTAACATCAAATTGTTACAGTAAGATTTGCGACTTAGTCGTCAGCCATGACATTAGCTTTGCACAGGGTGTAGGATATTCCTAAGTCGAAATCTGTAATCAACTCAACCCAACGTCTTTGCACGAGATTCAAATCCGGTTGAGTGAAGATATATTTCAGACTTTGGTGATCGTGTAGATTTATAGCGATTACCTGAGAGGTAATGTCGCCAGGTTTTGAGTGCATGAACCACTGCTGCAAGCTCTAGATCGTGTGTGGGATAGTTATCCTCATGTGGGACATGGCTGTCGAGAAGCGTAGGCAATCACATGACGATCTTGCATGAGTATGCAACCTAGTCCTTGTCGCGAGGCGCCGTAATAGATAATAAAGTCCTTAGAAATCTGGTGGAATAAATGCGGGAGCAGATGTCGAGCGTCTTTTCAGTTCTGAAAGCTGATCTCGCCTTGTGGCGTCCATTCGAACTTCTTATCTTTCTTGAGGAGTTCGGTTAGAGGTTTAGCAACTTTAGAAATTCTCGTGAAGCGGCGGCAATAGCTCGCTAAACCGAGGAAACTCGAACTTGCTTGACCGATTCAGGTGGAGTCCAATCAAGGGCGGCTTGAACTTCGCTTCGGGATTGACAGCAATACCCTTACGGAGATTACATGTCCTAGATAGGTCATACGGTAACCAGAATTCACACTTAGAGAATTTGGCATAAAGGCGGTGCTCTCGAAGTTTCATCAATACTAGCCTTAGGTGTTGGCATGTTCTTCCTCATTCTTGGAGTAGATGAGTATATCATCGAGGTATACCACGACGAATTTATCCAAATACTCCATGAAGATTGAGTTCATTAACCGAGAGAAAGTGGCTGGAGCATTGGTTAATCCGAAGGACATAACGGTGTACTCGTATTGGCCATAACGAGTGACAAAGGCCGTTTTAGGTATGTCCCCGTTCTTGATTTTGATTTGATGGTAGCCCAACCTCAAATCCATCTTGGAAAAGACTGAGGATCCAGCGAGCTGATCATACGTGTCGTTGATCCGGGAGCGGATACTTGTTCTTGATGGTGACCAAATTGATGGTCGGTAATCTACAACCATCCGATCCGTACCATCCTTCTTCTTAACGAAGAGGCGGGGCAAGCCCACGGAGAGGAACTAGGGACGGATGAAACCCTTTTGCAAGGACTCATCGAGTTGTTTCTTAAGTTCAGCTAGTTCTAGGGGTGCCATCTTATAAGGTCTTCTAGAGATTGGGGCGGTTCCGGAATAAGATCTATCACGAACTCGACATCCTGTCGGTGGAACACTGGCAGTTCTTCGAGAAGACATCCGGAAATCACGGACTACCGGAATATCTTCGAGATCTGGAAGAGGGTTGGCATTTAAGGAGTAAAGCTGGCGCTTAGACACTCGGGTTAAAACATTCACTGTCTTGCCCGACGGATGGGTAAGTTGAACAGTTCTAGTAGAGCAATCAATCTTAGCATAATGGGCTGACATCCAGTCCATACCCAAGATGATGTTTATGTCCGAGGACTTAAGAGCTATTAGAGATGCAAGAAAGACTAATCTGTCGACAAGAATCTCATTCCCATGACTTATTCTAGAGGTTTGCCATCTAGAACCGGGGGTTTGAATTTCCATGGAGGTAGGCATGTCACAAAATGTGGTGTTATGCAATCGAGCATAGCTCTCGAAATAAATGAATGAGATGCTCCAATATCAAAAAACGGTTGCGGATGGCAATTAACAAGAAGCGCATCGAGGGCGGCGTTGGAATCCTCATAGGTTTCTTCAGCAGAGACATAGTTGACATGGCCACAGTGGTGGCAATCGCTTAGCATAGGGCACCTTTCTGCTGGCTTGCATGCCAAGCAGACTTTCGGCTTGATTGGGGTTGTTCAGGGACACTCTCGAATATAGTGGCCCGTCTCTCCACATTTGAAGCAAGTGATCACATTTGGCCGTGGAGCAGCACTAGCAGTTGGACCTCCATATGTCTTGGGTGGAAAATCGGCTGGTTGGGGCGGCGCCTCGAAGGATGGCCTCGGGGTGTACTGGGTGGTAGAGCCGTGTTGGAACCCAAACCCGGCGCTTCGGGACCCAGAGCGGATGGCGATCGAGAATCACGGATGTGCTTGCGTGAAGCCTCGAAATCAGATCTGCCCGATCTGGCGTGATAGCCTTATTGACTAACCGGGAAAGAGGTACATTCATGCAGACGGAGATCTCGGCGTAGCTCGGGGCTAAGTCCTTACGGAACCTCGCCGCTTCTTAGCATCGGTAGAAACTTCTTGGGAGCATAACGTGCTAACCTCCCAAATTCACGGTTGTAGGCATCCACCGTCACCTGCCTTGGGTAAAACTGCAAAATTCCTCACGTTTGCGGTCCATAAGACCTTCGGAATATGGTGCTCATGAAGGCGGTACTGAATTCATCCCAAGTGGTAACTTGTCCAGCCGGACGCATAGCCTCATAGTTTTCCCACGAGACTAGCGGGACCTTCCGGATGATAGGCGGCAAAGGTAACCTTGTCGACCTCGGCCACGTTGGCGAACGCAGCTTGTGGTGGATCTGCGGAGCCAATCATCTGCGTCGAGTGGCTCGACGGAACATTTGAATTTTGGAGGATATAGCTTGACGAAATCATTGAGTGAAACCCCATCGTTTCTTGGCTGGCGTGCTGTGTTTTGTTCAATCCGCTCCAATAAGCGGTTGGTTTCGCGCTTATTGCGTTCTGCTTCCAGCATCACCTCGGCCAAAGATGGCGGTTGCGGCAGATTCACATTTCTGGCTGCACTGGCCTCTCCCTGCTCTGGAACAGCAGGAGAATTTCGAGTGTTGACCATCCTGGGAGACAAAACAAGGGTTTAAACCAGGATGGCAGAATTTAACAAGGAAGTGCGGAAGGTAATGGACAGTATGGAATGCAAAGATGTTCATCCGTATGACATGGTAATATAAACTGCCATATATATATATACCAACGGTCATACACACCATTCATAGTTTAGTACAAGCTGACGGAGTACAACTATAAGGAAAGGCGTTACATCTCATGGAAGCATTCCAACTCCTATACATTATTTTCTACACTTAGGAACGATACACACTAGGTCGTATTCCACGAGTCACGCAGGCGGTGGCAACACAACAGTACCATACTAGGAATACTACTACTATCTCGGGCAGCTCCATAGTAGTCCTCATAGAAGTCACCACCTGACACAGGAGTGGAACATGATCGTCAGGAAGCAGACAATCTGTGGAGCACTGTGGACCATAAGGACTCGGATGTGGCCGTGGACCCACAAATGGTGGCGAAGAGGCCCACGAGGAGGTGATGCCTCCAACCTCACGCCACTCCATGAAGTCTGGCAGACTCGCCCGCACAGGTACAAGTCTCTCATGTCCATACATCCGCTTGCACGGCAGTGCAAACCTAGTCGAGTAGCCCAGTGGTCGAGCGGGCATTAAACAGCTCCATACGCAAGGCCGGTTCTCACGGTCCTTGTCCTCCAACAACTTCGGTAGTAGTGCGAAGGTGAGTCCTCATGGGATGCATCACTGTACAAACCACGAAGGTAGCCATGCGCCCGAGGAAGGATCTTGGCATATAGCGGAAATCGGTGTTGCTCGACCAAAGCAGTCTGGCTCGAATAATAGTCATCATGGAATAGGCTGCATCTTGTACAGACATTCCAATAGTGATTCCGAGCCCATAAGAACAGTGAAGTGGCTCAGTAGCTCCGGGATAGGATGGATAAATCCGGACCGTGCATAGATATTGGCTTTGATTGAAATCCCTGAACTGCTCCTCGACGGTATATTCAGGATACCATCGATAACCAGCCTCAATCATCACCCTAACCAACATGGCCGTGTGACCGCACACATCAATGCAACGAGTCAGGCGAACCACTTGGTTCTGGGAACGGGTGGCCATCTGAAAGCACAGCCATAATGCAAAGGCATTAGAATTTCTAGGGAAAATCGGGCAGCATAACATCTGTAAATGCTCAAATCAGATTTGAGACATTCAAAATCAGATTTGCAAAACCACTCAACAACATCATATCAAGGTTCTGGTTCAAATGGTAGCATACTAAAATCTAGTAACACTGAACTAAGGATGTAACCGACAATCCTATAAGTTACTACGGATTAGTAACACGTGAACCTGATAGAGAGAGGAGAGCCTAGTCCTATACCCACGTCGAATGAGAAGAGGATGACTCAGATCAGAGGGCATAAGGTAAGGAGTAAAAAGAGCCTTACGTTCCCTCCCACAATCAATTCCCCTACATATAACTAAAGCATTTCTAGACTCAACTTGACCAGTTTGGCTTAGCGGACCTCTGGCAGCCCTGCTCGATGCCAGCGCTGTCGGGACCCGATTCAAGTCACATCGACCTAGCTGGTAACACCTCATATCACTTTGCGGCCTCACGCACGGTATCCCCACGGTGTCGCCTTACCATGGCCGGGACCGTTTGCGTCTTTTGGCTCACGTATATGATAGTGTCGCTAGCATCCACATGACAAAGAACCGGGCCGACATGGCTAGTCGTGAACCCAAAGCGGCACTAACCTATGGGGACAGCATACATGAAACACTTGAGCATGTCGGTCATCAACGTATGAACTCGGGCTGTAGCACTGGGCTATGAGGACTCGGTATCCCGGGCTGTAGCAGGCTAGGCAGGACTCAAGTATCACCGCGTGACATTTCCCGAAGGACAGACATAAGGCGAAATGAATCACATGCCGGCCAGTCAAGTGTCCAAGCGGTAGTCTTTGGGCTAGCAGGACTCCGTGAACCGGGCTGTAGCGGACTACTATCGCTCGAAGCACGAGACTACATTTCCCCATATGAGAGGCTGCCAAGGATAAACAACTAGATTGTCGGATCCCACTCATACCAAGCATTTCAATCATACACGCATTATGCCCGATATGAGTAAATACAACAAGGCATCACAACAAAACTCTACAACTCAAGTACTTTATTTAAGAGGCCCGAGGAGCCATACATAACATAGTCATACAGATAGGGGTCACATGACCCAACACTCAAGTCATACAATCATACAAGCACATGCGGAAGCAAAGTAGTCAGAGTCAGGACTCTAGAAAGAAAGAAAGCTTGTTGGAGCCTTTCTATCTACAATGGCCCTTCACAAGTCTTAGATCGCCACCGGGTGGCTAGCTTACTCGTCAAGTCAACATCTACATAGAATCCGTCGGAGGGTAGTATAGTCCTCTGAAAAATATTGATTTAGCAAACATGAGTACAAAAGTACTCAGCAAGTCTTACCACGTAATCCTATCATACATGCACATTCTCAAGAAGGAGGTGGAGTTAATTGCAGCAAGCCAGCTTTGACTCTTGGCTAAGCTATCCTCGTGACACACTTTGTAAAGCATTTTGTCGCATACCCAGTCCACTAACACCATCACAATACTCCACCGTGGATCCTCTCTCGTCATCCCGAGAGGGCCATCCACGATACTCACACTTATCTTGAGGCTTTTAGTAGTATCCATTTACTTGTCTATGAACTGATATAGGTAACCCGAAGTCCTTCTCCGTGGACACGGCTATTGAATAGATCATATTTAACCTGCAGGGTATACTTCTTCACACGCTCTCACCACTTATAAATCGTTTACACGGCATGTACTCGGCAACCTTCAGCGGAAGCCCAGCGTGGGTGTTGGCCTCAGCCTACCTAAACACTCAAGTCCCTAGTCCGGGTTTATCGCCTATTCGGGTTCCATCCAGGAGTCCGCCGAGGTTTCCCATACAGCCCGAGCGATGTGTGCGGGGTTCCCGAGATACCAAACGGCACTCGGTACATCACCCACAGTGCCTACCGCAACACAACCCACCCCTAAGGTCAGCGTTGCGTGCGGCCCCAAACATGCTACAAACACGAAACTACTTGCAACTCCGGACTATGAGCAGGGGTGGTTAAGAAGCCGAGAGGGTCAATTAAGGATCCCAATGTGTGGTAGTAGCTAGTTCATGGATCACAAACACAGATCTCAGTTCTTAAGTTCGGCTTCAATGAAACAACCCACCATGTACTCCTACATGGCCTCTCATCGATACCTTTACCAAATCGTGTTCAACACTTACACTCTCGAACCAACACAACCTTTCACTCCAGTTCATCATCCCGATGAGCCGGACTGACACAACTCTAAGCATAGCAAGCATAGCATGGTAGGAATCACAAACATGGCTCAATCAACTCCTACACATACTAGTGGGTTTCATCTAATTCTTGTGGCAATGACAGTCATGCAAAGGAAGTGGGTTCAACTACCGCAGCACACAACAGTTGAATCGCGTTGTCTTAATGCGAGAAAGCGAGAGCGAAGCGAGAACATGGGTTGTATCGAATGATCAATGAATTGCTTGCTGATGGGGCGGGGTAGAGAACTGCCCTTGGATGGGTAATCGGGGTTATCTTGAGGAGAACCTATCATGAAAACACACCAAAATAAATATACAAACAATATGCAACAATATGATGCATGCTATGACATGGTAATATGGATGTGTGTTGGCCTAATGCAAGTAGAAGGAACAGGGGATGAGCTCATTTGAATCAAAGGTTCAAATGATAGCTCATTTGAGTTAGGCCTAATGGTGCAAAATCTTAATCTGGTTATTCAGCATAGTTAACTTGTTTTAACATGCATGAAACCTGTACCAATGGATAGAGTGTATTTTTCTGATAATTTTCATATATAAATCTTTGCATTTGGAGTTATAGATAAAAGTTATAAGCATTTGAAATTTGAATTATATTCTGAATTTATTATATAAAAATAATTCCAGAATTTGAATTAACGTCGGCATGAAAGATGACATCAAGCGTCGTCGTCAGTCAACGGGTCGTCAGGTCAAACTGACCAGTGGGACCCGCATGTCGTGGTTAGTTTAAACTAATTAATTTAATTAGAACTAATCCTAATTAGTTTAGCTGGAGGGCCACTGTCATTGACTCGAGAGAGTCAACAGGGCCTGAGACAGGTCAACTCACGGCGTCTAGCCGGCGAGGCGAGACAGCCTGGCGGAGCAAGTGCTTTTGCACTTTCGGGCTCCAAATGGGCGCTGGGAGCACCTCGTGTAGCTGGAGGTGAGCCGCGGTTAGTGGTGGAGTTAGCTTTGAGTCGGGATGGCGGAGTGGGCGCCGGCGACGAGTCGAGGCGGCGACCGGGGCTCGCCATCGACGGGTTTGGGGTTAGCGGCCTCGGCGAGTCGCGGGAAGTGCAGTTAGGCCCGTGGGGCGTGGTGAGTGTGATGGGCGTGGTGGCGGGGCCGTTAGTTGGCGAACCTCGTCGGCGGCGAGCTCCGCGGGCGGTGGGTTCGGGTGATCAGCGGCGCTCATTGTGGTGCAAGAAGAGAGAGCGGAGAGGGGGGGAGTAGCTGAGCTCACGGTGAACTGTGGAGAGCTTCGTCGGGGTCGGGGCGGATGCAGTGCGGCGGCGGCGGCGATGGGGATCTCCGTGACCTTGAGCTCGGTCGAGGTGCGTGTAGTGGCCTCGGGGTGTTTAGAGCGAGGGGACTAGGCTAGCTAGAGGTAACGGGTGCGGCGGAGCTGCTAGACATGGCGGGAGGGGTATGAGCGGCGGGAGCACGGCGTCGGCGGTGGCATGCGGCGGCGATGGCGTCGGCCAGAGTTGAAGGCGAGCGAGAGAGAGGAGGGGGAAGTGAGGTGTCCGGGGTCGGGCGACGACGCGTGGGTCGCCCAGTCGAGGCGGCGAGGGCGGCGGTGGCGGCAGCTGCGTGGCGCGCCTGCGCTCGCCGGGCGACACCAGGCTGCTGCTGGCCGAGCCAAGCAGCTCATTGGCTGCTGGCTTTCTTGGGCTGGGCTGGCAGGTGGGCGTCATGGCTGATGTGTAGGCTTTCTCTTTTTTAGTCTTTTCTATTTTACGCAACTCTGTTAGGGTTTTAAAAATACCAAAACTATTTCAAAATTACCAAAATGCTCTGGTCACTTGTTGGAATATTCCCAACATGAAACATTTTAGTTTGACAATTTTGAACATTTAAAATATTTTCCATAATTTGAAATGCTCATTTCAGAAATTTGTGAATTAATTCTAGAACCCTTAGGTGACCTAGAAAATGTTCCACCTTCTTTGACATGGGTTCGAACCCAACCAAAGAGGATGAGCATTTTGAAGGGCATTCAGATTCATTGAAATAAATTTTAGTAAACCCTAGTTATTTTAAGTGGGGGGTGTTCTGGGGTTTCCTGCCTTCCCCATTTCAAATTCAAATGAAATTTAAACATGATGCACACCCTAATGCATGGTCTATCTGGGATGTGACACATATCATGTTGCAGACTTTTTAGACGAGGAGTAAGGTGCGCTAGGTCGTTGTCGTGCACTCAGCTATGCCGTTGGAGTTGATGGACTCACTTTATCTTCCAAGCTTTTCGTTGTTACTTATTTAGATGGCCCTAAGCCATATTTATTGTATTAATTTCTATTTTGAGACTATCAATGTAATAAGTGTGTGATTGCTACTCTGTTATAAATCCTTCGAGTACTGTGTGTGTCAGCATTACCGATCCAGGGATGACACTTATGCACAGAGATTTGACTGTCTGAGGTTGTATCGCTACAAGATGGTATCAGAGCACACGCTGAATGTAGGACACGACCACTAAGATGAGCCATAGGTCACTCTTCTCTACTCATTTCTGACTCCTCTCCATTTTCTACTCTATAGGATGGCGGACTCAAGGAACAAGTTTGCACAAACGGATGAAGACACACCCTTTGGATGACACTTGAAGGAAGTCACTAGGTACCTGAACATCGGAATACCAAGCTTCACCGGGACGTACACCGCCACTTTACTAGAGGAGGAGCGATGGATGATTCGAGTTCAAGTTTCAGGAAGGACATTCACGCCAGTCACTGAGCCCATAGAGTTTTCCTTTGATGCACTAACCTGGAGTGTAGGTAAGAGCATGGCAGCCCACATCACCATGGGACGCATCTGCGAAGTTTACCACAAGGATCTTAAGGACACCATCTACCAGATATGTGGGTGCTGAGATGAACAATGGGAGATGATCAGCACCAGGAGGGACAGGTCCATTGCAGCCTTCATCCAGGAGTTAAACCAGCACATTCGTCGACAGGAGAACCAGATGTGTGCAAGCATGATAGATCTGAAGAAGGTGATGACCCGGAACATGGAGCTAGAAGAGGAACTCATGTCTACATGTGACAGATACGAGGAGGAACTCGCAATACTAGTGGAGAAGAACGACGACCTGACGACACTAAAAAAAGACACATCCGTGACATTTTGGGCCGAACAAAAATATTTTCTGTCATACTTATGACACTTCTATGACGATAATTGTGACAAAACCCGGTATCATCATAGATGTGGTGGGGTCCTACTTCTATGAAAAAATGATGACATAGAATGGGCTTTTCGTCCTGGGCGGGCCGGAGACGCGGATGCATGACATTCTTTGGGCCGTCCATGACGGAAAAAACCATGGTAGAAGCGAGGGCGCGGAAAATATCGGGGAGTACCCGGTTACGGTGGGTGGTCGGGGGCCGAGCGATGCGCGTTTCTCTCATACGTACGCGCGTGTGTGCAAGGTGTTGGGATCTAACTGAACCCGAGCGAGGCGTCGGGCTCTAACTGAACCCGAGCGATTGCACGGCAGGCTACGCGTTACTGAACCCGAGCAATCGATCGATGGCTGTTAACTGAACCCGATCGAAGCGATTCTTCGCCATCGCCGCTAATCGAAGCCGACCGATGCTGCCTCTGGATGAGCGGTGAGCATTCTTTGGGGGTTTGGATGAACAGTTCGGTGGGGGTGGATGAATAGGACCCGGTGGTGTTGCCTCTGGATGAGCGATGGCGTTCTTTGGGGGTTTGGATGAACAGTTCGGTGGGGTGGATGAACAGGACCCGATCGTTCGAGCGGTTGGGGCTGGATGAACAGGACCCGTGGAGGGCAGGATGAACAGGACCACCCGTGGAGGCGGTATGAGCGAGAGGCGGTGGAGGGCTGGATGAATAGTAGCCCGTGGAGGGTGGTTGAGCAGAGCCCGTGGAGAGGGCTGGTTGAATAGTAGCGGTGGAATAGCGCGGTGGAGGCTGGATGAACAGGAGCCCGTGGATGAGCGATCAAGGGTGGAGGGAGGAGGAGGTCGACGGTGGATGAGCAAAGATGGCCTGTGGAGGCTGGAGGGGTCGACGGTGGAGATGAACAGTATCCGTGGAGTCCCGTTTTGCGCACGCCACAGCCCCCGGTGGGCAGGACCCCGTTCGACCGTGGCGCCCAACACAAGTCTGTTTCCTCCGTTTTGCAAGACACCACACCCTCCCGATCAACATGAGCCCCCATGTCGACCGTGGGAGGTCCGTTTCCTCCATTTTGCGACGCGGACCCCTCCGATGAACAGGATCCCGTTTGAGCGTGGCGGTCGAACACAAGGCTGTTTCCTCCATTCTGCGAGACGCCGGGACTCGCTTCCATCGGCTGTTCCGTCCAAGCCCTCCCGATGAACACGACAGCGCATTCCGTTCCGACCCAGCGGTTGGCTCCCCATGAACACGGCGGCGATGTTTCTCCGTTCGACCCAGCCATGTACACGAGCCCGGCCAGACGTATGCTTGTGAGTAGGCGTTTGAGACCCTGCTTCGTATGTATGTATGTGGTCGTACTTTCTTTCTGCACTGCGGCGGCACAGACGTGCGTGTACATGCTACGTGTGCGCCTCTACTACGACTTACACGCGCGCGCATCTACATCGACCAAGATGTACGCATACCGTCGCGACCAAAATGACAACGCTTCGTATGCTTCGACCAGGTGGGTCCCGGTATCGTGCACTTCCTTGCTGCGAATATGTAGCTGGTGGGTCCCAGCGGTCGGCGAATCGTTTTTTGTTGCCGGACGCACTTCCTTGCGTGCCAAGATGTAGCTGGTGGGTCCCAGCAGTCAGGGGGCGAATCGTTTTTTTGCCCGAACGCACTTCCTTGTGTGCGAAGATGTAGCTGGTAGGTCCCAGCAGTCAGGGGGAAACATTTGTTTCGTGAAATACAGTTGCCCTTTCGGTGGGTCCCTGCTGTCAGGTGGAGGCATAATTATTTTCCGCGTAGTAAGGAGGCACTTCCTTGCGGCTGTCGTGGACCCAGCTGTCAGCCTCTCCATGATAGTACTCTTCCGATGGAAGTCGTTCCTTGACCACGTTGACCACGCCGCGCCGAGAGCACCAGGGCGGTGGACGACGGCGAGGCCTAGGAAGGGGACGACGCGGAGCCGGGGAAGACGCGGCAGTGGATGCTCACGCGGAGAGCAGTACGAGGGTTCACTGGTTCGGCTACGCTGTGAGGCTGCCATCGCCGCAGAATAACAGGGGGTGTGGGTGAGTAGAAGGATGCCCTGGCCAGCGGTGGGAGTAGTAGGGGCGGTGAGGCCTGCACGGGAGGCGGGAGCAGGCGGTCCCGCCAGCGCTAGATTTGGTGGCTGTAGCAAGAAGATCAGAGATTGAAGAAACATGACGGCCATTGGATTGACATCCAACGGTTACGTCTGCTAGAATCGTTTGTTGACGTATATAATAACTAAAAAAATCTTGCATACGCATCAACTTAATAGGTCCATAAGTCAGACCAATCCCTCTTTTTTTCATAATTTATATATAGCTCATTGCGACTTCTTATGCAATTTATTGCAGTCCATTTTTGGTTGGCGAGGCCAATTTAGCATATTCGTGGGTTCCAAACTATTTTAATACGAAATGTCGAGCCAGATTTAAAGTACTTTGAAGATATATTTAAATTAAGTTAATGCCCAGTGAAATAGGAATCTGAAAATGTGAAAAAATTCAGAAATTATAAAGTAATTGCCAATTTGTCATCTGTTTTTATATTTACAACCCATTTCATATTACTTTCAAGATTTGCAGGCGTCTTGAAAGAGTTCCAGCCCATCAGGGCGTAGAAAAATAAGTAGGCCTGGATTGGGTATTCTTCAGAAAAAATAAACTGGGCTTATTTTAACAAAGAAAAACTTGCTAGGCTGGTCACATGGTGAACATAAAATATAAACCTGGGCTAGACGGGCCACAGCCCAGTTCAAACACTGCTCCATCTCAACAATAACAAAAAAATACGGCTCGAGCTGCTACGTCCCAGGTGTCAGCCGATCTTGTGCTGTTCTCTTGTCTATTGACTATATACACTCACAATGTCGTGGGTCCCAGATGTCAGGAAAACACAAGGAGGAAGCATTTTATTTTTCCATACGCTGACATGGTGGGCCCTAATGTCATCCTCCCCACGTACTTCTGCTGATTCCTGTTGTTTGTTGACCATGTTGACAATGCGAGAGGGCAGCGCCGCGGCGAGCGCACCAAAGCACGCGGAGGATGACGGCGAGGCCTCGGACGTCAGCATTAATGATTTAGGAGACGGTGGGGCAGCGATGCGTGCGCTGAGGCGCAGCCAGCCATTGGAGGTGGAAGCAGGCGGCCCCACCGGCGCTGGTTTGGTTTTGGCGGCTGGAGGAAGACAGGACTGAAGAAACACGATAGACTGTAAAAGCAGCAGGAGTACTTAACAACCTTATGTGAAACGAGCAGGGGCACTTAACAACCATAGCTGAAAGCAGTATGAGTACTTATACAGGTTCAACCATACAAAGCACACCTCGAACAGTGCTACTTTGCCTACAGTTAACTGTAAGTGCATCTAGTGCCCCTTAGTGATTTTGGTGTATTGAAGACTTAAAGGTTAAGTAACTAATGCGTTTGTGAGTGTACACAGGTCTATAAGTCTATGAGGAGTTTGATATTTACAGAGAAAGTCGACCCCTAAAAATGAAGTTCTTCAACTGAAGACTTTGATATTACGAAGACTTTAGAAGACTTTGAAAGTGAAGAAATTGGTGTGACCTTGAAGACTTGGTATTCATTTGAGGAACATGAAGCGTGAAGACTTTTGTTTTCGTAGTTTCATTTTCTCTTTCTTGAGTCATAGGAAACACCGTACTGTTAAAGGGGGTCGAGGAAATACTAAGGAAAAATTTCCATTTGATGCTCAACTCAAAATCCTACACCTACCAATCCCTTGAGTGAAGCCTTTGGAAATCTCATACAGATTCAGTCAATTTCTTGATGTGAGACGAAGCTCTTCCAGTATTTGAGAATTTGTTTCGACTAAGGAGTTAGGAATTCGCCGGTCTTGGATTGCCTACGATGAGGAACATGATAATACGAGGAATTTGATATTCAAATTTCCGACCGTTCTTTGTCTTCTTGCGCCACCTGTCCCAAAATATCTTATCCACCTAACGGTCATATCATTGAAGGGCATTTATGTCTTATCATGTCGGGCTGCTCCCTAGGCTATAAATAGCCGCCCCTACAACCACTAGTTGGTTGGCTGCTCGAAGAACTTGACACTTGTCATTTGAGAGCAACCCATCCTCCGAGGAATTTGGCGAAAATCATCAAGTGAGGAAAAACCAAAAGTGAGGAAAATCCCAAACACCAAACCCTACAAACCCAAAGTGATTGAGCATCATGAAGAAATTGATCCTCGTGGATCCGGCGCTTTTACCTTTGAAGACTGTGCTTCTTCCAGACGGTTAGGCGTCAAGGTCTAGAGCATCAAGAGGAATTGTGGATTGCCGAGTGACCAAGTATGTGAAGGTTTGGAAGTCGCTGAAGACTTACCACGAGTGATTGGACGAGGTCTGCGTGACCTTAGTTCAAGGAGAATACGGTGAGGACTTGGTGTCTGAGCTGCGTGCTCGGATCGGGTGTCCGGACTGTGTGTCCTCGAGTTTAAATACTCAGCCGCTCCAACCAGACGTACAAGCCAGAGACAGCAGTTGGAACTGGTCTACCAAATCATTGTCTTCACCAACCCAACTGGTTCTATTTCCTCAACCCTTTCATTTCCTCATTCTTGTGTTGAGTGTTTGTTCATATCTGTGTTTGAAGACTTTGATGAAGACTTTCTCAATTTCCTCAGTTCAATTTCTTGATCTGTTTGTCTTCATCTTGTGTTATCCTGTGATTACGCTTCCTGTACTCTGTGATTGTCTTCATTTCATCATGATGACTATGCTTGTAATCTGCTATGCTTACTTCTGAGTACTTATTCCGCTGCGTGTAGTTCTTCGCTAAGGAATTTCCTCACCAGCAAATTCCTCAGTGAAGAATTTCTAAAAATCGCCTATTCACCCCCCCCTCTAGTCGATATAACGCACTTTCAATTGGTATCAGAGCAGGTACTCCCTTGTTACGTGTGATTTTGGTTTAACCACCGGAGTTTTAGTTATGTCGACCATGGTATGATCAAGGTCTCAGAGGGTGTCCTACCTTCGATGGGACGGACTACCCTCTTGGAAGAACAAAATGCGAATGCATCTTGAAGCAATTGACAACAATCTACGGTATGTTGTGACAAAGGTGTTTCCTCGGTCACACCCTCTCGAATGATCTGATGTGAAGAGATTCAAGCAACTCGATTCTCAAGCGAAGAATATCATATGTGGCCATCGAGCAAAGGTCAATATGGAAGAGTGAGTGCTTTGGAATCTGCCAAACTCATCCGGGACAGGCTGTCCAAAGTAAATGAAGGTGTTTCAACTCAGCGTGACTCTCGAGTTGATGTTCTTGGAATCTCTTCAACCGCTTCAAAAGACTCGACAACGAAAATGTTCAACAAACCTTGATCGCCTCACCGACATCTCAAATGAGCTTCAAGCACTGGGTGCCATTGACATCACCGACCATGAGGTGGTGAAGAAATTACTAAGATCGCTTGATTCCTCATTTGATACTCCGCACCGATGATACAAGAACGAGCTGACTACAAGTCTCTTGATCCTGCCGATATCCTCGAAGGCTAAATACTCACGAGTTCCAGCTTGTCAAAAGAGAGATCTCTATGGTTACGGCTATGGAAAACACGTGCCACGAAGGCCAAGGCTGTGTCGAATCGAGAGTGAAGACTCGGTAGTAGCCTTGGAGATCTGAAGAATTTGGCCAGAGCTAGCACTGCTCGTGAAGAAATTCAGAAATTCACAAGGCGTGGTCGCTTTGGAAAATCCTCAAGAAGCGGTGATTCCTCATCTAGTGACTATAAGAAGACTTTGCCACAAATGCAAGAAACCTGGTCACTACATCCAAGATTGTCCTCGGTGGGAAAAGGAATTAAAGAAGAAGAAGCACAAGGATTACAGTTACGATGACATGAAGAAGAAGAAGAAATCATCAAAATCTTCATCATCAAAATCCTCAAAACCTTCTTCTCACAAGAAGAGCAGCTCCAAAAGGCTCGGGCATTCATTGGCAAGGAAATGGACTCTGAAGCTGAATCGAGAAAATGAGGAAGAGGAGGAGTCTGAAGAATCCGAATCTGGTGTGGCTAGTCGGCTCTTGCTCATCGCTTATGTTAGCAAGTCCATCTTCAACATCAAGAAACGACTCCGCCGACAAGCCCGATGAGGAAAATGATGACTACGCCCCACCTATTGCTTCATGGCAAAATGTGCCAAGGTACTCAATTTCACCTCCTCTGAATCTAGTGAAAATGAATCGATGAGGATCTCAAGCCCAGCTACTCTAAACTTGCTAAGATTGCTATAAAACAACAAAGGGCTTTTGAAAAGGTTCAAAACATGCTAGATAAGAGTGATGATATGTTAGGTGAAGAAATGGATCGCACTCAAGCCATGGTGAAAATCTTGAGAGAGTTGGTCTAGGCTTGACAACCTTCAAGGTCATCATAACACTCTCTTATCCGATCATGAGAAACTTTCTTATGAATTTCTTCAAAGAAAGCAAGATCTTGAGAAGCTAAGAGCGAGTTATGAAGATCTTGAAGGGCGTGATTCATTACTTGCTCAACAAATCAGCGCTTCTCAAGAAGAATTTGTTCCTCCATGCTTAAAGTGCATTGAGCGTGAATCGCTAATTCTTCACTGAATGTTCAAATGCTTCAACTGTTACAAATTCTTCACCTGCCTCTGCTATCACTAATTCCTCATCGAGGACATTGCTAGTATCCTTGACGATGCAGGTTGAAGGAATTGTACATGACAGGCATGTACAAAAGCCTCAAAGGGCATCAGACTCTTTGTGATGTGCTTAAAAGCAGATCCTCAACAGGAACCCTAGGAAAGAGGTATTGCCTTTGAGAGGAAACTCAATCTTGATGGAGCGTCTTTGGAAGCTTTGGCGGTATCCCAAAACCTCATGGGTTGCTGCAAAGGGACCTCCAGTTGATCCATCTACCTTATCTGGTTTTACATGTGAATTTCCTCATTACATTGATGAGTCATTTGACTCAAACTATAAACTGTTCAAAAATCAGAATGGTGAAGTATTTGCTAGATATGTTGGCACTAAGCTGCAGAGCGGTTCCCCTATGAAGAAAATCTGGGTTCCCAAGAAGTGCCTTGAAAATCTTGGTGAATGTCCTCATGACACCACCGTGAAGAATAGGAACCCCAGATCAAATTCTTCATATGGACCAAATTCTTCATATGGATCCAAGTCCTCATACGGACCAAATTCCTCCGTGGATCAAATTCCTCAAAAGGATCAAAGTCCTCATATGATTATCATCGTGCTAACAACTCTGTTTCGCAGGTAGAGCTAAGGGCTATGAATATGTGCATTATTCTTCAAACCAATATGTTCATAAGTCCTCGAAGAATTTCTCTGCTTATTCATATGCTTACCTAACCCCTCTTATGTGAAGCGAAATGGATTGGCCTCTATGCCACCATTCTCATATGGTGCTTTCAGAATGATGAACTCTTTGCCACCCCTTCAGATGTGGGTGGTGAAGAAAAGAACTAATCTCTTCTCTGAGGGTCAGGTCTCGGGCGTGCCTAAGCGTCTGAAGAATTTCTTTGGGGGCACGACAAAATTGCTCGAAAGGACGAGGCTAATCATGATGAAATGAACTTTCATTTCACACGTCATCTGAATCTTGGTGATGAAATTCATCGATGAACTTGATATCATATTCTTCACCGATGAAGTATATGAGATCGTAAGTTGTACTAATTCATCTGCAGGATGATCAACCCAAAGCCACCGAGTGGGTTCTCGATAGTGGATGTACAAATCACATGATTGGTGACAAGAATCTATTGATGGATGCTACCTTATCACCGTCACATCTGAAGCATATCATCTTTCTTGACAAAGGCAAAAGTCGGTATTGGGACTTGGTAAGGTTGCTATCTCTAAGGACATGCACATGGACAAAGTCATGCTTGTTGAGTCTTTAGGATATAACCTCATGTCGGTCTCAATGCTTTGTGATCTTGATATGGTTGTTATCTTTGGCAAATATCGTTGTGTTGTGATTATGGAAGCTGACAATTCCAAAGTCTTGAAGGCTTTAGGAGAGGAGACTTGTATATTGTTGACTTCTCTCAGGACCACAACCAGCCGTGTGCCTACTTGCAAAAGCTTGAAGGCTGGCTATGGCATCGACGACTTGGTCACGCAGGCATGAGGAATTTACTGCGCTTGCGAAGAAGAAGCATGTCATTGGCATTGAGAATGTCAAATTCCTCAAGGATCACCTATGCGGAGCCTGTGAAGCTGGAAAAATGACCAAGGCCAAGCATCCAGCGAAGACTATCATGACCACTACTCGTCCCTTTGAATTGCTTCACATGGACCTCTTTGGTCCCAATCATTATTCAGCTGTTGTTAATGAAGCATCACTATATGGCTTTGTTATTGTTGATGATTACTCTCGTTACACATGGGTACACATTGTTACTTACAAAAATCAAGTGCAGGAAATCTTCAAACGATTTTCCTCGAGGGCTTCAACCAACTTTGGTGTGAAGATCAAGCACATCAGAAGTGACAATGGAACTGAGTTCAAGAATTCCGGTCTTGATGACTATCTTGATGAACTTGGTATTACTCATGAGTTATCTGCTCCTTATACTCCTCGGCAAAATGGCGTCGTGGGCGCAAGAACAGAACTCTTGTTGAGATGGCTCGCACTATGCTTGATGAATACAAAAGCGCTAGTCGTTTTCGGATTGAAGCAATTGACACTCGTGCCACATCATCAACAGAGTATATCTTCACAAATTCTTCAAGAAGACTGCCTATGAACTCCTCACGACAAGAAACCTAATGTAAGTTATTTCAAAGTCTTGATTGCTAAATGCTGGATTAGAGATCCTCACCACAACTCTAAATTTGCACGAAAGCACATGAAGGTTTTATGCTTGGTTACGGAAAGGACTCGCACACCTCTGAGTCTTCAACATCGCACTTCACAAGATTGTTGACCTTTGTAGATGTGCGGTTCGATGAAACTAATGGCTGCAAAAGAGCACCTACCTTACGTGTTAGGCGAACCAGCACGAGGATTCTATCAGATTCAAGGCAAGCGAGGATGTCATTCCCTCTTGAAGAAACTGCTGAAGAATTCATTCCTGTCGCGAAGAACATCGAGTGATGCACTGAAGATAATCTTTGAAGAAAATGGTCTTTGAGGAAAATGATCAAATTCCTCGAAGACAACCAGCTCATCCTCGCGTTGCAAAAGAAGTACAAGTTGACAAGATCATCGATGACATTGAAGCGCGGGTCCTCTCACTCGCTCAAAAGCTTCACATTTATCTAACTTTTGTGGGCACTATGCTTTTGTCTCTATCACAGAGCCCACTAAGGTAGATGAAGCATTTCGAGCGGAGTGGATTCAGGCCATGCAAGAAGAATTACATCGATTCGAGCTCAACAACGTCAGGGAACTGGTCAAGCGTCCAGATCCTCGCAAGCATAATATCATTGGCACAAAGTGGATCTATCGCAACAAGCAAGATGAAAATGGTCTTGTGGTGAGGAATAAGGCACGACTAGTAGCTCAAGGCTACACGCAGTTGAAGGAATTGATTTGATGAAACTTTTGCACTGTCGCTAGACTTGAGTCTATTAGCATATTACTCGCCTATGCTAACCATCACAATATCACTTTATATCAAATGGATGTGAAAAGTGCATTCCTCAATGGTAAGCTTGAGGAAGAAGTATATGTTGCTCAACCCCGGTTTTGAAGATCCAAAGAATCGACAAAGTCTTGAGACTCAATAAGGCCCTCTATGGCCTCAAGCAAGCCCCTCGGGCGTGGTATGATACATTGAAGGAATTCTTCGTGAAGAATGGCTTCACACCAGTTCACTCGACCCTACTCTCTTTACTAAATCTTATGATGGTGAACTGTTTGTGTGCCAAATATATGTTGATGATATTATCTTTGGTTGTCTTGACCAACGTTATAGTGATGAATTTGCCTATATGATGAGTGAAGAATATCAAATGTCTATGATGGGAGAGTTGAAATTCTTCTTAGGTCTTCAAATTAAATCAACAACACAATGGCATATTCATATCTCGGAGAAATACCTCAAAGATGTCTGAAGAAATTGGCATGCAAGATTGCAAAGGCGTCAAAATTCCTATGCCCACAAATGGCCATCTATGCCTTGATGAAAATGGTATTGACTTGATCACAAGGTATACCGCTCCATGATTGGTTCTTTATTGTACTTATGTGCATCTAGGCCAGATATAATGCTTAGTGTTTGCATGTGTGCCCGATTTCAAGCTACACGAAGGAATCACACCATAAGGCTGTGAAGCATATTCTTGATATCTAGCTCACACACCAACACTAGGATTATGGTACCCCAAGGGCTCTACTTTTGATCTCATTGGATATTACGACGACTCGACTATCTTTGGTGATCATGTGGACCGCAAGTCAACATCTGGTACTTGTCATTTCCTCGGACGATCTTTGGTGCATTGGTCCTCGAAGAAGCAGAACTGCGTATCACTTCCCCTCGCGAAGCTGAATACATTTCTGCTGGCTCGTGTTGTGCTCAATTACTATGGATGAAGCAAACCCTCAAGGACTACGGCATCAACGTGAAGAATGTGCCTCTCTCTTGTGACAATGAGAGTGCCATCAAGATTGCTCACAACCCAGTTCAGCACTCGAAGACAAAGCACATTCAAATTCGTCATCATTTTCTTCGTGATCATGTGTTGAAGGCGACATCTCCATCGAGCACGTGAAGGATGAAGAACAGCTAGCTGATATCTTCACTAAGCCCTTGGATGAGAAGAGATTTAGCAAGTTGCGGTGTGAGCTAAATATCTTAGAATCTTGAGCGTTCTTTGAAAAGGCACACATCCTAACACTTATGCAAAATTGATGACTTAGATGTGCAACACATGAAGAAACGTTTTCTTCAATCAATGAAGAATAACACTCTAAGTGTGAAGAAATTAATGAAGAATTTGATTCTCGAACCCTCGACAATTGTGTGCGGTGTCTGAAATCATCATTCTTATACGGTGGGTCACGCCACCACCAAAGTTGAAAATCTTCAATTTGAGTTTTTCCTCGATTTTGAAATTCTTGAGTTTTCAAATTCTTCAACTTTGCAAAATCTTCTTTATTTCCGTCGTCTTTCTTCATTATATATATATATATATATATATATATATATATATATATATATATATATATATATATATATATATATATATATATATATATATATATATATATATATATATATATATATATATAGGTTTATGTCCTCTACAACATTCACTTATGGCTATTTCTTCAAGTCGCTTTTACGCTAAGTGAATGTGATGGGACCCTCCCCTCTATGCTATACTCAACCCAATCCATTCACAAATTCTTCATGTGCGTTCTACTTTGAAACTCGTTCAAATTCTTCACTATGTCCTTGACAAGCTGAAGAAATTGCAAGCGGAATTTTAAAACGAATCTTATTCAAACCTTCGCTTTTACCGCTCAAACCGTTCCGCATCCCACGATGCATTATTTTACTCACCCACGATCGTACGATCTCCACTACCTGATGCGTGGGTGACACATGTCGTGAGAAGGAAGCGGTCGGGGCATGTTAGTCCTAAATCTTGAGGCGATCCATTTTTCACCGTGTCTATAAATACCCTCTCCCTTCCTCACTCTTTACTCCGCTCGACCTCTCTCTCCCGCTCGAGCTCCTCAAAACCCTAAGCGCCGCTTCTCCATCGTCGCCGGTGAGGAAAAGCTTCCTTGCCTTGACCTCTTCGCCGAAGTACTCGCGCCGACCGTGGAAAATCTTCACTCCGCCGTCGCCGTAGCTGATTTCCTCTGCCAAGTTAGGGCGGGGAAGATCTGAACGGACGAACTTCCCAACTGTTCTTCTCAGTTCGTCGTGTTCTTCACTTCGGGTAAATTAAAAGTTACTTTTATTACTCGCCTTGATTCTCAAATTTTCTTCAAATTCTTCAAAGGTGTTTATCCTTCAAATCCTCACACATATGAACACCTCAAATCTCTTGATTCGTTTCTCTAAGCAATGATTCTTCAAGATTCCTCAATTGTGTGGATCCTTGATCTATACAACTCTGGAACCTAAGACAAAGAACGCTTAGTGAAATTCTTCAAGGCTCATCTGGTCAAAATCCTCAAAACTTGTTCTTTTTGAAAAACCTTCTGAGAACGCATATGACCTCTCCAAATTCCTCGCACCTATACTCTGTTCACAGGTACAAATGTCCGCTGCTGAATCCCTAGGTTCTCATCAACTTAACTCATTTGCAGCGTTCCTCGAAGAAAAACTGCACACTTCTTCAGAGAACTCAATTGTTCAATTTCCTCACTGAAGAAAATGGCAGACGGTAAGAAGCCGCAGAAGGAGGAAAGAAACCTGAGGTTATGACAGCATTTGAAATCCCTGAGGAAATATATGCTGACTATTGCACCGGATGAAGAAAGCAAAAATCAACGCAAGGTGCGTATTCAGAAGATTGAACGGAGATGGGCACGGGAATGGAAGGAATACAGATATGTAACTCCTAAGTACATGAAGAAATTCGCTAAATCCTCCATGTCCAAGAGCTCCTTTGGCACCTGGCCAAATAGCTGATCCCACTAGCGTCAAGCGCGGTGAGGACTTTCCGATGAATGGGCTAAGCGCCAAGCAAAGTTGGCAAAGCAAGCAAAGGAGCAAGTGAAGAAATTCAATGAGGATTCTGCTGCTACTCGCCATCGAGGTCTCGGTCAAACCGAGGAAATCAATGCAAAAGAAGCCTGCTAATAAGCCAAGTGCTTCATCATCTGCGCCCTCACGGCCAAGTTCCTCGCAGCACCTTCCAAGCAAATTCCTCACACCTCTGCTGTTCCATCAAAGTCCTCAACAGCTCCGTCAAAACCTTCAGTTCCTGTGCACTGGCTACTTGTCAAAGGACCACTGGTTTCTCAATTGCCTCGAGCATTTACGCAAGTTCCTCGGCTGCTCCAATTTCCTCATCTGGCCCGGCTCATTTGAAGACCAAGGCAACAATTGGGCGAGGTCCACGGCCCATCCAAGGAAGAAACAAGTTGTATTTCATGTACCATCGGCGATGAGGCATCGATGAAGAACTTGCGGAAATCATCGAGAGACCGTCAAGTGAAGGCCGCTAGAGCCAAAGGTACATCGTGCCCTTGCTATTGGATCCAAAGAAAGTCCTCGACTTTATTGATCTACGCACAATGATCCCAATACCCCTACTGCGATCTTCATTTGACACTGGTCAAAGTCATGTTGACTCACTTCATCGCTGAAGAAAAATGGAAGTTTGAGAAGGCGAGGGAAATCAAAAGGCTCAATACAGGAAGGAGAAGTTCCTGAAGAAAAACGTTGTCAAGATGACACCTGAGGAGCTTCTCAAAATTCAAACTGAAATTCAAGACCTCGGCAAAAACTTGACACTCACTATGCTGATTGGCAAGGAGTCAAGACCAGATTCGTCAACTTTGACGAAGAAATTCTAAGTGTTGCTGCCCCGATGCAACATGAAATTCCTCAGTGGAGCCTCGGCTCAGCCCTCTTGAAAAAATGCCAGCACCGCTGATGTTGTTCAACTTCTTGAAGAAAATGCTGATTCGAGGCTGATGATCCCATCCCATTCTTTGAAGAAACTGCCAGGCACCCACTAGTGGTGCGCTCAAGAAACTGCTCAAGGCAGGGAGGCTGCATCGAGTTGCTCTGAAGAACCTAAACCAAATTCCTCGGCTCCTCCTGCGCCAACTCCAACTCCAATTCTTCCATCTGCTTCGATGTGAAGAAAACCAAGGCTGCGAGCGAGCTCTTTGTGAAGAAAAGGAAAGCATCATTGCGTCGATTCTTGATTTGCGAAGAAAATGAAGCCAATGACCAGCTCATTTGAAAACCCAATTGATGCTGTTCCAATTTCCTCCATACCATCAAAGGAAGTTGTTCCTTTTGGAGAAGACTATGAGATCCCAATCGGATCGATGAAGAACATCAATCTGCTTTGCCCTTCGGAGAAAATTGATGAAGAAATTGAAGTGGAAGCAATCCCTTCAACCCCAGTTATTTCCTCATCGGACCATGAAATTCCTCAAGCTGGTCTTGAGGAAATTGAAAATGAAGATGTTGATATTGGATGCACCACTCCGGTGATAAATGATGACTTTTGGGAAAGTCAGCATCCCAATACTCCTCTCTTCACCCGCTCCAACAAGTTCCTCACTCTCTGCACAAACAGTCCAGATGGACTCGAAGAAAATCAACCGAACCGGTTACGTGCATGAAGAAATTCCAGCCACTAGTCTTGATGAAACTGCTCTTCTTTGCTAATCCTCGATCGCTCTGTTGAGGAACAAGAAATTCCTCGGTGAAGAACCTGAACTTGTGATTCTGAGGTGGTGATGCAACTCATCGACACCCTCTGCCCAAGCAAAAGAATTCGTTCTCAACCAAGCAAAAGTTCAAGGCTGAAGATTTCTTTGCCGAGCACGTGTTCTTCATGAATATAATCCTTATGATTACTGCTCGAATTAGGAAGAGCGCTTACGGACTGCCGGCCAAGCCAACTTCTATTCCTCGGTGCTTTTCAACAAGGACAAAATCTTGATCATGCTCATATTCCTCATGTGGATATGGAGTCATTGCCGAGCTTTGAGCCAGTCCTCGGTGTTCTTCACGACGCGGGACTTCTAAACTTCTGACCGATATTTGTGATTGGAATGAAGAGCTAATTCTTGATTCTATGCAACCACGCACATCACGGAGACGCTGAAGGCGTAAATTCATGGGTCTTAGATTGGATGATGAAAACACTCACTACAAGGCACCGACAAGTGAATTGCTTCGTGCCCTACCACTCGATCCTCCGCTTGATGGTGCACGTCGTATCTATGAAGAAAAGAACTTTCAAATCACTATATGCAAGTCTTGATGAAGCCTTTGAAGCCAAGGCAGGCCCCAAGAACCAAATTCCTCGTCAAGGAATTATTATATGTGCCTCGGACAGTCTATTGAATTACAGCGAAGACTATGAGTCCTATCAAAGGCCACGACTCGAGCGATGAAGAAGTCGTTGGCATCATGAAGAATATGCTTTTCAACATCATCCATGGCGTTCCGTCAATTTCCATGATTTCTTCATGAGGACTCGCTAACATTGCCATGTCACCTTTTGAGCTGAAACCTTATGCACCTTGGATTATGAGATTCATCGGTCAAGATCTTCACTGAATTACAAGGCGATACTTTGAACCACTGCAGCTACACGCCCCGATTGAAGTCCTCAAGCGGACAATTACCTCGGTGATGACAAGGGCAAGGCCATCTGCTGTGATAGATGAAGGCATTCGTCCATTGGATGGACAGTTTCGCAAAGCAGCATCCTACTCCACCAATGATGACTCGCCACACATGACTCGTGACAAATACCTCGATCAAGCAAAGTCCTCAAGCTCTCGCACCTGGGGTGATGGTGATCGTGAATTAATCCTCGGTCTTCATCGGAAGGTTGATCGCAATCATAAGTGGGTCAAGCGTCGGTTTGGTACTCTTCTTTACAACATGACCTCACACACAATGCGGTGAAGAAAAACCACTACTACCTTCATGAAACCTTCAAGCGCACTGGCTGTTCTTTCACATGTCTGATGAAGAAGAAGCCCGACATCAATGGGACTCAAGGAAGAATTTGGTGGTCTGCACCTCCTCCGAAGAAATTCAAGAAGGTCAAAGTTCCTTCCTTGGTGGCCAGCTCCTATTCTTCATCTCGCGACAACGATGAAAATGAAGATTTGGAAGACACTGCTGCTGGTCCTACTTTGACAAACAACCCGACAATCTTTGGCGCTCCATCTTCAACTTGAAATTATTCAAGAGCGTTAGTCCTCAGTTTCGATCCTTTTGGTCATTTGATGACAAAGGGGGAGAAATTTGAGTTAGTCTTCAAGCGGGTCTAGTTTTTGTCTATATACTGTATTTTATTAAGTTACAACTCTCGTTCTTCTGAAACCTTTTATTGGATTGAGTTGTAATCTTAAACCCGATGGTGCTTTGATACTTTTGATGCATTATGCTTTTGCTCTATGCTCTGATTAGAAGTAGTTTTGATATTTGTTATGCTCTGATCCAAATTGGCCTTTGGGCTCTGATACTCTTGATGCGTTACATTGCATAACATCTAGCACCATATTTCATCATGCATTTCAAATTCTTCATATTATATGTTAAATGTGTGTATGAATTACAACATATAGGGGGAGATCTCCATGATTCATTTCCTCAAATGTGCAATGCCTCAAAAGCAAATTCCTCACTATGCACACCTTCAGGGGGAGTTCTTCTATATCTTGCAATCAAATTCCTCATTATCAGTATTTACACTTCATATGTTTATCCCCGTTGAAAACTTAACCTATGTTGTCATCAATCACCAAAAAGGGGGAGATTGTAAGTGCATCTAGTGCCCTTAGTGATTTTGGTGTATTGAAGACTTATAGGTTAAGTAACTAATCGTTGTGAGTGTACACAGGTCTATAAGTCTATGAGGAGTTTGATATTTACAGAGAAAGTCGACCCTAAAAATGAAGTTCTTCAACTGAAGACTTTGATATTCGAAGACTTTAGAAGACTTTGAAAGTGAAGAAATTGGTGTGACCTTGAAGACTTGGTATTCATTTGAGGAACATGAAGCGTGAAGACTTTTGTTTTCGTAGTTTCATTTTCTCTTTCTTGAGTCATAGGAAACACCGTCTTTGTTAAAGGGGGTCGAGAAATACTAAGGAAAAATTTCCATTTGATGCTCAACTCAAAATCCTACACCTACCAATCCCTTGAGTGAAGCCTTTGGAAATCTCATACAGATTCAGTCAATTTCTTGATGTGAGACGAAGCTCTTCCAGTCATTTGAGAATTTATTCGACCGAGGAGTTAGGAATTCGCCGAGTCGGATTGCCTACGATGAGGAACATGATAGCCACGAGGAATTTGATATTCAAATTTCCGACCGTTCTTTATCTTCTTGGCCACCTGTCCCCAAAATATCTTATCCACCTAACGGTCATATCATTGAAGGGCATTTATGTCTTATCATGTCGGGCTGTTCCCTAGGCTATAAATAGCCGCCCCCTACAACCACTAGTTGGTTGGCTGCTCGAAGAACTTGACACTTGTCATTTGAGAGCAACCCATCCTCTAAGGAATTTGGCGAAAATCATCAAGTGAGGAAAAACCAAAAGTGAGGAAAATCCCAAACACCAAACCCTACAAACCCAAAGTGATTGAGCATCATGAAGAAATTGATCTGCGTGGATCCGGCGCTTTTACCTTTGAAGACTGTGCTTCTTCAGACGGTTAGGCGTCAAGGTCTAGAGCATCAAGAGGAATTGTGGATTGCCGAGTGACCAAGTATGTGAAGGTTTGGAAGTCGCTGAAGACTTACCACGAGTGATTGGACGAGTCTGCGTGACCTTAGTTCAAGGAGAATCTGGTGAGGACTTGGTGTCTGAGCTGCGTGCTCGATGGATGGGTGTCCGGACTGTGTGTCCTCGAGTTTAAATACTCGGCCGCTCAACCAGACGTACAAGCCGAGACAGCAGTTGGAACTGGTCTACCAAATCATTGTCTTCACCAACCCAACTGGTTCTATTTCCTCAACCCTTTCATTTCCTCATTCTTGTGTTGAGTGTTTGTTCATATCGTGTTTGAAGACTTTGGTGAAGACTTTCTCAATTTCCTCGAGTTCAATTTCTTGATCTGTTTGTCTTCATCTTGTGTTATCCTGTGATTACGCTTCAGTACTCTGTGATTGTCTTCATTTCATCATGATGACTATGCTTGTAATCTGCTATGCTTACTTCTGAGTACTTATTCCACTGCGTGTAGTTCTTCGCTAAGGAATTTCCTCACCAGCAAATTCCTCAGTGAAGAATTTCTAAAAATCGCCTATTCACCCCCCCTCTAGTCGATATAACGCACTTTCATTAACCAAGGGTGAGGCTGCCAAGCCCTAGGACAAGGCCCAGGCACCACCCCGCGCATCCACGACCTTCTGAAAGTGGCTTCATCTCACAATGTGGTCAATAAACAGGATATTCGCTTTAGATCCATGGAAAAGTAGGAACATAATCTTCTGTCCTATTCTCCAAGATGGACGGGCCTTCATTATTTGAGACCACCCATGAATAAGTATCTTTTCACCTCCAAGGGGAATGGAGTAGGTCGACATAAACATCATGTTGTGAGCAAGCGCAAGTCTGACCCGACCATGGTCAGGCATCTGTATAGGAACAATAGAACTGGGCAGTTTCTGTTTCAAGAATATCACAACTGTAAACTGTGTATAAGCAATAGTTTATGAACAACATATATAACAGAAAATAGCTCGTACCATAAGTTTCTCGACACAGTTGGACCTGTTCAACAAGTGCTGCAGTGGCACACATATCCCACGTGGCCTTCCACGATTGAAACGCCCCACAAGGACCTCAAGACGATCAATAAAGTGTAGGAACTTGTGGATGTCGCCCCGATCAACCGGTGCCATCAGTAACATCCGAGTTGTTACAGAATAACAAACGAGGAGCCTGCTTAACTCTGAAAAAACCTACACGTGCCACCAATTATAAGAAAATATTAGTTAGAAGTAGCATCTTCGTGAGAGATTCGTTGCTACTTCTAAAGTTAAATTGTGATCAGTTAGACAGAATAGGTGGATTAAGAAGTAATCAAGGCAACAAGCAAGAACCAGATACAAAACTAACATAGATGAAAAATTGGAACAACGTCGGGGTGGAAGATCGCAGTGAAGATGAGACCAAGTTCTGCTATTTCCATCAACATTCGTGCGCCAACTTTCAGTCCGTAACACTTGAGAAAGTTTATCCAAGTTCGTCCATAAAAAAGCAGCGATCTTCTTGGTTCATGAACCCAACTCGAAACTTATATCCATGGCTTGTCTTCACTGTTACCATTAAACTGGTGTATTCAGTTATGGCAAGGCCGAGCATCTTGAGTACATGTGTTACAGGGCAGAGCAAGGAATGCACTGCAGGAAAAATAATATGAGAACACAATGTATTCCCTATATCCAAATCTAGAAATACTTTCCTCCTTCACGTTAGTGTTGACCATGGTACTAGTACCTTTTATCCAAATATAGCAAACCAAATTTCCAAATTAGTCGACATCATGTTCAAAAAAACCCACCCTCACGGATAGAAAAGAGGATTCTAGGAACATACTGTGCGTGTTTTAAAATCCTGTGTTAGGATGAGAAGGAACAAGTGTGGCGTCTACGCTTGGCGCAGAAACCTGTAGGGTCCTCGCACTTTGGCACTGCAAATGAAACACACTAGATTCAGTAGGAAGAAAAATGCATCAACGGCGGCGGCTGCCATCCTAGGAGTACCCGTGACCAAGGGACTTGGATTTATCGGGGATGGATGAAGAATTCGTATCAGGTTCTCCATGAGAAAACCCTATGCAATCGCCGAGCGGGGGTTTTCCTTGAACAAGCAGACAAGGGAGAAGGGATTCAGGCCGAGTGAAATATTGCCGCTTCGTCCGTCCAGCTTACTGCTAAAGCTGGAAAGGTGGGGGTTTTGTGATTTGAAGGCTCATTGGGCATTAATGCGGCGCTACGACCGGGATGTGTCTACCGTGCAGTTGTGCACTCTAATTTGGTGCATATGGCATGTGGACCCCGTTGCCGGATGCCCCACATATCAGAGCAAGGAAGTAGAAAGACAGGAGTAACTAGTTATTACACATATATATATTTTTGACAGAGAGATATTCCCTCTGTAAAGAAATATAAAGATCTTTTATATCACAACTTCATACATAAGAAAAATCAAGGGGAATATATATAACATATATAATTATAAAAAATAGAGTTTTTTAACACGTTATAGACGAGGTGATGACGGTGTGCCTGTCATCCTGCAATATAGGCCGTCCGATTTATATCTGACGGATAGGAAGGAAACTATGGCAATTTTGCAAAAAGATTCCCACACACCTCTCTGCATTTGCAAATAAGGCCTTCCCTCTTTCATCCTTTTCTCTCACAATGTAAAATACTCATACAAATGCATCTTGATGTTACGTGCAACACACGGGCATTATGGGGGTTCAGCTAAGAAATACTCAGACAGGCTCACGGTTCTGGACTTTGGGCCATAGGCCGGTGGGCCTGCATGTTTGGGGGCCCATGTGTTCTACCTCAGCGCTTTTCATATTGCAAGCGGTCGGTACGGCGCTGGTTTTAGATGTTGTCGCAAGGTGAATACACAAAATTGAATAAAGCACAATAGATGTTGGAATGAAATCAAACGACAGTTCCTAACCAGCAATCAGAGTTGCAATTCTATCAATAATACTGTCGTACTACTTATACACACAGGACACTTGTTTCACCATGCTAGAGTATTACATCAAAATCTCTCATTGGATAGATCAGTTCGGCAGTACTGAAGAATTTCAAAGTTGATTTGGACCAGCTCTCCTTGCCGAGAAAGTTCGATTTTGACATCATCCCCTACCGCAAGATATGATTTAGATTTGAACCTTGACCATCCTTTAGCATCAATCATCATGCGACCATCCTTTGTACTTACGGTATATTGAGCAGGTTCATTCACACCAAGGTTGCGCATGGTAAGAGAAACTTGGCCGCTGTCGCCCGGATTGTTGAACGACATAAGAAGTGAAACCTGCAAAAATAGCCATCGTAGAGCAAACCAAACGGTTTATTCTATGATGAATGTCACATGGCAAAACCTGCATCGTAAAATTGCAGGAAAAGAAAGAAAACATGACATTAAATCAAAAGGATTTTTACAGTAAATCAATAAGATTTATTTGATGTGACACGAGTGAATCCTTACCAGGAAATCACTATGTTGAAGTACTAAACAGAAGATTGATCGTCCAACTACGGGTGGCATGCAGGGGCCCCGCCTACTCCCACAAGCAGGAAAGTCCAAAGGTCGTGACAAATCATATGGACCGAACATCCATGGGACTAGAAATCCTGGTGGGTGCGATAAACCCTGCAATGCATACAGATATTGGAGTGTAACCATAATTGATAAACCTTCCTCACAAAAAAGATGATCTAGATACTTCAAAATATAAAGACTGAATTGAGTGGACAGACATTAACATAGATCGTTCTCAGGACTGACCACACACCAAAAGCGGCAGTACTAATAAACAATACAGGGTTCACAAACACAAATCAAGTACTGAACAATAGTACTTACTACAGACAAGCAAAGTTGCACTAATTAAACTATGCAGACTATTCTTGCCACCGACCTACGGGATGAACCCCGCATAACTGACTAGGCCATGGACTTCGTGAGAGATGTCTACATGCACGATCACCATCTTGTCAACCTTGGAGAACCTAACAGAGTGGTATTTCCACTCATAAACATGATCATGAAGACAGGCCGCATCAGATTTGTTGGGAAGCTTTACAAGAACCACACCCTTCGTAATCGAAGGCACAGCCAGGAAATTGTTGTGGTCAAGTACAGACTCAAGAACACGCCTGACAACAATGCTACAAGAAAACACTAGTTCAGGACATGTAGCGATAAGGACACAACAGCTGGATAGTTTAGCAATAGAACACATCCTCAGGTCTTCTAGTTCACACGGCATGACTTTGAGAACTTCATCTCCACCGCGGACCTGGTTCTAATTCAAACAGAAACCATATTTTATTACTACCTCCGTTCAGAAATATAAGATGATTTTCGATATTATACTCCATATATGACTGCATATACGCACAGAAATGAGTGAACAAAGAGACTAGAACATGTCTTCAAAGGCATGAGAGCAGAGGGATTGCTTGCAATATCCATAACACAAGTTACTGAGGCAAATATTCCCTCTTCAAAGGTAGCATTGATGTTCATAAAGTACTCCCTCCATCCCAAAATTCTTGTCTTAGATTTGTCTAGATACGGATGTATCAAATCACTTTTTAGTATTAGATACATCCGTATCTAGAAAAATCTAAGACAAGAAATTTGGGAGAGAGGGATTAGTTGAAAGTAATCTATAAGAAATCAGTGTCAACCTCTCGCATGTTTTGGTCAAAATAGGAATTTAGAACTGTCATTTGGCACACAAAAATCACATGCAAGATCAACCAGAAAGTTGTACTACTAGTACTAGTACTGTGTGTTAGATGAAAAAACATGATCAAGATCGAGAAAAATATCGTCAAGAAGAGATATTACCTGGACTTGCTTAATGAGGGATCCCGGAGAGGGGGGCTTGGACAGGGCGATGGCTTTGAGCTTGTTTGCGGTAGTCTCGGCGGGGTGCTTGCGCTTCTTCGTACCATGAGCCTCGATGGTTTTGGCCAGAGCCATAGACATCACTTCGGCCGGTGCTTCAGCGTCCATCAAGAAACTGTCAAATAAAAATAAAAGAAAAGAAACCATAATCACAAACCCAAAAGAAGAAAAGAGAGGGAGTTGTAGGATCACTCTCGGGGTTGCAAGACCGGGCCTTGGCCAGAATCAACACCATTGATGCGCTCACCTTTCCTTCTTTGGGAGAGAAGAACAATGGCAGAAGCAGGTCGGGGTTTTCTTGAAGAAATGAGGAACAAGATGAGGGAGAAGCGAGGGTTGGGTAGAGAGGAAGCTGAGAGAGAAGCGAGGGTTGGGCATTACTACGGCACTTTGATCGGGGTAGTCTACCGTCACCCTACTACGGAGTAATTTAGTGCATGGCTAGTGGACCCCAATGCTGGATGTCCCACATGTCGGCGAAAGTGAGTAATTAAGTACATGGATGGAGGAGGATCCGCACGGTAGAGTGTGTCCACTGTTTTTCTGAAGAAAAAAAATGATTACAACAAGCGTTTCCACTCTTACGACGGAGGAGTGCGAAACACGGCATCCACTTGAACATACACAGTGCTCCTACTACTAGGCATGTGCAGTGGTTCATATGTCAATACTACATAATCTTGTTGCTAGTGTAGTAAGATATGACGACAACAAATGATGTTGTGCGCATGTCAACTATATGAACAGTAATGTAGTACCATAGTACCGCTTTCTCATTGTCGATTGAGAATGAGCAGTGAGATCAATGTTAATGAACTAGGTCTACACAAGACGGAGAGTATGGTGCTCAGTACTCCATGAAACATGAACCATATGAAGCACAAATAGTGTTAGGCAGGGTGTATGAAGGGTGCACGGGATGGGAGCAAAAGTTCCCTTCTCGACCCACTTTTGGGTGTTTGGCAGAGTGCATGAAGGGTGCACGAGTCCACACTAGTAGGTTAACACAAATACACGAAGAGGAAAAAACTACTCCATCTAGGTGTGTAAGTCATGTTACGTTGTGCACTGCGACCAAGGCGGAGAGGAAAACGAGAAAACTTAATTTCTTTTTGCTAATTAATAGCATCACATGCAATGAACTAACCACTGCATGTCATGTTTATTAGTCTCGAGTCATGGAAAGCATGCACGGCCTACGTCTCTTATTGGTTGATATGTCACAAAACAAGAAACGGGGAGGGAGTTCATGTACCGTGCCTAAGTGTTTTGGGATTATTTGGTTTCCGTAAGGTTACTTACACACTATATTGAGATGAGAATGCAACCAAACACACCCACACGCTTTGTGCTACAGTGACTGATCTGCACCGTCTGAGTTTGATCCAACGGTCATGTTGCGCCGCGACATGGACATGCCCATGCAGAGGGCGCCTAAACACCACCGAAGTCCCTCTGCTTCTCGAGGCGCACGACGTTGGTGATGCAGGGGCAAAACGGTTGAAAGGCAATGCAATCTACGGGAAGGCAGAGGGAGCCAGCCGAGGAGCGGGGAATCTTTTGGTTTTCACCATGGTAAAACACCATCGGCGACTTCTCACATCGAGGGGAGCGATGGGTTTCTGGTAGTCATCGTGACTAATTGCTGCTGCGCCGCTGCTCCGTCAATCAAAAAATTAAAAATCCTGCCGCGCCTGCTCCCGTCAATCAAAAAATTAAAAATCCTGTCGCACTCAAACACCAGAGCAACGCCGCGGTGCATGTTTAAATTTACCTGCAGGCAAGTAGATAAAAAAAGGGGTGAAAAAACAAATGTGGCGGCGGCCTAGCTAATCGGTCGAACTAGCCCAACTAGCTAGCCACCGTGGTTCACAAATGTACTCGGCAGGAAAAGTGGTATTTCGTGATTTGACGACTCATTTATTTACTTGCTTCGACGAAAACACGCGGTGGGGCGTCCCACGTCAGGAAGAATATATGCGTGCACTACCAGGGAGGACCCTGAAACCGCGTGGTAGGGTGTGCCATGTCTCGGCACGGAGGAAAAATGTGCGTGTAAAAATTTACTGTATCAGACGTAGTACCTATGGTTCGACCTCGGGACCCAGCCAGTCGGTCGAAAACACCCCACTAGCCACACAGCTTCATCATGCTAACATGGCATGGAGGATAGGTGTGGTTAGCTCCGTCTCGACCAGCCACAACGTCTCTTGTTCTAGAGCGATTCTTCTATTTTCCAAGCTTTTTCTAGTTGTAATAACACCACGGCAAGCTAAGCGCCGCTCTTTGTGTGTGCCGTGCAAAGGTTAGGCGATGAGAGAGAGAGAGATCGCAGACACAGGACCCACCGATAAGTGAGTCAGCGGTCATGCGTGTAGACGAGGCACTCCTCTACTCTACTCAACATAATCTTGTATAAAATCAAGTTATGGGACAAAGCCAACAACCGTTGTTGTTTCGGGCTATCGACTTATGCTTTGTAGTCCAGGTTGCCGATTCGAATCTCGTCTTTTAGATTTGTTAGTTTTAGGTCCAAATTTGATTAATGACAAGTGGGACCCCGTGTGTTGTTCGATATTTCAGCGTAGGATGTTTTTTAACAAACACTTTATGCGGTTAGACAAATAACGACACAAGTTATCGTATTTTGCATGTTTATGAACAAAAATGACATGACATAGAATATCACATCCACCCACAGCTTAGATGCTATGGTGATCTGAGTTTTACACCGTTGGAAGTGAGATCAATGGCTTGGGAGTAGTCTTTGTAATTATCTTAATTTCCAAACTCTCCATAGGTTTTTGCAAATAAAACATTCAGGCCTCGTGTGTGCCGCTGCATCTTGGATCAACGTCTCCTCGTTGCTCATATTAGGTGCTCCCGTAGCTTAATTACCCTCTACGGTGATATGAGCATCTAGGTCGTATGATCGGTGATCGATGGCACATCGTCGTACTGTACTTTTGCGCAATTCCCAAACTCTCTCGAGCCATATATTGCAAAAACATTCAATCCTCCTCATGGGCGTTAGATCTCGTGAACTCGTATCACCATAGAATCTACGGTGCGGGAGCACCTCATATTCTCCGTGCGAGAAAACATAAGGTGCTCTCGCAGCTTGGATCTACTGGAGATCTGAGCTTGAGGTCGTTTGATCTGAGATCAATGGCATCTTAGCAGTCTTTGTGCTTATGGCGGTGGCGAACTCTTTGGGGCTTTTACGCAAAAACCATTGAACCACCGAGGAGGCGTTGGGTCACAAATCCAACAGCTCAGAAGGCGTGTATCACCAAAGCATCTAAGGTGTGGTAGCACATGATATTCTTACATAGGAGAATATGATGTCCCCTTCATCTTAGATATTACGGTGATATGAGCTTCGAGTCGTTGATCTGAGATCAATGGCATCTGGCAGTCTTTGTGCTTTAAGCGGTGGCGAACTCTATGGGGGCTTTTTGCAAAAACCATTGAACCACCGAGGCGTTGGGTCACAAATCAACGGCTCAGAAGAGCTTGTATCACCAAAGCATCTAAGGTGTGGTAGCACATGATATTCTTACATACAGGAGAATATGATGTCCTCCTTCATCTTAGATGCTACGGTGATACTAGCTTTGAGGTCGTTGGATATGGGATCCAAGGGCATCTGAGTAGTTTTTGTACAGATTGTGTGCAATTCTCAAACTCATCAAGGTTTCCTGTAAAAATATTAACACATCATGTGAGCTGCTATATCTCAGATCTACAAGCTCCAAGAAACTCGTATCGGCATATAGCATCTAAGGTATGGGGGCACATGATATTCTCCCGGGGAGGAGGGGTGGGGGTGCACAACCAATCGGTGGTTGGGAGGGTGGGGACAAATATAATCTAAACAACCCTAAATAGAGCTTCACAATTTTATCTAAGGTCGAAGGGGTGACCCCCGACAATCATAGCTCCGCCTAATTATTTGCATGTACTGTAGTACTAGACTTAATATTCATGTTTCAGTTTCATGTTCGTTTTAAATATTGAATTGAGGACCATGCATGTCTTACATTTTACTCCCTTCGTTCCTAAATATTAGTCTTTTTAGAGATTTCAAGTGGACTGGCACATAAGGATGTATATAGACATATTTTAGAGTGTAGATTCACTCATTTTGCTCCGTATGTAGTCGCTTGTTGAAATTTCTAAAGACTAATATTAGGAAAACGAAAAATGTTTTAATTCATGTCATACATGCATGGTTTGGAAAAATAGATGCACTATACTTATTGGATTGTTGTTGTGTTCGTGTGTGGGTGTCATTTGCATTGAAAAACTTAGCAGCGATACCATGAAATGTGAAATCCACGTTGAGATCACTATATCACAAACTTACTCTAATTCAACAACTCGTCATAAATCAATTACCACGTTGAGATTAGTATTTGCAAGGAAAATACGGGAATTTTAATACACATAGATTCATTCGGCAACTTAAAAGGTTCCTTTCGTATTCTCGAATGGTAGGGCCCAATGGCATACCAGCCAGACCTTGGCTCGTGTTGATCCTAAAAAATAAAATATAAAAAAACCAGGCTCGTGTCCTTCTGGTGGCGTGCGTGGTACGCACATTAGGCAACCCCAACCAATCGAGCCTCCGCGTTTTGAGTCGAAATATCCGCGGCGAATTCCAGCCCTAGGAAATTCCCCTCATGTCCCCGGTCCATAATGACTACCGATGAACAACAGAGGGATGCTTTAGTAACTAGACAACGTTGTGTTCAAAAAAAGTAACTAGACAACGTTACCTACCATGCCGAGCACGGTTCAATTCCCTCGATCGCCGCTCGCCAAGGTCACCCGTCAACTGCATTGCCTAGTAGTAGTAGTACTACTACACCAGGATGAGCACAAAATTGAGCCCGTTTGTTCGTGCCTAGTACTTGAGTTAATATATCAGGCAATGCACTAGTACGGAGGGATTATCCTTTTGCTCTGCATATATAAGTTGTCTGAAGTCTAACTAAGCAAAATGTTTGACCAAATCCTTTCTTAAGAAATACAATAGGACAGATGTATGGCTTGAAAATTTATTGCATGATGCAGGTTATGATTTCAGAAAATCCAAAAGTGACCATAAATTCTTGAAACTGAGCATGGTCACGTGATATGGCACAAATATTACTTCGTAATTTTTTCTTCAATTTGAGACAAGCTGCTTATGACAAGTTGCACAAATGAAGAGCCAAGGTATTTTGGAACAAAGACACATCACGTTAAATGACGCTTTCACTATTGAAACTATGGGCATTTATGTGCCTTACAGTGCCGCTTCCATCGGCGAGTGCCGTCCCGAAACAAGCGTGTGAGTCGGGAGGCGTGCGAGCAGAACCGCTGCACCGCTGACAGAAAGCGTCTTGAAGCAGACACTGTCTTGAGCTCACGGGAAGCGAGCCTTTTGACCAGGCTCCGCCGCCCACCTTCTTCCCAACTGCTCCCACTTTTAATGTCGCCGGTGCCGCAGTTTAAAATCAACCCCGCACTACCCGGTTGCCTATTGTTGTTGTACATATGTTGCCTATTGACGTGCGGCTTGAAGGCCCTGGTCGCATGTTCGATCCTCGTCCTTATTTTTTTAATTTGTATATGAGTCCAAATTTGATTCATGACATGTGGGCCCCTCGATGTGTAGTTTGTAGCACTTTAATTTGTGGGTCCAAATTTGTTCCATTCCAAGTGGACTATCGGTGTGTAGTTTGTAGCTTATTTATAATAATTAAAGAGAACAACAGAGTTTTTTGCAAAAATACCATGGTGCAACGTTGAAGCCGAGAAAGGATGTGCGAGAGAGCGATGACCGAGCCAGAGGGAAATCAACTAGGGGAGTTGCGGGGGTTGCAACGGTGTTTCGAGTAGTTGTGGGCCGAATGCTACAAAAATATAATCTAAACCGACCAGAATAAATGCCTACACAAATTAATCCAAGGTTGGAGTGCCCCTCGCAATGTAAATAGCTCTTGCTTTGCGAGGGATGGAGAGGTAGCTTCAATGTGTGGAAGATACGACGTGAGAATGCGAGGTCAATCGAGAGACATATAGATAGAGAGACAAAGTGAGTGTGCTCCGACATTCATGGAACAAATATATATGCTCTCGAGAGATATTGTCCGATTGAGCTTTTGGCAAGGGTGAGGGCTGTAAGATAGAGCTTGAGAGATGATCCAGTCACAGACGTGTAGATATACTTTATGTGTGGGAGGAAGCAAGGTTGATCGATCACATAGGGTCATCGTACATTCGAAAGAGTGAGATGGGTTGGATAGAGTGACCTAGATAGACAATGTGCGTTAGAGAGTATACAATGTGAATAAGTCGAATTGGGCTCAAACATGGTGATATATCGTTTTTGTCCGAGAAAGAGCGAGGTCAATCGAGACATACAAAGAGAGAGAGAGAGAGAGAGAGAGAGAGAGAGAGAGAGAGAGAGAGAGAGAGAGAGAGTGTGTGTGTGGCCCGCCATGAGGTCGAAAGAGTGGGGGCGGCTTTGATGGACTGACCTAGATAGACAATCTATGTGAGAGAGTATAGAGTGGGTCGGTCGAGGCCCGAACAGGGAGATATATCATTTATGTGTGAAAGAAAGCGAGGTTAAGCGAGACTCGAGATAAAGAGAGCGAGGCTGGCGAGTGTGGCCCGCCGAGTGGAAGAAAGAGTGAGGCAGTCTCGAGGGAGTGACCTAGATGAACAACGTGCTTGCATGCATACGAGAGGTTGGGGTGCTAGATAGGCAATGCATGTATTTAGCGAGAGGTGAGAGGAGAGGAGAGAGAGAGAGAACTTCGGCATGGGGTGCAATGGCGGGTGTGTGAGGTAAATACATTTAAGTAATAGAGTGGAAAAAGGGGTTGTGTAGTTGAGAGAGTTAGAGATCGAAACATGGAGAGAAAGAATGGATGTGTGTTGGAAACCGATAGCTTCCTAAGGTGGTTAGGAGAGGAAGATTGACCGATCTGGGAAGTATGTAGCGTGTGTCTTGGGGGGGTGGCTAAAAACATTTGAATGTAGATAGTACGAGACTTAATATCGATGTTTCAATTGATTGTACATTGTAAGATTTGAGCGAGGACCATGCATATGGGTAATTATTTCGAATTCGTGCCATATTAGGTTTCGAAAAGTTGACATTGACTCGATTTGTTGTGCTATTTTGTAGGTCATATGTTTGAATCCATCCAAAAGTTTTCTCACTACCATGGTGTTCATCATATACATATGAATTTGTATTTAAAAAGTAGCGTGGGTACAGTGAAATGCGAAATCCACGTTAGAATTGGAGATCGCTATGTGACACACACTCTAATTCAAATAACTAATTATGTGACACACACTCTAATCCAGGTTAGTGTGGATACCGTTTTGATTTTTTTTCAAATAACTCATCATTAATTAATTTATAGTATCTAGTTTCGAATGACTAATTATTGCAAGGAAAACACGGGCATGGTAATACATACAGATTCATTTGCAAATGAAAGAAGATTCGTTTGCGTTCTCAAATGTAGGCGCACCAGGGTCGTGGCGTGGTGGTCGCGTGTGTCGGACGGACGCGTAGCACCCAGCCACCCACCCAAAAAAAGGACGACGACAAAATAAGTTCACGCTTCCATGTTTCAGATTGAAATATCTGGCGGCCCGAATTCCAGCCCTGCAAAATCTCCCTTCTCCACTGTCCCCTTCCGCGCCCAGATTGCTCAAATCCCTAATTCGCCGCCAACCCAAGAAAAGTTCGAATCGCCCCTCGTCTCGTCTCTTTCCCCACCTCTGTGCCGGACGACAACGACGAAGACGACGGTCACGCTTCACCACCGCACCGGAGCTACCTCATCTACGCCCTCATCCACCGCACCGAGTGGTCCACCGACAACATCGGCCGCGGCAACCGGCGTGCCTCACAGACACCGACTTCCACCACATCAGGTACGCTTCACCGACGTCGTCTCCCAGCTCACCGGGGCTACTTCACCGAGCACATCATCGCGCCTCCGCCCCCCGAGGCCGCTGGGGCTTCACCAACAGTCTCGTCCACCGCATCGTAGTGCTCCGCTGCCACTCAAGATCTGTATCCGTGCGCGGCCAGCCAATGCCAGCGCATCACCCTCAACGGCTCTGAAGTGACCCGCACTCTAGCTAGGCGAGCATGCCCAAACGCCGGCCCGAACTAGGTATCCACACATCACTCCCTTCACTGTTCCGACGATGTTTGGATATCCTTTCACCGCTCTCTTAGCTTACACACCTATCCAACTCTGACTTTAAATCTTATTTCCTCTGGAGATATCATCTGAAACAAGCAAATCCATTTTTTAGCAAAGCATGACGGCGCTACCGGATCTGGTACACATCCTGCACACCCGTATAACCTTGTAAGTATCTGTCCTCCGGTACAACAGCAAGGTCGATTCCTCTTATTTGATCAGCCATTCGCCGTGTCAAAAATGCAGAGGGGGATGCAAGGAGCACAAGGCCTGCACATCCAAGCAAGTGGTAACATGGAATTGTACATGGAACATCCCAAGCATAAGCGAGCTGCGATGAGCTTTGTACAATGAGCTAGCGTAAGTCCCTGCATTTCATTTAATTTGTACTATCATTCGTGTATGATTTGTGTGCAGTGGAAGATCCACGAATTCAAGTTACCAAGGGCGAACATTTAACTTAAAAAATACGAAGGCACTTGCACTCCGGAAATCAACATAACTTGAGAAATGTGAAGCTACATGCACTTTGAAAACCAGCTAATGATCCAAAGTAGTTCAGATTATAAACACTAAATGATGCAAGCACCAAAAACACAAAATGCAACATGGTGTAGAAGGACTACAAACATGGTGCATACTGCTTGAATTATTAGCTCTCGGCTAAAAATATCAAGGTGTAATTGCACCTATAACCAGTCATAAACTGCATATCAATATATCTATCCTGCACAAGTATGCCAATAGTTTCAAACAACAAATTAGAAAAGTATTTATGCTACGTTGTCATGATATGGGGACTTTCTGGTAGATGGCCTCGACGTTTTCTCAAGCCATGAAAATGCACTATAATTTGCTTGTCAACAATGCCTGCACATCTCTATGTCTCTCTCAACATAGCAGATCATCATTACACACTAAATCCTTCAATGGGAGCTTGCAAAATGCTTGCATTAGATGCCTCATTAGACACTATATGTTCATCACCAGGAGCATGTAAAATGTTTGCATCAAATCCTTCATTAGTAGTCATTCATTAGACACTTGAGGCTCAAGAACAACATGAGCTTGGATGTTTGCACGGAAACTTGATTAGATACATCAGATTGATAAGTTCGATTATTGATTGGGGAGTTATAACATAAGTAGAAATTGGTTTCATTTTCTCATAGATTCCCTACATACAAGCAGTTTTACAACACCGTCAGGTTTAACTATTGCCTAGAAATTGAAGAGTTGAATTAGATATAATCAGGGCTATGATGTACCTGCTCGTTGCACATGCTACTCTTGCAAGTTGCGACTGTCCGTTTGCGCAAGCTCGATGCCATGCTCGTGCTGCCGCCGCTGCCTCCCACGAGCTACACCCAGGTTGGATCTTCATCTTCTTGTCCTTCCGTTTGCTTGAAGCCCGGCGACCGCCCTCCAACGAGGCGCGAGGAAATGTTGTGTCGGTCTGTCTGCGGTGGCTAGGTTAGGGCGAACCATCTTTGGAGGCTGGAGCGGATGAATTGGGATTTTTCCTGCTGTCAATCGATGTGGGAGACGCTCGTTTGGGCCGCGAGCCTGCTATAGGGCCTGCCTTGCACTTATGTTATTGGCCTATCCAAATTGAAACATTTTTCATCATTTTTTACATTGCCTGCTCGTGTGTTGGGACGAACAAAACTAGCCTGGGCCAACCTGGATGACTCAAACTAAGTGCACACTTTCGAGCCACCCGAGGCGGCCGCTCATACCAGCCCCTATGGTGGCGTCGCCCCTTTTTTCGTGTATGATAGGGGTAGTGAAAAATTTTCTAGTGGCACTTTTGATTTACCCACAGAATGGTTGAATTGCTTCTTTCTATGAACTGAGTTTGCCAATAATGTGAAGGATGCCAGTCTTTTCATCCTATTGTAGATTGCTTAGATCTCTATGTGCCAAAAGTAATCGTATGAAATATCTGATAAAAGCGATGTGATGTGTGTGGCTACAACTAGTCGACTATCGTCCTCATATAACACGTCAAGGGCGCACCATCTTACCAGATTAACCATTCGACTTACCAATGCAGTGTGGGAAGAAAGAAGTATTGGGACTGCGTATCCAAGCAATTGATGCCATGGACTCCTTCGTACAACATTGTAAGCGAAAAAGAAGTTGCAGTGTGCCTGTACAAAGAACTAGCATAAGTTCAGTTACCTGCTTCTCGGAACTTTAGTTAGCCACCTATTGAAAAATTGTTCAATTACGTTACTTGGCTTAATTTAGTTTGCTACTGATTACATAATGCCACAACCTGTAATCCTATTATAGACTACGCCTATCTATGTGTTTGATACTTACTGTTAAGAATTACCTGGTTGCCTGAACTTAAATAGCTACTTGTTTGTTTAACTGCTTTGCTGCTGCAACAATGGGTTACAATGATGTTAATAACTACTTTTCATCATCGAATTGAAACTCTTTAATTCCTTGTTTGTTTAACTGGTTTACTATTATAACTCCCAGTTGAGATGTTTTGCTAACTTCAACTTTTAGAATCAATCGGAACTTTAATGGCAAAATAGGTTAGCCCAAGATCAAAAGCGAGGTCCCCATGGACGTTGTATCATCCCTAGCAGTGGCACCGCCTAATCGTGCATTATGAATTGCCAACTGCTGATGCTCTAGAGGCTAAACTAGTGGTAGAAAGAGATTCTGCTTCTGCACTTAGAGATGAAGTTGACGTGTTGAGGAAGCAAACAACACAAAAAAGGATGCTCTTGTAGCAAAGAAAAGTACAACGGCCTGGCTTATGTATGTTAGTTGATATTATTGATCCATATACTCTATAAGTTTTTATATGTCTGTTAGTTCTGTACATTCTTGGTTGATTCACTCGGTATTTGAATCTTGATACATCGCTTGTGTACATATCTAAATGGGAGTACACATTATGCTGCGTGTGACATTTGAGTTGGACATGAAGTGTTCCAAATATTCGAATTCACCTTAAACTGGATTCTAGCTTCTGAATTTGAGTATCAGCATTTGTAAACCATATTCATATATGACAGTGGAATACATCTTTGTCATCCTTTTGAAGATATATAAAAACACATAGAATAATTTATAAAGATTAGTATAGGAATACAAAATGGATTGAATTTAGTTGCCAGAATAGCGTGGATTCTTATTGTCCCAAAATTCAAAAGAAGCAGCAAAATGTCCACTCCCACGTCGGCTGCCCGAAGCCAAGTGTTTGGAAGATGGAAATTACTGTCTACCCATTACACGGACAATCCATCGGCCCGACTACTCTAAAATAGGGGTAGGATAGTAACTTCAATAAGACGTGACACGACCGCCTCTGAGCCCATTCTGACACGGTGAGCGCCAAACATGGGCGGCAAAACACATTTGATTCAAGCGCGTCTGAAAGACCTCTGTTTCTCCCTCCATTTCCCCATTCATACACGATGGGCGGTAAAACAAACTCAACTCGGCCGAAATCAATGTAGGCAAATATTTTCAATAGGGGCAGGTTTGTAACTTCACTCAGACGTGACACAACCGCCCTACCGTCGACCTCGTTCATACACCGTGGGTGCCAACCATGGCGCCAACCACCCTCTCCTTGCCCGAAATCGCTCTGGGCAAATATTGGCGAGATGCGAGATTACCCTCGTATCCCCAACCGACGAGACGTCCAAATTTTAAACGGGGGCTAAGTTTGTAACTTTCCCATATTTCAGACAGGCGCGTCCTAAAAACATGGTTCCCCGTACCTCTCCCTCCATTTTCCCATTCATACACCGTCCGCGCTAGAACACCATCCCCACACTAGCCTCCGTCCGCCACCCCATCCATCGTTGCCGTCCTCCACCACATCCATCGCCGCCGTCCTCCACCACATCCATCGCCACTGTCCTCCACCATGCCGGAGCGCCTACCAAGACCGCATCGTCCACTGCTAGATATGGACGTTTCTCATCCACGGCGATGGACCAAGAGCCTTGCATCACGTCCTCTCACTTCATTGGCGCCGTCGTCCTCTTTGTCGGGGCCGCTCACATGACCTTCTCTTCCACCACAACGGGACTTATCCCCCGATGGACCCGTCTACCATCGCAGATCTGCTTCAACGCCACCGACAGTCATCGCACCCTTGATGCCTACACGGCGCCGCAAGAGAGGTGGTACTTCATATTTCCTCAACTTTCTGATCTCAACCAGAAAATAGATCATAACTTGGTTACTCTACTTTGTTTTCAGCTCTTAGAATTTAGTTCTTAGTTCGAAGCAAACAATGGCTGCTAGATATCATTTCTCCGGTTTCCCCCTTTTATGATCACTATACGATCAGAATACGTGCTTCATGTCATAATAGCACTGCTCGACCCATCAAGCTAAACAAGCTTAGTTGTTCAAATTCGAATCTGATATTATTAAAATAGATTTGTTTAATTGGTCAGCTAAATGTTCCTAAATTAGTTTCGAAAATGCATGTTCGCTGCTCGGGTGTGTATCTCTATAGGGTGCCCACGGTGGGCCGGCCCACCCTGGGATTTTGGGTCGTCCCACACCCTGATTCCCCTCTGTTCTGCTGCGCGCTTCCGATCTCTACTCGCCCCCAGCCGCTTGCCTTGCCGGTGACTTGTCGTCCCCGGACGGCATGACTCTAGGAGGAGACACCGGACTAACAGGAGGTCAAGAGCTGCTCGCCCAACAGCGTCACCGCTGCCCCGGCGCGCCGCCGTGCCTACCTTCCCAGTCCGTTCAGGGATCAGGCGTGCAACACCCACTAAGCCATCCCAATTTATCTTGAGATAAGTCCTGAACACTCAGCAGCCAATCCTCATCACCCATTTTCTAATTGATTCATTACTCATTAGGCAGGACTGTCATTAGGGTTTGTTGTGTGGTCAGTGCTACCTACACTTAATGGTTCAGATGTATTTCGGTAATCTTTAGTACATGTAAAGTTCATGGGTTTTCAAAATTCGGCCCTAAGGCAGACACTAGTCATTTTGGATTGTTGGTCGTAGTGACATTGACCCAGATTACTACTGCAAGGCAGGTTTGTTGAAAATTTTACTTGTCTTTCTTACTCATTCGATATAATATCCAATTATTCACGTCGATTAGTTGCAAACAATAAGTGTTGGACAAACTTCTCGATTCAGATTTTGGACGGTCTCCTACTGCAGTTACAATTCTGCATACTTGTCCTAGTGAGCTCACAAGTAAATGATTGATTCACTACATCTATGCTTGCCTTGTCATATTTGTTGTCAATATTCTTTTAGGGTGGACCACCCTGTTTCTAAATACTGCAACCGTAGACATGAGTGAATAGTATTTCTCTATGTGATCTCTTCCATCATGTGTGGGCAACGAACACTTCATTGTATAGAAAGAAAGTGTCATTTCCAGCTTTTACATAGGCTTGATCTTTTATGTGGAATACAATCGCCTACTTGCTTTGTGGCCTTACCAACACTCCACCCTTGAAGCTAAACATTATGACACTCATAATTCCTTAGTTTATTTGTTCAAATACAAATTTCATATAATTCTAATGTTCCTACTTTAGTTTTGAAATGTGTGTCTGCCTATTATAGAGACATAAGGGGTTTGTATTTTTGTGTGTGGTCTGGTCAGCACAGTTGTGGGTGAACTTTGCATATGCAGGGGTTTATAGGGAGACACTCTTCGAGTTGAATCCGCAATGCATTCCATAGATAATCTGACTACTTTTTATGTTTTCATGAATCTCAGATTCGAACAGCATCATAATGATTATGAGCTTGCGGCATGAAAAGAATAAAAGCGAGAACAATGCCATGGCTGTCAAACTTGGTATTAAGGGACTGAAATCAAGTGCGGATGCAATGCAATGCAAATGCTCTCCACCTCTGATTCATGCTCGAATATGATCCTAACGGTGATTACGAGCTAGAGGGAGACCTAAGTCAATGTAGCTCCCTAGTGGAGGAGTCAGAGGAAGATGCCCTATCTTATTCACCCGTCAAGGTCCTTGATCTAACTTTCCAAGGTATATTTGTCGCACATATCTTGCAACTAATGCTTGGATTGCTTCTACTTTGTTGAACTGCCATTAGCTTAGTTTACACATCGTGTATGTGAATACGACCTGCCTATCCGTTTTCACTACATATTCCATCTGTCATCATACCATATTTATCCATTCAAATGTTGTTCTTGTGTATCAGATGCTCAAAAGGAAGAGGGCGATTGCTGATCATGGAGGAGCGCAAGCAAAGTATTCAGAAAAGGTAGTGGCACCTGATAAATCAAATAGCCCATTAGGTGTAGTTGCAATATCACCTGACCCACAAAACACCCCAACTCTAGCAGACTCTAGCCCTACTACACTGGTAATTTCTGATGCCCCAACTCAGCAGACCCCAAGTGCAGCAAACATTATGATTATGCTAGTTGACATAGCACCAGCTCTACGATGCAAAACCCCATTCCAGCAAAGAGTGCACCAAATCTAGTTGCCAAATCCCTTTTCGCACCAGAGAGAGACATAATTGCAGCAAATAGGACCCTTGTTCCATTTCTTCCCAGTTTAGAAGACAAAGCTTATATTGTTGTCAGGAACTTTGTGTGCATCTTTCCTTCATGGAAAGATTATACATGACACAGAACAATTTCGATCTTCCTCCGCAACTCTACGCGTAAGTAATGTACTAATGTTATTCATGGTCATTCTGCATATGTTTCTTGACGAAGACACAAGATTTCATTCTTTTAAATAGGCGAGGACCAAACTGGATTGTGAAGATGAGCAAGGGTTGGTTGCGCTTTTCAAGCACTTGTTGATGAAGTATCGTTCCTACCGAGGCAAGCGACCGATGGCAAGCCTCTAAGCGAAATCTCTGTAAAGTCTCCGGTGCAACATTTATCCGACGGTGACTGGAATAATCTTGTTACACATTGTTCTCGGCTGCAGCGTAAGGTACTATCTATGATATCACATCACAATTTGAACTACATTTCTGCATTTGCCTTAACGTCTCACTTGTACAAAAACTATTAGCAGGAGAACATTTGTTCTCAAGGGACCACAGAATCTCGCAACTATACTGCACACTGCATTGCTCTTGTGAGTACCTCTTGCCCTGTATGACCATACTTACTTTCATAGCTGTTTGATTATGTAGCATCACTGCACATGTTAGCCTCGTTATCATCCATTTGGTGGACATTATAAGATCCGTATGGACTCTTACATAAATTTAGGATCAACCCAATGCTTTTGAAGAGGTTTAGCTCTGCAGTTCTCTTGTAAGGACTGAACATCGTCTATGACTGTACTTACATTAATAGCTACTCCATCCGTCCCATAATATAAGAACGTTTTGTACAGTACACCAGTGTTCAAAACACTCTTGTATTATGGGAAGATGGATTGGTTCATTGTGTAGAATTCTGCATCTTATCTCCCTCGCCCACCATTTGCTAAAAAAGATCAGATCTATATTTAATCTTACCAAAAAGTAGAATACACAGACAATGCGAGTGCAGAAGTGTAGCCCATTGCTCTTGTCAGTACATTTTGTCCTGTAATGCTTGTACTTCCAGGGATTGGTAGTTGATTATGTAGCATCAATATGCATCTTATCTTCATTATCCTCTATCCCTTCCAGTATTATCAGATCTATAATTACTCTCTACAAAATGTAGAGTACAGGCAATGCTTATGAAGAAGATTATGTGCTGAAATTCTTGAGTTATCCTTCCCTTGACATGGAGAAGGGCATTATAAAGCCGGTGTTAACTGTTAATGTAAGCCAGTCCTTCTAAAGCCTTTATCGTCAATTGCTGTTTAATTTTCTCATACTCATTATCGTTTACTGCTGTTTAGTTTGTTGTTTCTACCAAAATGCATGTTCGCAAGAACCGTAAATTCTAAGTTTTACTTGTAAAACCAAATTCCTTATTCAGACCATGCACATTACTCAATACTCCCTATATGTATGCTTGTTTTTGTGGAGCTATAATCCAGTGTGTGGTAAGCAGCCCACGTTTGCACCTTGTCATCTCCTATTTTATCTTACTGATGTGGCTGATGATATGAACAACATGCCATGCACATTAACCAAAATAGATACAATGATTTTCTTTGCCCTTCATCTATGCTTGTTATGTTGACATGGTAATCCAGTAGTGTGGTGAAGCTCCCCGCATTATGAACAATGCCAAATTATGCTATTGGTATTTTGAACTTACTCTTTATTTTCTAATTTGAAATGGGATGGAATTGATAGCACAGTTATCGTCTTTGTTTATACACGTGCAAAACCTGCCATCTCTATGCTTTGTTTCAGGGTGATATGCCTGATGGCATGCACAAGTCTGCCGAAGGCTGTGCGACAAACCTAGCATATATTGCAGCAAAGAAGGCAAAACATCTTGAAGATAGCGAGACAACCCCAAAGTCTTGTCTTGATGCGGTGTTCAAGTTACTTGAGACTAGCGATCGAGACAAGCTCACGAAATTCATTATGCGAATCGGTTTGACTTCTTGGTCCAAAGTTCTAGCGAAGGCATTACGCAACTCAACTTCGACTTGAAGTCCTATCTCTAAGAAAGATTGCGGAGAACACCAATGAGAACCTCATCGCTAAACAGCTACACGGAAGTATGACCAACATGCTAGGCGGTCTCACAGCCTTGCTCAAGAGCTTCTTGGCAGTTCCGACAAGGCTAACCTTTCTTGAACTGTCTTGGAAGTGGTCTCGGTCGATATTATTTTGTTATGCTGCAATGGTGCCCAGCTTTTGTAATCTGCTTCTTCGTTGCGCTTTATGATCCTTTGGTGGCGAACTTGATGCCGATGGATGTAATATACCATAAATCCTTTATTGTATAGTGTAGGTTTATTCTTAGTTACTATGCCGTAATTTCTTTATTGTATAGAGTAGGTTTGTTCTTAATTCCTACTAGTTACTGCCATCATTCGCTATCTGAAAAAAATCAGATGTAGTCGACCGGGCCGAAACATTTGCCTCTAACGGGCCTCGTGTTTAGCAGGCCACAATTGGGCTGGCCTGCATCATTCTTGGGCCCGAATGATTGGGGCCTTCACACTTTGCACGAGGCCCACAACTTACACCGGCCTATATTTTAGTTGGGCCTTTTGTGGACCCAGCGCTTAGTTTGGCCCAGGTAGCGTTGGGCCATTAACAGGCTGAATATTGTACTGGCATGTTATGGCCCAGATGAAACCATGGGCCTTTAGCAGGCCGAAATGCATATTGGGCCTCAATTTTCACTAGTCGTCGACGGGCCTTGACGAGCTGAAATGTGGCCCAGGCCTTTTGGGCCCGGTTATATCCTGGCGATTACCGGGCGAAACATATCTCGGCCTTAGTTGGCCCATCGATATCATGGGCCTTTAAGAGGCCGAAAGCTTAATCTGGAACATCAACAGGCGAATTATCGACATGCCTTTAGCAGCCCAAAGTCACGTTAGGCTTAGCTGTTGCCACCTTTATCACGGGCCGTTAGTGGGCTCGATGTCCCGTAGGACCATATATGGCCCATGGGCAGCGCGGCCCATTCCCAGGTCGAAAGTCACACCGGGTTGAAATGGGCCCATGTCTACATCGGGCCTCTAACAGACCGAAAGTCACTAGGCTGTAATTGGGACCAAATATTCGGCGAACAATTAACGGGCAGATCGGCCGGTCGTAAATGGGCCCAAATATTCGCGAACAATTAATGGGCGAGATCGGCGGGCCGTAAATGGGCCTTTATTAAGCAGGTCGTTATTGGGCTGGCCCACTAGTACTGAGTAAGTACTACGGGCCTTTATTTGGCGGCCTTTTTAACCTATATGGGCCTCTGTTGGGCCATGCCACGTGTCGGCGTATCATAGGCGCCTTGGGTCCAATGAGTGGATGACATCTGTCCCCAGCGGTGAGCCGATCGTGTTTCCTCCAGCCAATGATGATTTTACATGGAAAATCCCCATTGGTCGGTACATTAATGGGTTATCGGATCCAAAACCGGACCCGATAGCTTAACGGCGTTCCGTTATGGTGGATGCCATGTGTTGGTCACCCTTGGCGAAAAGCACTTACATGTGACGCGATTTTTCGTCATGGAAGTGGACACTTCGTGATGATAATTTTGCTAATGTCATGGAACACTTCTATGACAACACGGTATGACTATCTTGATTACATCATAAATTTGTCATGGATGTACATGCATGACGAGAAAACGTGACCTCTTGTGACAAACACGTATCATCACAGAAGTGTATTTTTTTTGTAGTGCGAGGAAGCTAGGCGTATTCATGGGAGACCCCGCGCCAGGAGGAGATGCCGACCATCCTGATGACATTCGTTCTGAAGACTACATCATTATCGATGACACCGACTCCGACCCCGACAGTAGTGATGATGACTATGAAGACAAAGCTGGAGCGGATATCATGGAGTCTTCCACCGATCAAAATTTCTAGTAGACCACCACATTATCAGTAGTATTTCCCCCATGTATATATTAGTAGTCTGAGCACTGTAATGATAGTTAGATTGATTGTATGCCCTTGTTTGAATTGATTTTGGTGTGATATGAATGTGTTTGTCTCATGTGCATATGGGTAGTGCTTTATCACTAGACCTCATTCTATTCTAATCTCGCCCCTCTATACCAATCAGATGCCTCAGGGGCGTGACCCGGTTTGTCTTCCTTTGGAGCTCACTCGGTTGATCCTATGTGAGAATGCCTTGATGCAGCTACTAGTCCAGAACCAAGGCAAAAACAACAACAACAACAACAACAACAACAACAACAACAACCCACCGCCACCACCCCTAGTTGACAACTTAGCTCGTTTTCTAAGGTTACAGCCACCGGTGTTTTCCAGTAGCACCAAGCCAATAGTTGTCAATGATGGTAGCTCAGCGCAGATTGGAAGGAGTGACCACCGCAGTTACACCGGGGAAAAAGGATCAAGTATATATCCAGGCATGCGCCAAGGAGAACCCAAGTAAATTCCCTCTCAGGAGTTGTTCAGGAGGAAGTACCTATAGTAAAGGATTATCCGGATGTATTTCCAGAGGAACTACTAGGCATGCCGCCAGATCGAGACATTGAGTTTTTGATAGAGTTGTTGCCAGGCACCGGACCAATATTGAAGAGACCATATCGGATGCCCGCAAATGATCTGGAAGAGATCAAGAAGCAGATTAAGGAGTTATTGGAGAAAGGTTACATTCGACGAAGTTCGTCACCGTGGGGAGCCCCAGTGCTCTTGGTTGAGAAGAAGGATGGATCTTTGAGAATGGTTGTTGATTATCGTGCATTGAATGAAGTGACAATCAAGAACAAGTACCCACTACCGATGATCAATGATTTGTTTGACCAGTTGCAAGGAGCTAAAGTATTTTCCAAGATCAATCTGCGATCAGGATACCACCAGTTGAAGATGAGAGAACAGGATATACCTAAGACAGCTTTGACCACAAGGTACGGGCTATATGAGTATCCGGTTATGTCATTTGGATTGACTAATGCCCCTGCCTATTTCATGAGTATGATGAATAAGGTGTTCATGGAGTTCTTGGATAAGTTTGTTGTGGTGTTCCTTGATGATATCTTGGTATACTCGAAGCATGAAGAGCAACACAAGGAGCATTTGCATTTAGTTCTCGAGAAGCTCAGGGAACATCAGTTATATGCCAAGTTCAGCAAATGTGAGTTTTGGTTGAAGGAAGTTGGATTTCTTGGACATGTTATATCAGGAGAAGGTATAGCAGTAGACCCTACCAAGGTTCAGTCTGTCACTGATTGGCTAGCACCCACCTCAGTAGGAGAGATCCACAGTTTTCTTGGACTCGTGGGATACTACCGGAGATTCATTGAGAATTTCTCTAAGATTGCAAAGCCCATGACGGAGTTGTTGAAGAAGGACACCAAGTTCAAATGGACAGATGAATGTGAGGCAAGTTTTCAGGAGCTGAAGAAACGTTTGGTTACAGCCCCAGTGCTGATTCTGCCGGATATACGCAAGGATTTCCAAGTGTATTGCGACGCGTCTCTCTTACGACTTGTAGATGTACTTATGCAAGATGGAAGAGTTGTTTCATATGCCTCACCACAGCTTCGACCGCATGAGTTGAATTATGCCACGCATGATTTGGAGTTAGCAGCCGTAGTGCATACACTCAAGACCTGGAGACATTTTCTTATTGGAAATCGTTGTGATGTGTACACGGATCATAAGAGTTTGAAGTACATTTTCACACAGATGGAGCTGAATCTCAGGCAAAGGAGATGGTTGGAGCTTATAAAGGATTATGATCTGAAGCTGCACTATCATCCAGGCAAGGCCAATGTCGTAGCAGACACTTTGAGCCGGAAGAGTTATGCCAATACCTTCATAAGCGGAGGATTACCAAAGGAGTTAGCCCAAAGATCTCAGGGAGCTTCGTTTGGAGATAGTCCCTAGAGGTTTTGTAGCAGCATTTGAAGTGCAGTCAACATTATTGGGAAAGATTCGAGAACCTCACAAGGATGACAAAGAAATTGCCGAGATAAAGGAGAGCATGAGCAAAGGAAAAGCCAAAGGTTTTCGTGAGGATGAGCACGACACCTTGTGGTTTGAGGACCGTGTTTATGTACCCAATAATGCAGAGATCAGGAAGTTGATACTTCAGGAAGCTCATGACTCGCCACATTCGATACACCCCGGAAACACCAAGATGTATTTGGATTTGAAGGAGTATTTCTGGTGGACTGGTATGAAGAAGGATATTGCCGAGTATGTAGTCGTATGTGATGTATGTCAGAGAGTGAAGGCACAACATCAGAAGCCAGCAGGATTACCGCAGCCTATGCCGATACCCGAATGGAAGTGGGACAAGCTTGGCATGAATTTTCTCACCGGATTACGCAGGACCCGATCGGGATATGATTCTATTTGGGTAGTAGTGGATCGTCTGACCAAAGTAGCTCACTTTATCCCAGTGAAAACCCCTTATACGATTGTGAAGTTGGCCAAGATATATATGACCAGGATTGTATGTCTGCATGGAGTTCCGAGGACCATTGTATCAGATAGAGGGACCCAGTTCACTTTGAAGTTTTGGCACCAGCTGCACCAGACTTTGGGAACCAGGCTAGAGTTCAGTACAGCCTTTCATCCGTAGACCGATGGGCAGACCGAGAGAGTCAATCAGATTCTGGAGGACATGTTGAGAGATTGTGCGCTAGATTATGGATCTAGTTGGGATGATAATTTGCCTTACGCAGAGTTCTCATACAACAATAGCTACCAAGCCAGTTCGAAGATGCCCCCTTCGAAGCCTTGTACGGAAGGAGGTGCAGGACACCGTTAATGTGGGATGAAGTTGGAGACCGTCAGTTGTTTGGACTGGATTTGATTAAAGAGTCTGAAGAGAAGGTTAAGTTGATTCGAGATAGACTAAAGGTAGCTCAGTCCAGGCAGAAGAGTTATGCAGACTCAAAACGCAAGGATGTAGTCTATGAAATCGGAGACAAAGCATATCTTCATGTGTCACCTCTGTGAGGAGTTAAACAATTTGGAGTTAAGGGAAAGTTAGCCCCGAGATTTGTAGGACCATACCGAGTCTTGGACCGTATGGGAGAAGTGGCCTACAAGTTGGAGTTACCCGAAGGACTGTCAGGAGTTCATGATGTGTTTCACGTTTCTAGGTTGAAGAAGTGCCATGCTGAGATGGCCGATATTCCTCTGAGAGATACAGTGCCCCTGGAAGCAATTCAGTTGGATAGTGATCTGATCTATGAAGAGAAACCAGTCAAGATTCTCGAGTTTGGCAGCCGAGTCACACGTAGCAAGGTTATCAAATTTTGCAAAGTTCAGTGGAGCCACCATACCGAGGATGAAGCCACCTCGAAACGAGGGGAAGATCTACGCAAAGACCACCAACACCTATTTTCTAGCCAACCCGGATCTCGACGGCGAGATTCATCTTAAGGGGGGTAGGTTTGTAACATCCCAAATTTTCAATTTGGAATGTTATACATAGGTCATCATATGCATATCATATTTTATTTGCATTTTGCCTTACGATCCTCGAAATTCTAAGCAGCTCAAGGACCCACGGAGAGAGTTGGGGATTTCACCGTTTTCATATTTGAATTTTCTCAAATATCAAAACAAGGATCATTTTGGTTTTAATTATTTTTCTCTCCAAAAATATTTCATATTAAAAATATTTGAGAGGAGATAATATGACTTCTCCAAAATAAATGAAATATTGGAGGAAAATGTTAAAATCAAATAAATATTTTTATTTGGATTTTATTGCTATTTTATTTGAATTAGAAAAATATGCATTTTTCAAAAAAATGCATTTTAGGACAAGAAAATGTTCACTAAGTTATAAATATTTTATTTAGACGGTGAAATTTTGTTTTGGCATTTTTAGATTTTTATTTTTATTTATTTAGGATTTTTCTCGTGGAATCTTTAAAAAAGTTTCTTGGCCCTGGGCGAAGGCCCAGTAAAGCCAACCTAACGCTGCCTTGCCGCCTTCCCTCAGCGGAGTCCGCCCGCCGCTTGCCTTGGCCGTGTCCGCCTCGGACCGCCTCTGAGTGTGCCCCCCATAACCGCCGCCTCCCTCCCCTTTAAAGCCGAGCTCGGGCCCCACAGGACCCCAAGCGAAGCCACCGTTGCTCATTGTCGTGCCGCCACCAGCCTTGCCGACGCTTGCCTTTGCCCCCCCCCGCAGCCCCATGCCACCCGTGCTTGCCGCTTGCCGTTGCTTGAAGCCGCCGCCTCTGGATCTCGCGGAACCACCGCCCCCCCCCGCCGTTGGCCGGTTAGTTTTCTTGATTAACCGGTTTTCTTAGTTTCATGGTTTATTGTTTTAGATCGGTTTTCGTTCGGTTAAGTTATATAATGGACGTTCGTCCGTTCGTTTTAACGAACGTTGTTCGTCGGTTAGGTTCAGACAGCGAACGTTCGTTCGTCAGTCTTTTCTTTTTATTTTATTTTTGGCCAGGGACCTATCCGTGACTATTTTTATCGCAGATTAGCCCCTGATCTTCAAACCCTCGCCGTTTCTAAACTGTTTGTCCAAATCCAGTGATACCAACGCCAACATCTTCGTCTCGAGCCCCTCTTTCCGTTTAATCAACTTGAACAAGGTTTTGGCAATTTCAAATTTGGTTTCAAGCAGATTTGATTTGAGGTTCTTTTGACCGTAGTTTCAATTCAGTAGCTCCGATTCGATTGATTCTTTTTTGCGGAATCGAATCTCTTCAGTTGAACTTTCAGATTTGATCTTCTTATTTGAGTTTTACATGTGTATATTTGCTTGATTGCTTAGGTATGCTGTCGTTTGTTTGCGATAGAATTCCCGGAGTGCGAGGCGTGCTACTACGAGTCTCTAGGGTTTGCAGATCGTCTGCAAGGCAAGTAACACATTGATCATACTCTTTTCATACCCAGTTTTTATGCATTAGTTTCGACCCTCAAACATTGCATGAGTAGGATCTCTTAACATGTGGGTTTGGGAAGTAGTTTATGAGTTAGAACCTATTGCCCTTTTATTATCAAACCCTTGGGAGTTACTTCTACGTTATGCTTATATTGCCATGCTATACTAGTAGACATGGTTTGGGTTTGAGTGTATCCATGACAAATGTGAGATTATTAATTAATGGTTTACTTAAGGTGGCTACTAAAATACACATCTGGGTGGATTGGTTGCGGGCACCTGGAGATTCCAGTGTTGTCCTAGGATATCCTGGAGTACCCGTGTGATCATCCTATATGGTTTGCCACCCAGGCTCAAAGGGATCATAAGATTATTCATGCTAGAAACTTCCGTGTGCAGCCACAAGCTATTATGGGCTCTAGCATAGTTGAGTAGGTTGCATGACCTCTTTCAGTGGTGGGCTAGCAGATATAGAGGAAAGTAGGTGTAAGTGTCCACCCAGAGTAAAGAGTTAGTGCTTCTGAAAGACTGTGTCTCGGTCATCCGTTTCTCAAACGCAATGTAGTGTGAGAAAATCCAACGGAGGAGATTGAGTCTTGTGGGGAAAGTGCTTAAACCTCTGCAGAGTGTACAAACTAATCATGGTTAGCCGTGTCCCCAGTTATGGACATCTTGAGTATCTGGTTCTTGGATTATCATGTTGATCTCATCACTCTAAATTAATTTGTTGGGTTATTAATACTGCTTAATTGGGATTGAGTTGGAGGAACCCTCTCAATGCTTAACAACTACCATGATAGTTAAACAAATTATACACCTTTGTTGTAGGGAAAAATTGGCTTTTCGCAAAACATTGTAACCGTAGAGCCTCCACCAGCCATATATGCATGTAGTGATGTCTTTTATTCTGTTCATTGCTCTACTGTGTTACATTGCCAGCATATTCCTTGTGCTGGCCCGTTTCGGGCTGCAACATATCATGTTGCAGACTTTTTAGACAAAGAGTAAGGTGCCGCTAGGTTGTTGTCGTGCACTCAGCTATGCCGTTGGAGTTGATGGATTCACTTTATCTTCCAAGCCTTCTGCTGTTATCTTATTTAGATGGCCCTAAGCCATATATATTGTATTAAGTTCTCTCTTGAGACTATCAATGTAATAAGTATGTGATTGCTACTCTGTTATAAATCCTTCGAGTATTGTGTGTGTCAGCATTACCGATCCAGGGATGACACTTATGCATAGAAATTTGACCGTCTGAGGACGGATCGCTACAAAAAAGCACCAGTTAGAGAGCACCACTATCATTTGTATGCATTGTTATTAATTTATATTGAGTATGATTGTGACTGGATCTCTTTTACCATGAATTACAATGTCTAGTCAGTCCTTGATCTTTAGGGGTGCTTTGCATTTATGTTTCGCGGTCTCAGAAAGGGCTAGTGAGATACCATCTTGTTATATCATATCATGATTATTTTGAGAAAGTGTTGTCATCCGAGATTTATTATTATTGCTCGCTAGTTGATTATGCCATTGATATGAGTAAATGTGAGACCTAAATGTTATTGTGAATATGGTTAGTTCATAATCTTGTTGAAAACTTGAATGTTGGCTTTACATATATGCAACAACAAGATCAAACAGAGTTTGTAGAAGTTTTTCTTTATCGCTTTCAGTTTGCCAACTGAATTGCTTGAGGACAAGCAATGGGTTAAGCTTGGGGGAGTTGATACGTCTCCATCATATCTACTTTTCCAAACTCTTTTGCCCTTGTTTTGGACTCTAACTTGCATGACTTGAATGGAACTAACCTGGACCGACGCTGTTTTTAGCAGAATAGCCATGGTGTTATTTTTGTGCAGAAATAAAAGTTATCGAAATGACCTGAAAATCCACGGTGAATATTTTGGAAAATATAAAAAATATTGGAAAAAGAATCAACCGAAGGGGGCCCACACCCTTGCCACAAGAGGGGGCGCACCCTCCGTCCTTGTGGGCCCCCTGGACCTCCACCGACCTCAACTCCAACTCCATATATTCACGTTCGGGAGAAAAAAATCAGAGAGAAGGATTCATCGCATTTTACGATACG